>CM066031.1:290336662-290936662 GCA_033557465.1 Ichthyophis bannanicus | reverse complement strand
GGAGATAGAGCAGCTTTTAAACTAGATAATAGGAGAAAGCTGACAGTCACCCAAGAGCGCATGGTTCGGAATGATCTATCTGTGAAGGATACTAGCAAAAGATTGAAGTTAGGGCATATCGACAGAGAGGTTCCAATAAAGACTAAAGTAACCCAGATGCCCTTAAGTACAGAGATTAAAGATTCCAAATTACCCCTACATACCGATAACCAGATTAATATGATTAAATTCCTTTTTGTCCCTCCAGTCTAGTCCTGACATTTAGGGTTGAGCACCTCCTCCCACAGCATTGGAGACTGAGCACATCACTCTCTTGGTGACTCCACTATAAACAGGCTAGGATCCTCCTCCACGCTCCAGTAAGCTCAGTCTCCAAAGCAGCGGAGGAGTATTGACCTTAGAGGTCAGGACTCACTAGAGTATTAATTAAGGAGAGACGGTTAGGTTAAAGGCAATAGATAAAAGGAGCAGTTTTGCTTCGCCGGACCTGAGACAGCAGCTCCATCCTGCAGGAGAGCTTCAGTCTGCAGGGGCTGCCAGAGGCTTAATACAGGACAGTTAGAGGACGCAGCAGAGGCAGCTCGGTTGGAAACTGGAGCAGCTTATCTGGCGGATGTCCAATATGATATGATCCGAAGCCTGGCTCGGAGTATGGCGTCAGTGGTAGCGGCGCATAGATGTTTTGTGGCTCCTGCGAATGGCTCCTCGAAGGTGGCTCCTGCGAATGGCTCCTCGAAGGTGCGGTTAAGTAAGCTCCCCTTCAGGGGTAAACTCCTGTTTGGGGAGGACTTGGATAAGTTAGTGAAAGACCTTGGCGAGTCCAAGGGTGGTAGGCTACCGGAGGATAAGCAGAAACCAGGACGTTCACAGGGGCCGACGAAAAGTCAGCAGAGGGAGTTCCGTCGTTTTCGGTCCCCACGGTTTGGTCAGTTTCAGAGGGGACATTCGGCTTACAGGTCCCAGGGGTTTCGGGGGTTCAGGGGGGCGGGAAGAGGTTTCGGATCTTCCTCGGCCTTCAAGAAACCTCAATGAAATGCGGGGGATCCCGGCAGGATTGATTCCCATGGGGGGTCGGTTAAGGGAGTTCTATCCTGCCTGGATCCGGGTTACATCAGACCAGTGGGTGTTGGAGGTCATTTGAGAAGGTTATGCTCTGGAGTTCCAGCGTCCGGTGGTCGATGCGTTCGTTCTTTCGCCATGCAGGGCCCGGGCAAAGAGGCGGGCAGTACAGGAGATGGTAGAAAGGCTCCGGGCGCTCAAGGCGGTGGTGCCGGTGCCGGAGGACCAGTACGGATGCGGTCAGTACTCGATCTATTTTGTGGTTCCAAAGGAGGGGGGTACCTTTCATCCAATTCTGGATCTCAAAGGGGTCAATCCATGCCTCAGTGTGACACTTTTTTGGATGGAGACCCTAAGATCGGTCATCGTAGCGGTACGGCAGGGAGCGTTTCTTACGTCTCTAGACCTGACGGAGGCCTATCTTCGCATACCGATTCGCAGGGAGCATCAGCAGTTTCTGCGCTTCGCGGTTCCTCAGGGACATTTTCAGTTTCAGGCGTTGCCGTTCGGGTTAGCAACGGCTCCGTGAGCCTTCACCAAGGTGATGGTGGTGGTGGCGGCTTTGCGAAGGCAGGGAGTGTTGGTACATCCTTACCTGGACGATTGGTTAATCCATGCAAAGTCGAGAAGCGAAAGCGAAGAGGCTACCCGCCACGTGGTTCACTTTGTGCAGAGTCTAGGTTGGGTGGTCAATATGGAGAACAGCAGGTTAGTGCCCTCTCAAGAGTTGGAGTATTTGGGGGCCCGCTTCGACACAAGGGAGGGGAGAGTGTTTCTTCCACTTCTCAGGGCCCAGGGGCTAAGGGAGCTGATCTGCGCATTTCTGCGGAGAGCGAACACCACAGCGTGGCACTATCTGCAACTTTTAGGGAAGATGGCGGCGACCCTGGAGATGGTACCCTGGGCCAGGGCTCACATGAGGCCGCTTCAGAGGGCTTTGCTCAGAAGGTGGTCCCACCAGACCGGTCACTTGACGCAGAGATTGCCCTGTCCGCAGGAGACACGGGAGGCCTTGCAGTGGTGGCTCGGGCCTGGAAATCTTCAGAGGGGAATGCCCCTGAAGTCGCCGAGCTGGAGGCCTCTGACAACGGATGCCAGTCTCTTCGGCTGGGGGGGGCGCACTTCGAAGGACAGTTCGCCCCGGGTCAGTGGACGGTGTCGGAAAAGCAATGGTCTATCAACAGGTCGGAATTGCGAGCGGTGAAGTTAGCGCTGTGGGCACTGCAGCCCAAGTTGCAAGGAAAGGCGATAAGAGTGCTATCGGACAATGCTACAGTCATGGCCTATATCAATCACCAAGGGGGCACCAGCAGTGTAGCTCTGGAGGACGAGGCAAGTGAGCTCTTATGCTGGGCCGAGCAAAATCTAGAGGCCTTGTTGGCAGCCCATGTGGCAGGAGTGGACAATGTGACCGCCGATTACATAAGTCGGGTCAAGATAGATCCCGGGGAGTGGGCTCTGCATCAAGACGTGTTCGACTCGGTGGTGCGTCGTTGGGGGACGCCGGTGATGGATCTCATTGCGACTTTCAGGTCGGCAAAGGCCGCGAGGTTTTACAGCAGAAGGCGAGAGAGAATGTCGGAAGGCTTGGATGGCCACAAGATCAGTTGCTGTATGTGTTTCCGCCCTGTTCAGGGAGAGAGCCTCTTTCAATTGAAAGCAAGATCTGCTATGAGGGGACATGGGATGAGGGTGAAGGGAGATAGATTCAGGAGTGATATGCGGAAATATTTCTTAATGGAAAGAGTAGTGGATCCATGGAATAGTCTCCCAGTGGAGGTGGTAGAGATGAGGACAGTAACTGAATTCAAAAAAGCATGGGACAAGCACAGAGGATCTCTAAAGGTAAAAAGAGGACTATTGTAATAGATATAGAAGGGCAGACTAGATAGGCCATGTGGTCTTTTTCTGCCGTCATGTTTCTATGTTTTTAATAGTTGTCTTTGTTTACATCAGAACACAATAAACTTTAAAGTAAAAATTTAGTTAAGTGTTTGCTGTAATTTTTTTTCTAGACTGATGGTTGATGTTAGGTAGATAAGGAAATTGATTTTTTTATATAGATCTCTAAATACATGCTAAGTTGATGTCTAACCAGTAGGTACAGTGCACCAGAAATAACTGGGACCTTTAGAAATTATCAGCTTAACAAACCCTGCATCCCTACCTGTAGCACCAGTTACCTTGGTAATAGGAAGACCATGTTGGAGGGAGGAGTGCTACAGCAGGTTGTGAGCTCATACCCACTAACAAGACCCATACTGTCTTTTCTTTGGTTTGCTGATGCATAGGCAACAGCCTGAAGAGCCCTTGTGGGCAGTGTAGTGGATCTATCAAGAGCTTGGGAACAGTAGTGTAATGAGGGAAGATTGAGGGGGCTATAGTCCCCAGGTACCAGCCAGAGGGAGAGCACTGAAGGTGCAGCAAGGATTCAGTGAAAAAGTAAAAAAATGGGGGGGGGGGGGGGGGCTTTGAATCCATATCTGAGCCCAAGATCCTACAGTATCCATGCTCCTCAGTAACAGGATGCCTTGTCAGAGGTAAGAGAGGCACAACAGGGTCTTGAGCACAAAGGTGGGATAAAAGGTTATATACTTTGCTCTTTTAGAGCTGGTCCCACAGGCTCAAAGAGATGCTAGGAGGGGGGTGAGCTAGAGAGGAGATGCTGACCCGGACGAGGAGTTAAAAGAGATGAGAGAGCCGGACCATGGGACAGGGGAGGTGTTTTAGAGAGACTGGGGAGATGCCAGGCAAGTGGGAGAGATGAGGACAGGGGAGAGTGGAGAGGAGGGGGCAATATACATAGATAAAGAAGAGGGGGGTTGAGATGCTGGACTTGTGGGGGTTGGGAGAAAGGTGTGATGCTGGATGGGGAATGGTGCTGGACAGGGGAGGGGAAAAGAGAGGGAGATGAGGGCTGGGGAGGGTCTGGGTGAAAGGGGAGGATTAGTGAAAGACTGGGGAATAACAGGCTGGGAAAAGAGTGCAAGGGGGGTGAACTGGTAAAGAGGTAAGGCCACTGACGTCTTTGAAATGGTGAAAAGCTTCTTTGCCAAGTAAAGCTGACTGCTGCCATTTCCTCCTTCTCTTCCTTCCCTTCTGTGGATGAAGCATGGGATGCTCTCTCTCTCTGAGCCCTGTGTGCTTCAAACATCAGCTATTTGAAAGGCAGAGGACCATGGATTCAAACTGATGTTTATACTATACAAGGCTCTGTACATACAGACTGCCCTGTAGTTCATACAGTGGGTGTTTCTACCATACAAGCGACAGAACGGGAGAAGTAAGAGGAAGTAGCAACAAGACTTGTAGAGGTAGTAACCCAAGCAATGAGCAGCAAAGTAAAAAATTGAGAAGGGTGAGGGACAAGGGGATTTAGGGATAGTGGATATCTTGGAGAGCAGCGACTCAGACTAGCTGAAGGGAGAAGAGGGGAAGAATAGGACTTAGGGACTGGAGATTCAAAATTGGGGGAGACAGGGATTTGGAAAAGAGGAAGAACAAGAACTCAGACTGGGGGCAGAACAAAATACTCTGGGACTGGTGATAACTGGGAACCTTGCAGATAAGTGTAGGAGTGGAGAACAGAGCATGGATTTGGGGAAAGGAGAGAGTGGGGGCGTGAAGTAATGAGAGGACAGTGGGAACCTGGCAACTGGGGAGGTATGTGTGGGGATGTATAAGGCAGGCTTGTAGTACAAGTTAGGATGCAAAACTGTAAGAGAAAAGAAGGGGCTGAAGAGTGAGGAGGGGTTGAAAATTGGAGTGGATGACTAGGAGGACTGGAGAGTAAGAGAGTGGAAAGTAACAGGGGTGTTGTGGAGGAGTGAAAGAAAAAAGGGATGGGTCTCTGAAGAAGGTGAGAGGGTAGGAATAGGGTTGGGGAGGTGCATAAAGAGAGGTATTAGGTTAGATGATTATTTTATTTAATTTCAGTTTATTAATTTGATATACCGCCTTAGCAAGGCAACAAGGTAGTTTACAAAGTTAAAATTATAATCAAACATTAACAAGATTGTTAATAAGTTAGTAAGAAACTGAAATGAAGACAAGAGAGAGAAGAAATAGAAAATGGGAAGACAACCCTGGAAAAGAACTTGGGAGGTAACTGAAAGAAATATCAGGACCAACTCAATTAAAAAGTAAAACACCCAGACAATAAAAGGCAGCAAATGTTTTATTTTCAGTTTTTAGAGATTGACATAGGCAATGTTGGAAATGCTAATTTCTTATCTTTGTATTTTGCTCAGTATAAGCAGATATGCACTTATATTTCTCTTTATTCCAGTGCTGCACTGCTCTTAGCTTTTCAGGGGTTACTATTTCCAGATTTTGTCCATGTTTGTTTGTAATTTGCAGGTTCTTACTTTGTATTATGTGAAGGCCTGTCCACATTCTGTATACTGTATGTGGCCGAAAAGCACAGTTACTTACCTGTAACAGGTGATCTCTGGGAATAGCAGGAATAAGTCTTCACATATGGGTACGTCGGTACCGACGGAGTCTGCGTGGGAACGCTTCCCAGCGTCCAATCAGAAAGCCTTTGGAAGCATCCCAACACGCCTGCGTGCTGCCTTCAAAACTGCCTCTCCTCAGTTAAGTTTTAAAGCTGAGACAAAGAGAGAGAGAGAGCAAGAAGGGAAAGATAGAGATAGAGAAAAAGCAACTCCTAGGGGAGGTGGGTGGGTTGTGAAGACGTATTCCTGCTGTTCCCAGAGATCACCTGTTACAGGTAAGTAACTGTGCTATCTCCAGGAACAAGCAGGAATGAGTCTTCATATATGGGGACTCCCAAGCTTAGATGCCCAGAGGGAGTCCTAGCATGTTGCAAGTCTAGAGCGAGCCATGCTATTCCTCAGGACCTCAGGCATCCTGGGGATGGAGGGTAGGAGTTGAATACAGAAAAGGAGCTGTGGAACAGCTGGCTAGAACAGGGCTTCTAAAGGGGAAGACCCTGTATAGAGGGCATTTAGTAGTAAAATATTGAAATCTGGGCCTCCCTTGTTGGCATGGCATAAGTCCACTGAGCTACATATGGATCTGTTAGAAGAGCCAGTGAATGTGCTCAAGGGGTACCTTACTGAGAAGTAGAGGTAAGAAAGTAGAAAAACAAGTGGAGGTCAGAACCCTTCAGGGTGAGAAATAGCCCCAGGGGAAAAACTGGGGTAATATAGTAGGTAGCGCTTCAGCGGCAGACGCAGAACGTACTATTAAAGAAAGCTTAAGCTCTTTTGGTCCAAAAACAGCACAAATTTAGGAACAAAAGAAAAAATGAGTCTGACCTAACTGGACTGGGGTTGGAATCAGTCCATGTAGGGAATAAAGGGTATGGAGACCCTGGTATCTGATAAGAAAGTAAGGACAGACTCAGGAGCGCTAAGCTTTAGAGTAACTGAAGCTCCGCAATGTCTTTCCTAAATGGGGTCAATTAGGAAAGAAAAAGGTACATGGAGAGCTTCAGGAGTACCTAACCTAAAAGGTTATGGTGAGAAAAAAGTTTATTAATTACCACAGGAAGTGGTTATAAGTGTAGCCCCCTAAGCATGCTGGCACAGCATTGATAGGGGTAGTGCCCATCTGTCTGGATCAGATAGGAATGTAAGGATATCCGAACCTAACAGACAGATAGAGAAGTATATGGATACAGATCTATCTAAAAGTATATCTCACTAGATCTATAAATATATATGTATACATATATATATATTTAAATATATACACATATAGGGTATATATGCATATATCTATAAAGAGATATGTATGGGCAGAAGACACACAGATAGATATAGATAAATAAATATATATATCTACATATATGAATATGTAGGTATATAGACACATATCTCCAGGTATGTGGATGGAGAGATGTCTATAGAACCTGATCCCCCCATAGGGATATGGGGAGAGAGGAAGATTTATCTAACAGCAAGAAGGTTGATACCTGCTTGAAGAGATATATAGAAAAACCTCTTTTCCTGGTTATGACTGGCAGAGTCAGAGGAAAAGTCTCTCTGACAAGAAGTAATCTGGATTCTTTTTAGAATTTGAGGTCTTGAATAACCAGGATGGCCTACGTGAAAATTGCAGAGGATAACTTCAGCCTGCAGGCAGGCAGTCCAGATCTCTCCAGAATTGCAGTATGGAGAGTGGATGGAGGACGCCACTGGAGGAAGATACCCTAGTGACCCACCTATGAGGGCAAGATGAGTATTGGGCGTCTTCTAGCTGCCATTGAAGAAAATTATCTCTGACAAGACCACCAAAGGAGATATGGGCCAAGCCGGGGATTTGGCCATTCTTTAGGTTTTCACGTAATGAAGGCCTGAGGCTTATATCTCAAAAGAGATTTAAGATGAGATGGTAAGGATAGGGAATACCAATCAATCATGGAACATGACTGGGGGAACCCCTCCTAACCATCTAGGGTTATCTGCTAAGCCAGATACAAATGCTCTCTAGCAAGGGCCCATAGTGCAAAGCTACTCTGTAGGATTGCAGAGAGCATGCTGCAGGTTGGTTAGAAGAAAAAACTGGCTGTGAAAAGCCAGCAGGTAACGAGCTATTCTGCCAAGGACAAGGGCGAAGAATAGAAGTTAACCAACCAGAGTGTGATAATAGGGTTTCCCAAACGAGGTTGATAACCTGTTTGGGATGTAGCACTGAGGCTAGGCGAACAAAACCAGTGGCTTAACCACTAGGAATTGCTGTAACTGCAGCAACTACCAGGGCAGCTGATAAAATGTTTTTTCTTTCTCCCTTTTTTAGATTGGGAAAAAGAAACAACAGACATGGTAGGAATTCCTGATGTCTGATGTGCTAAGGTCCTAAGGTAAGAGGGGGGGGGGGGGAGACAACTCCCGAAGGGAGAATCCCCCAGTAGAACAGGTAGAGGACCAGAGGGCTTACCAGTGTAAAAGAGCCACTCTTACCAACCAATGTTGTAGTAAGAGGGAGGTAAGACAAAGATGAAAGAGATCGACTATGGAGGAAGTCTCTGAGAGGTGAGATGATACATGCCAGTACAGGGAAACAACTATCTAATGATAGATGTTACTTCTCTTTCTTCCAAGAGGAAGAGGAAAACCTGTTAAGAATGGGCATGATCATCATAAAGACTCTTAAAGTTAAAGAAAAGATGTCTCATGAAGAGATATCTAGGAAGGTTAGGATAAATTTAGTGCAGATACTGCAAATGAAAAGAAGCAGACTGCTACTCAAACCACCAACCAAGAGGGGCCATGATGATCTATTTGAAACCCTGTGAATGCTGGGTTTGTTGACCCTGTTGAGGTTGTGGATTCTTCAGACCAGGGCGATGTTTCCCCTGTTTGGGAACATCTGTATGATGGGCAGATGATGGATAAAACCTTCTCCCCTTAGTGGAAGAAAGTTTGGTAGGACATTTCCTACCTACTGGGAAAGAAGAAGGCGTAGAACGGCCTCTGGAAACAGGAAAGTCAGTGGTTAACTGAGCAACCTGGAGTAAAGACTCCTTGTTGAAGAGATTTTCTCCAGTGCAAGGAGTATTTCCCAGTCATTCTTGTGCCCATTTGTCCAAGTCTGAAGCCTGGAGCCAGGCTTTACGTCGTGCCCCTATAGCTATAGCAGAAGTTCTGCTAACAGACTCAAAAGAGTCTAGGGAAGCACGAGTCAGAAACCTAGAGATATTGTGAGCATGACTAACCAGTAAGGAATAGTCTGCATTCTTGGGCTCTTGAAGAAAAGGAGTCAAAAAATGTAATTTCTTTGTGACCTCCTCAAGAGATAACCCCATATAAAAAATATATGAGAGAATTCTTGCTGAAAGCATGGATGCTTGGAAGGTATGGCGTCCAAAGGCATCTAAAGTCTTAGACTCACGACCTGGCGGATAAGAAGAGTGCTTTTTAGAACTCTTCACCCACCTCATTGCTGATTCTACAACAATGGAATGATGAGGAAGTTGAGTGTTTTGAAATCCTGGAGAGGGGGGCACCTGATATAGAAGATCAGTTGCTCTGGAAGGTGGGGGTACCTTTAAAGGAGCTTCCCACATTCGTAGAAGGAGATCCTGCAAGGAATGATGCAAAGGAAGCATGATGTTCTCCTTTGCTGTGCCAGGAATATGGATGGATCCTGTATTCCCTTGTGTAGGATCTTGTCCAGGAATAGAAATGGCAAGTGATTTTGCCATATCCAGGAGGAAAGCTTGAAAAGAAGGATCCCCAGAGGGAACTTGCTTCGGATTGGCTAGATCTGATGAAGAACTAGCGTTGGCACCGAGGGATCTATCGAAGTTTATAGGAATAGAAGATCCTGAATGGTGCAGTATGGGATCCTTAGAGGATGGTCTCCGGTACTGCAGGAGGTCAGGACCAGCGACGGTCGGTAGCACATTGTCCATGCTAGGGATCGATTCCAAACTCGGTATCGAGGGAAGCGAGCCTGATGAGAGAAGCATGGAAGGCACCGACAGCAATGGTACTGTGGATAACGGTACCGAGTTCGGTACCGTATCCGATACCGGTGGATGAAGACCAGCCGGTGGCAACTCTAACGGTATCGAAGAAACCGAGAGTGCCGGATCCGAATTATCGGAACTGAGCCTTCGGTACCGTCTGGTGTCGGTACCGAGGCATGTTGGTACCCAGTCCTCCAGACTGGAGATCGATTCCAGACTCGGCATCGAAGGAAGCGAGTCTATCGATGCACATCTGGAGGGTACCGACGTCGGTACTAGTATCGGTACCGGTACTGATTCTGGAAGGTCGGTCTGTAGCGTATCCGACGGCCCCATAGGTACCGAGGACGCCAGACGACAATCCTTGGTGAGGAATGTTTCATCCAACACCATTGCCAATGCCGGGGTATCGGTACCACTCGAAGCGGATGCCACCACCGGGCATGGCTCAGGTATGTTCTGTGAGGGGTGAACCTCAGGAACAACCTGAAACCCCACACGGGCTTTGGAGGCCGAAGACTCCCACCGGGGTTTTGTAGCCAGTGGCTTCTCAAGGGCAAGGCCGGAGGCATCTCTATGCTGTGCATGAGATCTGCCACTCGAGGACTGGCTAGTCTTAACAGACTGTTTTTGGGTTACCTGATCCTGTGTAGAAGAAGATATGGTTGGTGCACAGAAACTGGATGGGGACCGCGTGTCGAGGGGAACTCGATGTTGAAAATGTCTTCCCACAATAGTATTGCAGGAGGGACACTCCGGAGGAAAATGGTCAGGAACCAAGCAGGTTGGACACCAATTGTCCAACCTTGAGTTTGTACCGCCACAGTTTGTACATTTCTTGGGGATAGTGGCTGGTGGTTCCATGAAGGAAAGTGGAGAGGCCTAGCAGGCTTGAAAAACCGTGAGACACTGAGAAGGAAAAAAATATTCCTTAAAAAGGAAAAATGTTACAAGAAAAGAAAAAAGAAACACCGGCGGTACCGGTGGCGTCGGGGAAGGCAGCCGCGACCACAAGAAAACTAAAAAATAAAAGATGAATTTTCTGCGGTGACAGGAGGACGTCCTGCCGGCTCCGCGGAAAAACGAAACTGAGGAGAGGCAGTTGGGAAGGCGGGAAGGCAGCACGCAGGCGTGTTGGGATGCTTCCAAAGGCTTTCTTATTGGACGCTGGGAAGCGTTCCCGCGCAGACTCTGTCGGTACCGACGTACCCATATGTGAAGACTCATTCCTGCTTGTTCCTGGAGATTAAGGAATTCCATTAATTTGTAGTGTCTGTGCAGATCTAAATCAGTCCAGCTTGTTCAGTTTTCCCAAGAGAAGATGTATAGCTGTTCTAAGGACTGGGGGTAATATTTCCAATGCTGCCTTTTCACAGGCTCTGCTGATGATTGCAGAGGGTATAGCTACTATGGCGGTAGGGTCTGGGTGTTCACATTACCATCTAAAAGCAGGCCTACATGTGTCAGTACTTTTCTGTCCTTGAAACTAATCTACCTTCGTCTGGCAAGGCTAGTTATGGGAGTTCTGATTTTAGCTTGATATAAAAACGTGTGCTACCACTAGCGCGGGCATCTGCACAGTATCTACACAGAATCTTCTGTGCTAGTGGGGGAACTGAAAGCAGGAAGGAATCTAACACAAATATAAACAATGTGTTAATGCCTGCACTAGTGGCAGTGCACCATGCATTTAAATCCATTTACATGAATGGTAATGAAGCAATTAGCTGAGTGTAATGCGAGATTTTAACATGAGGTCTGAAGTGTTGTTAAAGGTTAGTTCAAAGTTTTGCGTCAGTGCTTGTGATTAATTTATGCCTGCTTATTCACCGTAAAGCACCCACAACTTTTTTTGGCTTTGCTGAGGAGTGCTGAAAAACAAATGGCAGGGGAAATATGCTGGAACAGTGTTATATGCATGTGCTGGATTTTTATCTGGCACATGCAATGCAATGCTGGCTCCTGGCAACCCAGCATAAACAGCAAAATTATTTTGTTCAAAAGTGCTGCTCAGAATAACATCAGTGTGTATGAACCAAATTATTATGAGAAGAAATTCTGTCAGAATAATATTGCAGTTTATGCGCCCAATAGCAATCCAGCACATGTGCATAAGTGCTAAACTGGTTTTTTTTCTTGTGTGCAGTATATAGGTGCTGCTAATGCAGACCTCTATGGGCATATGCTTGGTATACTATCTTTGTTTAGCACAGACCTTTTGCACACAGCTCATTTGCATGCTGTTTGCTTACAGCATCACTGAGCAAAATGTCTGTGCTAAACGTCTTAGGAAACTCTGCCCTGGAGCTTCAGCAATGGGCTTTAGTGCAGACTTTCTGTATCAAGCTGTTTGTTTGCTACTATAAACCTTTGAGTCAGAGTTTTCAGCATTTGTTGCCATCAAAATCAACTAGATGTCAAAAGACACATGCATTGCTACGTTAAAGACCACTCCATAATTTCAACTTCCTATTCATGCTAAACAGAAGCCTACGCACTGAAATTTATTTTTAAGAATTACATTTTTAATTTTTATTTGCACATCAGGATTTATTTCAATTACTTTAAGAAGACTGTCATTTTTTTATAAAAATCAAGAGAGTGACATGATTCTTTACAAAGCAGTTTTTAAAATAAAGATTTTATTCAAATACTTGGGTTAGACATGAAACTTATTTCAAAAATTTAACGAACAGAAAATACTTTTGTTGATACAATCCATATTTGTTAGTTCCCAGTATTCCTAGGATCACTTCTCTACTTCCACTGTAGGGCCAACTTTCAAAGGGTCCGTCCTAAGTTTTTTTTTTAACTTAAACATTTATACTACCATATCTCTTCATCTAACCAGAGCACCATTCACACTTCTGCTCATATCTCCTGTTCCTACTACCCCTTCTCTCATCTCAACAGATACCACAACATTTTATAAGCCATCCATTCTGGCTTTGTCTTATATGTCTGTGAGTTCAAAGCTCATATGATGCCATTTCAGTCATCAGCCCTCGCCAGCACCGGATGGGTGTGTCTTCCTTAGTGCCCCAATATTTCAAAATAAAACTCTTCACCAACAACAATGCTACTTGCACAAATTTGTGTCCTTTGCTAACCCCCTTAACCCACAGAGGCATATTATCTCCTAATATTAACAACCCATATGTCCACTCCACTGTCTGGATACAAATGACAAAGCATTGGAACAGTTATGGGATGACATCAAGAAAATTGTACTCTAAGAACATGAGAGGTCCCTACAAAAGCTGAAAAAGCAAAAACGGACAAAATGGATGACCAAAGAAACTCTGAAAATGGCTCAGAAATGCAGAGAAGCTAAAGTCAGAGGAGAAAAATAGTTAATTACAGAACTTAACAGAGATTTACAATGTGATGCAAGACAAGACAAGACAAGAAGTACTGCAATGGCACATGCAAGGAAATAGAATCAGAAACTATTAGAGGAAGAACAAGATTGGCTTTCCTAAAGCTGCAGGAGTTAAAAAGAAAATTCCAGCTTTGAACTGGAATGCTAAAAGATGCTCAAGGATCCATGATGAATGATGCTGAGAAGATTAAGAAAAGATGGAAAGAATACAAAGAGTAATTATATCATAAAGATAGCGTAGTTACTCACCTGTAACAGGTGTTCTCCAGGAGCAGCAGGAATCAGTCCTCACTTATGGGTGACGTCGGCGCCGACGGAGCCCTCGCGGAGCAATTTTCCCCAGCTTTCAAAGAAAGCCTTTGGGAATTGCAGCGCGCATGTGCGGTCCTCTTCCCGCCCAAGGGTGCCATCTTAGCCAGTCAGATGACATAGCTAAAAAAGACAGCATAAAAATTTGCAAAAAGAACTAAAGCAGGTGATTGCAACTCCAAGGGGAGGAGGGAGGGTTGTGAGGACTGATTCCTGCTGCTCCTGGAGAATACCTGTTACAGGTGAGTAACTACGCTTTCTCCAGGACCAAGCAGGAAGTCAGTCCTCACTTATGGGACTCCCAAGCTCAAGGCTACCGGAGACCCTAAGCACAAAAATGAGCTCCCTCTAGCTCAGCAGCACAGAAGGAAAGAATCTTCGCTGAATTATTACCCACCGGTAGCCCACATCCGGGATGGAGGGTAGGAGTTGCTCAGACCTCGAAGAGATTACGGAGGACTGCCTGTCCGAAAGCACTGTCCCTGCGGGACTCCCTCTCGAGACAGTAATGGACCGCAAAAGTCTGGCTCGAAGACCAAGTAGCGGCCCGGCAGATGTCTGCCAGCGGAACAGAGCGGAGTTAAGCCACTGACGTAGCCTTTGCCCGAACGCAATGAGCCGTGACTCGACCTTCCAAGGAGAGTCCGGCTGCCCCATAAGCCCAAGAGATACAGTCCGCAACCCAGATGGACAGAGTACGCTTGGAGACCGGGAGCCCCAATTTATTGGGGTCAAAAGACACAAAAAGCTGAGCAGCTTTACGGTGCTCCCGCGTACGGTCAAGGTAGAAGTTCAATGCCCTTCTACAGTCCAGGGTATGGAGGACCGTTTCAGCTCGGCTGGAGTGTGGTCTGGGAAAGAAGGTTGGAAGTACCACCTCCTGATTTATGTGAAAAGGGGAGACCACTTTTGGAAGAAATTTTGGGTGAGTCCGTAGGACTACCCTATTTTTGTAGAACCGAGTGTAAGGGGGATCAGACACGAGGGCCTGCAATTCACTTACGCGTCTAGCGGAAGTGAGGGCTATCAAGAACAGTGTTTTCCAAGAAAGAAAACGGAGAGAACAGGTAGCCATAGGTTCAAAAGGCGGACAGGTGATCCGCTGTAAAACCACATTCAGGTCCCAGTCAGGCGCTGGCGGGCGCAGAGGTGGTTTAAGTAGAAGGAGACCTCGGAGAAACCTCGCTACGAGAGGGTCGTTGGAGAGAGGTCTGCCGTCCACCGGCACATGATGTGCTGAAAGAGCACTGAGGTGAACTTTGACGGAGTTGGACTTAAGTCCCAGATTAGAGAGGTATAGCAAGTACTGCAAGATCACCGACACCGGGCAGGAGAAGGGATCCTGAGACTGTTGGGTACACCAAACGGAAAAACGACGCCATTTAAGGGCGTAGCATTTGCGGGTAGAAGGTCGTCGCGAAGCTAAGACGACCTCCTCCACCTCTGCCGGCAGGAGAAGGGGAGCAAGGACTACCCTCTCAGCAGCCAGGCCATTAGGTTGAGAGACCTGAGGTTGGGGTGTAGCAGAGACCCCTGATCCTGAGTGAGGAGATCCGGTTGTAACCCCAGAGGGAATGGATCCTCTACCGCTAATTGCAGCAGGAGTGGAAACCACGGCTGTCTGGGCCAGCGAGGGGCCACCAGGATCATGAAGGCTTTGTCTCGGAGAACCTTGAAAAGAGTCCGAGAGACTAGCGGGATGGGAGGGAAAGCGTACAAAAGGCTCCCCGACCATGAGAGTAGAAAAGCGTCCGCCGCAACTCGAAGGGGGTGTGGCTGACGAGAGCAGAAGCGAGGAAGTTGCCGGTTGTGAGGACTGGCAAAGAGATCCACCGTGGGGAGGCCCCACTTTAGAAAGAGCTTCTGAACTACCAAGGGATCCAGGCGCCACTCGTGCGGCTGGAGGATCCTGCTGAGTTTGTCCGCCAGGCAATTCTCTTGGCCTGGGAGATAAACTGCCTTGAGGAGAACGCCGTGACTGACGGCCCAAGAGCAGAGCTTCTGTGCTTCCCGGCAGAGAAGGAAGGAGCCCGTGCCCCCCTGCTTGTTCACGTAGAACATGGCAACTTGATTGTCCGTCTGGACAAGGACGGACTGGTGGGAGGTCAGGTGGGAGAAGGCCTTGAGAGCCAGGCGGATCGCTCTGAGCTCCAGGAAGTTGATCTGCTGAGCAGACTCCCACGTGGTCCAAAGGCCCTGACTACATGCCCCTTGGCAATGTGCTCCCCAGCCCAGGAGGGATGCATCTGTCGTCAGCACCCGGGCCGGCTGAGGTGGCTGAAAAGGCATGCCGAGCACCAGATTCGGCCGATGAAGCCACCACTGAAGAGACGAGGCCAGCGGCTCGGAGACGCGCACTAGGTCTGCTAGGCCGCCTGTGGCCTGTTGCCACTGCTTGCGGAGACACCACTGAGCAGGTCGCATATTCAGGCGGGCATTGGGGGTCACATGGACGGTGGAAGCCATATGGCCGAGTAGTCTCAGGAAGCGCCTGGCGGAGACCAGGGGCTGGCTGCGAAAACGGTCGGCTAGGTCCATGAGCCGTTGAGCCCTGTCGAGCGGTAGGAACGCTCGTGCCTGAGGAGTGTGCAGCCTTGCGCCGATGAACTCGAGATCCTGTGAGGGGAGCAAAGTGGACTTTGCGAAGTTTATAACAAAGCCCAAGTACTGCAGAAGAGTCACCGTGCGGCGCGTGGCGTTGGTGACCTCCGGAGCGGACGCTGCTCTGATGAGCCAGTCGTCGAGGTACGGAAAGACATAGAGGCCGTGAAGCCGGAGATGGGCCGCCACCACCGCGAGACATTTTGTGAAGACTCGCGGTGCGGAGGACAGGCCAAAGGGTAGTACTCTGTACTGGTAATGATTTCCTGCCACCACAAACCTTAGGTATTGGCGGTGGCTTGGGTGGATGAGGATGTGCGTGTAGGCATCCTTTAGATCCAAGGAGCATAGCCAATCTCCCTGCTGGAGGTAGGGCAGAAGGATTCCAAGGGTAAGCATCTTGAACTTCTCCCGCACGAGGAACTTGTTGAGGTTGCGCAAGTCCAGGATGGGTCTGAGGCCTCCTGTCCTTTTTGGTACTAGAAAATACCTGGAATAAAAGCCTTGACCTTTCAGGTGGTGGGGCACCGGTTCCACCGCCTGTTCCTGTAGAAGACCTGCTAACTCCTGAAGGAGTAATTCCCTGTGCAGAGGGGGTCGTGGAGGTTCTCCCGGAAAATAGGAGGGAGGGACCTGGTGGAAGTGGAGAAGATAGCCTTCTCGCACGACTTGAAGCACCCAGGCATCTGAGGTGATGCTGGACCACCTGTGGGCGAAGTGAACCAGCCGGCCTCCGGTGCTGGGAGGAACCAGCGGGGGGGGAGAGGCTATGCTTAAGGAGTCAAAAACCCCACCCTGCTGAGCAGGGGCTGGTGGTGCAGGCTTGGGGGCTTGCTGCCTACGGGACCCGTTACCCCGTCCCTTGGCCTGCTGGCCCTGTTGGGGAGCTGCAGGGGCCTGATATTGGGGGTATTGTTTGTAGGCAGCCGCCTTCCTCGGGTAAAAGGACTTCTTTCCCGAGCCCTTCTTTTTCTGGGAAGGGGCGGAGGTCTTCCTAGAAAGCCTAGTCCTGGTGAGAGTCTCCGTCTCAATTTGTGCAGCCTTTTCAGCCATGGGCTTGCCAAAGAGGTTTTCGCCTCGGCAGGGGACATCGACCAACTTGTCCTGCACCCAGGGCTCAAGGTCAGACGACTGAAGCCAAGCCTGTCGGCGGGCACCGATGCCGGCTGCGGCCACTCGAGCCGATGCTTCAAAGCCATCATAGGCTGCTCGGGATATGAATTTTGAGCATTCCTGAATGCCAGTGGACAAGGCCAGGAACCTCCGCAAGGGTTCCTCGGACAAACCAGCGGAGAATCCGGCTAGCTCTTTAGCCAGGTCTCGGAGATACATGCCCATGTATAGCTGGTAGGTCTGGACACGACACGCTAGCATAGAGCCCTGGAAACACTTCTTACCAAGGCCATCCAGGTTACGGGCCTCCCTGCCAGGAGGCACCGAGGAGTGCATCTTCTGGCTCTTAAGACGATGCATGGCCGATTCCACTACCATGGAATGGTGTGGTAGCTGTGCTTTTTGGAAGCCAGTGCTCTTGCGGACTCGATAGATAGAATCGACCCGCTTGCTCAGGACCGGCGAGGTGGCCGGACTCTCCCACATGCGGAAGAGTAGTCGTTCCAGCATGGGAGGAACCGGTACAGTAAAGTGTTCCCTGGCGGGAGAGTCATACTGGAGGGCGTCGAGCTCTTCGGCTCGAGGCTCCTCCTCGGGGTCCGCAGGGAAGGCCAAAGCCTTGGCCATATCCCTGACGAAGTCCGAGAACCGGGCATCCTCCGGGGGGGACTGCTTCCGAGGTTCGGACTCAGGTGAGTCCGAGGGGACACACCGAGTCCGAAAAGAATCAGGCGACTCTTCCTCTTCAGACTCCCAGACCGACTCCGACGAGGACTCGGTGGGGTCGGCCCGGGCAGGGCGCGGCGCCTGCCGCCCCGACGCCGAGGGAGTCGGCGTCGGCGACCTCGGTCCCGAACGGGAGGCCGAGGGTGACCTCGACCGAGGATCGACTCGAGTTCGCATCGACTCGAGGATCGGCTCGGTCTCCGGGGTCGACTTAGACGTCGACGTCCCGGCGGTCGGGGCAGCGGCGCCAGCGAAGCCAGCGAGCAGTGCCCGCTGCTGGTCCATGAAGGCAGACAGTCTGCTCTCCAAGGCCGTCAACCTGAGTCCGAGCTCAGGTGACCCAGCAGCCCCCGACTCGGGCCCCGACGGCGTCGGGCCTGACGTCGGCTGTCGCGGAGGCGAGTCCAGGAGGACCACGGGACTTACCCGAGCAGGCAGCTCCGACTCCAGGCTAGGTCGCTTCGTGAGGTGCTCCTTCTCCAAGGACCCGGGACGGCTATCGGGGCTATGCGACCTGGACCTCGCGGAGCCAGGAGCGTCCACCGACGCCGCCCTCGCGGGTTTCACCTTCCGTCGATGGTCCCCGGAGGGAGAACCCCTGTCGGAGGAACTCCGGCGACGGTCCGAGCTGGAACCCCTGGACGCGGAGGCCTCCGACGAGGTCCCGGTACGGCTGGGGTCAGCGAAGATCCTATCCCGCTGATGCCGCCGACTTCTCAACGCTTTGGAGGACAGTTTGCCGCAGGGCCCACAGATCATTTCTTCATGATCCGGGCCCAGGCAGCGGAGGCAATGGTCGTGTGTGTCAGTCAGTGACATATTTCGGTCACACTGACCACACCGCTTGAAACCACTGGCAGCCATCGGGGGAAAAAGGGCCCCGGCGAGGTCAAAGGACCGGGCTGCCAGGGAAAAACCGAAAACGAAAACTAAGTCAGAAAAACCGAAAAAGAAGAAGAGGACTCGTGACCGGCGTTGCGAGTCCGGGCGGGAAAAAGACCGGCGTCGAACCGAAGGAAAAAAGAGTAAATTATGAAGAAATATCAACTTTTTCGCGGGGACACGATGGGTACGTCTGTAGGGCTCCGCGGAAAAAAGAAGACTGGCTAAGATGGCACCCTTGGGCGGGAAGAGGACCGCGCATGCGCGCTGCAATTCCCAAAGGCTTTCTTTGAAAGCTGGGGAAAATTGCTCCGCGAGGGCTCCGTCGGCGCCGACGTCACCCATAAGTGAGGACTGACTTCCTGCTTGGTCCTGGAGAACAAGTGGACCAACAGCCGTTTCAACCTGTATGTTATGATCAGGAATAGTTGGTGATGAAAGACGAAGTTGAAGCATCATCAAAAGCATTATCAAAGAACAAAGCACTAAGTATTGATGGCATTACCAATGAAGTATTACAGCAATCAGATACAGCTGTTCCAAACCTACAAGGCTCTGCCAGGAAATTTGGAAGACAACATCATGGTCAACTAACTGGAAAAGACCTCTGTTCATACCAATACTGAAGAAAGGTGATCCGACTAACTGTGGAAATGACTGCACAACTGCTTTCATCCCACATGCCAGCAAGATTCTACTCAAAATCATTCAGTGTGGAACGAGAACTGCCTGAAATGCAAGCAGGATTCAGAACAGGGCAAGAAACGAGAGATGACATTGTGGATGCGAGATGTTTCCTTGAAAAGACAAAAGAATACCCAAAGAACATCCATATGTGTTTTATTGACTACAGCAAGACCTTTGACTATGTAAATGATGAGAAACTCTGGGCCACATTAAGCAGCATGGGTATATCAGAAAGCATAGTTACTCACCTGTAACAGGTGATCTCCTGGAACAGTAGCAATCAGTCTTCACATATGGGTGAATGTCACCGACTTAGCCCATGTAGGAATGCTCCCTAGCGTCCAATAGGAAAGTCTTTGTGAGCACTCCACTGCGCCTGCATGCCTGCCTTCCCAACTCCTCTCCTTAGCTGAGTTTGTAGCTGAGAAGAAGAAGAAAGTAAAAAACCCTCAACTCCTAGGGGAGGAGGGCAGGTTGTGAAGACTGACTCCTGCTGTTCCTGGCGATCATCTGTTATAAGTGAGTAACAATGCTATCTCCAAGAACAAGTAGGAATGCAGTCTTCACATATGGGACTCACTAGCTCCCAGGTACCAGACTGGAGTTGGAAGCAATGGTATCTCTGAGGCTAAAGGATAGAGCCAAGAAGGTATGGATACAATGATGCTTTGTTGCAGGAAAGCAGACTTCACATATGGGATTCAATAGCTCCCAGGTACCAGATTGGTATGGGGGGGGGGGGGGAGAGAATAGTGCAATCCCTGAGGCAAAAAACGTGTAGCCAAAGAGTCTGGAAGGGTTGTGGTCCATTGGACTTGATTCCAGGAGGCGATACCCCCCCCCCATGATAATCTGGTATCTTGTAGAAGTCCGGGTCGGAGGGTAGGAGTTGAGTTTAAATCCCAAAGAGGTGCAGGACTACAGCTTGGCCAAAGACAGCATCGCGATGGAAGTTTCTGTCCAGCAAAATTATGAAATGAAGACCAGGAAGCTGCCCGGCAAATGTCCTCAATGGCAACTGAACAGAGATTAGCTACAAATGTTGCCATAGCCCGCACATTATGAGCAGTGACATGACCCTCCAATGAGAGTCCTGCTTGTGTGTAAGCAAAACAAATGCAATCTGTTATGCATCTAGAGAGAGTATGATTTGTTACCGGTAGGCCCAGGTGACTAGGTTCACAGGAAATGAATAATTGAGAGGATTTTCTGCGAACCTTATTTCTATTCAAGTATTAGGCCAGCGCTCGCTTGCAATCTAAAACGTGTAGTGCTGCTTCAGCCTGAGACGCATGTGGTCTAAGGAAGAAAATCAGGAGGATTACGGACTGGTTTAGATGGGAGGAGGAAACCACCTTCGGGAGGAAATGAGAATGGGCACGCAGAACCACCTTGTCTTGGTGGAACAGAATATAGGGAGGATCTGCCACTAGAGCCCGCAGCTTGCTGATGCAATGAGCTGAAGTGAGGGCAATAAGGAAGATGACCTTCCTAGACAGAAACGTCAGTGAAGTGGTGGCTAAAGGTTTGAAAGATGGCTTTAGAACCACATTCAGATCCCAGACCACTGGAGGAGGCTTAATGGGTGGCTTGGACAGCAGGAGAACCCATGTGAAGTGTGTGCTACTAATGGGTGTGAGGAGATATGCTGTCCATCCACTGGTCTGTGAGAGGCTGCAATGGCACTAAGATGAATTTTCACTGAGTTAGTCTTAAGACCTGTCAAGGATAAGTGGAGGAGATATTGTAGAAGCAACTCCACTGGGAAAGAAAAGGGGTCAAGATCCTTTGGGGAGCACCAAAGGGAAAACTTACACCATTTAAAGGTATAAGATTGCCTGGTGGAATCCCTTCAGCAGCCATGCTTCTGGCATAGGGAGTGAAGATTGGGATGGAAAAGCGTCCTGTGGTTCTGAGAGAGGAAGTCGGATGCACATCCCAGGTTGAGTGGCTGAGTCTGCACAAGGCAAAGAAGCAGAGGAAACCACGTTTGATGGGGCCAAAAGGGGGCTATGAGATCATCGAGCCCCTGTAAGCCTGTAGCTTGAACAGCATTTTGGGTATCAAGGGGATGGGAGGGAATGCGTAGAGCAGTCACTGTCCCTAATGGAGAAGGAAGTTGTCCGGGGCCTGGCGGAGCAGTGACAGAACCCTGGAGCAGAAGCGTGGAAGCTGCATGTTTTGTGGAATGGCAAAAAGATATATGAGTGGTGTTCCCCATGTTTTTGAAGATCCGAGCAGCCATCCCCGATCAAGGTCCATTCATGTGGAAAAGGATACGGCTTAGCCTATCTGCTAGAACCTCGATTTCGCCTGGGAGGTGCACCACTGTGAGGTGGATGTGGTGAGAGATGGCAAAGGACCATAGGCGAATTGTTTCTTCACAGAGGGGATGGAACCCCGTTCCCCACTGTTTGTTTATGTAGAACATGGCAACTTGGTTGTCCATTCTGACAAGAACAGGTTGCCCCGACAGTTGTGGTTGAAAAACCCTAAAAGCATTTGTCAGTGCCCATAGTTCTAGCAGGTTGATCTGCAGAGCAGATTCCTGTTGTGTCCACAGTCCCTGTGTGGTCAGGTTGTTCAGACGCGCCCCCCCAATCCAGCTTGGAAGCATCCGTTGTCAGGGTGCAATGAGGTAGAGACCTGAAAAGGTGACCCGATGAGTAGATTTTGTGAGAGATCACCACTGAAGGGACTTGATCAGTTGACGGGTGATATGGATCTTGTCTCCAAGTCAACTCTTCACCCGAGTCCATTGGGAAAACAGAGTCCACTGCGCTTGTCGCATGTGTAATTGAGCATAAGGAATGACATGGACCCGTGGAAGCCATGTGTCCCAATAACCGCAGCATCTGTCGAGCTGTTACTCCGCATTTGCTGTTGTACCCCTTTTGCCAGCTGGATGAGGTGGGCACAGCGATCTTGTGGGAGGAGAGCTTACACCTGTTGAGTGTCTAAGAGCGCTCCGATGAACTCCGTTGGGTTGGAGTGAGGTATGACTGGGGGACGTTTATGATGAACCCCAGGTGTTGGAGCACCATGATGGTGCGATGAAGGAAGTTTTACCTCTTGGGGGGAGTCTCCCCGATCAGCTAATTGTCTAAGTAAGGAAAGACAAATACTCCCAAGGTGTGTAGGTAGGCAGCGATGACTGCCATGCATTTTGTGAAGACCCTTGTGGCAGAGGCTAGACTGAAGGGGAGAACACGGTATTGATAATGGTTTCCTTGAAACATGAAGCACAGATACTGTCTGTGCCAGGGATGGATCAGTAAATGCATGTACGCCTCTTTTAGGTCTACAGAACATAGTCAAGCGTGTCTCTGGAGGTATGGTAGAAGAGTTCCTATAGAATCATTTTGAATTTTTCTCAGACTATGATCTTTGTTAGGTCTCTGAGATCCAAGATGGGCCTGAAGCCTCTTGTTAGGCTTCTACTTTTCATACTTTCTCATTTCAAAGAAAACAAGCCGAGCTGATATCGAGGGACAGTGTTGTACACCTGCGGCTAGTGTCCCAAGACGGTAGGCCCGGTCCAGGGGGAGGAAGGCCTTTGCCTGAACGGTGTCCAGCTTTGCCCCTATGAACTCCAGATATTGTGTCAGGAAGAGATGGGACTTGGGGTGGTTTATCACGAACCCCAGATGTTGTAGGATGTGGATGGTGCATGCCGTAGCTTGCTGCACCTCTGTGGCCATGCCTCCTTTTATGAATCAGTCGTCCATGTAGGGGAAGATGAATATCCCATGGAAGCAGAGATAGGCAGCCACCACTGCCAGATATTTGGTGAAGATCCTGGGGGCGGACGCCAGGCCAAAGGGTAGTACCCTGTACCGGTAGTGGCCTTCCCCACCATGAAGCAGAGGTAATGCCTGTGGCTGGGGTGAATGAGGATGTGGGTATAAGCATCCTTCAGATCCAGAAGCATAGCCAATTTCCCTGCTGGAGGTAAGGCAGCAATGTTCCAAGGGAGAACATCTTGAACTTCTCCCTCACCAGGAACTTGTTCAGGTTGCGCAGATCCAGGATGGGCCTTAGGCCTCTTGCCCTTTTTGGCATGAGGAAATACCAGGAGTACTAGTTCCACTGCCTTGTCTTTGAGAAGGCCTATGAGTTCCTGCAGTAGAAGGTCCCGGTGAAGGGGAGACCTGGGGGGTTTCCCAAAAAGAAAAGGGGAGGTGTCTGTGCCAGGTGAAGGAGGTAACTCTCCTGAACTGCCCAGGAATTGGTGATGATGGCGTGGCCATCTGTGGGCTGCTGTCCTCCTTGGAGTAGAGAGACTATGCCCAAGGAGTCAAAAGCTCCCCCCAGGATGGGCCAGAGCCGACGCCTGTGGCTCAGGAGGCTTTCTGCTTACGAGGACTATGCCCCTGTCCCTTAGCCTGCTGACCCTGCTGGGGAGCTGGGGAGGTCTGAAAATGTGGGTAGTTTTTGTAAGCAGCCCCTTTCCTCGGGTAAAAGGGCTTTTTACCCGAGCCCTTCTATTGGGAAGGGCCAGCGGTCTTTTTGGAGAGTCTGATCCTCGTCACGAATTCTGTCTCCAACTCGGCAGCCTTTTCAGTCATGAGTTTGCCAAAAAAGTTCTCCCCTTGGCATGGGACATCAACCAATTTGTCCTGAACCCATTGCTCGAGGATGGAAGACTGTAGCCAAGCCTGGCTTTGGGCACCGATGCCTGCAGCGGCTACTCTAGTTGCCGACTAGAAGCCATCATAGGCTGCTCGAATCATGAATTTGGAGCATTCATGGACGGCTTTAGCCAGGTTCTTGAACTGCTGCAGGGGTTCCTCGGAGAGACCAGCTGAGAACCCGGCAAGCTCCTTCGCCAGATCTCTCAGGTACATGCCCATGTTCAGCTCGTAGGCTTGGACCTGGCCGATGAGCATTGAGCCCTGGTAGCATTTTCTGCCGAGAGCATCCAGGGTCCGGGGGGCACCAAACAGTGTGTCTTCTGGCTCTTTAGATAACACATGGCCAACTCCATGAACATGGAGTTATGCGGCAGCTACGCCTTCTGGAAGCCAGAGCTCTGGTGGATCCGATACATTGAGTTGAGCCACTTGCTCACAACGGGCACCGATGCTGGGGTTTACCACATGCAGAGCATTAGCCATTCCAATATTGGAGGGGGTGGGTACTATGAGCAATTTCCTCGGTGGGGCCTCGTATTGGAGGATTTCTAGCTCCTCCGTCCGAAGGTTCTTCTCTGATTCCATTGGGAATGCTAGGGCCTTTGACATGTCTCGCACGAAGTAGAGGAATGCCATATCCTCGGGCAGGGACTGATGCCAAGGCTCAAAAGGTGGCGAGTACAAGGTGACGCGGTGGCAACGGGTGTCCGGGAACTCCTCGTCCTCGGACTCCCATTCCAAGTAGTCAGTGGAAGACCCGAGGGGGGACTTATGCCATGTGCGCTAGCCGGGGAACACCTCGGTCCCATTGAACGGGACTCTGATCTAGACCTCAGTCGAGGATCAACTCGAGGCCGCATGGTCTCAAGGATTGGCTCGGCCTCCAGGGATGTCTTCGACGTCGAAGGCCCGGTAGTCTGGGCGGAGGAAACAGCTGTGCCAGACAGCAACACCCGCTGCTGGTCCATGAAGGCAGACACGCTGCGCTCCAGGGCCAACATTCTGTTTTCCAGTCCAGAAGGCTCCGCAGTTATCGGCGCGGGCCCGATGCCAGTTTCCCCAAAGGGCAGTCCTCAACAAGGATGGCCTCGGGGGTCCAAGACCAATCTTTGGTTGATTCCTTCTGGGCGACCTTGGTGGGCTGCTCCCGCTCTGAGCCCTCGGATGAACGTCATGGACTGTGGGACCTGGCTTGGGGCTTATCCGACCTCTGGAAAAGTCCAGGGACACTGCCTTCAAGGGTTTCTTCTTCTTCTTGTGTTCCCTCGAGGGAGACCCCCTTTCTAAAAATCTGTGGCGTCGACTGGGGTCCACAAGTCTGTGGACCCCAGTCTGTGGCTTCAGAGGGGGCCTTGGCTTTCAGAGGCACTGGGAACTCCAGAAAGAACTTATCGTGCTGCTGCTGGCGGCTCAAGGGCCTTGGTAGACATCTTCTTACAGAGACCACAGGCTGCGGGGTCGTGGTCTGGCTCTAGGCAGCAGTCATGTGTATTGGTAAGGGACATGATTTTTGCACACCGATCACACTTCTTAAAGCCACTGGTAGCCATGGGGGAATAAAGTATCCCAGCAAGGTCGAAGACCCGTGGTGCTGCCAGTTGGAAAAAAGGCACCGAGAGAAAAAAATATCTATGGACCAGAGACTCGATGCTGGGCCAGCAGACTTGGGTGGCAGAAAGTACCGGTGCGCAACCAGAGGAGAGTATGAAACTCAGGTACAAAGAAATCAACTTTTTTCCGGGGAAAAGCAAACGTCTGAAGGGCTCCAAGATAAAAAAGAGATTGAGCAAGATGGCAGCCTTGGGTGGGAAGGGCACCATGCATGCGTGGTGGCATCTCCCAAAGACTTTCTTTGAAAGCTGGGAAGATGCTTCTGCGAGGACTCTGTTGATTTAAATCCCGTTGATTTAAATCCCATCCTTCTCCCATCTATAATTGTACCAGTTCCCTATAAACCTCTATTTAGGCCATTCATCCTCAGTTCAAGCACTCTTCCATATCAACATTCACACTTTAACATAAACTTCCTTAAAACAACATTGCAAGTCAATCCCCTTCCTTCACCCTCCCCCAACCATCCCATAATGAATCTCAAATATAGCACTACATGAATAATACGCTAAGCTGTGCACAATTTGCATCTAATGTCCATGAACAATAAATTCATGTCCCACTCTAGGCCATTCACAGAGCATATCTCTAGGTATCTTCCATGGTTCACCTCCAACCCTAAAACTGTGCAGGTCACCTCTCGTACATTTCCAAGGTACAGAGTAGATGAAAAGTCTTTTTGCCAATACAAAAGAACCATTCAGAGGGCATTATCATCTGCTGCTTGCAAAACGTCCAATGATGTGTTGGTAACCAAAGCTGCCATCTGCATGCAGAGTACCTCTTAGCTGTTATTTTGCTGCCTTTCATCATCTTACGCAGAGTCTTTGTTGCTCAAACCGCAATCAACGATTAGTCATGCCATACCAGCCAACTCTATCCGTCCTGTAGGCTTCTCACTGCTAGTCAACTTTAACAAAATGCTTCAATATTGGGACTTCCTTTGAACATCAAAACTTCACAATCCTCCTACCCCCAAAAAATTATTTTCAATTCAATCAGTCTTTAACATAACACAGCAGTACCTTAATACTTTCCTTGCTTGGATCTGCCTCTCAGTCCTTCGGCAATTTGTCTATAAAGTTCTTCAGTTCCTTTGGCGAGTTGTAAAACTGCTGTATGTTCTTGGATGTCAGTCTCACTTTTATCAGGAATTGTAATGCAAACTTGATGTCTCACTTGTGAAGCTCAGTACAGTAGGGTGCCATCACTCATCTGCTCTCTGCTACATGAAGTAGTTTTGCATATTTATATCACAACTCATGTTTTTTGCAATACAGTGCCATAATTTGACTCTTATTTACAAAGTCAAAATGTGCGCCATTACAGTCCTGGGTTTGTAGTAACTCTCTCTCCTGAGGCCCAATTGGTGTGCTCATTCTACTTTTACTGGCTATCCCACTGGTTCCAATCCCAGATATTCTGTAAGGCAACGCTCAACTATGTTTGTAAACTACTCATCTTGTTTCTCCTCTGGTAAGCCAATGATCCTGATGTTCTACCCTTTCGAAAAGACATTGGCTCTTTTTTTTTTTTTTTTACAGTTGGCAAATGCATGCCTTTGCTGTCTCCATCCTGCTGTCCTGGGCTGAGATTCTCTCTTCTGCTTGTAGCATTCACAGTGCTTGGACTTGTCTACAGACAACTACACTTATATAATTTATCCTCTAATACAGCTGAAATGCTGTTGGCCATTTCCCAAATTCAGTCTTCTTACAAAGTGGACATTGCTTTGGCATCTCCTCTACCATCTTGCTTTCGGCCCCTCTATTCTTCTCCCTCAACAACTGACATTTTATCTGCCCTATGGGAGTGGAGGAATAGCCTAGTGGTCAGAGCACTGGCTTGGTAGCCAAGAGACCAGGTTTTGATTCCCACTGGCACTCTTTGTGACCTTGGGCAAGTCACTTAAACCTCCATTGCCTCAGAAAACCCAGGAGCTACTGGGTCACCAGGAGTCAGCACTGACTCGAAGGCAAACATACATTTGATGTCTTTAAAAACATGCTTGCTGAATTTCATCTCAGATAGCTCACTTTTAGAGAGGTTAGAGCCTTTCCAGGTCTCCACTTGTATAGGACTGAGATGCCTTTTAATGACTTTTTCCTGGGATATGGTGCACTGAGTGTCCTGAGTGACATGATCATCACTGGCCCTCCAAGTTAGAGTAGTTACTCACCTGTAACAGGTGTTCTCCAAGAGCAGCAGGAATCAGTCCTCACATATGGGTGACGTCGGCGCCGACGGAGCCCTCGTGCGAAGCATTTCCCCAGCTTTCAAGGAAAGCCTTTGGGAATGCAGCACGCATGCACGGTCCCCTTCCCGCCCAAGGGTGCCATCTTGCTCAGTCTGATGACATAGCTAAAAGACAGCAAAAAAATCAAAATGAATGAAATGACTGCAACTGACAGGTGAAGTAGATACTGCAGGCAAAAGAAAGGATCTTCATTGCGCTGAGCACACCATACCGTCAACCTACGCCACTTGAGGGCACAGAACTTTCTGGTGGACTGCTTCCTAGTGGCCAAGACCACCTCCTCAACCTCCTTAGGTAGAAGTAAGGGAGCTAGCACTATCCTTTCAGCAGTCAGGCCATCAACTTGAGGGACCTGAGATTGGGGTGCAGAAGGGAACCCTGCTCTTGAGACAGGAGATCGTGTTGCAACCCCAGAGGGAACGGAGTTTCCACCGCCAGCTGCAGCAGAAGTGGAAACCATGGCTGCCTCAGCCATCTGGGGGCTACCAGAATCACCGAGGCCTTGTCCCGGAGAATCTTGAACCAAGTTCGGGCCACCAAGGGCTTGGGAGGAAACGCAAAAAGGAGGCCCGTAGACCAAGAGATCAGAAAAGCATCTGCTGCCATCCTCAGGGGATGCGGCTGTCTGGAGCAAAATCTGGGCAGCTGACGGTTTTGTGGACTTGCAAAGAGATCGATGGATGGAAGTCCCCAGCGGAGGAAGATCTGCTGGACCACCAATGGATTCAACTGCCATTCGTGAGGCTGGAGAATCCTGCTTAGCTTGTCTGCTAGGAAATTCTCATGACCAGGTAGATAAACTGCTTTGAGAAACATGCCTTGTTTGACTGCAAAGGAGCAAAGGGCCAGTGCCTCCTGACATAGGAGCCTGGACCCCGTGCCCCCTTGTTTGTTCACAGAGAACATTGCCACCTGATTGTCCGTCTTAACTAGGACAGAATGATGAGAGAGGGCATGAGAAAATGTCTGCAGAGCTAAGCAGATTACTCACAGCTCCAAAAGATTGATTTGCTGCGTGGCCTCTCGAGGAGACCAGAGGCCTTGAGTGCACGTGCCCTGGCAATGGGCACCCCAGCTCTTTAAGGAAGCATCCGTCATCAGCACCCTTGTGTGTGCTGGAGCCTGAAAAGGTACCCCCCTGAGGAGGTTTGGGAGATGTAGCCACCACTGTAAGGAGTCCAAAAGTGGTTTGGACACCTTTACTCTGTCTCAGAGGTCGCCTGTGGCCTGCGTCCACTGATCTCTGAGGCACCATTGAGAAGCCCGCATGTGCAGACGGGCATTCAGAGTCACATGTACCGTGGATGCCAGGTGGCCCAGGAGCCGCAGGTAGTGCCTGGTGGAGACATGAGACTTGCTTTGGAACTGGTTGGCCAAGTCTATCAGTCTGTGGGCCCTGTCTTCGGGCAAGTAAGCTCTTGCCTGAAGGGCGTCTAAGCTTGCCCCTATAAACTCTAGGTTCTGAGTGTGGAGCAAAGTGGACTTTGCGTAGTTTATGACAAAGCCCAGGTGTTGAAGAAGAGAGAGCGTGCGAAGAGTGGCTTGTCAGGCCTCCTGGAAAGACTGGCCCCTGATGAGCCAGTCATCCAGGTATAGGAAGAGGAAAATTCCCTGATTCCTGAGATAAGCCGCCACCACCGCCAGGCATTTGGTAAAAACCCTGGGGGCAGAGGTTAGGCCAAAGGGAAGTACCCTGTACTGAAAATAGTTTCCTCCCACCACAAATCTGAGATATTGTCTGTGGTCTGGATGAATGAGGATGTGAGTATAAGCATCCTTTAGATCTAAGGAGCATAGCCAATTTCCCTGCTGGAGGTAGGGCAGCAATATCCCAAGGGTAAGCATCTTGAACTTTTCCATCGCCAGAAACTTTAGGTTTCGCGTCTAGGATAGGCCGGAGGCCTCCTGTCCTTTTTGTTACCAGGAAGTACCTGGAGTAGAAGCCTTGCCCTTTCAGGTGGTGAGGCACCGGTTCCACCGCCTGTTCCTTTAGAAGACTTGCCAACTCCTGAAGGAGGAGGTTCCTGTATAGAGGGAGTCTTGGAGGCTCCCCTGGATAGTAGGAGGGGGGTAGCTGGTGGAAGTGAAGCATGCAGCCCTTTTGGACTATGCTCAGTACCCAGGCATCCCCTGTGATGGCTGGCCACCTGTAGGTGTAGAGTCAGCCAACCTCCTGTGCCGAGTGGAGCCACCGGCGGAGGAGATGCTATGCTGTGGAAGTCAAAACCCTGCTCCCTGTTGTGCAGGAGCCGGAGCTGGCGGCTTGGGGGTCTTCTGCCTACGGGGCCCATGCCCCTGGCCCCTTGGCCTGCTGGCCCTGTTGGGGAGCTGGAGAGGCCTGATAGTGAGGGTAGGATTTGTAGGCAGCACCCTTCCTCGGGAAAAAGGGCTTCTTTCCCGAGCCCTTCTTTTTTTGAGAAGGGGCAGAAGTCTTTCTGGACAGCCTTGTCCTGGTGAGAGTCTCAGTCTCGATTTCTGCAGCCTTTTCAGTCATGGGCTTACCGAATAGGTTGTCACCTCGGCACGGGACATCGACCAACTTGTCCTGCACCCATGGCTCCAGGTCCGATGACTGTAGCCAGGCCTGACGACGTGTACCGATGCCGGCCATGGCTACCCGGGCCGAAGCCTCAAAGACATCATAGGCTGCTGGAGAGATAAACTTCGAGTACTCTCGGATCCCTGTCGACAAGGCTTTGAACCTCTGCAAGGGTTCCTCGGAGAGGCCAGCTGAGAACCCGGAAATCTCCTTTGCCAGGTCCCTTAAGTACATGCCCATGTACACCTGGTAAGTCTGGACACGGCAAGATAGCATAGAGCCCTGGAAGCACTTTCTACCGAGGGCATCCAGGTTCCGGGCCTCTTAGCCGGGGGGCACCAAGGAGTGCATCTTCTGACTCTTCAGGCAGTGCATGGCCGATTCCACAACCATAGAATTGTGCGGTAGCAGCGCCTTTTGAAACCCAGGGCTCTTACGGACTCGATAAATGGAATCGACCCGTTTGCTAAGAACTGACGCCGAGGCCGGTGCCTCCCATATATGGAAGAGCAACCGTTCCAGCATTGGAGGAACCGGTACAGTAAAGGCTTCCTTTGGAGGAAAATCATACTGGAGGGCATCGAGCTCCTCCTCGGCGTCCGCAGGGAATGCCAAAGCCTTGGCCATGTCCCTCACGAAGTCCGAGAACTGGGTATCCTCCGGGGGGGGGGGGGGACCTTCTCCGAGGCTCGGACTCCGGGGAGTCCGAAGGGATGCACCGGGTCCAGAAGACTCCTCGTCCTCCATCTCCCACGCCGACTCCTCCAAGGAGGAGTCGAGCAGCTCCGGCTGTGTGGGTGGCTGGCATCGACGACCTCGGCCCCACACGGGAGGTCGAGGGGGACCTTGACCGAGGATCGACTCGAGACTTGATGGACTCTAGGATCGGCTCGGCCTCCAGAGTCGACTTAAATGTCGAGGTCCCGGTGGTTGGGGCAGATGCACCGGTCAGACCTGCGATCAGCATCCGCTGCTGTTCCATGAAGGCAGCTAAGCTGCTCTCCAAGGCCGTCAGCCCGAGTCCAAGCTCAGGAGACTCAGCAGCCCCTGACTCGGGCCCCGACGGTGTCGGGTCAGACGTCGATCCTCCCGGAGGAGAGTCCACGAGGACAACAGAACTTATGTGACTCGGGGACTCCAGCTCCATGCGAGGTAGTCTGGATGGCCTCTCCGACTCAGAGCCCAGGACGGCGGTCAGGGCTACGCGACCTGGCCCTCGAGGACCCAGGGGCCTCCACCGATGCTGCCCTCACAAGCTTCTTCTTCCTTTTGTGCTCCCGGGTGGGAGACCCCCTCTCAGAGGAACCACGACGGCGCTCGGGGTCAGACTCCCGAGATGTCGAGGCCTCTGATGAAGTCCGGGCCCGGCCGGACGCGGACTGTGAAAAAATTCTTTCACATTGATGCTGATGGCTCCGAAGTGCCTTCGACGACATTTTGCCGCACGGGCCCGAGGCATCGGAGGCAGCAGTCATGTGTGTCGGTGAGAGACATAAGTTTCTTTCACCGATCACATTTTTTGAACCTGCTGGCACCCATTGGGGGAAAAAGGGCCCCTGCAAGGTCAAAAGACTGGGCTGCCAGTGAAAATAACAAAAAAGGCACGAACGCTAGTTACGAAGGACAAAAAATGAAAAAATAAAATTCCGGACTCCATACCGGTGTACCGAGCCCAGGCGGGAAGGGGAACCGGCGTTGAAGAGGATAAGAAAAAGCAAAAATCGCAGAAAAAAAATGACTTTTCCCAGGTGACACGAACTCACGTCCGTTGGGCTCCGTGGAAAAAGAAAGACTGTGCAAGATGGCACCCTTGGGCGGGAAGGGGACCGCGCATGCGAGCTGCATTTCCAAAGGCTTTCCTTGAAAGCTGGGGAAATACTCCGCACGAGGGCTCTGTCGGCGCCGACGTCACCCATATGTGAGGACTGACTTCCTGCTAGGTCCTGGAGAATGTTTTTATACTGTGTCTGTGATTATGTGATGGAATAAATTTACAATGCAACAAACATTTGAATGAAAAATTGTGTTATGCATTTATGTGCATTTTTCTTAGGAGGGGATCCACAGTTTTCATCAGATTCTCAAAGGACTTTGTGACCACTAAGAGGTTAAGAAACATTGATATCGAGGATAATTTTCAAAGTTTTTTTTTTGTTTAAACCAAAGCAAGCAGCAATTTACTCACAGAAACTGACCACCTGAAAATGGTCCTCACTCAATCTGGTTAAAAGTCCCAGAAGGATTCCCGACTACATATACTTTTTTTTTTACTTGATTTGAGTGAAGTTTGTAGGGGGAAGGGGGTTGGGTAGGATTGTGCATAAACTGGATCTCAAACCTGTGTACTTTTTATACAAATTTTATCCATACAAAAAGCAGGTGCAAAAATTCATGAATTCAATTTTCTAAAATGAAGTGCATACATACCTTCCGTTTGAAAACAAAATACAAGTTTAGGTAAACTGTTTGAAGACTGCCCACATGGGTAATTTTATAAAAGGTTTCCTAGGTTAAGACACCAAGTAGGCGCCTATTTTAAGTTTGTTTAATAAAGGCATGTAGGGGCCTTTTTATTAAAGATTTTAATGTGCGTTAAATGCCCACAGCCTTTTAGTTCTATAGGTGCAATGGCATTTAACACACCTTAACTTCATTTAATGCATGTTAACCTTCAGTAAAAGGGCCCCATAGGTACCTATGTGTCTTCCAAAAATATGCATACAAAAGAAGCTGATGATATGGCTATTTCCATTTTTTAAAATCTGTATCCCGCTAATTCCAAAGATGAAAGTGGATCACATAAATACATATATAAAGCGTAGTTACTCACCTGTAACATGTGATCTCCGGGAACAGCAGGAATTTAGTCTTCACATATGGGTATCGTCGGTACTGACGGAGCCTGCGCAGGAACGCTCCCCATCGTCCAATAGGAACACTTTTGGGAGCATCCCTCAGCACATGCGCGCTGCCTTCCCGCCTTTCCAACTGTCCCTCTTCAGTTAAGTTTGTAGCTGAGTGAAAGGATAGAGGGAGAGAGGAAATAGACAAAGAGATAGAGAGACAACTCCTAGGGGAGGTGGGTGGGTTGTGAAGACTAAATTCCTGCTGTTCCCGGAGATCACCTGTTACAGGTGAGTAACTATGCTAGCTCCAGGAACAAGCAGGAATGTAGTCTTCACATATGGGGATGCCCTAGCTGAAGATGCCAGGGAGATAGCCCCAGGAAGCTGCCACCCTAGAAGGTGGGAATCCTTTCTCCCATGGATCTCTGGCATTCCACCAGGGTTGGTGGGTAGGAGTTGATTTAGGTCTGAAAGAGATTTTGAAGAACAGCTTGGCCAAAGAAGGCATCCCGACGGGAGGCTTTATCCAGGCAGTAGTGGGCTGTGAAGGTGTGTACCGAAGCCCAGGTGGCTGCTCTACAAATGTCATCGATAGACACAGAGTGGAGATTAGCCATAGAAGCTGCCATGGCTCTCACATTATGAGCTGTGACATGGTCTTGAAGAGGAAGACCCTTACTCTCATAAGTAAAGGATATGCATTGAGCAATCCATTTAGACAAAGTTCTTTTGGAGACTGGAAGTCCCAAATGACTAGGGTCAAAAGCTATAAAAAGTTGCGAGGACTTTCTATGTTGCTGTGTTCTTTGTATGTAAAAGGCTAAGGCCCTTTTACAATCCAAAGTATGAAGGTTTCTTTCTGTATTAGAGGCGTGAGGCCTCGGAAAAATACAGGAAGATAAACTGATTGATTTAAATGAAAAGGCGAAACCACCTTTGGCAGAAAGTGTGGGTGAGTTCTAAGAACAACCTTATCATGATGAAACCTAGTATAAGGAGGATCAGCCACTAAAGCTTGCAATTCACTAATGCGACGGGCAGAGGTGATTGCAATTAGGAAGATGACCTTCCAGGTCAAAAACCTAAGGGCTGTAGTGGCCAAAGGTTCAAAAGGCGGCTTCATGAGCTGCCCGAGAACTAGATTTAGATCCCATACCACCGGTGATGGCTTGATGGGAGGTTTAGTTAATAGAAGGCCTCTCATAAATCTTGATATGAGTGGATGAGAGGAAATTGGTTGTCCATTCAGAGGCTTATAAGAAGCTGAAATTGCACTAAGATGGACTCTTATTGAATATGTCTTTAGACCAGAATTCGATAAGTGAAGGAGATACTCTAGTATCGATTCTAAGGGTATGACAAGGGGGTTTAATCCCTTCTTGGAGCACCATATAGTAAAACGTTTCCACTTGAAGGCATAAGATCTTCTTGTAGAAAGTTTCCTAGAAGCCTGAAGGATATATATTTAACCTGTTCGAACAGGCTGAGATCCTGGAGGTCTAAGATTCAGCAACCAGGCCATGAGGTGCAGGGACTGGGGATTCGGGTGCCATAGCATCCCGTTCTCCTGGGAAAGGAGATCTGGAGAATGCCCTAACTCCAGAGGTGCTGCTTGAGAGAGATGTAGAAGCAGGGGATACCATGTTTGGTGTGGCCATCGTGGTGCTATGAGGATCATGTGACCCCTGTCTCTCTGAAGCTTGAAGAGTATTTTGGGGATGAGGGGAATGGGTGGGAAGGCATAAAGGAAGTCCTGACCCCAGTGAAGGAGGAAGGTATCCCTTGCCTGACAATTGTCAGCTGGAATCCTGGAACAGTACCGGGGAAGTTTGGCATTCAAGGGACTTGCAAAGAGGTCTATGTCTGGAGTGCCCCAGAGATGAAATATCTTTGCCACCTGATCTAGGTGGAGTGACCACTCGTGAGACAACAGTACTCGACTGAATTTGTCTGCCCAAAGGTTTTGAATGCCTGGAAGATATACCACTAAAAGGTGAATTTGATACTCTCTGGCGAGGGCCCACAGTCGCAAAGCTTCGTTGCATAATGACAGAGAGCCTGTTCTGCCCTGCTTGTTCACATAGAACATGGCTACTTGATTGTCCGTCTGGACTAGGACTGTCTTGTAGTTGAGCTGGGCGTGGAATACTCGAAGAGCTAAATAGATTGCTCTTAATTCCAGGAGGTTTATGTGTAAACCGGTCTCCTGTGGAGTCCAGGTTCCCTGGGTAGAGAGATGATTCAGGTGTGCTCCCCAACCCACCTGTGATGCATCTGTTGTTAGAGTGGCCTGAAAAGAGGGTTGATGAAAAGGAGACCCCACTATCAGGTTTTCTAGTGACTGCCACCATTGGAGGGACAAAACTAGTCATTGAGAGTTTATTATTTTGTCCGACAAATGACCTGTGGCTTGTGTCCACTGTGTGGATAGGGTCCACTGAGCTGCTCTCATGTGGAAGCGAGCATATGGGACTACATGAACTGTGGAAGCCATATGTTCTAGTAACTGTAGTAGCTCTCGAGCAGTGAGGGAGGATTTGCCTGCTGCTTGAGAAGCTAGTTGTATTATGCGAAGACACCGGGCCTGTGGAAGGAAAGCCTTTGCTTGTCTGGTATCTAGACAGGCTCCTATGAATTCCAGGCATTGGGAAGGAACAAGTTGAGATTTTGGGAAGTTTATTACCAATCCCAAGTATTGGAGAAATCGCATTGTACGGGACAGTGCAGTGCTGGCCTCTACAACTGTAGGGGCTCGAATGAGCCAGTCGTCTAAGTAAGGGAAGACGAATATCCCCAGGGTTCGTAGAAATGCGGCTACTACTGCCATGCATTTCATGAATACCCTTGGTGCTGAAGCCAGACCAAAAGGAAGAACCCTGTACTGGAAATGTCTTCCCCTGAAAAGGAATCGTAAGAATTTCCTGTGATCTGGATGGATGAGAATGTGAGTGTATGCATCCTTTACGTCTAGAGAGCAAAGCCAATCCTGGCTTTGAAGGTATGGAAGAAGAGTTCCTAGAGAAATCATTTTGAACTCTCGAAATAGGTATTTGTTCAATTCTCTGAGGTCCAAAATGGGTCTGTGTCCCCCTGTTTTCTTTGGAATAAGAAAATAGGGGGAGTAGAACCCTGCACCCTTTTGAAGAATGGGCACTTCCTCTATTGCCCCTTGGGCAAGAAGTGTGGAGACCTCGTGATCTAACAGATTGTCTGTTTGAGAATTGAATTGCTTTAGAATTGTACATAAGAACATAACATGAGATATGCCATTACTGGGTCAGACCAAGGTCCATCAAGCCCAGTATTCTGTTTCCAACAGTGCCCAATCTAGGTCATATGTACCTAGCAGTTTCCCCAAGAGACACAAGTTCCACAATGCTTGTACTGGGTCAAGCATTGATATCTTCGGTCACTTCTTAATAATGGTTTATGGACCTTTTCTCCAGGAACTTGTCCAAACCTTTTTTAAACCCAGCTACACTAACAGCCTTTACTACATCCTCCGGTAACAAAGTCCAGAGTTTGATTACACGTTGAGTGAAAAAATATTTTCTTTTATTAGTCTTAAATAGTTTACCCTGTAGCTTCATTGCATGTCCCCTAGTCTTTCTATATTCTGATAAGGTAAGGTAGGAGAGGGCATGCTGTAAAAATGAAGCTTGTACCCTTCTCCTACAATGGACAAAGTCCAATCTTCTGCTGTTATCTGATGCCATCTGTTGGCAAAGTGGCATAACCTGCCTGGGATATTGGGGAGTTGGGGACCCCTCAGAGGCAGGAAGGCAAAGCTCTCTAGGAAGGAGTCAAAGCCCTTGAGGGGGCTGAACCTGGAGAGCTGGTTGGGCTCTTGGGCCTTTTGGCTTCTTTTGCTGTCTAGTTTGTCCTTTTTGGGCAACCTGACCCTGAGTCTGACTCTGCTGGGTATAGGAAGGATAAAATTTCCTCTTTTTGCTAAAAGAGGGTTTTTTATAAGGCTTCCTTTTGCCTGGAGTGGCTGTAGATTTTGACAATCTATCTAGAGTAGTACTGTCAGCCTCTAACTCATTAGCCTTTTCCTGCCAGTTCTTGCCGAAGAGATTCTCCCCCGTGCAAGGAATGTTGCCTAATTTGTCCTGTACCCAAGTCTCCAAGTCTGATGCCTGCAGCCAGGCAATCCGTCGTGCACCAATGGCAATAGCAGAGGTTCTGCTGATGCATTCGAAGCAGTCAAAGGCTGCATGATTTACAAACTTGGAGACATCTTGAGAATGCTTAACTAGAGCAAGAAAATCTTGTCTCTTGTCATCTGGGAGAAATGGGCTCATAAGTTCCAAGTCTCCTGTGACTTCCTTAAGGAACATTCCCATATATAGAATATATGAACTGATCCTAGCTGAAAGCATGGAAGCTTGAAAAGTGCAGCGCCCAAAAGCATCCAGAGTCCTGCATTCACGACCTGGAGGATTGGATGCATGCCTCTTTGCACTTTTCATTCTACGCATGGCTGACTCCACTACCATTGAATGGTGTGGCAGCTGAGTTTTCTGAAATCCAGGACATGGCGGAACTCGATACATAGTATCAAGTCTCCTAGAGTGAGGAGAAACAGTCAGAGGTGTCTCCCACATTCTGAGCATCAAGTTATGCAGATTCTCATGGATAGGCAGAGTGGCTGCCTCCTTAGGAGCTTTAGGATATTGGAGAATTTCCAACTCCTTTGCTCTGGGCTCCTCTTCAGGAGCTACTGTGATTGAAAGACTTTGGCCATATCACGGATAAAATCCTGAAAGGACATGTCTTCTGGAGGTGACATTCTGCGCTGGGGGGAAGAGAGATATTCTGGGAGAAACCCTCTAGTACCAGCAGAATTGTCAGTGTCTTCGGAATCGGAGGAATCAAAGTATTCCTGACTCCGATGCTCCTGTAAGGCATGGTCCCGGTACCGATTGAAATCGGTACCGAGCTGACCCGATACCGATCTGTCAATTACAGCCAGCGATGGCATGGGAAGAGTTCCCACCAGGGCCGGTACCGTCGGTACCGGTATCGTCGGTGTTGGTACCGGTGTCAGTACCGGCATCGGTGTCGATGTCGGTACTGGTGCCCGATGGACCACCGGTACCACAGCTGAAAAGAGCTGCGATGCTGTGCTCGATAGCGAGGAACCTCTGGTTTATCAACGCTGCCGATGCCTGGGTGTCGTACCGGTAAAAGCGTCCGGAACCCCTGAGCATGGCACAGGTAGTTCTTGCAAGCACTGTTCCCTCTAAGCTTTGAGCGTGTGCGCGTGCACACACCTTGCCGAGCAAGCGCACATACTTTATAACAGAGCGCACAAAAATTACGGTTCTGATTCTGATAGAAAACAACACAGACGTCTTAAAATTTAAAGGTTGTTGTGTATTTACGGCTTTCACAAGTTCTACAATATTTTCTAGTGCAATCAATGTGGTGTACATACTGTATTTTGACGTGTAGTCAAATTTTAAAGTATATAACGCCGAGTGTCGTTATGTGGCGCACAAAAATTTAACTTTCCTTCAAAAGCTGCACAGCTGATATTTTATCCGCACACAGCCTACAGAAAATTAGAGGGAACATTGCTTGCAAGGTTGAAGCCTCGAGAACATTCTGAAGCCCCATCGATGCTTTGGAAGCCGAAGCCTCCCGCCGGGGCTGTTTTGCCGGTGTGGTTCCCTCAAGGGCAACGCCAATGGCCTCTCAATGCTTAACAGGAGAGCTACCCTTTGAGGACCGGCTTTTATGTTTAGTTACCTGAGATCCATGGGAGGAAGAAGAGGCCCTTGACGATGTCCATGCAATGAATCTGGCATCCGAAGAAAAGAGGGTACCAAGTTTTGCAGCCCGGTTCTGCCTTCCTCTTTTAGTCATCCCCATACAGGAGAGACATTCAGTTGGGGAATGTTCAGGTCCTAAACATTTAAGACACCAATCATGGGTGTCAGTGACGGAGATGGTACTGCCACGCTTAGTACATTTTTTAAAACCACTAGTTGGCTTTTCCATGTTTTAGGAATATGGGGCCTAGTGCCCAAAATGACGCCTGACACCAAAGAGAAAAGTTTCTGAAGAGAAACAGTCTAAGTTATTATTTATTTATTTTTAAAAGAAAGAAAAGAACCGGCGGTACCGGTAAGCGTCGTGCGGTAGGCAAACGCGACCACAAGAAAAGAAATTTAAAGACGGAATTTTCTGCGGTGACAGGGAATGATCCTGTCGGCTCCGCGGAAAACGAAGAACTGAAGAGGGACAGTTGGAAAGGTGGGAAGGCAGCGCGCATGTGCTGAGGGATGCTCCCAAAAGCGTTCCTATTGGACGCTGGGGAGCGTTCCTGTGCAGGCTCCATTGGTACCGACGATACCCATATGTGAAGACTACATTCTGCTTGTTCCTGGAGATTATATAAAACAATACATTAAAACAGACAACAAATATGTACTGTATATTTTTCTGAAACCAGTTTCATTTAATATACAATCATATTCAATCTATACTAATACTTTGCGTCTCCTAGAAGGATCTTCATTCTCTTTCATGTAAGTCTTGCAGGGGAGATTAGTACCACAATCATGGGCCTTTGATTGAACAAGCTTGTTTGTGAGTAATAGATTTCCAAGCCAACTGTATGGAAGGAATCTCCAATAAACTCCTATCCTGCCACCGCAGTATTCTAGAAAGATTACGTATCTGCAGAGGAATCATTTGTATTTGATATTTTATGCATTATTTAATATGAACATGTTGTATTTATTTATGTTGTTTTTCTTGTTGAGTGGGCGTAGTGATCCTATAAAGGTGTCAAGACTCCTAAATAAAATTATAATGGTGTTTATCATCTTTATTAAATTTAGCAGCAAAGCAGTTTACATTAAAAAAAACTCGAAAGAAAGAAAGGAAATCCATAAAATGAATAGGACAGAAAAATCAGGAGAGGATAGAAAAAGCAAGGCATAAAAACTTCTCATATGTTCAGTATCCCTTCCTCAAGCCGGTCATGGTACTACCACTCCCCCCCCCCCTAACCAGTCTGGACTTCAGGATATTCACGAAAAAGATTGCTTGCAGTGGAAGCAGTATATGCAAATCTATTGCATGCATATTCACTGTGAGTATCCTGAAAGCCAGATTTGCTTGGGGGTAACACTAGGACCAGCTTGAGAAACACTGGTCTGCAAAAGCAATGCAATGTGTGCCACTGAGTCAGTGCTGACTCCTGGCGACCCAGTAGCCCCTGTGTTTTCTTGGAAAGGCATGACCGAAGTAGATTGCCAGGCCTTTCTTCTGAGGCAATGGGTAAAGTGACTTGTCCAAGGCCACAAAGAGTACCAGTGGGAATCAAACCCTCTTGGTCACCAGGCTACTGCTCCAACCAATAGGCTACTCCTTCACTCTAAAGCTGACATATGGTAGGATTTACTTCCTCACTTTGATATTCTTTATAATATGATGGTATTTTACTTTATTTTACTTATTTGTATTTAGTTCATGCCTTTGCATCAGTACTTCAAGGTGAGTTAAATTCAGGTATGGTAGATATTTCCCTGTACCCAGAGGGCTTACAATCTAAATTTGTACCTGAGGCAATGGAAGGTAAAGTGATTTGCCTAAGGCCACAAGCAGCATCAATGGGATTTGAACCCTGCCTTCCCTGGTTCCCAGCCCCAGCTCTAACCATTAGGTTACTCGCTGCCTCCCCCCAATTTCCCACATTAAACATGTTTTTTGTGTAGAAAATAGATATTATAACATTCTAAAATGTGACTGCATACATGTACAATAGTTTGGGTGCTTGTGCAAACATATGCAACTGAAGCACAAATGTGCATTTTATAACATATGTGCATATTTTTTGAATCTATCCATGCTCTGCCCAAACACCTCCTCCCCCTTACGTACAGAAATATAGAAACATGATGACAGAAAAAGACCACATGGCCTATCTAATCAGTCTTTCCATATCAACCACTACAACAGTCCCATTTTTTCCTTTAGAGATCCTGTGTTTGTCCCATGCTTCTTTGACTTCAGATTCTGTCCTCATCTCTACCACCTTCACTGGGAGACTATTCCACAGATCCACCACTCTTTCCGTAAAGAAATATTTCCGCGTATCACTCCTGAATCTATCCCCCTTTCACCCTCATCCCATGTCCCTTCGTAGCAGAGCTTTCTTTCAATCAAAAGAGGCTCTCCTCCTGTGCATTTATGCCATGGAGCTATTTAAATATCTCAATCATATCACCTCTATCCTGCCTTTCCTCTAAAATGTACATATTAAGATCCTTAAGTCTGTCCTCATATGCTTTATAATGAAGACCACTAACCATTTTAGTAGTCACCCTCTGTACTGTCTCCAACCTGTTTATATCCTTTTGAAGGTGCGGTCTCCAGGATGGCACACAATACTCCAAATGAGGTCGCACTAAAGACTTATACAGAGGCACTATCACCTCCTTTTTTCTGCTGGCCATTCCTCTCCCTATGCACTCAAGCATCCTTCTAGCTTTTGCTGTCACCTTTTCTACCTGTTTAGCTACTTTAAGATCATCAGACACAATCACGCCTAGGTCCCGCTCTTCTTTAGTGGACAAAAGTACTTCACTCTCTATACTATATTGTTCCCTTGGATTGCTGCAGCCCAAATGCATGACCTTGCATTTTTTAACATTAAATCTCAGCTGCCAAATTCTAGACCATTCTTCAAGCTTAGCTAGATCCCTCCTCATGTTATCTACACCTTCCTGGGTGTCTACTCTATTGCAGATTTTGGTATCATCCGCAAAGAGGCAAGCCTTACCTGTCAGCCCTTCCGCTATATCACTAAGATGTTACCTATAAGTATGTGTGGCATGCAATTTTTTTTTAAATCAAGTATGCACATTCCTCAACTCCAGCCAACTCTCCCCCCCCCTCCCCCGATGGTTGATGTATTGTACGAGTACTTATTTGTGCATACATACCTGAAGAATATTATAACAATTATTTTCTAACATGGGAAAATGTCTTATAAAATTGTCCCCACAGTGCAGTGAATGCCACTGTGAGAAAGTAAATCCTAATGTATCTATTTATTCAGATTTACATTCCTCATGATCTAAAATATACTAATATTAGCAGACTGCAGCATAAAAACACGCTGAACCACATCAAGGTTAGATATGGGAAGTTTCTTCCCTCTCCCATACTAAAAGCAGCCCAATATTTTATATAATGGGATCATCAAGACACGATCACATCACCCCCATTCTCAACCAACTCCACTGGCTCCCTATCAACTCCCGCATCAGGTATAAGGCAATACTAAACATCTTTAAAATCAAACACAACCTCTCAGCAAACAGCCTGCTACCCCTCATCAAATCCGACACAAGCACCAGACCAAGGAGGAGAGGCACCTCAGGTTCCATTATCACCCCTTTAGCATTTACCAAAGAAAGGCAAGACACAACAAGAAGAGCACTATCCCTGGCTGCCCCCACACTCTGGAACTCCCTCCTGGATGACCTATGATCAACTATAGACATCAAGGACTTCAGGAGGCAGCTCAAAACCACGCTTTTATTGAACACTATAGTGACATCACATAAATAACCTGTAGTTCAGCCCATGGCTACCTAACATTCCGCCTCCCCTCCCACCCTCCCTGTATATACTACTTGTACATAGCTCATCCTGTATATACCTCACCAAGAAATCATTGCTTTCACTCCCACAACTACTCTCCTGTGTTAACACTGTATGCCTACCCCTACTGACTCTGTTCTTTGATTGTCTGAAGTGTAAACCGCTTTGATTTCAGGACAAAGCGGTATATAAATCCTTTAAAATAAAATAAATAAATAAATATGTGCCATTATAATTAATTTCGGAGTTAGGCACTTTTAGAGTGTCACTACACCCATTCAACAAGGGAAATAACATAAAAAATATAAGAGAGATAAGTTAACCAATGCATAAACATGAAATACAAATGATGAAACCTAACATTTGAAAGCATACAAATTTAGATACAAAATTAACATACAAAAGCAAATCTACAAAGTAAACCCTAACAAGAATAGAATAAACCTAAAATTTAAAGACAGGCCATGTCCAAAATAGCTACCTATAATGAATATCCAATTCAAAATTTATAATCAATCTCACGTCTATAATGGCCAAAATAAGGGATGGATGACAACCTACTAAATTTAGACAAAAAAGCTAAGAGCAGACTTTTTGGCTAAACATCTTAAGCACTCTGAGTAAACAATGTGACACTTTACACTGTAGCAAAAATCTGAACAAACAGGAAAATATCCAGGTTTTTTTGAGAGTAGTAATTTTGGTAACCTCTCAGTGTTGGCCAAAATGCATTACTGATGGGAGGGGGGGAGTGAAGGGGCGTTTCCTGATAAAGCGTTGTTACTCACCTGTAACAGGTGATCTCTGGGAACAGCAAGAATCAGTCTTCACATATGGGTGACATCGGTACCGACGAAGTCTGCATGGGAACGCTCACCAGAGTCCAATTAGAAAGCTTTTGGGAGCAATCCACTGCGCCTGTTCATCTGCCTTCCCAAGTCCTCTATTCAGTTGAGTTTGTAGCAGAGAGATAGAGAATTCTCTATAATTCTTAGGGGAGAAGGGCGTGTTGTAAAGACTGATTCCTGCTGTTCCTGGAAATCACTTGTTACAGGTGAGTAACAATGCTATCTCTAGGAGCAAGCAGAAATGCAGTCTTTACATATGGGACTCACTAGCTCCCAGGTACCAGACTGCAGTTGGAAGCACTGGTATCCCCGAGGGTAAAGCATAGAGCTGAGAAGGTGTGGATACAATGTTGCCTCATTGGACCCGACTGCTGTCGGCTAGACCACCTCTGATGGAAGTCTGGTGCCAGAAAGATGTCTGAGAAGGAGGGTAGGAGTTGCATTTAAGCCCCAAAAAGGTGATGGAGTATATTCATGGCCAAAGACTGCATACCGATGGGCGTCCCTGTGTAGGCAGTAGTGTGCAGCGAAGGTATGAATGGAGGACCAGGTAGCTGTCCGACAGATCTTGTTAATAGAGACAGACCGGTGGTTGGCAACTGAGACTGCCATGGCTCGCATATTGTGAGCAGCGACTCGACCCTTGAGGAAGAGTTCTGCCTGTGCATAGTGTGATACCCTAGCCTGGGCCTTAGGGCTTACAGGCATAGGGCCGCCTTGTTATGTCCTTACATAAAGCTTCACTGTGTCTATTTCCAGTGAGGAATTCTGGGACTTGTAGTTTGGCTTTCTTATCCAAGGACAAAAGTAGTGTGAAACCGTGGATTAAGGCAACAAGAATATTTATTTTTGTGGGATTTCCATAAGCATTGAATTCAGAACGCAGGCATTAGGATACTTCTCCAAACATAAGAGGAAAACATGTATAACTGAAACTAAAGAAAAGCTGAACAAAAGTCTTTCTAACACTGGCAGCTGTTCTGATCAAGCAAGTTAACATGCATTCCGTAGTCTTTTGTGTTCATTCAACCAAAAGGTAAACTTCTTCTTCTAACAACTGCTGCTTTACTTTTCAAAACTCTTGGTCAAACAACAAAACCTTCTTTACTTCAGAAGAAACTCTTATCAGTTACAGAGTTATGCAATCATTGCTTCTCACCGTGTTTTTCTTTTCTTTCTGAGCCCTGTTTTCCAGCGTCTAGTTTTCTTTCAAACAAAAAGAGCAATCCCCGGGTTATACTCTGGCTCAAAGGAATCGATCTGCATATCCTCTTGGGCAACAGAAGGCTTATCCCTTTCTACGGTTTCAAAAGTTTCTTCAGACTTCCTATCCTGTAAAAACTTCTGAAATTCGTTCCATAGCTGTTCTTTCTGATAGGGATCAATTATATTGGGAGAGTGAGCTTTCCTCCCTGGGAACACTTGCCTTAACGTCTCTAGTGTTTTTGGTTCAGCTTCCCTGCTCTCAGGTGAGTTCTGGCTTTTTCCTCAGACAAGCGTATCCACCCACCTTCTAGCAGTTGAAGTCCTCGGCAGTGGCTCTTGAGCACTAGGTACTGCAACCTGTTCCACCTCGTCTGTAAGCTTTCCAGCTAAACGTCTGCTAGCTTCAAGTTTGGGAGCGTTTTTCAGACACAGACTGCTTCCCTTCTTACTGGCCTCATTCAGCAGCTGGAAGTCAGCCTTCCTATGCCTTTCTCCACTCCTTCCTTCCTGGGATCTCTCCTCTCTCCAGGATCTCTCAGTGCCCCGGGATCTCTGCTCCCTCTGGAACCTTTCCTGGAGTCCCTCCTGGAATCTCTCCTGGAATCCTTTCTCCTCTCCCTCTTTCTGGTCTGCTTCAGGTTTAAAAAGCCGTTTCTTGCCTGCCACTCCCTTGCCTCTGCACAGGTGTTTACAATCACTGCCCAAGCCTGCCCCCACGTCAGAGCTTGGGTGTGGCTTAACCTTAACAGAGACAGGATTTTTTTTCTCATGCTTGCCTTGCAAACTCTACAGACCTAACCCAACTTAAAAAGGCCCTAAAACATCACCTATTCACCAGACACTTCCCGGCTTAGTCCCGACAAGAAATTACCCTCATGATGTATATAATGTAGATATTGTATAACTCTTGTTAATCTACCCTGTTATCCAAGTTTCCAATCCCTGTTCAAATGTAAATGCATCTCAGTGACCCTGAAATGCATATGTTATGTTTTGATGTAAACCGCACTGATGTCAATAGCGCGGTATAAAAGAAATACTAAATAAATAAAATAAATAAATAAATAAAGCTGGTCTGTCACTCATTTTAAAAGCACAAACATTGTTTTCTTCTATTTCCATCTGCTCCTGGCAGCTCTCCTCGTCACAATAGGCAAAAGAAATGCAGTCCGCTATCCATTTAGATAAGGTACGCTTTGTGTCTGAAAGTCCAAGGTGACTTGGATCAAAGGAAATGAATAGTTGTGAGGATTTCCTCTGAGCCTTGGTTAGATCCAAGTAGTAAGCCAGTACTCGTTTACATTCTAGAGTGTGTAGAACTGCTTTGGCCTGAGAGGCATGTGGTCTCGGGAAGAAGACAGGCAAGATTACTGACTGGTTCAGGTGGAAGGCTGAAACCTCTTTTGAAAGGAAGTGAGGATGGGTACAGAGGACCACCTTGTCATGGTTGAACTTGGTGTATGGGGTGTCAGCCACTAAAGCTTGATATGGCAAGCTGAGGTCAGAGCAATGAGTAAGAGTACCTTCCATGTGAGAAACCTGAATGAAGCAGTGGCTAAAGGCTCAAAGGGAGGCTTTAGAAGTTGCGCTAGAATGACATTGAGGTCCCAGGCCACCGGTGGTGGTTTGACAGGTGGCTTGGAGAGCAGGAGACCCCGCAAGAAATATTGCACCAAGGGGTGCGACGAAATAGGTTGCATGTCCAGAGGCTTGTGATAAGCTGTAATGGCAATGAGATGAACTCTGACTGAGTTGATCTTGAGATCTGCCAAGGATAAGTGGAGGAGATACTGTAGAATTTCCACAAGGCAGGTTAAAGGGGTCAATTTGCTTAGGGGAACACCAGAATATAAACCTTTGCCATTTGAAGGTACATGAACATCTAGTGGATGGTTTGCATGATGCAAGTAGGATATCCTTGACCTGTTGTGGGAGGTCAAGGTCAAGAAGGAATGGATGCAATCTGTACCAGCACCTGCACCAGACAATTGTGAGCGCCCAACTATCTGAGGTTAAAAAGGGGCCATCAGTTTGTATTCAATATATACAGTGCCTTGTGAAAGTATTCACTCCCTCAGTTTTTGTCTTGTTTTGTCGCTTTACAACCTGGAATGAAAATGGAGGTTCATTTGGATGTTAGGTAATGGACCTAATAATATAGTCCAAATTGGCGAAGTGGAAGGACACTAAAATACCTTGTATATATAAAAAAACAAGTAAAAACTGAAAAGTTGTGAGTGTATATGTATTTATCCCTTTTGCTATGAAACCCCTAAATAAAATCTGGTCCAACCGATTAACCTCAGAAGTCACGTAATTAGATTGATTAGGGTTCACATGTGGCAAATCAGTGTTACATGATCTGTCACATGATGCCTCTATAAATATACCTGTTCTGAAAGGCTCCTGACTGCAACACCACTAAGCAAGCAACATGAAGACCAAGGAGCACTCCAAACAGGTCAGAGACAAAGTTGTGGAGAAGTATAGATCAGGGTTGGGTTATAGAAATATATCCCAAATTTTGAATATCCCACGGAGCATCATTAAATCCATTATAATTTTATTTATTTATTTATTTACATTCTCTTATATACTGCGCTATTCTGCATCAGTGCGGTTTAAATTGAACAAACTAAAATTACATTGAACAGGGCAGTATAACTTGGAGATAACTATTTTACAGGGAACATGGGCTATGGAGGGTTAAGTGGCTTGCCCAAGACCACAAGGAGCACCTGTGGGACTAGAAACCCCAGTCCTTCCGGCCCAAGGTTGTTGTCTTCTAGTGGGATTTGAACCCCGGACCTTCCGGCCTGAAGTACCTTGCCCCATTAACAAAATGGAAAGAATATGGCACCACTACAAACCTGACCAGAGAAGGCCATCCACCAAAACTCACAGACTGGGCAAGGAGGGCATTAATCGGAAATGCCACAAAGACACCTAGAAGGAGCTACAAAGATCCACATTAGAGATGGGAGTATCCATCCATAGGACCACTTTAAGCCATACACTCCAGAGCATGGCTTTATGTAAGAGTGGGCAGAAACAAGCGATTGCTTAAAGAAAGAAATAAGAAAACACGTTTGGAGTTTGAACAGCAGCATGTGGCGGACCCCCCAAACACATGGAAGAAGGTTCTCTGGTCAGATGAGACGAAAACTGAACCTTTTGGCTATTATGGGAAATGCCATGTGTGGCGCAAACCCAGCACTTCACATCACCCCAAGAAAACCATTCCCACAGTGAAACATGGTGGTGGCAGCATCATGCTATGAGGATGTTTTTCATCAGCAGGGACAGGAAAAACTGGTCAGGATTGAAGGAACAATGGATGGCACTAAAGACCAGGCAATTCTTGAGGAAAAACCTATTTCAGTCTGCCAGAGATTTGAGACTGGAACGAAGGTTCACCTTCCAGCAGGACAAGGACCCTAAACATACTGCTAAAGCTACACAGGAGTGGTTTAAAGGGAAACATTTAAATGTCTTGAAATGGCCTAGTCAAAGCCAGACCTCAATCCAATTGAGAATCTGTGGCATGACTTGAAGATTACTGTACACCAACGCAACCTATCTAACTTGAAGGAGTTGGAGCAGTTTTGCCTTGAGGAATGGGTGAAAATCGCAGTGGCTTGATGTGCTAATAGAGACATATCCCAAGAGACTTGGCGCTGTAATTGCAGCAAATGGTGACTCTACAAAGTATTGACTTTGGGGGGGGGGAGGGGGGAATACTTATGCACACTCCTGATTTCTGTTTTATCTTAATTATTGTTTGTGTCACAATAAAGCTTAGTTACTTACTGTAACAAGTGATCTCCGGGAACAGCAGGAATTTAGTCTTCACATATGGGTGACATCGGTATCGATGGAGCCCATGCGGGAATGCTCCCCACATTCAATAGGAAAGCTTTTGGGAGCATCCCACTGCGCCTGTGCTGCTGTCTTCTTGCCTTTATGACTCTCCTTCCTCAACTGAGTTTGTAACTGAGATAAAAGGAAAGAACAGAGAGAGACAGAAACCCTACAACTCCTAGGTGAGAAGGGTGGGTTGTGAAGACTAAATTCCTGCTGTTCCTGGAGATCATCTGTTACAGGTCAGTAACTACGCTATCTCCAGGAATAAGCAGGAATGTAGTCTTCACATATGGGACTCCATAGCTCCCAGATGCCAAAAAAATGCCCCCAGAATCGGTAGATTTGCCTCAGAGCAGGCCTCAAGAGAGCATGGATCCTTCATGGATGTCTGGCATCGGAAAATTCCAGGATGGAGGGTAGGAGTTGCCCTAAGTCTGAAAAAGGTGCTGGAGTACCACCTGACCAAACATGGCATCCTGGCAGGAGTCCTTGTCAAAACAGTAATGAGCAGCAATTGTTATGCACCGAAGACCACGTGGCTGCTTTGCAAATTTCATCAATTGCAACAGAATGTAGGTTTGCTGTGGAGGCAGCCATGGCACGAACATTATGAGCAGTGACATGACCTTCAAAGGATAATCCTGCCTTATCATAAGCAAATGAAATGCAATCTGCTATCTATTTAGAATGGGTATGTTTGGATACTGGCAACTCTAAGTGACTGGGATCAAAAGAGATGAATAACTGAGAGCCTTTACGGTGCTCAGCTGTCCTTTGAAGATAGAATGCTAAGGCCCATTTACAGTCAAGGGTATGGAGGGTTGCCTCTGCCCTAGAGGAATGCTGTCTAGGGAAAAAGACAGGAAGGTAAACATATTGATTGAGATAGAAAGGAGACACCACCTTTGGCATGAGATGGGGATGAGTCCTAAGGACTACCTTATCATGGTGGAACTGGATATAAGGTGGGTCTGCCACCAATGCCTGAAGTTCACTGATGTGTCTGGCTAAAGTGAGTGCAACAAGGAAGATGACCTTCCAGAGGGACACTTTAGTGAGGTTGTGGCTAAAGGTTCAAAAGGCAGCTTAAGGAGCTGTCCTAAGACTATATTAAGATCCCGTGCCACCGGTGGTGGCCTGATCGGAGGCTTGGTCAATAAGAGCCCTCTCATGAAACGTGTTACAAGTGGTTGTGAGAAGATAAGTTGTCCATCCAAAGGATGGCGAGAAGCCGCAATTGCACCGAGGTGAACCCTCACCAAGTTTGTCTTGAAATCAGAGGAGCTGAGAAGGGATTAAGATCCTTCTGGGAAAGCCAAGTGGAGAACCTACACCACTTGAAGTCATAGTGGACGGTTTCCTTGAGGCTAGTAAGATCTGCTTTACTTCTTGAGAAAGATTAAGATCTTGCAATACTACACTCTCAGCAGCCAAGCCATGAGATGGAGAGACTGTGGATTGGGATGGAGCAGCATCCCTTCCTCCTGTGAGAAGATATAGGGAGCTGACCCAAGACTCAGGGGACGAGTCTAGGATAGACGTAGGAGAGGAAACCACGGCTGACGTGGCCAGCGTGGGGCTATGAGGATCATGTGGCCCCTGTCTGCTTGAAGCTTGAAAAGCATTTTGGGAATCAAGGGTATAGGAGAAAAGGCATACAGGAAATCCTGACCCCAGTGAAGGTGGAAAGCATCCACATGTTGAAGGCTGAACAATGGGGTTCTGGTGCAAAAAAGAGGTAGTTTGGCATTTTGCAGAGTGGCAAAAAGGTCTATCTCCGGAGTTCCCCAGGTCTGAAAGATGTAGGAGATTGTCTCATGATAGAGGGACCGTTGGTGCAGGAGGAGGATCCGACTCAATCTGTCTGCTAAGACATTTTGCTGCCTGGCAGATACACTGCTTGGAAGAGCAATGGCAAAGGACCAAAGATGGAGAGCATCCTTGCAAAGGGCCCAAGAGCCCGTTCCCCACTACTTGATCAGATAGAACATAGCTACCTCATTGTCTGTCTGGACGAGGACTCTGTGGCCTTGTAGTTATTGTTGAAACACTTTGAAGGCATTGAAGATGGCACAAAGCTCCAGTAAATTTATCTGGAGCTGTGACTCCTGCTCCGTCCAAAGAGAGTCCAAGTGGGAACCCCAGCCCAGTTGGGAGGCATCCGTTGTCAGGATGCATTGATGTGGAGGCATCTGAAAAGGTGACCCTATGAGAAGATTTCCTGGGATAGACCACAACAGAAGGGAGTCAATGAGACTGTCTGTGACTTGGATCTGATCCTTGAGGGCCCTGGAGTTCTGTTTCCACTGGGAGTCAAGAGTCCATTGAGCTATCCGCATGTGCAGGCGGGCATATGAACTACATGAACTGTGAAGGCCATATGGCCTAGAAGTTGGAGCATCTCCCTGGCCGAGAGATTGTCTCTAAGCCTTACTTGAGATGCTAGCTGCACTAGTCGAGTACAGCAGTCCTGGGGCAGAAATGCCCTTGACCGTCGAGTGTCTAGAAGAGCTCCTATGAATTCTAGTATTTGAGTGGGAACTAGAAACATAGAAACATGATGACAGAAAAAGACCACATGGCCTATCTAGTCTGTCCTTCCATATCAACAACTACAACAGTCCACTTTTTACTTTTAGAGATCCTCTGTGTTGGTCCCATGCTTTTTTGAATTCATTTACTGTCCTCATCTCTACCACCTCCACTGTGAGACTATTCCATGGATCCACTACTCTTTCCGTAAAGAAATATTTCCGCATATCACTCCTGAATCTATCTCCCTTCACCCTCATCCCATGTCCCCTCGTAGCAGAACTTGCTTTCAATTGAAAGGGGCTCTCTTCCTGAACATTTATGCCACGGAGGTATTTAAACATCTCAATCATATCACCTCTATCCCGCCTTTCCTCTAAGGTGTACATATTAAGATCCTTAAGTCTGTCCTCATATGCTTTATAATGAAGCCCACTAATCATTTTAGTAGCCACCCTCTGCACCGACTCCATCCTGTTCACATCCTTTTGAAGGTGCGGGCTCCAGAATTGCACACTATACTCCAAATGAGGTCACACCAAAGACTTATACAGAGGCAGTATCACCTCCTTTTTTCTGCTAGCCATTCCTCTCCTAACTAGATAGGATTTTGGAAGATGTATCACAAATCTCAGATTCTGCAGTACCTGCATTGTACGAAGGAGGGATAGATGAACCTTCTGTGAAGTGGCTGCCCTTATTAGCCAGTCATCTAAGTAAGGGAAGACAAATATTCTGAGAGTCCTTAGATATGCGGCTAAGACCACCATACCATGGCAGAGGCGAGTCCAAAGGGAAGGACTCTGTATTGATAGTGATTTCCTTGGAAGATGAAGTGTAGATACCTCCTGTGTTCTGGATGAATAAGTATGAGTATACGCTTCTTTTAGATCTAGCGAACAGAGCCAGTCCTGACTCTGGAGATAAGGTAGAAAAGGGTTCCTGGTGAGACCATTTTGAATTTCTCTCGGACTAGAAACTTGTTTAGGTTCCTGAGGTCTAAGATGGGTCTGTACCCTCGGTTTTTCTTTGGTAAGAGAAAGTAAGGAGAATATAGTCCCATCCCCTGTGGGGATGTTGGAACCTCTTCTGGCACACTCTGACAGAAGAGAGTTGATCTCTTGCTGCAGGAGAGCAGTGAGTGGAGGATGAGAATGATATTCCCCCACTAGAATGGAGGGGGGGGGGTGCTTTGCAGTTGAAGCTGGTACTCTTCTTGCACTATGGTTAGTGTCCACTGCTCTGAGGTGATAAGATGTCACCTGTGGGCATAATGGCAAAGTCTGCCTGCTATGTAGAGGGGGTGGGGGTACTCTGACCGCTAATGCTGTACAAAGTAGTCATTGTTATACAAAGTAGTCATTGTTATACAAAATAGTCATTACTGCACTATGTAGTCACTGCCGTACGTAGTCACCGTCGTACAGATTAGTCACTGCTATACAAAGTAATCATTGCAGTACAAGGTAGCCATTACTGTACAAAGTAGCCATTACTGTACAAAGTATTCTTGCTGCACAGAGGAATCACTGCCCCCACAGCTCAACATGGCCATCTCCATCCTAACCCTCACCAGTTTTTACCTCCTTGCCAATGCACTCTATGGCTCCCTCGCTTTTGCCTCCAACCACAACCCTATTCAAATCCTACAAAGCCTAGGAAAGAAACCATTATAAAGAATAAAATTAATGAACAAGTAGACAGTCATGGTTTAATGGGAGAAAGCCAACAAATTTAGCCAAGGAAAGTCTTATTTTAGTAATCTGTTATATTTTTTGAAGATGTGAATAAACAGATAGACAAAGGTGAGACAGTCAATATAGTGTATCTAGATTTTCAGAAAGCCTTTGACAAGGTCTCTCATGAGAGATTCTTGGTGAAATTAAAAACACATGGGATAGGAAGCAGTATACTATTGTGGATCAGGAACTGGTTAAAAGATAGAAAGCAGAGGGTAGGGCTAAATGGGCAATTTTCCCAATGGAGAAAGGTGAATAGTGGAGTAATCCAGGGATCTTTGCTGGGTCTGCTGCTTTTTAACATATTCATAAATGACTTGGAAATGGGAATAATGACTGAGGTGATCAAATTTGCAGATGACACAAAATTATTCAAAGTTGTTAAAACACAAGAGGATTGCTGACCTGGATGGGGGGGAGTGGTTTACCTCTAAGATGGCGGCGTGAGCTTTTCTTTGAGCTGTACTATGCCTAAACGCAAGGGCAAGTATAAGGCTCCCCCCGCGGAGCCTGTTCCTGCTGTTTCCTAGGGCCCGATGTATAGATTTGTACAGCTGACAGAGCAGGAAAAAGAGGAGATTCGCGCGGGCGCTGTGACGCCGGTGGAGGTAGACCCGGCGTTGGTTGCCCTGGAGGTGTCTCTCTCCCCAGACGATCGCCAGCCTCCTCAGCGTTTGACCGGCCCGGAGACTTTCTTTGCGAGAGGTGATGCAGCCCACCTAGATGGTGGAGGAGCTGCGTCACGGGAGCGGGCCTCGCTTGAGATGGAAATCGGGGTTGCGCCCTCGAGGCCGGGGGCTGCAAGTACGGCCAGACTTCAGTTGGTGGAGGCGGGGAAATCATCTCACCAAGATGGGGAGTCAGGCGTGGGGAGTTCCCTCTTGCAGGGAGAATCGTTTGCCGCGTTATGCTTGAAACGCCCGAAGGTGATTTCTTTGGAATCTATTTGGGAAGCGATTTCACAACTTTCATCTGCAGTGCATCAACAGGTTGTGTTGACGTCCCAGCGTGTGGAAAAGTTTGAAAGTACAATGGCTGGATTTCAGGGAGACCTAGTCGACCTTCACACGAAGATTACAGCTGATGAACAAAAACTTTCCCAGGTTTCGGTACTGTCTGACTCAATTGTGAAAGATAATATTGCAATTAGATTGAAGCTTGAGAATTTGGAAAATGCTGTAAGAGCCTCAAATATTCGCTTGTTAAATTTTCCTATGGTTTCTGGGATTCCTCCTGTAGATTTGTTTAAAAAGTATTTATGTGAATCTTTATTAGTGCCTACGGAGTTAATTCCACCGGTTGTGAAAGCATATTTTTTACCTTCTGGTAAGCGAGAAGGTCAGGTGGCTATGGGCCCCTTACAACTGGATACGCTTGAGGTATCTGCTTTATTACAGTCTCCTAATGAAGCAGATATAAAGGTCTCTACTTTATTAGTCACTTTTGTAATCGCATCTGACAGGGATTGGTTGCTAAAATTGTACTTTAAGAAACGTACTGCTCTATTTATGGGGAAGAAGATTGTTATGTTTCCAGATGTTTCCAGAGAAACGCAAAGGAGGCGGAAAGCCTTTTTATTGTTGAGACCCGGTGTTGCTTGCATTGGGGCTACTTTATTATTGCGATTCCCCTGTAAGTGTATAGTTTATTTTAGGGAGAATAAGTATGTATTTTTTCAACCAGAAGATTTATCTTCGTTTGTTTCATCTCACTTACTGACTTCATCGCCTGAGTGATAATGATCGTTGTAATTTGGATTGCTCCGTCCTACGCCCCTGTCTTAGAAATGATTTGGTTTCCTGACTATAGGGCTGAGGTTTCTACCTGGCCTCGTATACTCTGTTTCCTTTCCATTTCCCCACGTTTTTAGGGCTAACTATACTCCTGTGTGTAAATTTTTGCTTAATTCTGTTGTTTCTTTTTTTTTTCAACACAACAGTAGTTTTTTCTGTACAAGCATTTGCTTAATGATATTTGTAAATTGCATAAATATAAAATAAAAAAAACCCCACAAGAGGATTGTGAAAAATTGCAAGAGGACCTTGATAAACTGGAAGAGTGGAGGAGTAGCCTAGTGGTTAAGGCACTGGCTTGGGAACCAAGAGGCCAGGGTTCGATTCCCACTAGCACTCCTTGTGGCCTTGGGCAAGTCACTTAACCCTCCACTGCTCAGAAAAAGCCAAGTTATCAATGTCCCTGTTCAATGTACCTTTACCAAGTTTAAGTTACAATGTAAACCGCTTTGATTGAAATGATAAAGCGGTATTTAAAAAACCTGTTAAATAACTAAATAAATAAAAAGACTGGACGTCCAAATGGCAGATGAAATTTAATGTGGACAAGTGCAAAGTTATGCACTTAGGGAAGAACAACCCAAACTATGGTTAAACAATGCAAGGTTCCACATTAGGAACCACCACCCAGGAAAAGGATTTAGGCAGCAGCATGGATAATATGTTGAAACCCTCCGCCCAGTGTGCAGAGGTTGCCAATAAAGCAAATAGAATGCTAGGAATCATAAGGAAAGGAATGGAGAACAAAACCAAGGATATTAAGATGCCTCTATATCATTCCATGGTGCGACTGCACCTTGCATATTGTGTGCAAGTTTTGTTGCTATATCTTAAAAAGGATATAGCAGAATTAGAAGAGGTACAAAGAAGAGCCACTAAAATGGTAAAGGGGATGGAAGGATACCCCCTATGAGGAGAGGCTTAAAAGATTAGGGCTCCTCAACTTGGAAAAGAGAAGACTGAGAGAAGATATGATAAAGATCTGTAAATTAATGAATGGTTGGTTGTTTACTCTTTCAAAAAGTAGAAAGACTAGGGGACACACAATGAAGCTACAATGTAGACCATTTATGACTAATAAGAGAAAATATTTTTTCACTCAGCGAGTAATCAAACTCTTGAATTTGTTACCAGAGGATATAGTAAAAGTTGTTAGTGTAGCTGGGTTTAAAAAATGTTTGGACAAGTTCCTGGAGGAAAAGTCCATAAACCATTATTAAAGAGGACCAGGGAAATCCACTGCCTATCCCGAGATAACCATTGTGGAATCTGTGTATCTTTTTGGGAACCTGACAGATAATTGTGATCTGGAAACAGGATACTGGGCTTGATGGACCTTGGTCTGATCCAGTATGGCATTTCTTGTGTTCTTAGCTTAAGCACAGTAACTTTTATGGAGGTGAGAGAGATTGTGTGCTTCATCAATTCTGCTGTCTAAGGAAAACTCCAGTTCGCAACAAGCAGAAAGCAAGTGAAACACACAAATGGGCGACTCCCAGTTTCAGGGCTCCTCATGTCTTTTTGTACTGTCCATTGTTCATGAGCAGCTCCCTGAAGAAAAAGATGTGAGAGTTGCAATAGGCTGGTCAGCATAGTTCGACCAAAGGCACCATCTTTGATTATGGACTGGTACAAGCAGTAATGTAAAGGTATGAAGTAAGAACCAAGTCACTACTTTGCATCAAAGCAGACTTTAGGAGAGGCACAATAGCTGCAGTGGCTCTGGATGAAATTTCACTTCACTGAATAGAAGAGCACCAGCTTGTTCATAATGGAATTGGATGCAGGATGCAAGCCAATTTGCTAAAAAGTCTCTTTGACCACTGATGCGCCTATTCTGTTAGGTAGTAGGAGATAAAGCTATGCCGACTTTTTGATGAACTCTTTTTTTGATCATCGCTCTACTCTCTTTAATATCCCGGTCTGTTTCACCAATTCCTCCCTACTCACCATTGCGTTACCCTCCTCCTCTTCCACAACCTCTGTCCCGTTGTCTCAGACCATTTTCCCCTACTCAGTCAAACCTTGTCCTCCTTCGGAGCTTATCTTCATAATTTTTCCACCCTTCCCGTGGACACTCAAGCAAACCTCTGGTACTAAACACTTATGGATGCTTTAGATCAGATCGCCCCTCTTCGTCCTCATCGCAAGGCCTCCAAGTATACCCAGCCTTGGTATCACCCCTTAGTCTTTGCCTCCTTCGATCCCATTTCACCAGGCCGAGCACTAGTGGCAAAGACAACCTATCTCTGAGTCCCTCCAGCACTTCAAAGATCTCCACCACCACTATCACCTCTGCATCAATAACGCTAAATGGTCTCTTTATAATAAACGTCTTTCTTCTGTGTCTAACTCTTCCCATCAGCTTTATTCTGTCCTTCTCTCTCATGTACATAAAAACATAAGAACATAATATATGCCATACTAGGTCGGACCAAGGTCCATCAAGCCCAGTATCCTGTTCCAACAGTGGCCAATCTAGGTCATAAGTACCTAGCAGTTTCCCCAAAAGACACAGGTTCCTCAATGCTCATATTGGGTCAAGCAGTGATATCCCGTGTCCCTTTTAATAATGGTTTAAGGACCTTTCCTCCAGGAATTTGTCCAAACCTTTTTTAAACCCAGCTACACTAACAGCTATTACTACATCCTCCAGTAACAAATTCCAGAGTTTTATTACACGTTGAGTGAAAAAATATTTTCTCTTATTAGTCTTAAATAGGTTACCCTGTAGCTTCATTGCATGTCCCCTAGTCTTTTTATATTCTGATGACGTAAACAATCAATCTACGTTTACCCATTCCACTCCATTCATTAATTTATAGACCTCAATCATATCTCCCCCTCAGCCGTCTCTTTTCCAGGCTGAAGAGCCTTAACCTTTTTAGCCTCTCTTCAAAGGGGTATCCTTCCATCCCCTTTACCATTTTGGTGGCTCTTCTCTGTACCTTTTCTAATAACGCTATATCTTTTTTAAGATACGGCGACCAGAATTGCACACAATATTCAAGGTGCGGTCGCACCATGGGACGATGCAGAGGCATTATAATATCCTTTGTTTTATTTTCCATTCCTTTCCTTATGATACCTAGCATTCTATTTGCTCTCTTGGTCGCCGATGCACACTGGGCGGAGGGTTTTAACATGTTATCCACGATGACACCTAAATCTTTTTCCTGGGTGGTGGTTCCCAATGTGGAACCTTGCATCGTGTAACCATAGTTTGGGTTGTTCTCTCCTAGGTGCATAACTTTGCACTTGTCCACATTAAATGTCATCTGCCATTTGGATGCCCAGTCTTCCAATTTATCAAGATCCTCTTGCAATTTTCCACAATCCTCTTGGGTTTTAACAACTTTAAATAGTTTTGTGTCATCTGCGAATTTGATAACCTCACTCATTATTCCCTTTTCCAGGTCATTTATGAATATGTTAAAAAGCAGCGGACCCAGCACAGATCCCTGGGGAACACCACTATTCACCTTTTTCCATTGGAAAAATTGGCCATTTAGCCATACCCTCTGCTTTCTATCTTGTAACCAGTTCCTGATCTACAATAGTATATCACCTCCTATCCCATGACTTTTTAGTTTTGCCAAAAGTATCTGATGAGGGACCTTGTCAAAGGCTTTCTGAAAGTCCAGATACACTATATCAAACGACTCACCTTTGTCTACCTGTTTATTCACACCTTCAAAAAAACATAATAGATTAGTAAGACAAGATCTTCCTTGTCTAAAGCCATGTTGGCTGTCTCCCATTGAGCCATGACTATCTCTACATGCTGAGTAATTTTGTTCTTCATGATTGTTTCTACCATTTTTCCCGGTAATGACGTCAGGCTCACTGGTCTGTAGTTTCCCGGATCACCCCTGGAACCCTTTTTAAAAATTGGCGTTCTAGGGGTAATCTTCAGGTATTACAGATGATTTTAATGATAGTTCACAGATTACTAATAGTAGGTCTGCAATCTCATATTTCAGTTCTTTCAACACCCTTGGATGTATATCATCCAGTCCAGGTGATTTGCTACTCTTCAGTTTATCAAACAGTTGTAATACATCTTCCCGGTGTAGCGATATTTCTTTCAATTCTTCTGCAGCATCACCTTTAAATACCACTTCAGTCATGGGTAACATCCCTACACCTTCCTCAGTAAAAACCGAAGCAAAGAATTCATTCAGTCTCTCCGCTATAGCCTTGTCCCCTCTTACTGCCCCTTTTACCCCTCTATCATCTAATGGTCCAACTAACTCTCTCACAGGTTTTTTGCTACAAATGTACTTGAAAAAGTCTTTATTATGCATTTTTGCTTCCACAGCAAGTTTCTTCTCAAATTCTCTCTTTGCCTGCTTTATCAATACCTTGCATTTAACTTGCCAGTGCTTGTGCTGTTTCCAGTTTTCGTACAAGGACCTCTACTTTTCCGCCATCACCCGACCCACCAATTAGTCCCTCCATTCTTGCCCACCATTTCCAGTCCAAAATTCGGACACTCTGTACCACCTTTGCTACCTGCCCATCTTCCCCTGCCCCACTTTCCCCCTCTCCTCTTCTCTAAGTAACCACAATCTAAAGTAAAAGTAAAAATATGCAGACAAAATGTAAATTGAAAGCCCAAGAAGCTAGAGTCCACACGCAGTGCAACATCAGATAAATAAGAGATGCAGTTCCACAATACTGTGTAAAATATAAAAATAGCACAAAGTCCAATCACTAAAATTAAATAAAATTATTTTTTCTACCTTTGTTGTCTGACCATTTTATTCTCTGATCATGCTGGTCCCGATCTGAGGCTTCTGCTTTCCTGTCTTCTCTTAGCTCTCTTTCTGTGGTCTATGGTCCATCTGCCATTTCTTATCTCTTCTTTTGTTTTCTTCACTTCCTTCCATCAGCCCATTTCCAGTTCCAGTAACCCTCCCAAGTATCAGCCCCCTTTCCATTCCTTCCCTCCCAGTACCTTCCAATGTCAACTGCCTTGCATTCCTACGACTGCAATTGGTGTCAATTCCCTTCCAGTCCCCCTCCTTCCTCACTGTCAAACCCCACTGTCAAATACCATCCCAGATATCAGCTCACATCCACTCTTAGTGCCACCCCCCCGGTCAGCTCCCTTCCAGTCGCCCTACCCTCTGTCCATCCCCCTTCCAGTGCCATTTGCATGTCAGCTCCCTTCCAGCCTTCTCCCCATTACCCAACCACCTACCACTCCCATCCCCACGTGTCAGCTCCTTTCCAGTCCCCCTCAGTACATCCCAGGTGTCAGCCCCCTCTTTCCCCCGTGTCAGCTCCCTTCGTGTCCCCTGGCAGACCCTCCCATTATCTGCTCCCTTCCGGTCCTATTCTACCATCCTCCCGCATCAGCCCATTTGTAGCACTAGCCCCTAGTTTTCCTCCAGGGCAGAGAGCACTCTCCTCCCCTCACCCATTAGCCCAATTCCAGTCCCAGCCCATTTCCAGTCCCAGCCCACTCTAGTCCTAGCCCCCCATTACCAGTCCTAGCTCATTTCCAGTGCTAGCCCCCCATCTGCCCATTACCAATCCTAACCCCCCCTAATCAGCCCATTTCCTGTCCTAGCCCCCCTCACGATCAGCCTATTTCCATTCTTAACCCCCCATCAGCCCATTTCCAGTTCTAGCCCCCCTCCCAATCAGCCCATTTCCAGTTCTAACCCCCCATAGCCCATTACCAGTCCTAAACCCCCCATCAGCCCACATCCAGTCCTAACGCCCCCATCAGCCCACTACCCGTCCTAAACTCCCCCACAGCCCATTTCCAGCCCTAGAGCCCCAAAGCCCATTACTAGTCCTAAACCCCCCATCTGCCCATTTCCAGTCCTAGCCCCCCATAGCCCATTACCAGTCCTAAACACCCATCAGTCCACCTCCAGTCCTAACCCCCCATCAGCCAACTTCCAGTCCTAACTCCCCATCAGCCCACATCCAGTCCTAGCCCCCCCCATAACCCATTACCAGTCCTAACCCCCCCATCAGCCCATTACAAGTCCTAAACCCCCTCCTATCAGCCCATTTCCAGTTCTAGCCCCCCCATAGCCCATTACCAGTCCTAACCCCCCCACAGCCCATTACCAGTCCTAAACCCTTCCCATCAGCCCATTACCAGTCCTAAACCCTCTCCATCAGCCCATTACCAGTCCTAACCCCCCATCAGCCCACTTCCATTCCTAGCCCCCCAAATAGCCCATTTCGTCCTAGCCCCCCCATAGTCCATTACCAGTCCTAAACACCCCCATCAGCTCACCTCCAGTCCTAGCCCCCCATCAGCCCTCTTCCAGTCCTAGCCCCCCTGCCATCAGTCCACTTCCAGTCCTAGCCCCCCCATCAGCCCATTTCCAGTCCTAACCTCCCATCAGCCCATTACCAGTCCTAATCCCCCCATCAGCCCACATCCAGTCCTAACCCCCCATCAGCCCACATCCAGTCCTAACACCCCTGCCATCAACCCATTTCCAGTCCTAGCCCCCCATAGCCCATTACCAGTCTTAAACCCCCCATCAGCCATTTCCAGTCCTAGCCCCCTCCAATAGCCCATTACCAGTCCTAAACCCCCCATCAGCCCATTTGCAGTCCGAGCTCCCCCATTAGCCCATTACCAGTACTAACCCCCCATCAGCCCATTTCCAGTCCTAGCCCCCCATAGTCCATTACCAGTCCTAAACACCCCCATCAGCTCACCTCCAGTCCTAACCCCCCCATCAGCCCATTTCCAGTCCTACCCCCCTCCCCAGGGAAATAAGAAAAAAAGAACCTGGCTGCTGAAGCTGCTGCCGCGGCAGCCTCCCCAGCAGAACCCTCCTCTCTCCCTCAGCGCAGCTTTACAGAGCCACGAAGGGAGAGTTTTCTGTTCTCGCGGCTCTGTTAAGCCCGCCGGCACTGATGGGAAACAGGAATTTCCTGTTTTCCATCAGCGCCGGTGGGCTTAACAGAGCCACGAGAACGGGGAACTCTCCCTTCGCGGCTCTGTAAAACTGCGCTGAGGGAAAGAGGAGGGCTCTGCTGGGGCGGCCGCGGGGCACTTCCTTCTGCTGTTACTGTGGCGGCAGCAGCAGCGGCTCCTCTCCTCAGGTTTTGTTTTTTTGGGTTTTTTTTTGAAGGCCGAGTGAGGCGGGCTTTTTGGGGGCAATTTTTGACCCCCCAAAAAGTTGCCCCTTGAGGCCACCGCCTCACTCGGCCTCATTATAGAGCTGTCCCTGCTGAAGAGACTGCTGCAGGCAGCAAGGGACGTGTATGCTCATAACTTTACTCTGTTTTGAGCTCTCGGAGAGCTATTCTGGCCCGGCGACATATTTATTTAATGCCTTTCGAGAATCAAAGCGGATAACATAGAACTTTAAACGGTAACTTTTACATTAAACAATGTTAACAGGATTAACCGAATTAATCATTATACAATTTAACGTGAAGTAATTAACATATGATGATGTCACCCACTTCTGGGCCTGACGCAATCTTGTTTGTCAATGGAAAAGAACTTTTAGCTTCTTTTTCTAGACAGCAGCACCAGTTTATATTTCTGTAAGGATTCTGATTATATGAATTTAACAATCCAACTGCTTCCACTAAATACCTAACCTTGTCAACCAGGAAAACATGGTAAATGTGATGGTGTCCATTACATCTCTAGAAAAATAAGGGTTAGCAATTAAGATAAGATGGGACGCTTACCTCTGCCTTTACTATCCTATTCACAATGGTCTCCAGTGTTTCTGGTTTACTACATTTCACAACACCTTCAAAATACTGTGAACGGTGTTGAAGGGCCTGGGTCACGGTAATATCTAGGTTATTATATGTCTTCTCAGCAGCAAGATTCTGAAAAATAGAATTAAATATACAAAATTCTCACCATAAGAAATTTCTAAAGCATGTGGGAGAAAGGAGGTAGAGAAGCTACAGCATATATTTTTAAATAATTAGTCACAATTTTTGTTATTATAAAGCAAAGAATTGTATTGCTATATTAGTCTATGAATACACAGAAATAAGTTTCAAATAATAAGTTATAGGTGATATCTTTTTATTGGACTAAACTACATAGCTCTAGTCACTTAAGCTACATGTCATTAGTTTTAGCATCCTCTTCATCAGGTCGGTGACAAGATGAAAAGAAAATAACTCTTGAAAGCAAGTCACATACGTCACACTTATGTATTAAGCTGGCCCAATAAAAAAAGAAAGTATCACTTATTGCCAAATAAATAAATAAATCACCTACAATTTGTTTGCTGATCTTTATTTCTACAAGTCAGTTTGGATAGAGTCAGAATTCTATTCCGCATATAACATGCTCCATAAATAAAACACAAAAAAATTCTTGTTGAAGAACTAGCATTGGTACCCAGGGATCTATCCAAATTTAGAGGAATAGAAGACCCTACAGGGTGGAGTATGGAATCCTTAGAGGATGGTCGCCGGTACCACAGGAGGTCGTGACCAGCCACAGTCGGTAGCACATCGTCCATGCCAGGGATCGATTCCAAACTCGGTACCGAGGGAAGCAAGCCTGATGAGAAAAGCATGGAAGGCACGACAGCAATGGTAATGTGGATACCGGTACTGACTCCGGCAGCGTATCAGATACCGGTGTATGAAGACCAGCCGGTGACAGCTCTAACGGTATTGAAAAAACCGAGAGTGACGGACATGGATCATCGGAAAGCGAGTCGGTACCCAGTCATCCAGACTGGAGATCGATTTCAGACTCGGCATCGAGGGAAGTGAGTCTATCGATGCACATCTGGAGGGTACCGGCGTCGGTACCAGTACTGGTATCGATACCGATACTGCAAGATCGGTCTGTAGCGTATCCAACGGGCTCGCAGCCGAGGACGCCAGACTACGATCTTTGGTGAGGAATGTTTCATCCAACACCATTGCCGATGCCGGGGTATCGGTACCGCTCGAAGCGGATGCCACCACCGAGCATGGCTCAGGTATGTTCGGAGAGGGGTGAACCTCAGGAACAACCTGAAACCCCACTAAGGATTTGGAGGCCGAAGACTCCCACCGGGGTTTTAAAGCCAGTGAGTCCTCGAGGGCAAGGCCAGAGGCTTCTCTATTCTGTGCATGAGATCTACCACTCGAGGGCTGGCTAGTCTTAACAGACTGTTTTTGGGTTACCTGATCCTGTGAAGAAGAAAAGGTGGTCGGTGCCCTGAAATTAAATGGGGACCGGGTATCGAGGTGAACTCGATGCTGAAGACTTCTTCCGACTATACTGCTGCAGGAGGGACACTCCGGCGGATAGTGGTCAGGACCCAAGCAGGTTAGACACCAATTAAGAGTGTCTAAAATTAATTTTGTACCGCCACAGTTTGTACATTTCTTAGGGATAGTGGCTGGCGGTTCCATGAAGGAAAATGAATAGGCCTAGCAGGCCGAAAAAAACCGTGAGGCACTAACCAGGAAAAAAGTATTCCTTATAAAGGAAAATTTTTTAAGAAAAGAGAAAATAAACACCGGCGGTACCGGTGGCGTCAGGGAAGGCAGACGTGACCACAAGAAAAATAAAAAATAAAAGAAGAATTTTCTGCGGTGACAGGAGGACGTCCTGCCGGCTCCACGGAAAAACGAAAACTGAGGAGAGGCAGTTGGGAAAGGCAGCACGCAGGCATGGTGGGATGCTCCCAAAAGCGTTCTAACTGGACGCTGGGGAGCGTTCCCGGGCAGACTCCGTCGGTACCGACGTACCCATATGTGAAGACTCATTCCTGCTTGTTCCTGGAGATTGACTGTCAATTTTCTCATCTATTTCCTATGTCTGGGTCAACATTCCCTTTAAGCTATGTGAGCGACCTCATCCACATCCCTGTGATGTGAAGTGGTGGTTCACTATCAGTTTCAATGAAAACGAGCAGGTAGGTTCTGCAGGGCTCCCAAGGGACCTTCTTGCTCCTTGCAATTGAAACCCTGATAGTGAAGCACCATCCCTTCACTGTCAGGAATGTGGGTGGAGGACTCCCGCACAGCTTAGAGGGAACATTGGTCTGGGCACCTCCAAAAAGCTGACCGCTAATAACTTATACAAACAAAAAATGTGACCATACTTCCTCTATCTTCAGATGAATTTTTGTATGGCAAAATACACCTAAATGTTTTCTTGCCTTTGCCTCCATAGAGATTTTTATTTATGTCTGTTTTCATGCACGTGCACTTCTGGGGTACTATTAATATAAATAGTAAACCTGGCCTACAGAATATTGTGCAGGAAACATATTCTCAATCAATGAAAGCTCTCTCTCCATATATATTTGCTATGTTTATGTGCGGGTCATTGGCAATCATGCTCCAAGACCACATCTGGATATTTAATGATTTCTTACTATTATCCTGATAGACCTGTCCAGATGAGTGGGTTATGCTCCTCAGCCAACAGGTGGAGGCTGGCTAGAACAAATTTCAGAGATGCCAACACTAGTGGATCTACTGGTGCAGCACTGAGAGTAGCAAGTACTGTCTGCCTCCAAAAGGTGGCAAGGTGTTTGGACTAGTATCAGCAGTGCAGACAGGCCTGTCTCCTCTGGTCCAGACCACGGTCCACTGGCCTGTATGATTGAGATCTGTAGGCCCAACATGTGCTCAGAGCTCGCGTACACCCATGTCCCTAGAGCCAGCAGCTGCCCTGTGTCCAGCACTGTTACCATGGGTTCCAGTGTCAGTGGGCCAGACAGCAGTCAGGACAACCCCACAGGGATCCTGAGGGGACTGTTAAGTTTGGGTCCAGGTCCACCTTCGCTCTTGCTGTTCTGTATCAGCCTGCTTCACTTTTTTCACAATTTTTTTTCTATTTTCTATTCTTTCCAATTAGCTTTCTATTTGGATCTCTGGCTGCTTACAACAAAACAACTTCAGATTTTTAAAAAAGTCTGTGCTTTCTAGGCAGCCAGGCCTCTCAGGTGTGCAAGGGCAGTCCTCATCAGGTTTCCCTGGCTGACCTGACCTGACAGGTGCTGGGATTTCTTTTGTGGGGTTCTTTTTTTGCCAGTTTTTCTCTTCTTATTGTGTTTTTTAAAGATGTTTTTCCCTGTGTCATGGCAATGCTCAGCTGCATGGCCCTAGGCAGTCTGCAGCCCCCAGCAGTTTAAACCTGCAGCTTTTTGCCCCAAGAGTGGGCGAAATGCCCTGGTGGATATTTCCTTCGCATGTATGGAACCCCTCCCCCCCATGGGGGTAGCCAGGGCCCAATGCCATGTTTGCCATCTCTGCTACGCCCCCCCCTGTTCTTCCCACCAGCAGGCACTATGGCCATTTTGGATGGCTGCTGGTCCCTGCAGAAGTGCAGTATGGCAGGGTAGCCACAGCCTCAAACCTGCAGGCCCCTGAGGGTCTTCTGGGGCCCTTCTTTCAGCTGGCTTGAACAGAAGCTTCTGAAATAGCTCATGGGCTTTTTTCAATTGAACAGCTGCGTAGCAGTCCCCTCATGGGGGCCTATAGCCCTGACCTCTCCTATAGGGGATTTGGGGCTCTCTGGCACCTCTTCTGCTGGAAGAAAGGGAGTTAAACACCACATTCTGCCTTTTTACTCATCTCTTCCTACAGAGCCCTGCTTTGTCCTTGATGCAGGTTGGTGGAGATGACAATGAGGATTCCCTTTCTCCTGCAGGCAAGTCAGCAGGGTAGGGAAAGCTTCTCTGATGAAGGTGAGGATCCGTCTGTAATTCTCTATTTCACAGAGAGGTTTATTCTGCTCTGATTCAGGGCATTATGGCGTTTTACCTCTTTCAATGACTACCTTTGTGGAGTTTCCACGAGTGGACCCTATTCTGAAGGATTTGTGGCAGCCTTTCCCACTCGAATCTGTGCATAAAACCTCGTTGTCTCTCAGTAGGAGACACTGGAGTTGGGCCTGAGGGATTCAAGGTTTCTGTCTCGGCTGTATTCTCTGCCCTAGGGCGAGAATGAACAGTCTTTGGGCTCCCTTGGTTAGATGCAGTGGTCATGGCCATGACAATGCACACTCCCATCCTGGTGGAAGGGGGTGCTGTTCTGAAGAATCTAATGTTAGGGGAGTGAAAGCCCTCTTCCAAAATACCTAGACCACGACCACCTGCACTAGTGTTCTCTTGGTGAGCATAGCTGCCTTGCCTGTTTGGTTCCCAGCCAAAGCAGTTTGCCTTTTTTCCCTCAAGGTCACTGGTTCACTCCATGGCAAGCCTTACATCATCTTTCGGGAGGACAGTATCTCCAGGAACAAGCAGGAATGAGTCTTCACATATGGGTACGTCGGTACCGACGGAGCCTGCACGGGAATGCTGCCCAGCTTCCAATCAGAAAGCTTTTGGCAGCATCCCTCGCGCCTGCGCAGTGACTTCCCGCCTTCTCCACAGCCTCTCTTCAGTTTTAGTTTTTCCACGGAGCCGGCAGGACGTCCTCCTGTCACCGCAGAAACTTTTCTTTTTAATTGCTTTAATTACTTTAGTTTTTTGTTTTCTTGTGGTCGCGGCTGTATTTCCCGCTACCACCGGTATCGCCGGTGGATTTTTGGCTAAATTCTGAGAAACTTTTCTTCAGTTTTTTTACCTTAACTTCTTGGGCCTACTAGGCCTTTTTCATTGTGGAGCCTTCTTTTCCTAAGAAGTGCATTCGATGTCGAAACACTTGTTTCTTTTTAGACACCAATAGTTGGTGTCTCAACTGTGTGGGTCCTGACCCTTTTCCCCCTGACTTGTCAGGAGATAATTTTGTGAGGAAACCTTCAGTATTTAGAGTTTCCCTCGATACCGTTTTTTCCTCGGCAGTGAGGGTACCCGGTTTCTCTACTTCACAGGATCAGGTAACCCAAAAACAGTCTGTTAAGACTAGCCAATGCTTGAGTGGTATGTCTCATGCCCAGCATGGTGACGGCTCCAGCCTTACCCTCAAGAACCCATTGGCATTACCCCTGCGGGAGTCTTCGGGCTCCAAAGCGTTAAAGGGGTTTCAGGATGTTCCTGGGGCTCACCCCTCACAGAACATACCTGAGCCATGCGCGGGGGTGGTATCCGCTTCGAGCGGTACCGAGCCTCCGGCATCGGCACCGGTGTCGAGTATTCCACTCTTCACCAGGGATCGTCATTGGGCATCCTCGGTACCTTCGGGACCGAGCGATACGCACCGCATTGACTTCCCTCAATCTCAGCCATGCTCCGGGACGGTACCGGCGTCGATCGGTTCCGATACCCTGGCATCGGCATCGAGGTGGACCACCTTACCCTTTGCAAGAGGTGCTCATCGGCACTGTTCCCTCTAAGCTGTGCGCGTGTGCGCGCGCACACACCATGCCAAGCGAGCGCACATACTTTACAACAGAGCGCACAAAAATTACGGTTCTGATTCTGATAGAAAACAACACAGACGTCTTAAAATTTTAAAGTTGTTGTGTATTTACGGTTTTCACAAGTTCTACAATATTTTCTAATGCAATCAATGCGGTGTACATACTGTATTCTGACGTGTAGTCAAATTTTAAAGTATATAACTCTGAGTGTCGATATGTGGCGCACAAAAATGTAACCTTCCTTCAAAAGCTGCACAGTTGATATTTTATGTGCACACAGCCTACAGAAAATTAGAGGGAACATTGCTCATCGGGTATCCTCGGTACCATCGGTATCGATCGATGTAACCCAGTCTGCCTTAGTGGTATCGGCATCGCCGATACTGCCATCGGCGTCGGCACCTTCGCAACATGCATCGATAGTATCGCTTACTTCGATGCCGAGTCTTGAGCCGATATCTAGTCTCGAGGACTGCGTACCGACGCGTCCCGTAACCGACTCCTGTCGTTTCCAGATAGGCAGTTCCGCAGATCATAGCCATAACTCCCTCATGATCTCGGTACCACTGCAGCAGTTCCCGATGGCTACTTCATCTGCTAATCCTGTATCAGTATCGATGCCTATTCTTGCACCGATACCTACTTTGGAACCGATACCTGGCGTTGGTGCAGTACCCTGTATCTCCTCTGGTGCTCAGGCTCTTTCTTTAGCCTTACCAGGTATGGTTCCCATAGGAGATCAGTCTTTTCAGGCTTTTCTCCGGGATATGGCAACCTTTCTTAATATTTCTATCCCTGGTTGTGATCCTACTCATGGCTCACCGGCACAAATAGAGAATATAAAGTTTCCTTTACATCCTGCTCTGCAGGATCTGCTTCTCAGGGTCTGGAAATCGCCCTTACGACTTCCTCCAGTCTCTACAGACATTGAGGTTCGGTACCGGGTGCCACCCTCTCCAGGGTTCCAAAAGCCTCAACTTTCTCATCGTTCCCTTGTAGTGGAATCGGCACTGAGGAAAGTTAAGAGCAAGAAGAAGCATTCTTCTTATCCACCGGGTCGTTCTTCAAGAACACTCGATGCTTTTGGTCGTCAAGCCTTCCAAAACTCTATGCTGGCCTCCAGAGTTCTTTCATATATTTTTCATATGAGTCTAACACTCCAGGAAGTCACAGAGAAATTGTCTCTTTTGACCCCTTTTTTACCAGAGCCCAAGGCTACGGATTATTCCTTGCTCATCAATCACAGCCGGAATATATCTTGGTTCCTATCTCGTGCTTCTATAGACTCTTTTGAGTCCATTAGCAGATCCTCTGCTATTGCCATTGCAGCATGTCGCAGAGCCTGGCTTGAAGCTTCAGACTTGAGCAGATGGGCACAAACTATACTGGCTCATTCTCCTTGTACAGGAGAAGGTCTCTTCAATAAGGAGGCTTTACGTCAGGTTGCTCAATGCTCCACTGACTCTCCTTCCACTAAAAACCATTCTCACATCAAAAATCTCACATCAAAAACATACAAACAAGAACTAGGCCTCCCACAAGGTTCAGCATTGTCAGCGTTACTATTTAATATATATTTAAAACACATTTGTAAAATCTTTAAAAAATTCATTGTCCACTATCACTTGTATGCGGACGACATTATGATGTATGTCCCATTCAAAATTCCAAACATCCCGATACAACTCATTAATGACTGCCTCACTGAAATCAACATCTGGCTAAATGAAAACAATCTGTACATCAATCACTCAAAAACAGAAGCTCTAATAGTAACCAAATGCACAACATTTATTCCCCCCTCACACATTACATTGCAAAATAATGATATCATACTAAAATCTGAAATACGCTACTTAGGTGTTATACTGGACAAACACCTCAGCATGGACACACATGTAAGAAATATAACAAAAAAAGTTTACTATAAACTGAAAATATTAAAGCAACTCCGCCCCCTAATGCACTTACAGGATTTTCAACGAGTCATACAAGCAATCATAACCCCACATTTCGACTTCGCAAATCAAATCCTACTTGGTGTAACTAAGGAAGCCTTAAAAAAACTTCAATTAGCACAAAACGCAGCAGCAAGGACCATTACGAAGGCCCCACCTTTCCAACACATAACCCCGATTTTAGAATATCTACACTGGCTCTCGATTCAAAGCCGTATAGAATACAAAACTATCTTAACCACCTACAAAGCCATAATTAAAACAGCACCCCTGTCCATAAATAACCTCATCAAAATAGAACCTACCCATAATCTCCAAAGGAGAGACCAGTTAAATAAATTAACCCCACCAAAAGAATTCATCAGGGCCAATAAATCCACAAACAAGAAAGCCTTCTCCCACGCAGCCCCCATCTTGTGGAATACAATCCCAATAGAATTAAGACAATTACCTGATATAATGGAGTTCAGAAAAAAACTCAAAACACACTTATTTACAAAGCATTATGGATCTATGATCAGCTCATCTCTCACCTCTCAGCTAGATAAAGGATAATCCTACCCCAGGTAATACATATTTCAACAAAGGAATGAAGTGCTGTAGCCCTAAGACAAAGTGATTAAGAAATATGAAAAACAAATAACTATGTATATAGTTTAATTTCTGTTCAATTGTACATAGTTCACTAATTGTTAATTGTTATCTGTAATTACCTAGCTACAAATTGTTATATGTAAAAACAGCTCGCCCTGTTTATTGTTGTTATATGGAAACCGCACCTGATCAATGGAAGGAGCGGTATATAAAAAATCTGTTAATTAAATTTAAATTTAAATTCTAAGCCACCTCCTTCTTCAAAGAGTAGGAAATGTCCTACCAAACCTTCTTTCCCTAAGAAAAGAAAGTTTCATTCATCTCCTGCCCATCATTCGGCTGTACCTAAACAGGGGACGCCTCAGCCTAGTCTGAAGTCCTCCAGTTCTGGCCAGTCTCAGCATTCCCAGCAACCATAGGGGCTGGGAATTGTAACTTACACTTCACTTCTACATATTAGAAGTTTATTCACTGTGCTTTTCTTTTCAGTGTACTAACCTGACGGGGAAAAAATTTTTTTGTTCAGGGACAACACACTTCTCCTCTTCTTACTCTCTAGAAGAGCAGTTGTAACTATCCCCTGATAGTTTCTATCCCAACTGGACATTTTTTCCTTCAGTTGACTTACCCTATGGGTACGTCACCCTCCAATCACTTGAGGGTTACCATACTGAACAGCTTCTCTACCAAGCTCGTTCCCCAGACAGGGAGAAGAGATATCTCCTCTCTTTTCTTGTCTGTTTTTCTTTATTCAGCACAGGACAATCTCTCTGCTGTTTCCGTCAGCAGCTCTGCCTGCAGGAGTTACAGTAATTGTATTACTTTTTCCAAGTAATTGTATTACTTTTTCCAAGTTCCAGTCCCTTGTTCAAAATTTTGTCAAGCCTCAGTAGTGATTCCAAACTATCTTGGATCCTCCTACTCGTTTAGGCTTTCTCATATTATTCTAACCATCTCCTCTCCTAGGATATGGCAACACACCTGACTTCAGTCAGTTTATCTCATAACTCTCCTGCACAATGCTCTCTGCAGTCTTCAGAGAAGCTTTCTACTATGAGGGCCTTGCTATAGAGCATTGACCTTGTCTCTGAAGTTTCTCTATTAGTAGGGAAAAACTTATAAACCCTTCCTATGCCTGTGAGGGTTCTCCACACCCCCTCTAGCCTGGGGTGTTAACACGAGATATCAGTTATTGTGTGAAAATCCAAGGCTTCTGTTTACGCATGCTACCTCTGGGTCCTTCCATAGGTCCCTCTGGTATCTTCCCTGCGTTTCTCCACATCTACCATGTCAGTGTTCTGTGGAACTCCCGCCTTGTTCTTTACAGATTCATATGTTCATCTGTTCTCACGCGAACATCACGGTTCTCTGCTTAGATTGCCTTTCTGCATCCCTCAATCCATGAAAATAGATTCTCTATTCATATCCCAAGTGGGTTCACCCTCTTGTAGAGCACAGAATCTTTTTCTTTTATATTCCCCATGTACAATTATGGGGCTGGGTGGTAAACGTGTATCTTCAACCTGTTGCCTTGTATGTAGCATCTCCATATATGTCTACATACCTATATCATTGCTCTGGGGGTGCTAAATCAAGCCCCACAAATTTACATATCTTCAGGTATATCATATCTATATCTATATATATATTTGATATATTTCACCACCCATATCCTAATATACACATCTGAACATATGTGTATATATATATATATATATATATATATATATATATATATATATATGTATATATATATATATGTATATATATATATATAAATATATACATATATTTTCCAGCCACATGTATATATCCCTATATATATATATGTGTTTGATAAGGGGCCTCTTAAGGGTTGATCTGTCTTACACACCATCACCCTTACTGTCTAGACTACATGTTTTACCTCCTAGAGGTTTTAGACAGTCTGTCGCCCTACGTCCCATGCCATCTTACGATGCAGAAACTGTTAGGCACCAATACCCTCTTTGGTGCTAACATCTCCATTTTTTCTTTAAGTCCATGAAGCATCAAGCTTCAATATTTTTCCTATCTCTCGCCAGCTAGGAAAAACAGTGTACCTCTTTATCTTGAGTACACAACTGTTTTCCGTGGGAATAAGGGATTTTTTCCAGTTCCCCTCTTCCCGCCAGGACTGGGCTAGTTGTCCAACTCCGTCAGTCTTCTTCCTTTAGTCCTCAATGTTAATGACCTTATGCCTAAAGGAGTTTTCAGCTTTTCCCATAAAGCTTTCCATTGAAGACCTGACGTCAAATCCTACCCAGTTGACACCTGGATCATCTACTACCTCCAGGTCTGGACCTTCATCCTCACTGCTGAGAGGTCACCTTGAAGATTCTGCTACTGCTTATCCAGTAGACTCCATCATGCTTTCTACTTCCTACAATACAGTAGGTAAGCTGCATATTTTAAGTGTACATTACATGTCTTTTAATGCTACTCATTATGTCTACCAAGGACTCCTGTAGTTTGTACAACCCTCTAGTCCTTGGCTATGCTGTTCTTTCCTCACAGCTCCTTTATTGTCAACTCCTACCCTCCATCCCACATTGGATGCCGGGGATTCCTGGAGTCAAAATGCACCCCTGATCCAGGCACTTGCATTTTTATGGGATCTCCCCCGGCATCTCCAGCTAGGGAGTCCCCATATGTGAAGACTCATTCCTGCTTGTTCCTGGAGATAGCACAGTTACTTACCTGTAACAGGTGATCTCTGGGAACAGCAGGAATTAGTCTTCACAACCCTCCCACCTCCCCTAGGAGTTGCATCTTTTTTATCTTCTTCCTTTTCTCTCCTTGCCTTTGTCTCAGCTCTGAAACTCAACTGTGGAGAAGGCGGGAAGTCACTGCGCAGGCGCGAGGGATGCTGCCAAAAGCTTTCTGATTGGAAGCTGGGCAGCATTCCCGTGCAGGCTCCGTCGGTACCGACGTACCCATATGTGAAGACTAATTCCTGCTGTTCCCAGAGATCACCTGTTACAGGTAAGTAACTGTGCTTTCCTTCAAGTTCATGATGGTGGTAGTAGGGCCAGATGGTGGTTTTGGCTTCAGAACTGGTCAACTAATGCTGCTTCCAAGTTACGTAAGCTCTAAATGACCATCCGGTGATCTCATATGAAAGACTATATAGCTAGTACTAACTTCAACACTTGCCTCTCTTCTCATCCACAACTATAAACTATATATTTTCAATCCGCGGCACTTATTTTCTCAATAGCACCAAAAACGTTTGGTAAAAGAGACCATCAGCAGCGGGATTTCATGTATATTAATCTGTTTTATCTTACACATTACATCCCTCAATCTTGATCATCAGTCTCAACATGCCTTTTCACCTATCACATATTTTTTAAAATGTTTTATATAATGCAATAAAATGTCCGATAACAAGCTTTTACTTTTAAAGTACTTATTTTAAGCTATTTCAGCATCCCGACATGAATTGATGTTTCTAGCCAGAAGGGTCTACTTTTTTTTTTTTAATTTGCATTTATGAAGCTTACAGTTCACAAAAAGAACATAGGAAACAACTTCCAAAAACAAAGAAAAAGATAAGGCAACATTCGTCCTTCAAACAAACAATGAGGAAGCTGGAAAAACTAGCCCACATTATTGGGAGCACAAAAGAAAATATGATAAGAAACAAAATAATAAGAAAAATCCAAGACACATATAAATATATACACATCACAACATGCTGCCACAAATCAATACATCCCAGAATAACACCATATGCAATATGGCATTATCTACCCTCCTAAACCTCCCCAACAGACTGTTTGGTTGCCCCCCTATCCAACAACAATTTCTCCAAGTGAGAAGGATCTTGAAAGACATACTTCACTCCACTCAAGGTAACTAAACATTTACAAAGAAATCTTAAATAAAAGGTGCCAGATAAATCCAGCACACGAAGTTTGAGGGAAAGAAAAGCCTTTCTTTTTACTTGGGTAGCCTTCGATTCATTAGGAAATAATTGAATTTTCCCAACACAAAAAGGAACTTCTTTATGTCTACAATAATTCTTCAAAATCAATTATTTTATCAAACTCATGCAAAAAGGAAACCACCAATGTAGCCCTAGTATTGATAGAATCTTGAGAGTCCTCGAGAAAGGCGGAGAGACTTAAATCTGGTTTAGGCACCAGACTATCCTCTCCCTCCTGACCAGAGGAAGTCCTCAGAAGCCTATCAGGAATATAATACAACTTACTGTAGATATCATAACCACCTCAGCATTAGATAATGTATAGTAGGAAATGTACAAATCTCAAATTCTTAGTGTGAAGCATATTTTCTAAAGTTTCCATCTTGTGGTGAACCAGTAGGCTATCCCTAATAGAGGACACACCCACTGAGCTCAAGGAGACAACGTGGGCATCCAAAGTGGAGACTTTCTTCCCCATAGTCTCCATTAAGGTGTCCACCTGTTTAAGCTTAGCAGTCTCCTTTGAAAAAGCACAGAGCTGGGGAATAACAGTTGTTAACAAATGCTCAGTTCGCGATACAACATATCAGATATCCTGAAATAATACTGAGTCCCCACCGAGGGCAGCAGAACCCTTACCACATTGCAGTCCACCGGCTTAGGACAAGGTGTCACAACAACAGTCCAAGAATCACCAAAGCTCAACTCCGTAACATCAGTCGGAGAGCCCAACAAAGCTCATGGGGGAATGGAAGTGGAGTTCACTCCAGGGAGCTCAGAGACGCCTCTTCACCCAGAGGCACAGATTGTAACATACCAAAGGTCAGTGGAGCAGGCCAAGTTAACAATGTTTGCCCATAAGTCCCTCTCCTGTCACAGCCTTATCACCTTTCGCCTTCCGTTTTCCCAGCATCTCAGCTACACACATATGCCACTCTTACCATCACTCCTCGTGGCTTACAAGGGGCCAGAAAGAGCGTAGTTACTCACTTGTAACATGTGTTCTTCAGGGACAGCAGGAATCAGTCTTCACATATGGGTGATGTCGATGGAGCCCTGTGTGGAACATCTCCCCAGCTTTCAAAGAAAGCCTTTGGGAGATGCCACCAGGCATGCATGGTCCCCTTCCTGCCCAAGGGTGCCATCTTGCTCAGTCAGGTGCCATAGCTAGAGCCCAACCAAGAAGATGGCCAAAAATGAACAGCAACTCCAAGGGGAGGAGGGAGGGTTGTGAGGACTGATTCCTGCTGTCCCTGGAGAATGCCTGTTATAGGTGAGTAACTACGCTTTCTCCAGGAACAAGCAGGAAGTCAGTCCTCACATATGGGACTCCCTAGCTCCAGGCTACTGAGGACCAGCATAAAAGAAGGGCACGGCCTGGCTGTGGGCAGCCACAGGCGAATCCTGATGACAGACTCAAGGGACCCCAGTGTCCAGGGAGAACCATGGCTCCAGCAGCCTGAATAAGAAGGGTCGGAGAGGCAGGAATTGCCTAAACCCCAAAGAGGTTATGAAGTACGACCTGGCCGAAGGCGCTGTCTCATCGGGACTCTCTCTCCAGGCAGTAGTGGGCTGCAAAAGTGTGGACGGAGGACCAGGTGACAGCCCAGCAGAGGTCTGCCATGGGCACCAAATGGAGACTGGCGACTGAGGTCACCGTTGCCTGGACATTGTGTGCCGTGACTTGACGCTCCAGAGGGATACCAGCTTGACTCTAAGCAAAGGCGATGCAGTCTGCTACCCAGATGAAAATGGCCTGCTTGGTGACAGCCAGCCCCAGATGGCCCGGGTGGCCCTGGGACTGCTGCAGATAGGACAGGGCTCGCTTGCAGTCCGGGGTATGGAGAACTGCCAATGCAGAGTCAGTGTGGGGCCGCGGAAAGAAGGTAGCCAGCACTACTTCCTGGTTCAAGTGGAAGTCTGAGACCACCTTCGAGAGAAACTTCGGGTGAGTGCGAAGCACAACCCTGTTCTTGTAGAATCTGGTGTAGGATGGCTCGGCCACCAAGGCCTGAAGCTTGCTGATCCTGCGAGCAGAGGTTAGTGCCACCAAGAAAGCCACCTTCCAGGAAAGGTAGCGTAAGGAACAGATAGCCAAGGGCTTGAAGGGCAGCTTTGAGATCCCACTCCGCTGGGGGTGGCCGTATGGGAGGTTTGGAGAACAATAAGCCCCACATGAACCTGGTAATGAGGGGTTGCAATGACAGAGGTTTGCCCTCCACAGGATGGTGGTTGATGGAGAGTGCACTCAGATGCACCCGGATGGAGTTGGACCCTTGGGTTTGCACGGTCCCTGACCTGTGCCTTTACCCTGGGGACCCTGCTGAGGGGTCTGGGCAGCCGGGTAGCCCCGATAAGGTTGACCCTTCCAGAGGAAAGGGGGCTTCTTCCCCTGTGATGTCTTCCTGGAAAGTGGAGGTCTTCCTCGAGAGATTGGTCCGAGTAACATACTCTGTCTCGATCTCGGCCGCCTTATCCTCCATTGGCTTGCCGAAGAGCCTTCCACCGAGCTGCGGGACATCCAAGAGTTTTTCCTGCACCCATTGCTTGAGATCTGATAATTGCAGCCAGGTCTGGCGTCGAGCACCAATGCTGCTGGCGGCCACTCTGGCACCAGATTCGAAGCCATCATAAGTGGCTCGGGAGAGGTATTTGGAGAATTCTGTGACAGACTTCGTTAGAGCCTAGAAACATTGGAGATGGTCTCCATCAAGGCCAGTGGCATAGCCGCTGAGCTCCTTGGCCTGGTCCCGCAGGAACATGCCAATGTAGAGTTGGTAGGTTTGAATGCGGCAAGCCAGCATTGAGCCCTGGAAACATTTACGCCCCAGGGCATTAAGCGTGCAGGATTCCCTGCCCGGAGGCTCTGAGGAGTGAGTATTTGGGCTTTTTGCTGGTGCATGGCCGACTCCACCACCATGGAGGTGTATGGGAACTGTACCTTGCAAAACTCTGGCCCTCACTGGACCAGATACATCATGTCAAGTTGTCGGCTCACGATGGGAACAGAGGCAAGGGTCTCCCACATCCGAAGGAGAAGCCAGGTGAGGATGGAAGGAACAGGGACTGGCATGGTCTCTTTCGGCAGTGCCTCATACTGGAGGATGTCCAATTCCTCTGTACGCGGGCCCTCCGACGACTCCATCGTGAGGGAGAGAGCCCGTGCCATACCCCTGACAAACTCGAGAAAAGAGGTATCCTCAGGCGGGGAACGGCACCTGGCAGCCGGGGGAGACGGGTCTGAGAGGAGGTCTCGGTGGGCCTGAGACTCCAGAGACGTCTCGACATCAGATTCCTAATCAGAGTAGTCTGAGGAGGACTCGAGATCCTCTGGCTGCAGGAAAGCCAGTAACTCCAGTCTCGGATGCTTCGAGGCGGGGGCATGGCTGGAGCCATGCACTCATCTGTGAAGATCTCACTCCCGAGGATCAGAAGCGAGAACAAGACCCTTGCCGAGGATCCGCCTGAGGCATCTAGCTCTCGGCGATCGCAGTGGCAGTCCGGGGAGTCCTCGATGTTGAGGTCCTTGTGATTTTGGCGGGGCTGGGAGTCGGCGCCCGCTGTGATGCGAGGATCGCAGAAACGCTAAGTTCTAAGGCCAATATACGTGCTTCTCACTCGGGGGTCGCAGTCATGGATAGACACCAGAGCGACTGGGTCAGGCGTTGAAGAAGAGAAGTGGGTCCTTGATGGGATGGGCCTCGGGAGACCATGATCCATCACCATCACCATCTCATAAAGTATTGCTCACGTGTTCAAGAATCTTTCAAGTCAAGTCAAGTCATCTGCATTGTGCTTATTTGCAATGAATTTGTTCTACCTTGGAGGAATTTCAGATTAAGGCCCAAGAACTGAAAATTAGATTGCTGTCTTGAGGTCACCCTATGGCAGCTATTTGAAGGGCATATAAATGGATTAAATATGCCCATCGGGATCTTCTCCTTTAATACAAACAAAGAAAGCCAGAGGACAGATTAGTGTGCATTTTGCTTGCTTCCCATTGCCTGCATAGAACTTGCTTCCCATTGTTTGCATAGAACTTGCTTCCCAGTGTTTGCATAGAACTTTCTTCCCATTACCTGCATTAAACGTGCTACCCACGGCCTGCATTGAACTTGCTTCCCATTGTTTGTATTGAAATTGCTGCCCATTACCTGCATAGAACTTGCTTCCCACTGTTTTCCATTACCTGCATAGAACTTGCTTCCCACTGTTTTCCATTCCACTGTTTGCTTTGAACTTGCTGCACATTGCCTGCATTAGAACTTGCTTCCCATTACCTGCATAGAACTTGCTTCCCACTGTTTCCATTGAACTTGCTTCCCATTGTTTCCATTGAACATGCTTCCCACTGTTTGCATAGAACATGCTGCCCATTGCCTGCATTGAACTTGCTTCCCATTGTTTGTATTGAACTTGCTTCCCACTGTTTGCTTTGTACCTGCTTCCCACTGTTTGCATTGAACTTTGCTGCACAGGCTACAGTCTTCCCACTACTTGGACTTGTAACTCACACTGCGTAGTATGTTATCCCCGCGTGCAACTCAATATATATTGCTTAGTGTCATAGTGTCTAGAATCCTTAACCACCCACTGCGTTGAAGATAACATACGCTCTTAGCCCCCACTACTCCTCTACTATGGCCCCACACTACATTATCCTTCTCTTCCTCATACTCCCCAACTGCCTCCCCTCCTACCAACACCCTCACTCCTCTCCCCCCTACTCTCCCTCCTCCTTCCTCACCTCCCCCTCCATCCTGTCCTCTAACCTTGCATCTGCCCTTGAGCTTCACCACACCCTCCCACTTATTCAACCAACCCCTCTCTCTTTAAGGCAACACCACCCTCGCTTCCGTCGTACTGCCTCCGCTTTACCCCGCTCCCTACTTCTCCTCCTCCTCCTCTCATCAGGTAATATCAACCCTAACCCCGGCCCCCCTCGATTTCTTTCTCACCCTAGGAAGAGTTCCTCACGTACCCTATCTGATCTCATCCATATCCCACTCCTTTCCCCACCCACCCTCCCTCACTCACACCAATCATCCATAGATGTTAACCCAAACCCTACCCCCTCCAGAGCTCTGTCTCTGTCTCACTCTAAAAATAGATCCTCACGAATCCTACCTGATAGACACACCCACCTGTACCCTGGCCCCTCTAGATCTCAGTAACATTCTGGAAATAGCTCCCCACGGAACGGCCCCACTAGACCGCCGTCTTACTTTGGAAATAAATCCTCCCGTAACTTGTCTAACCTTATCCATATCCCTCTCCTTTCTCCCTCCACACTCCCGTTCTCATGTGCCCTATGGAACGCATGCTCAGTCTCTAAGAAACCTGTTCTTACGCATGATCTCTTCATATCTAAAGCGCTACACCTGCTTGCCCTAACTGAGACCTGGCTCCTCCCAAAAGATACTGCATCCATTGCTGCTCTCTGCCACGGGGGCTACCAGTTCTCCTATACACCTCGACCCACTGGTCACGGTGGAGGTGTTAGGCTTCTTTCTCCCTCTTGCCAATTCCAACCTCTCCCTCTGCCTCAGTCACACTCATCCCTCTCTTTCGAAGTCCACTCCATTCGCCTCTTCTCACCACTTCCCCTCCGGGTAGCTGTTATTTACCGCCCATCCGACAAATCAAATCGACCTTCCTTACCGACTTCGGCTCCTGGCTCTCTGCCTTCCTCGATCCCTCTTCCCCCACTCTTATTCTCGGCGACTTTAAAATTCACGTTGATAACCCCTCTGATCCCCACGCTCTAAAGTTCGTTGCCCTCACCTACTCGTTTGACCTACAACTCTGCTCCACTGCCCCCACCCACGTACACGGCCATTGCCTGGACCTGGTACTCTTCTCTAACTCCTCTCCCTCAAACTTCCACAACTCAATCCTTCCTTCATCTGATCATCACCTCTTAACCTTTAATCTTCAGTTTCCACTGTCTCAACTTCATCCTGTCTCTTCCAACCTATTTAGAAATCTTCATAATATTGATCCCTTGGCTCTCTCCTCTACCATTTCTCCATCTCTCTCCTCTATTGTGTCCTCCAAGACCGTCGATGAGGCAGTGTCCTCTTATAATGCTGCACTATCCTCTGCTCTTGATACTCTTGCCCCACCCACCCCTCGTCCTATCAGACATTCTACCCCCCGGCCCTGGCTTTCACCCACAACCCGCTATTTACGCACATGTGCCCGTTCTGCTGAACGCGCCTGGGCCAAATCCCGCTCCCGGGAAGACCTTATTCACTTCAAATTCATGCTCGGCTCCTTCCAGTCAGCCATAGCACTTGCCAAACAAGAATACTACATCCGACTAACTCCCTCGCCTCTGATCCTCGCCGCCTCTTTAATACCCTCAATTCTCTCCTCAAGGTGCCCCCACTCCTGGTCCCTCCCTCCCTCTCTGTCCAAACCCTAGCCGATTACTTCCATGACAAAATCCACAAGATCACCCTCCAATTTCCCACTCCCTCATCTACCTCCCTTCCTCCCCAATTCTTTTCCCCCATCCATACTTCCTCTGCTACCCTCTCTCCTCCTTCCCTACTATCTCCGAGGAGGAAACCGCACTCCTCCTCTCAACCCACCGCCTATTCCTCTGACCCTATCCCCACCCATCTCCTACATCCCATCTCCCCCACCACTGTTCCATCCATCTCTCATATTCTCAACCTTTCACTCTCCACTGCAACTGTCCCAGTCGACTTCAAACATGCTATTGTCACACCTCTCCTCAAGAAACCCTCACTCAATCCCACCTGCCCTTCTAACTATCGACCCATCTCCCTCCTTCCCTTCATTTCTAAACTACTAGAACGAGCAGTCCACCGCCGCTGCCTCGTCTTCCTCACATCCCATGACCTCTTGGACCCACTACAATCAGGCTTCAGGCCCCTACACTCCACTGAAACAGCCCTTACAAAAGTCTCCAACGACTTGCTCCTGGCTAAATCTAAGGGACTCTACTCTGTCCTCATCCTTCTCGACCTCTCCGCGGCCTTTGACAGTGTTGACCACAATCTTCTCCTTAACACCCTCTCCTCGCTTGGCTTCAAGAACTCCGTACTATCCTGGTTCTCCTCCTACCTCTCCCATCGCTCCTTTAGTGTATGCTCTGGGGGCTCCTCCTCTTCCCTCACCCCGCTCCATGTTGGTGTTCCACAGGGATCTGTCTTGGGCCCCCTCCTTTTCTCCCTTTATACCCAATCCCTTGGCACACTTATCTCCTCCCATGGCTTTCAGTACCATCTCTATGCCGACTCCTCCCAAATCTACCTCTCTACATCTAATATCTCTCCAGCAATCCAGACCAAGATCTCAGCCTGCCTCTCCGACATCGCTGCCTGGATGTCCCATCGCCGCTTGAAACTGAACATGGCCAAGACTGAACGCCTCCCCTCCTCTTTCCCCTTTCTCAGTCTCAGTGGATGGATCTACGATCCTCCCTGTTCCCTCAGCCCGCAATCTGGGGGTTATCTTTGACACCTCTCTCTCCTTCTCCACACACATCCAGCTCGTAGCTAAGACCTGCCGCTTCTTCCTCTTCAACATTAGCAAAATCCGCCCTTCCTTTCTGAACACACTACCAAAACGCTTATCCACTCCTTGGTTTCCTCTCACCTGGATTACTGCAACCTGCTCCTTGCCGGTCTCCCCGCGAATCATCTCCTTCCCATTCAATCTATACAAAATTATGCTGCTTGACTAATATTCCGCCAGTCATGCCCACATTACTCCTCTTCTCAAGTCACTTCATTGGCTCCCCATCCAATTCCGCATACAGTTCAAACTTCTCATACTGACCTATAAATGCATCCACTCTGCGGCCCCTCAATACCTCTCATCCCTTGTCTCCCCCTACATCCCCTCTCGGGAACTTCGCTTCGCTAACAAATTACTTCTATTTAGGCCTTTCACTCGCACAGCTAACTCACGCCTTTGCTCCTTTCACCTCGCTGCACCCTACGCCTGGAACAATCTACCTATGTCTATACGCCAAGCACCCTCACTGGCCCTCTTCAAATCCAAGTTGAAAACCCACCTCTTCACTGTTGCCTTCAGATCCTGACTTCCACCCTTATCCTAACCCGACTTCCATCAATCTCCCCTGACCGAATTACACGGACCACATTATGCTTTGCACCGAACTGACTATCGCTTTGCATTGTTGTATTAGATTGTAAACTTGGATGAGTATTAGATTGTAAGCTCGGATGAGCACGACTCTGACGAGCAGGAACTGTCTATTATATCTATTATGTCCAGCCCTGCCTTTGAGAGCCCCGCTTCCTCAAATTTACCACCTTGTGTATAGGAGACCCTAACAGTAGATAATAATGAAATGTCCACACACCCTGCAACAGCCATGTTACGCTGTTAACCTTGTAGATAAGGCTTAGCTGCCCTATAACCTGAACTAGCCAAAATGTACATAGTTACCCTGTTAGCCTTGCATATAGAATCCCGTTCATTGTAAGTCCCCTGCAGACTAGCCTGCACTGGACAAATGTGTTACATGTAAACCGCACTGATTTCAAATAGCGCGGTATAGAAGAAACATTAAATAAATAAATGTATACCTGTACAGCGCTGCGTGCTTGGCGCTATATAAGTGCTAAATAGTAGTAGTAGTAGTAATTTTGCCTTTTCCACAAGCAAGTGATTAGATTGTGAAAATGGTTCGGCATCATTGGAAAATACTGTCATTACACTCAGTATTTCAAGAATCCCCAATGATTGCTTATCAACGGACACCCAATACATGGGATCTTTTGGGCACATCAAAATATTTTTCTGTGGATCAAAACATTCAGCAAGCATGTCATTCATGTAAGTTGTGTGTTAAGGCTATTACAGGACCTTTTTGGACCCATCCACAACCTAATCAAGTGTATGACTCTGAGCAGAATGTTACACGCAATTCAAGTTTGTTATATATGTAATTATATGCAGGTCCACCTAATATATGGGATGGACTACGAGCTGTAAAAGTGTGTCTTACTGAGCATTTCAGGAGGCTGAATACTGGAACGTTGTCAGCACCAATGGTAGCTCATTTTAAGGCAAATAAGCACAATGCAGATGACTTTTCTTGGAGGAATCTTGAACATGTGTGTGATACTTGATGAGGTAGTGATCGTGAACACCAATTAAACTGTAAAGAGTAACGCTGGATTTTCCCCCTTAATTCGGTCTCACCAGCTTGGGCTGAATAACGAAATTGAATGACTGTCATTGTTGTAATAGACATGAGTTGGTTGCCAGGTATTTTAAATACTAATGTCATTTCCTTTGATAACAGCATCCCTTACTTACCCCGGGACCAGCATTGTGGAACTCGCGTGCCTTTTTGGGAACCTGCCTGGTACTTGTGACCTGGATTGACCACTGTTGGAAACATGATACAAGCCTTGATGGACCTTGGTCTCACCCAGAATGGCATTTCCTATGCTCTAATGTTCTTGTGGGCAGGACCATACCAATCTAGAAATGTGCCCTGTGCGGCTAACGAATCTGGAGCCTGCCTCCACCCAGCCACATTTAGTAACTCACTCTTTTTAAGCTTCCTGGAAGTCCAGTGATAATATCAGGCCCCCTCTTCTGTGCTATCTGGCTGCATCAGTCGCACAGCCCTTAGGTACAGCCCTGCTTGTGAGTATAGACACACGAACCACTTTGAGTTGATATTGAAGGTTCCCCTAAAGCAGAGTCTTCTGGCTTGAAACACTGAATTCATGTCAAGACGCAGAAGCAGCTTAAGATAAGTATTTTAAAAGCTAAAAGTTTGTTATTGGACATTTTATTGCAATATATAAAAAGTTTTTAAAAAATATGCGATTGGTGAAAAGGCATGTTGAGACTGATGATCAAGATTGAGGAGTGTAACGTGTAAGACAAAGCAAATTAATATACACAAATCCCTTGCTGATGGTTTCTTTTGCCAAAATTATGTTGGTGCTATTGAAGAAATAAGTGCTAGGTTGGAACAGGGCCGGAGAGGCTGCCTCCAAGACAGACGGAGGAGAAGAGGGAACCATGGCTGCCTAGGCCAGTGTGGAGCAAGGAGGATCATGACAGCTTGTCCTCCTGGAGTTTGAAGAGGGTACCGGCCACCAGTGGAATTGCTGGATAGGCATAAAACGGACCTCGCTCCAGTCCAGCAGAAGTCCACACAGCAGTCGGGAGCATCCTGGAACCCCACATGCTTTGGAGGACAGATCCTCCCACTGGGGCTGTTTGGCTTGCCAGTCTGCATTGGAAGCACCTCTAAGGGAGTCTCGATGCTTATGTTGGGACTTTTCTCTGGCCTCAGTATCAGTCTTCGATGCAGACGTCAAGGATTTGTGAACAGTCAGAGAATTTGACTTACTTCTGTGTTTGGATTTTGAAGAAACATGAGATCCATCAAAGGAAGTCGATGCCCTCAATGAAATGGAGGGCACTGAAACAGAGTACGAGACGAAAAACATTCCAAATTGTCTGGCTTAGTTCTTGAGACCTTTCTTTGTCATGTATTGGCACAAAGGACAAGAATTGGGTTGATGTTAACAGGACCAAAACATTTTAGACACCAGTCATGTTTATCATTGGCCGAGATGGTACCAGCACACTTGGTACATTTTTTAAAACCACTGACTGGCTTTTCCATGTCTTAAAAATGTGTCTTTGAGATGGAAGATAAGGTTATGGAGGCCTAGAGGCTAGTTTAGCGACATTTGCTGTGAATTAATTTTACAGTGGTGTTTTGTATAAGTTGTAGTTGTTTAGCCGAATATTGTGGAACACTGACTAAAAGAGAATTACAGCAATCCAAATGGCTAAGAACCAGAATGTGAACTAACAACCGTAATGACTGACTATCTACGAAGGGCTTCAATGATCTCACCAGTCTGAGAGCATAAAAAGATTTTCTGATCAAGGAAGAAACGAGCGGTTGAAAGGATAGATCATTATCTATAATTAATCCCAAAGAAACGATGGAGTCTTTCACATGAATACTTGTGTCTGCCAACTATGAGATTTACGCAGATGATATTATGATCTTTACCCCATTCAATACTGATCAACTGAATCACTCTTGGATTGCAAATTGTCTAAGAGCAATGATAGTCTGTCATAATAAGTTAAGCCTTGCAATCAATTTCACAAAGTCTGAGGTCCTTTGTTACAAGGAACACCTCTTTTACACCACCTAAGAATATACATATTCTAGATTATGATCTAGCTGTTAAGCAATACGTAAAGTATCTTGGTATAACTCTTGACCAAAATCTCAGCTTCCAAGAGCACATTAAGAGAATAACTAGAAAGGCTTATTATAAGTTATGAACAATCCAGAAATTAAAACTTATACTAAATGAATGTGACTTCAGGACGATTTGTCAATGGTAGCACCTACCCTGCATTATTACAATTCAATCTTCCAAGGTCTTCCAATAAAATCGATATACCCACTACAACTTATTCAGAACACAGCTGCATGTCTGATCATGGGAGCCTCCAAGATGAATCACATAACTCCAATTCTATTTCAGTTACACTGGCTTCCAGTTCATATGCGCTGCACATTTAAATCGATTCTTATCATTTTCAAAATTATACACAGTATTTTTCCAGCAATCCTTCAACCTTTACTTATGATGAGACCTAACAATACACAGAGATCTTCTTGCAATAATTTAATATCTATACCTAAGCAACATACAAGTACGAAGTAAACAATTTGTAACCATGCCTTATCTTTATACGCTTCATCTCTTTGGAATTCTTTGTCAGGGGAATTAAGATCCCTATCTGATATCAAAGATTTCAGGAAAGTGCGGAAGACAGCTCTTCAGGGATTTTTTTGGACCTGATATGTTAACCTAGTCTGCATTTGATTATATCTCCTTATTTTATGTTTTTGTAAAACTCCAAGTGAACATTCCCTGTTTAATATATCCATTTGTGTTTGATGCAAACCGCATTGAATTTAAGAAATGCGGTATAGAAGACCTGTTAAATAAATAAATACATAAACAATGACATAAGGAACCATCCTTAGTGAACCAGATGGCCGAGGAGTTTAAGACATTCAAAACTAATTTCTAGGAGACAAACCAATCTGAAATCTTAGTAAATGAACAAGTTACCTGAGAACAAAAGTTAGGATCCCACAGATGATCACTGATAATGATCTGAATATCATGAACGTAAATATGTGGCCCAAAATTAAGGTCCTGAATTAAGGTTGCAAGAAGAGCGATGAAAATATTGAACAGGATAGGGATAAGATAGAACCCTGAGGGGGCATCACAGTGAAGGGGAAAGACAGAAGATAAACTTCCATCTGACGTACAGACTTTAAAAGTGCGCTCAAACAGGAAGGACTGAAACCAGTCCAACACCGACCAGTAAGACCAATGTCAGATACCCTAGCCAACAAAAGATGGTGGTCCACCAAGTCAAATGCCAAGGAGAAGTCCAGCTGAATTAAGAGGACTTTCTTGCCGCCATCCAGATGGGTCAGGATGTCATTAGACAAAGCAGCCAGTAATGTTTCTGTACTGTGAAATGGCCTGAAGCCAGATTGCTTGAGATGCAGAACATTAGCTGATTCAATAAAGAAGATAAGTGATGAAAAAACACCTTTTCTATCTCCTTGGCAAGGAATGGGAGATTTGAAATGGGATGGAAACTAGCTGGGTGATCTGTGTCAAGCTTGGAATCTTTCAGGAGTGGTCTAACAAAAGCACACTTCCAGGAGGAAGGGAAAGTGCCAGAGGATAGACTGTCATTGAACAAATCCAGAATCCAACTAGAGAAATGGGGAAGTAGTTCTTTTAAAAGAGGCGAAGGAAAGAAATCAGATGGACTCACATTCATGGATGAAAAAAGTTTCTTGAGGAATGCCTCAGTAAGAGGAAGGAAGATACTTAAGGTACTATAAGGAATGAGCTGAGAAGATGCTGATACTTGCTCCAATCTAAATGGAACAATAAACGGAGAAGCTGAGAAGGAGCCATTTAACAGCTGAGACTGGTCAACATGTTCTTTGGGGATGGGAGGAGATGAGGAGAAGGGAGCATGAAGACCCCCCATCTTCTGAACTAAAAACTGACCGAATTGCTTGGCGGAGATAGTTATGGTAAGACAGTCTTAGGGAGCGGAGCCAACCTCCGAGCAAGCCTGAAAAGTTGACTAGATGAATTGCCATTCTTTTGGATGAGACTATAATAATCATCTTTTCTGACATCTCTCAGTGAATGATGATACTGGTGACTTAAGAGCAAGTAATCCTGGTGATTAAGAGTAGTATTGTTTTTGCACCATTGTCTCTCGGCTCAATCAATCAATCAATCAATATTTGGAAAAGAAGACCTTTTGCTAGATTGGAATTATCTTTCCACCACAACAGAGTCCCAGAGAGAAGGAGTGACAAGGATAACATCCTTATGTCTATGAATGGACTGCTTCGAGGGTCAAGGTTGATCTGAAACCTCAATGATCTTGTCATCACACTCTGACAGATCGATGCTGATGCTCTAATGCTTCCGCTTGATGCTAGTTATCGGTGATCCTCGATGTCAAGAGGCCAAATCCTCCTTCCTGAGGATGGTATCAACAGGTCTGATGTTGGGGAGAGGGGGTCGATCTACCGTTTCTTAGCTCTGAATGTTCTCGAGAGCTCCTTAATGTCAACTCACTACCAGTGTCTGTTGCAACTCCAGAAGTCATGGAGATTGATGCCACTGATGATGAAGACAATGGATCAGTCTTCTCAGCACCAAAAATATGTTCATGTTGCTTCTCTTGATCCTGGAGCCCTCTCCTAGTCATCTATGAATACAAAACATGGTGGTAGCTCTTGGTCAGGACCAAGAACTGCAGGTACCATTTGTGTCCGTCTGTAATAGATATGATCCTGAAACATCGGATGTACTTCTTAAACCTGCTAGCCAGTTTTTTGGACACATTGCTTGGAAAAAGAGCCACAGCAAACTTAAATGACTTGATTTTGATGAAAGAAAAAATTATTTTGACTGGAATGTCTTAGGCCTAAATGCAGCTTATAGCAGCACCCCGAGATAAAAGGAAACCTTAACAACCCCCCCTCCACTAAATTAATGGAAAATAAAGAGGAAAATATGCATTAATGATGGCGTCAGGACTGTAGGCTTACACACAGCTGAAAACAAAGAAATCGACTAGTTATAATGAAGCCATAAGAACATAAGATATTCCATAGTGGGTCAGACCAAGGGTCCATTGAGTCATAAGAACATAAGAAATGCCATACTGGGTCAGACCGAGGTCCATCAAGCCCAGTATCCTGTTTCCAACAGTGGCCAATCTAGGTCATACGTACCTAGCAGTTTCCCCAAAAGACACAGGTTCTGCAGTGCTTGTACTAGGCCAAGCATTGATATCCTGGGTCCCTTTTTAATAGTGGTTTATGGACCTTTCCTCCAGGAACTTGTCCAAACCTTTTTTAAACCCAGCTATACTAACAGCCCTTACTACATCCTCCGGTAACAGATTCCAGAGTTTGATTACACGTTGAGTGAAGAAATATTTTCTCCTATTTGTCTTAAATAGTTTACCCTGTAGTTTCATTACATGTCCCCTAGTCCTTCTATATTCTGATAGCGTAAACAATTGATCCACGTTTATCCGTTCCACTCCATTCATTAATTTATACACCTCTATCATATCTCCCCTCAGCCGTCTCTTTTCTAGGTTAAAGAGCCCTAACCTTTTTAGCCTCTCTTCATAGGAGTAGCCTTCCATCCCCTTCACCAATTTGGTGGCTCTTCTCTGTACTTTTTCTAATAACTCTATGTCCTTTTTAAGATACGGTGACCAGAATTGCACACAATATTCAAGGTGCGGTCGTACCATGGAGCGATACAGAGGCATTATAATATCCTTTGTTTTATTCTCCATCCCTTTCCTTATGATACCTAGCATTCTATTTGCTTTCTTGGCCGCCGCTGCACACTGGGCGGAGGGTTTTAACATGTTATCCACGATGACTCCTAAATCTTTTTCCTGGGTGGTGGTTTCTAATGTGGAGCCTTGCATCGTGTAACTATAGTGTGGGTTGTTCTTTCCTAGGTGCATAACTTTGCACTTGTCCACATTAAATTTCATCTGCCATTTGGATGCCCAGTCTTCCAATTTATCCAGATCCTCCTGCAGTTTTCCACAATCCTCTTGGGTTTTAACAACTTTAAACAGTTTTGTGTCATCTGCAAATTTGATAACCTCACTAGTTATTCCCTTTTCCAGGTCATTTATGAATATGTCAAAAAGTAGCGGACCCAGTACAGATCCCTGGGGTATTCCACTATTCACCTTTTTCCATTGGGAATATTGGCCATTTAGCCCTACCCTCTGCTTTCTATCTTTTAACCAGTTCCCGAGTCCAGTGTCCTGTTTTCAACAGCGGCCAATCCAGGTTACAAGTACCTGTCGCGTTTCCAAAGAGGTACGCAGACTCCATGCTGCTTATCACAGGGGTAAGCAGTGAATTTACCTGGTTCTCTTTAATAAGGGTTTATGGACTTTTCCTCCAGAAACTTGTCCAAACCTCTTTTAAACCCAGCTACAGTAACAGCTTTTACTACATCCTCTTGTAACAAATGCCAGAGTTTGATTGCATATTGAATGTTTTCTCCTATCAGTCTTAAATGTGCTACATTGTAGCATCATTGCACGTCCCCTGGTCTTTCTACTTTTTGAAGGAGTAAACAACCAATCAATGTTTAACCATTCCACTCCATTCATTATTTTATAGACATCGATCATATTTCCCCTTAGCCATCTTTTTTCCAAGTTGAAGAGCCCTAACCTTATAAACCTTTCCTTGTAGGGATATCCTTTCATCTCCTTTATCATTTTAGTGCCTCTTCTCTGAACCTTTTCTAATTTCACTATATCCTTTTAAAGATATGGCGACCAGAATTGCACACAATATTCTGGGTGTGGTCACACCATGAAGTGATACAGAGGCATAATATCCTTGGTTTTATTCTCCATTCCTTTCCTTATTATTTCTAGCATTCTATTTGCTTTCTTGGCCACCTCTGCACACTGGGCAGAGGGTTTCAACATATTATCCACAATGTCGCATAGATCCTTTTCCTGAGTAATGGTTCCTAAGGTGGAACCTTGTATTGTGTAACCGTAGTTTCAGTTGTTCTTCCCTAAGTGCATAATTTTGCACTTGTCCACATTAAATTTCAACTGCCATTTGGATGCCCACCCTCCCAATTTGTCAAGGTTCTCTTGCAATTTTTTCACAATCCTCTTGTGTTTTAACAACTTTGAATAATTTTGTGTTATCTGCAAATTTGATCACCTCACTTGTTATTCATATTTCCAGGTCATTTATGTACATGTTAAAAAGCAGCAGGCCCACACAGATCCCTGGGTACTCCACTATTAACTTTTCTTCATTGAGAAAATTGGTCATTTAGGCCTTCTTTGTTTTCTATTCTTTAACCAGTTCCTAATCCACAATTGTAAACTGCCTCCTATTTCATGACTTTAATTTCCCTAAGCGTCTCTCATAAGGGACTTTGTCAAAGGCTTTCTGAAAATCCAGAATCAGTGTATCAACTGGTTCATCTTTATCTACCTGTTGAATATGACTGTCAAAACTAAGACATCTGTGGGGTTCTGCAGAAAATGGAAGACTGTGGAGATTAGGTATGGCAGCAGCAGGTGGGAATATGCAGTCCCTTCATGCATGCATGAATGCACACTCTGAAAGCTTCTAGAAGGAGCTGAGAGAAGCTTTGTGCAAGACTCTATCGATGACATCACCTATATGTGAACACTTATCCCTGCTTGTCCGCGAATAAACAAAATTATACAGCTGCACTAAATGCACCTTCTTGAAGCCACTGGTCTTCTTTTTCCTTCTGGGGCATCAAATGAAAAATAACCGCAACAAAATCAAATAACTCACTTTCAGAAAAATAAAGGCTGCAGAATGCACCTGAACCAATGCAGAGATGCAATGGTAAAAAAAAAAATGAAATAAGATAGAAAAAATTAATTAGGAGTTACTGTATTGTGATCAAGCTTAAATAGCAATAGTAACTATTGAGAGATCCATCTAACCAGAAGTTGATATTTAACTTGGTGACCTCACCATACGCTCTCAGAAGAATAAACTCACACTAAGTTAACCAGACACAATCAACACACCACAAATATGGCGATATCTTTGCTTTCTCTCACTCTGATTTACACACTGGCCAGCACTTTTTACGAAGCTACTGCTTTTACACAGGGTGACAACCCTATCCCACTACTTCTCAGCACAAGTAGGAAATATTACCTATAACCAATACCAACCACCCCCAAATCCATACCACAAAAGGCAGTCGCATTTGCTCTATGTCACACTTGAACCCGCAACAACAACAAACCATAAGGAAGAACAGAACCAAAAAGCCCTCAAGTGCGCCCTCATCAATGCACGATCCATCCGCAACAAATGGCCTGCCATCACAGACCTACTTTCAAAGCTCAACCTAGATATCCTATTGGTTACTGAAACGTGGCTGTCAGACACTGATAATGCTATACTAAATCAAATCACCCCAACTAATTTCTCGATCTTCAAATGCAACAGAGAAAGCAGAAGAGGAGGTGGTGTCCTCATCCTAGCAAAGACTGCACTACAATACTGAATTAACTTCACTAAGACAACGCCACACCTAAATATGTTAACAGTCTCCAACAAACATAACACTATAAACCTCATTTACAGGGCACCCGGCACCGCATCAGATGAACTCTCTGATGTGATTGATCTAGCCTGTAATCCTCAAGACACCTACAAAACAAACTGGTTGATGGGAGACTTTAATCTTGCTTCCACTCAGCAGGAACTAGCAAATACCTTCCTAGAAGCAATGTCCAATCTAGGCTACGAACAGGTGGTAAAAGACCCCACCCACCAACAAGGCAACCTCCTTGACCTAATCTTCATTCCACCTAGAGTCTCTAGCAGGCTGAGTCAAATTGAATTATCAGTCACCCCTGTTCCCTGGTCTGACCATAACCTAATAACATTTCAGATACCAACGCTACAAACAACAGACTGCTGCCCAATCACTTGTAAACCTGAAAAACCAATCCGCTTCAAACAACTAGACAGAGAGCTGTTCACTCAGCAGGTACTCCCAACATTATCCAAACCATCTGCCAACCTCAACAAATTGCTCACAAACTGGAATAACACCCTCACTCTGTACACCCAACAGCCAAGTAATGACAAAAAGCCTACAACCAATAGTCGTTCCTCCAAAAAGCAGAACGCCCCATGGTTCTCCTCCAAGCTACGATCCTCATTACTACATCTGAGAAAACTGGAGAGAAAGTGGAGACGGACCCACAGTTCAACAGACCAATCTACATATCTAGAACATCTGAAAAATCATAGGGACTCAACGTGGACAGAGAAAAAAAAATTCCATGCCAAGCTTCTTAACCGTTCGTTAAATAAGCCTCGTGACCTTTTCAATCTAGTAAAATCACTGACCAGCCAACCTCCCCAACCACAACAGGAGCATATCCAACCCCAGACATACGCTAACTACATCCAATCTAAAGCAATAAAAGTAATCACTACTACACCTCGCGAATCCTATCAGAACCCTCACATACATTCTCTACTCACCAAGCTCTCACCCCCATCAGTGAAAACCATCGAGGAAACAATTGCCAACATCAATTCCCCGACAGCACCGAATGACCCATGCCCAGCGCACTGGATCAGAACAATGCGCTCAGAACTAAGCCCATTCATAGCTGATATCGCAAAGCAATCTTTTAAAACTGGAATCTTCCCGGACGCCCTTAAGGAAACATCCATACGACCTTTACTGAAAAATAACCAGCTCGATCCGAAGAAAGAGGACTCCTACCGACCAATTTCCAGTATCCCTTTCCTAGCTAAAATACTGGAGAAAACAACTCAAAGACAGATTCAACAGCACATTGACACAACATCCCCTTTAGACCCATGTCAACATGGATTCAGAGAGGTGCACGGCGTAGAAACCCTATTGACCTCACTGACAAACACATTCACCAATGGGATAGACAACATCAAGAAAGGCTTTGCTTTGATTTTCCTGGATATTTCAGCAGCGTTCGACTCAGTTGATCACGAACTACTCCTGATGAGACTCCACGCAAAGGGAATCCATGACCACGCATGGGACTGGTGTAAGTCTTACCTTCAAGGAAGATGGCAGCAAGTTTGAATCGGCAACAATACATCAGAACCCTTCCAGCAAAGACAGGGAGTACCACAAGGATCATCATTATCTGCACTACTTTTCAACATATATATGCAGCCAATTTGCGACATAACCCGCTCCTTCGGCATATCCTGCCTCATGTATGCGGATGACGTCTTACTATTCACACCTATAACGGTCACATGCCCAGATCTCACAATGTTGACTAAATGCTTTGACGCAATAACAGACTGGCTCTTTAGTCTGAATTTACGTATAAACTTCAAAAAGACAGACGTGCTATTTATCACACGGAACAAAGACTTCTCCCCACCATCAACACAAAGTCAGAGACGCAGAACGTCCGGTCAGATCCAACATACACTATCTAGGGGTAATATTAGACCAACATTTGGACTTCAAAGATCACATCAAGCGCACAGCAAGATCTATTTACTTCAAAATTAAAACCCTCCGCCACCTGAGACCCATGATGGAAACTGATGACTTCCGAACTATTTTCCAGGCCCTAGTGACACCGCATTTTGACTATGCTAATATAATACTACATGGCTTCCCAAAAAATACTCTGAACCCGCTACAATTAGCCATGAACGCAGCAGCTCGTGTCCTCTGCGGAGTATCCAGAAAAGACCACATCTCACCTATATTAAAAGAGCTTCACTGGCTCCCAATAAGCTGCAGAATCACTTATAAGGCCCTCCTCATCACCTTTAAAGCAATCAACAAAACATCACCCTCCTCAATTGCTGATCTGCTCATCCACACCCCCAACAACAGATCCAGAAGAGCAATCTTGGAAAATACTCTAGTTATACCAAGTGGATCTATGAAACTTAATCAATCAACCATCAATAGGGCATTTACAAGCTATGCCCCCAGGTGTTGGAACAAACTCCCTTATAGCATAAGAGCAATCAGGGGACCTCACTCAATTTAGAAAGGCCCTCAAACATCACTTGTTCCTCATGCACTTTACACGGCTCAATGACTCCCCCTCTACCCACACACTCACTCAGCTCGACGATTCCCCCTCCACCAACGCACTCACTCAATCATGTCAACCGTGAACATATGCACACTAAAACTGCATTCTGAATGTACACCATATGATATTACAGATCTTTAACTCTTCATGACCAAGAGAGTGCAAATATGCAGTAATCAAACTCTCACTGTAAAACCCGTTATGAGTTCAACCTGTTAATCTCTTGTAGCATAATTTCATATGTATATAGTTTCCCCAGTTAAATCCATGTTAAAACCCTGTTTTATGTAAACGTAGGACAAAATCTGTATGTCCAAGTGTTTTATTGCTCGATGTAAACCGCACTGATGAGAAATAGCGCGGTATATAAGAAATGTTAAATAAATAAAGCTAAACAGAGGGAAGCCCATTACAAAAGGCAAAATAAAGATATAAAGAAAATGAGGAAAACTCACTATAAAGAACAGGACATTGGACTCAGTGGGAAAAACAAAAAGGGGAAGCCACATACTGTACAGATGCTGTGAGAAAAATATCCCTTTCATGCGCAGTAGAGCACATCAGAAAGCAAGCATGAAGTCACTGCTTTGGCTTGGACTCAGTTGGGCGATATCACTAATAAGTGAGGCTACATATCCTGCTTGTCCTCAGAACAGGGCTGGCCCAAGAGATGGTTCAAGGTTGGAGCCTTAGGCAAACCTTAAGCTTTACACCCCCCTTGGTTGTCAAAATCTATTGTTTAGCTTTGAATGCCCTGCTTTTTGCCATCCCTGCAGATGTTGCAGTCCTAGGTGACCATCCTGTTTGCCTAATAGTTGGACCAGCTCTGCTTCAGAGAAAAGGTAGTTACTCACCTGCAGCAGGTGTTCTCTGTGGACGGCAGGAATAAATCTTCACGTATGGATGATGTTACCAATGGAGCCCTGTGTGGGAACACTCCCCAGCTTCTGGCAGTCTCCATCATGCCTGCATGCCTGTCTTCCCCAGAATGATAACAAAGCTGTAGCAGAAAACAGCTCCTTGGGGAGGTGGGAGGGCTGACGACTTATTCCTGCTGCTATTGGAGAACACCTGCTACAGGTGAGTAACTACCTTTTCTCCGTGGACAAGTAGGCATGAGGTCCTCACATATGGGACTCTCAAACTACAGGCTGCCGAAAGTAGAGGAGCCGAGAAGCCCAACAGGGGCCTGAAATAAAAATTGGAGCATCAACTATGTACAGCATTGGTAGCCCCAAGGGGGAACTCATCTGACTCAGCTTCTTCACCATACAGTTTCATTCATGAACAGTCAAGCTCTGAGGTATGTCTTTTTTTTTTTGGTAGCCTTGATGGACCTTGGAGGAATGGAGTTGGATTCTAATCCCCAAACAAATGCCAGAGTACAGATTGGCTGAAGGTGCTGTCAGATCGGGAATCATCATCCAGACAGTAGTGAGATGTGAATGTGCGGATATAAGACCATGTCGCAACCCTGCAGATCTTTTCCATGCAGACAGAGTGCAAGCTAGCCACCAACACAGCCATGGCTTGGGCATTGTGAGCCGTAATATGACTATCAAGGCTCAGGTCAGCTTGGGATAAGTGAAAGAAATGAAATCTGCCAGCCAAATTGAAAGAGATAAACAGCTGGACTGACTTTCAGTGGGCCTTTGTCCACTTAAGGTAGAAGGCCAAGGCTCACTTGCAGTCCAGCGTTTGCAACGCTGCTTCTCCTCTATGGGCGTGAGGCCATGGAAAGACAGTCGGCAAAATGACTGACTGATTAAGATGGAAAGCGGATACCACCTTTGGAGGAATTAAGGATGAATGTGTAGGACCACTCTATTATGACAGAACCTGGTACACAGCAGATGAGCCACTAGAACCTGCAGCTCACTAACACAGCATGCCAAGGTAACTGAAACCAGGAACGAGACCTTCCAGGTCAAGAACTTCAAAGGGAAATAGTTGAGTGGCTTAAAAGGAGCTGACATGAGCTGTGCCAGATCCACAGTGAGGTCTCAGGCCACCACCAGAGGCTTGAAGGGAGGTCTCAAAAGAAGCAAGCCCCTCAAGAAGTGAACCACCAAAGGCCAAGCTGATATGCATGTTCCACCAAACCATGATGGTAGGCCCCAGTCGCACAGAGGCGGACCCTGACAGAGTTAGACTTAAGACCTGACTCCGAGAGATGTAAGATACTCAAGGAGCCTGTTGACAGAATAAGTAAAGGGATCCAGCACCTGTGCTGTGCACCAAGAAGCAAATCTCTTCCATTTGAAAGCATAAGATCTTCTCGTCGAGGCACTCCTAGAGGCCAACAGAACATTAGTTATGCCATCAGGCAGGTTAAACTCAGACAGGACTAGACTCTCAACATCCATGCAGTGAGGGTCAAAGGATTTGATGTTGGGGTACAGCATCCTCCCATCCTCCTGCGAGATAAAGTGTGGGGCATATCCCAAACATAGAGGCTCCCAATGGGAGAGTTGAAGCAGAAAGGGAAACCACAGCTTCTGGGGGCCAATATAGCACAATGAGGATCACTGACCCCTTTTGTCTGTATGGAGCTTCAGTAGGGTCTTTGGTAAGAGAGGTATGGGAGGATGCATGTATAGCAGGCCCTCCCCCCAGTTCAGGAGAAACGTATCTCGAGCCAGCCTGCTGCACGAGGCGACCCTGGAGCAGAACTGACCCACATATGCGTTGTGCTGAGTGGCAAACAGATCTATCGAGGGGGTACCCCACTTCCGGAAGATCTGGGCCACAACAGTCCTGTCCAGAGTCCACTTGTGTGGCTGGAGGACGTGGATTAGCTGATCTGCGAGGATACGTGGCCCTTAATTAATACTATGGGGGATGAGGAACTTCCACAACTGGAACCACCTCCCAGCACAGGAGATATGACCCCGTGCCCCTTTGCTTGTTTAAGTAGTACATTGCAACCTGAGTGTTGGTCTGAATCAGAACAATCTTCTTGGCCAGACGATTAAGGAAAGCCCTGAGGGCATTCCTTTTGGCTCGTAGCTCCAAGAAATTGATCTGCTCTCTTGTGTGGACCAGACACCTTGAGTGTGGAGGCCATCCAGATGCCCCCACCCCCCCCACCAACCCAGCCTGGATGTGTTCACAGTCATAGACTTCTGCGGTTGCGCCTGTAGGCCCCGAGCAGGTTCTGAAGATCCAACGACCGATGCAGGGACTGGACAAGGGTTATGGTGACTGCCACCCAATTCCTGGAGGCAGCAGGTGGCCTGCTTCCACTGAGTACTCAGTGTCCACTGAGCTTGTCTCATCGACAGACTAAGCAGGAGAATGACATGCACTGTAGAGGCCATGTGGCCAAGCATGGTCAGCATCCAATGAGATGGCAGTTCAGCGAAATGCAACATGTAGCCACTTTGGACTATTTGTAGCACCCACGCGTCCGAAATGATCACTGGCCAGCTGTGGGCAAAGAGAGTAAGCTGTCCCTCCACCAGAGGATTCCTCCCTGTGGTCACCGGTAGATTGGCTATGCTCTGAAGGAATCAGTCAAAACCCTGTCCCTGACTCAGGCTGCAGGGCAGGCTGAGCCTTCTGGGGTTTCTCCTGATGTTGCAGGTCAGGATCCTGGGACTTTTACTTTGATGCTTGAGGATCAGGAAAGTACCTGTGCTTATGTGGGTAGTAGGCCTTCTTCTGGCCTCCCCACGATACTTTCTGCGATAAGGTTCGGACATGCATCTTGACAGCCTAGTGAGGGTGATATGCTGCTTCTCTATGATGCCGGCCTTTTCCTCCACCTGCTCTCTGAAGAGGTTCTCTCCCAGCATGGCACATCCACCAGCTTATTCTGCACAGACTGCTCCAGGTCGGAAAGCTGAAGCCAGGCAAGGCAGCGGGCTCCAATATCCACAACTGCTGTCATACATTGCCCTGACCATGAACTCTGAGCAGTCTTCGCCATAGCCCACCAGGGTTCAAAGAAGCTCCAGCTTCTCCGGAGGGAGGAACGGGCACAGGTTGGCGAGATATGCATGATGTCCTTCAGGAATATGCTCATGTACAGCTGGTAAGAGAGCACTCTAGCCACAAGCATGGAGCTCTGGAAGCACCTCCTGCTGAAGGAGTCCAATGTTCAAGCCTCCCTACCCGGGCGCATCGAGGAATGAGTCTTGGTGCTCCTAATCCTCTTAAGGGTGGACTCAACCACCAAGGAGTGGTGTGAAAGCTGAGGTTTCTTGAAGCTCGGGGTACATCAAGCCCTACTGACCAAAAGCACAGTGAAGGGGGGGGGGGGAATTCTCCCACATCCTCGTTTGCAGCCTTTGTAATATACGGTGCACCGGCACCGCTTCCTTAGGAGCTGAGGAGTATTGGAGGATCTCCGACGTCTTTGCCCTGGATTCATCCTCAGTCTCCAGGGAAAATGGAATGGCCTTGGCCATATCTCTCATGGAGCCCTGGAAGGACATGTCCTCTGGAGGAGATATCTGCTGTTTGTGCGGAGGGGAGGGGGTCTGAGGGAAGTTCAAGGGACCTAGCCTCCGACAGGTTCTCTGATTTCACATCAGTAACCCAGCTAGAGTCAGACTCAGAGAGGAAATCAAAGAACCTCAGAGACTCAGCCCGAGCTTCCTCCGGCCCCGAGGGGAGTAGGAGCATCGACGGGATTGATGATGTATTAAGTGTTTTTGGGGCTTTGTTGAGATATCAGAACCTGATACGCTATAGAGAGATGATCCTGCCGGGAACCGTGGTCAGATCTCTCCAATGCCCCAATGTTGATGCCTCTGCAGGCAGTGCATGTGTTGTGAGGATTGGCTACACAACGGTTGATGACTATGCCTTGGGCACCGAAGGACCACTCAATTGTTTCTCTAGCATCGATGTGATTTGAGCCTCGAGCGCTTGAAGGTGTTCCTCAATGGTTGCTGTATCTGAAGGCCTGAGCAGCTTTGACCAATGTCTCTGGCATCCCTGCAGGGGTATCAATATGGCCTCCATCATCAGGAGATGGTTGGTGCCCCTCAAGATGGAGGTAGATTCCTCTCTCCGGGGCACCTTGGTGGACCATTCGCAGCCATCACTCTCGACATTGCGTCGGAAAGGGCTTTGATGTCGATGGAGTGAAGGACTTCTTTGATTCCATGTGGAGACCGGCCGATGGCCGATGCTCCAGGGCACTATGGGCCCTCAGCTCCGAAAGAGCCCAGGAACCTCTCTTGTCAATGCACCTTCGGTGGAACCAAGGGAAGCCAACAAGACTGATGACAGTGCCGAAGATGCTGAATCAGATTTCAGGCCAAAGAGGGATTCTCTCTGCTTCTCTTTATTCTTGTCATCTTGTAGGCACAAATTACAAGAGGAGGGCTGGTGATCGGAACCCTGACACTGGAGGCACCAATTGTGCTTGTCAGTGTCCGAGATGGTCTAGGCAAATTTGGTGCATTTTGTGAACCCACTGGCTGGTTTCTGGGATATGTCTGAGAAGTAGGGTTATGTGCAATTCTGGAGACCACACCTTCAAAATGATATAAGCAGTATGGAGTCGGTGCAGAGGGTGGCTACTAAAACGGTCAGTAGTCTTCATAATAAAGCCTATGGAAACAGGTAAAGATCTTAATATGTATACGTTAGAGGAAAGGCGGGATAGAGGTGATATGATAGAGATGTTTTAATACCTCCATGGCATAAATGCACAAGAAGAGAGCTTCTTTCGATTGAAAGCAAGTTCTGCAACTAGGGAACATAGGATAAGGGTGAAAGGGGACAGACTCAGGAGTAATATGTGGAAATATTTCTTTAAGAAAAAAGTGGAAGATGCGTGGAAGAGTCTCCCAGTGGAGGTAGTAGAGACAAGGACAGTATCTGAATTCAAGAAAGCATGGGACAAACAAATAAACAAAGCAGATCTCTAAAGGAAAAAAGGGACTATAGTAGTTGATACGGCAGGACAGACTAAATAGGCCATGTGGTCTTTTTCTGCCTTCATGTTTCTATGTTTTTACTTCATTCCTGCTTGTCCATGAAGAAAGCACAGTTACTTACCTGTAATAGGTGATCTCTGGGAACAGCAGGAATAAGTCTTCACATATGGGTATCGTCGGTACCGACGGAGCCTGCACGGGAACGCTCCCCAGCGTCCAATAGGAAAGCTTTTGGGAGCATCCCACAGCGCCTGCGTGCTGCCTTCCCCAACCGCCTCTCTCCAGTTCGAGTTTTAAAGCTGAGACAGAGAGAGAGGAAAGGAAAGATAGATAGAGAGATACAACTCCTAGGGGAGGTGGGTGGGTTGTGAAGACTTATTCCTGCTGTTCCCAGAGAGCACCTGTTACAGATAAGTAACTGTGCTATCTCCAGGAACAAGCAGGAATGAGTCTTCACATATGGGGACTCCCTAGCTAGAGATGCCAGGGAGAGACCCCAGAGTTGTGTGTCCCTGAAAAGGGCTCCACCTCCCTCCATGGATCTCTGGCATCCAACCAGGGTAGGTGGGTAGGAGTTGATTAGGAATGGAACAGGTGTTTGAGAACAGCCTGACCAAACGAGGCATCCCGGCGGGAGTCCTTGTACAAACAGTAATGAGCTGTGAAGGTATGAACCGAGGCCCAGGTGGCCGCTCGACAGATCTGGTCGATGGACACAGGGTTCAGATTAGCCATTGAGGCTGCCATGGCTCTCACATTGTGAGCTGTGACATGGCCTTCCAGGGAAAGGTTTCTACTCTGGTAGGTGAAAGAAATACACTGAGCAATCCAGCTGGACAGTGTCCTCTTAGAAACTGGAAGTCCTAAATGGGAAGGATCAAAAGCAACAAAGAGTTGAGAAGACTTTCTATATTGCTGTGTCCTTTGTAAGTAAAAGGCGAGAGCTCTTTTACAATCCAAGGTATGAAGATTCCTCTCTGCACTTGATGCATAAGGTCCTGGAAAAAAGACAGGTAAGTATACCTCTTGGTTCAGATGAAAAGGCGAGACCACTTTAGGCATAAAGTGAGGATTGGTCCTGAGGACTACCTTATCATGATGGAACCTTGTATAAGGAGGGTTAGCCACCAAGGCTTGCAACTCACTGAAGCGACGTGCTGAGGTGACTGCAATGAGAAAGATAACCTTCCAAGAAAGAAATTTCAAGAAGGTGGTGGCTAAAGGTTCAAATGGTGGCTTCAAAAGCTGGCCAAGAACCAGATTTAAATCCCATGCCACTGGAGGTGGTCTAATGGGAGGTTTAGTTAAAAGAAGGCCTCTCATAAATCTTGCTATAAGAGGATGTGAGGAAACAGGTTGTCCATTGAGAGGCTTGAGGGACACTGCAATAGCACTCAAATGGACTCGTACGGAATTTGTTTTGAGGCCTGCATGTGAAAGATGCAGAAGATACTCTAGTAAAGAATTCACAGGTATTGCTAGAGGGTTAAGACCCTTCTCTGAACACCAAATGGTAAATCTTTTCCATTTGAAAGCATAGGAACGTCTAGTGGAAGGCTTTCTGGAAGCATGAATAATATCTCTGACTTGCTGAGAGAGATGGAAAACTTAAAGGTCTAGGCCTTCAGCAACCAGGCCCTGAGATGGAGAGACTGGGGGTTTGGGTGCCACAACGTTCCGTCTTCCTGGGAGAGAAGATCTGGAGCAGAGCCCAACTCCAGGGATGGAGCTTGAGAGAGATGCAGAAGTAGAGGGTACCACACTTGGCGTGGCCAATGTGGTGCTATGAGGATCATAGACCCCCTGTCTCTCTGAAGCTTGAACAGTGTTTTGGGAATTAGGGCAATGGGTGGAAAGGCATAAAGGAAGTCTTGACCCCAATGAAGGAGGAAGGCATCCCTGGCCTGAACTCCCTGACACGGAATCCTGGAACAGAACCGGGGAAGTTTGGCATTCCACGGACTTGCAAACAGGTCTATGTCCGGGGTTCCCCAAATTCGAAAGATCCTGGCTATCTGGTCCCTGTGGAGGGACCATTCGTGTGGAACCAGAACTCGACTGAGTCTGTCTGCCCAAGAGTTTTGAACCCCTGGAAGATACACTGCCATAAGATGAATTTGATGCTCTCTGGCAAAGGCCCACAATCTCAAAGCTTTGTTGCAAAGCGACAGAGAGCCAGTCCCCCCCTGCTTGTTTACATAGAACATGGCTACTTGATTGTCCGTGTGGATGAGGACTGTCTTGTAGTTGAGCAGGGAGTGGAACACTCTGAGAGCTAAGAAAATTGCTCTGATTTCCAAGAGATTTATGTGAAGTGAAGTCTCCTGTGGAGACCAGATGCCCTGGGTGGAGAGGTCTTGTAGATGAGCTCCCCAACCCATTGGAGAGGCATCTGTTGTAAGGGTTGCTTGGGGAAGTGACTGTTGAAAAGGGGACCCCAGCAACAGGTTTTGAGAGGACTTCCACCACTGGAGAGACCAAAAAAGGCGACTGGAGTTTGCTATTTTGTCTGACAGGCAACCTGATGACCGAGTCCATTGGGTGGATAAAGTCCATTAAGCTGCCCTCATGTGCAGGCGAGCATATGGAACCACATGCACCGTGGATGCCATGTGGCCTAAGAGTTGTAACATTTCTCGAGCAGTTAAAAGGGGTTTTAACTGTATTTGGGAGGCTAACTGCACCAAGCGCAGGCAACGGGCCTGAGGAAGATAGGCCCTTGCAGTTGTGGTATCCAACAAGGCCCCTATGAACTCGAGGGACTGAGTAGGGGTGAGACTGGATTTTGGGATGTTTATTACTAGTCCCAAATACTGAAGGACACGCATTGTGCAGATTAGACAAGTCTTGGCCTATGCTTGGGATGGGGCTCGAATGAGCCAGTCGTCTAGATATGGGAAGACAAATATTCCTAGAGTGTGTAGAAATGCAGCTACTACTGCCATGCATTTCGTGAACACCCTGGGTGCAGAGGCCAGATCAAAAGGAAGCACCCTGTACTGGTAGTGCTTTCCCTGAAAAAGGAACCAAAGGAACCTTCTGTGAGTTGGATGGATGAGGACATGGGTGTACGCATCCTTGAGATCTAGAGAACAAAGCCAGTCTTGACTCTGAAGGTATGGAAGCAGAGCACCGAGAGAAATCATCTTGAATTTCTCCTTGCATAGGAATTTGTTCAATTCTCTGAGATCTAAGATGGGTCTGTAGCCCCCTGTCTTCTTTGGAATAAGAAAATAAGGGGAGTAGAACCCTGTGCCTTGTTGAAGAAGAGGTACTTCTTCTATTGCCCCTTGGGCAAGAAGGGTGGCAATCTCCTGACCTAGAAGGTTGAGGAGAGATGTTGGAGAATTGAACTGTTTCACCATATTGTAAGGAGGAAGGCTTAAAAAATGAAGCTTGTACCCCTCCCTTATGATGGAAAGGGTCCATTGCTCTGCTGTGATTTGCTCCCATCTGGGAGCAAAGTGAGTCAACCTTCCTGGGATGATAAGGGGCTCTGGTCCCTCCAGAGCTAGAAAGGCTAAGTTCTCTAGTTGCAAGTCAAAGTCCCTGAGGAGGCTGAGGCTGCTGGGCCGTGGAAGGTCTAGCTGCCTTTGACTTGGCTTGTTTGGGTGGTTGCTGACGCTTTGCAACAAAACGACCTGTAGAAGATGCCTGCTGACCATAAGCAGGATAGTATTTTCCCTTTTTGGAAAAGAATGTCTTTTTAAACAATCTTTTCTTGACAGGGGCAGAGGTAGACTTTGAAAGTCGATCCAAAGCAGAATTCTCAGCATCCATCTGAGTGACCTTTGCTTGCCAATCCTTACCAAAAAGGTTCTCACCTGTACAAGGGAGATTTCCTAATTGATCTTGAACCCAGATCTCCAAATCAGAAGCTTGTAGCCAAGCAATTCTGTGTGCCCCTATGGCAATAGCCGAAGCTCTGCTTACACACTCAAAAGAGTCAAAGGCTGCACGGTTGGAAAATTTGGAGACCTCTTGGGCATGTTTGAGCCAAGTGAGAAACTCCTGTCTTTTATCCTCTGAAATGAAAGAAGATAAAGTCTGCAGGTGATCTGTGACTTCTTTTAGAAACATTCCCATATAGAGACTATAGGAATTGATCCTAGCAGCTAGCATAGCAGCTTGGAAAATCCTTCGGCCAAAAGAATCCAGGGTCCTGCATTCACGCCCAGGAGGATTAGAGGAGTGTCTCTTTGCACTCTTCATCTTCTTCATGGCAGACTCTACCACAATAGAGTGGTGAGGAAGCTGAGACTTGTGGAAGCCCGGACAAGGAGGGACACGATACATGGTGTCTAACCTGCGAGAATGAGGAGAGGTGGTGAGAGGTGTCTCCCACATCCTCAACATGAGATCATAAAGAATCTCATGAACAGGTAAAGTAGCTGCCTCTTAGGAGCTTTGGGATATTATAAAATATCCAACTGCTTGGCTCTGGGTTCTGACTCAGGGGCCACTGTGATAGAGAGGCCCCTAGCCACGTCCCTAACAAAATCCTGAAAGGACAAGTCCTCTGGAGGAGACATTCTTTGTTTAGGGGAAGAAGACTCCTGAGGAAGAAGTATCGATGCTTCTACAGAACCCTCAGACTCATCAGAGTCTTCAGAGGAATCGAAGTATCGCCTGTCTGGATGCTCCTGTAAAGCCCGATAACCGTATCGATTGGGATTGACATCGGGCGTAATCGGTACCGGCTCGGTACCAATGGGCATCGTAGGACAGGGTACCGTAGCAGTCGACACCGAAGCCGATGTCGATGCAATTGGTACCGGTACCGGGAGCGAGGCCGGTACCGGGGCCGGTACCAGCAACGGGGATTGTTGCGGTACCGGAGGCGTCGAAGCCTGCTTGAAAGCCGTTAAGGTACGCTGCACGGTCAGAATCTTCTGATCCATCGACGCCACCAGAGTCTGGATGTCGGTACCAGTGGGAGCCACCGGTACCCCAGAACACGGCAACAGGTGATCGGTCGAGGCCGAGCCATCGATGTCAACCTGTGACCCCATGAATAATGCTTTGGAAGCCGGAGCTTCCCGCCGGGGTAATTTTGCCAGTGCGGAATCCTCGAGGGCAAGCCCGGAGGCATCTCGATGCTTAGAGGGAGATCTGCCCTTCGAGGACCAGCCAGATTTATGTTTGGTTACCTGAGATCCATGGGAGGAAGAGGAGGCCCTGGAAGACGTCGATGCCACCGAAGCTGCATCAGAGGGAAACAGGGTACTGAGCTTGGCTGCTCAGTTCTGCCGACCTCTCTTGGACATCATGGTACAGGACACACAATTCATGATGGAATGGTCAGGTCCCAAACATTTTAGACACCAGTCATGGGTGTCGGTGACAGAAATAGTACCGCCACATTTTGTGCATTTTTTAAACCCGGAAGCGGGCTTCTCCATGAGGAAAAAATTTAGGCCTAGGCCCCAAAAACTGAAAATGCACAGAAAAGATAAGCGTTTTTGTTGTTTTTTTTTAAGAAGAAAGAAAGAAAAGAAAAGACCGGCGGTACCGGTCTGACGTCGAAGAAGGCAGACGCGACACAAAAGAATAACGAAAAAATAAAGAACTTCTTCTGCGGTGACAGGAACACGACCTGCTGGCTCCGCGGAAAAGAAGAACTGGAGAGAGGCGGTTGGGAAAGGCGGGAAGGCAGAACGCAGGCGCTGTGGGATGCTCCCAAAAGCTTTCCTATTGGACGCTGGGGAGCGTTCCCACGCAGGCTCCGTCGGTAACGACGATACCCATATGTGAAGACTCATTCCTGCTTGTTCCTGGAGATTGAAGAATATATGACTCCCAAAACTTGCTACTGAATATACTGGAACAAATTATTTTCTATTATGCATATATCATAGTTTTAAAATCTGTAAAACAGGCTCATTTGGCATAAAGAACATAAACACACTCTTCCAGTACTGGTCCCCATGGACCCATTGGATGTACATATGTTTCTTAGGTATGGAAGCAGAGACATGCAGTGGTAGTGCTTGCAAAACACCACTACCAATCTCCTCCCTAACTGGACATCATTTCTGATGTTTTCTCTGTATACTAGGCACCATATGCAAATCTCTCAATACCAAACTATGACTGGAGACATGCCATGGGTTAACAAAATAAACTGCAAGCACCAGCATGCAATATATGTTAGATGGTAGAAGCAATGCTAGGAATATTGTAAGTTGAAAAAGGAGAAGCAACATACTTTATGAATATCTACACAACAAGAATAGCGTTTTAGATAAATGATCACTGTTCAATATAAAAAATAAAAAAATAAAAATATATATATATACTTACTATTACATCAAATTTGGAATAAATATCTACAACTTTTCCTATAAAAGAAATATGCATGTTAATAAAATTTCTTACAGCAACAAAATTTAGAACAGTAGAACACAAATGCTATGCGGGGTCAGAACAGTGGTCCATGGAACACAGCATCCTGTCTCCGATAATTGCCAGTATGAGCAGAACCCAATAAGGGAGATCCATGTTTACTCCCTAAAGAAACAATAAACAACAATCTCCAACCATTAATGAATCTGTCCTCAAGAAACTTGCCCAAACCTTGTTTAAACCTAATTATATTAGCCTTGACTATATCCTCTGCCAACAAGTTCCACAGCTTAACAGAGTGCATTGAAAAATATTCTAATTTATTTTACATCTACTAATTTCACTGTGTTCCCTTTGGTCACAGTATTATTTGAGAGAGTATATTATTCCTTATTAACCTCTTTTACACAACTCATGTTTTAAAAAACCTTACAGCATATCTTCTTTTAGTCATTTCTTCTTCAAGCTAAAGAACTGTAACTGTATTATCAGCAATGTTTAGTTATTCTGACTGATGCTTGGCCTTCTTTCAAAACATTCTGTCAATTTGTTAATTTTGAACAGATAAAGCATAGTTTCTCACCTTTAACAGGTGATCTCCGGGAACAGCAGGAATTTAGTCCTCACATATGGGTATCGTTGGTACCGACTGAGCCTGCGCGGGAACGCTCCCCAGCGTCCAATCAGAAAGCCTTTGGGAGCATCCCACAGCGCCTGCGTGCTGCCTTCCCGCCTTTCCCAACTGCCTCTCTCCAGTTGAGTTTTAAGCTGAGACAAAGAGAGAGAGAGAGAGAGAGGGAAAGGAAAGAGATAGATAGAGAGATACAACTCCTAGGGGAGGTGGGTGGGTTGTGAGGACTAAATTCCTGCTGTTCCCGGAGATCACCTGTTACAGGTGAGTAACTATGCTATCTCCAGGAACACGCAGGAATCTAGTCGTCACATATGGGGACTCCCTAGCTTTAGATGCCAGGGAGAGACCCCAGAAGTTGTGTGTCCCTGAGAAGGGCTCCACTTCTCCCCATGGATCTCTGGCATCCTACCAGGGATGGTGGGTAGGAGTTGATTAGGTATGGAACAGGTGATGGAGAACAGCCTGACCAAACAAGGTATCCCGGCGGGAGTCCTTGTCCAAGCAGTAATGGGCTGTGAAGGTATGAACCGAGGCCCAAGTAGCTGCTCGACAGATGTCGTCAATAGACACAGAGTTTAGATGAGCCATTGAGGCTGCCATGGCTCTCACATTGTGAGCTGTGACATGGCCCTCCAGAGAAAGGTTCTTTTTCTGATAGGCGAAAGAAATACACTGAGCAATCCAGTTAGATAGTGTTCTCTTGGAGACTGGAAGTCCCAAATGAGAAGGATCAAAAGCAACAAAGAGTTGAGAGGACTTTCTATGCTGCTGTGTTCTTTGTAAGTAAAAAGCTAGAGCTCTTTTACAATCCAAGGTATGAAGATTCCTCTCTGCATTTGATGCATGATTTCCTGGAAAAAAGACAGGTAGGTAGACCTCTTGGTTGAGGTGAAAAGGTGCGACCACTTTAGGCATAAAATGTGGATGAGTCCTAAGGACTACCTTGTCATGATGGAACCTTGTATAAGGTGGATTAGCTACTAGTGCTTGCAATTCACTAATGCGGCGTGCTGATGTGATTGCAATGAGAAAGATAACCTTCCAAGAAAGAAATTTCAAGGAGGTGGTAGACAAAGGTTCAAAGGGTGGCTTCATGAGCTGACCAAGAGCCAGGTTCAAGTCCCATGCTACCGGAGGCGGTCTAATGGGAGGCTTAGTTAGAAGGAGGCCTCTCATAAATCTTGCTATAAGAGGATGAGAGGAAATAGGTTGTCCATTTAGAGGCTTAAGGGAAGCTGCAATAGCACTCAAATGGACTCTTACTGAATTTGTTTTACGCCTGCATTAGACAAATGGAGGAGATACTCCAGCAAAGATTCCAGAGGTATGGCAAGAGGGTTAAGACCCTTTTCAGAACACCAAATAGTAAACCTCTTCCACTTGAAAGCATAAGAACGTCTAGTGGAAGGTTTCCTGGAAGCATAAAGAACCTCTTTCACTTGCTGAGAAAGATGAAGATCTTGGAGATCTAGGCCTTCAGCAACCAAGTCCTGAGATGCAGAGACTGGGGATTGGGATGCCATAACATTCCGTTCTCCTGAGATAGGAGATCTGGAGCAGACCCTAACTCCAGGGAGGGAGCTTGAGAGAGATGTAGAAGCAGAGGGTACCACACTTGCCATGGCCAATGTGGTGCTATGAGAATCATGTGGCCTCTGTCTCTCTGAAGCTTGAAAAGGGTTTTGGGAATTAGGGGAATGGGTGGAAAGGCATACAGGAAGTCTTGACCCCAGTAAAGGAGGAAAGCATCCTTTGCCTGAGCTCCCTGAGCCGGAGTTCTGGAACAGAACCGGGGAAGTTTGGCATTCCACGGACTTGCAAAGAGGTCTATGTCCGGGGTTCCCCAAAGTTGAAAACTCTTGGCCACCTGGTCTGCATGCAGAGACCACTCGTGTCGAAGGAGAACTCAACTGAGTCTGTCTGCCCAAGAGTTTTGAATGCCTGGAAGATACACTGCCAGAAGATGAATCTGATGCTCTTTGGCGAGGGTCCACAGTCGCAAAGCTTCGTTGCAAAGTGACAGAGAGCCTGTTCCCCCCCTGCTTGTTCACGTAGAACATGGCTACTTGATTGTCCTTATGAATAAGGACTGTCTTGTAGCTGAGCAGGGTGTGGAACACTCGCAGAGCAAGGAAGATTGCTCTGAGCTCCAAGAGATTGATATGTAGACAACTCTCTTGTGGAGTCCAGGTGCCCTGGGTGGAGAGGTCTTGCATATGAGCTCCCCAACCCATTGGAGAAGCATCTGTTGTAAGAGTTGCTTGGGGCAGGGGTTGCTGAAAGGGGGCCCCAGCAACAGATTTTGAGTGGACTTCCACCACTGGAGAGACAAAATGAGGCGACTTGTGTTTGCTATTTTGTCTGACAGGCAACCTGATGCCTGGGTCCATTGAGTGGATAAAGTCCACTGAGCTGCCCTCATGTGAAGGTGAGCATATGGTACCACATGCACGGTGGATGCCATGTGGCCTAGTAACTGTAACATTTCTCGAGCAGTTAAAAAGGGCTTTAGTACTGCTTGAGAAGCTAATTGCACCAAGTGAAGGCAACGGGCCTGGGGAAGATAGGCCTTTGCCCTTGTGGTATCCAGCAAGGCTCCTATTGGGATGTTTATTACCAGCCCTAAATACTGAAGGATACGCATTGTGCAGGATAGAGAAGTCTTGGCCTCTGACTGTGTTGGAGCTCGAATGAGCCAGTCGTCCAAGTAAGGGAAGACGGATATTCCCAGAGTGCGTAGAAATGCTGTTACATTTCGTGAACACCCTTGGTGCAGAGGCCAGACCAAAAGGAAGCACCCTGTATTGGTAGTGCTTTCCTTGAAAGAGGAACCGAAAGAACCTTCTGTGGGTTGGATGGATGAGAACATGGGTGTATGCATCCTTGAGATCTAGAGAACAAAGCCAATCCTGACTCTGAAGGTATGGAAGCAGAGCTCCGAGAGAAATCATTTTGAATTTCTCCTTGACAAGGAATTTGTTCAATTCTCTGAGATCTAAGATAGGTCTGTATCCCCCTGTTTTCTTTGGAATAAGAAAATAAGGGGAATAGAACCCTGTGCCCTGTTGATGAAGAGGCACTTCTTCTATTGCCCCTTGGGCAAGAAGGATGGTAACCTCCTGACCTAACAGGTCGATGAGAGAGGTCGGAGAATTGAACTGCTTCACTATTGTGGGAGGGGCATGCTTGAAAAATGAAGTTTGTACCCCTCTTTTATGATGGAGAGTGTCCAATGCTCTGCTGTTATTTGCCCCCATCTGGGAGCAAAATGACATAACCTTCCTGGAATGGTGGACGGTTCTGGTCCTTCTAGGGCCAGAAAGGCTAAGTTCTCTAGCTGAAAGTCAAAGGCCCTGAGGAGGCTGAGGCTGCTGGGCTGGTTGAGGCCTAGCAGCCTTTGCTTTCTTCTATTTGGGTGGTTGCTGACGTTTGGTTGAAAACTGACCTGTAGAAGATGCCTGCTGACCATAAGCAGGATAAAATCTTTTCTTTTTAGAAAAAGGTGTTTTCTTGAACAACCTTTTCCTAACAGGATCAGCAGTAGACTTGGATAGTCTATCCAAAGTGGAATTTTCAGCATCCATTTCATTGGCTTTCTCTTGCCAATCTTTACCAAACAGGTTCTCACCAGTACAAGGAATATTTCCCAATTTATCTTGTGCCCAGAGCTCTAAATCAGATGCTTTGTGCCAAGCAATTCTACGTGCACCTATGGCAATAGCCGAGGTTCTGCTTATACATTCAAAGCAGTCAAAGGCTGCATGGTTGGAGAATTTAGAGACATCTTGGGCATGTTTGAGCCAAGTGAGAAACTCCTGCCTTTTATCCTCAGAGATGAAAGGACTTAAAGTCTGTAGATGATCAGTAACTTCCTTTAGGAACATTCCCATGTAGAGACTATAGGAACTGATTCTTGCAGCAAGCATGGAAGCTTGAAAGACTCTACGTCCAAAAGCATCCAGAGTTCTGCATTCACGTCTTGGAGGATTAGAGGCATGTCTTTTTGCACTTCTAATCCTTTTCATAGCAGATTCCACCACAATAGAGTGGTGAGGAAGCTGAGTTTTATGGAAACCAGGACAAGGAGGGACACGATACATAGTATCTAACCTACGAGAATGAGGAGAGGTGGTAAGAGGTGTTTCCCACATCCTTAGCATGAGATCATATAGAATCTCATGAATGGGTAGAGTAGCTGCCTCCTTAGGAGTTTTGGGATATTGTGAAATATCCAACTCCTTGGCCCTTGGCTCTGTCTCAGGGGCCACAGTGATGGACAGGCCCTGAGCCACCTCTCTAATGAAGTCTTGGAAAGACATGTCCTCTGGAGGAGACATCCTGCGTTTAGGGGAGGAGGACTCCTGTGAAAGAAGCATCGCTGCATCGACAGAACTTTCAGAGTCCTCAGAGTCTTCTGAGGAATCGAAGTATCGTCTATCCGGATGCTCCTGCAAAGCCCGATACCTGTACCGAGCAAGATCGGTATCGGGAATAACCGGTACCGGGGAATCGGTACTGGCGGACATCGGAAGACAGGGTACCGGCATAGCAGACACCGATGCCAATGTCGATGCTATCGGTACCGATACCGATGCCGGTGCCAGAGCCAGTACCGGTGGAGTTGTCTGACGCGGTACCAAGGGCGTCGATGCCACAAGGAAAGCCACTAGACTGCGTTCTATGGACAGAATTCTCTGGTCCATAGACGCTGCCAATGCCTGGAAGTCGGTACTGGTGGAAACCGCCGGTACCCCAGAGCATGGCACCGGAGATCTGTCGAGGCTGAGCCATCGAGAACATCCTGGAACCCCGATGATGGTGCTTTGGAAGCCGAAACCTCCTGCCGGGGTAATTTTGCCGGTGCAGAATCCTCGAGGGCAACGCCAGAGGCATCTCGATGCTTAGAAGGAGATCTACCCTTCGAGGACCGGCTGGATTTATGTTTAGTTACCTGAGATCCACGGGAAGAAGAAGAAGCCCTGGAAGACGTCGATGCCACCGAAGCCGCATCAGAGGGAAACAGGGTACTGAGCTTAGCAGCTCGGTTCTGTCAACCTCTTTTAGACATCATAGCACAGGACACACAATCTGTGATGGAGTGGTCAGGACTTAAACATTTTAAACACCATTCATGGGTGTTGGTGACGGAAATGGTACCGCCACATTTTGTGCACTTTTTAAAACCTGAGGCAGGTTTTTCCATGTTAAAGAAGTTTTTGGGCCTAAAAGGCGGGTGCACCTGAAGAAAAGGAAAAAACATATATATATATATATATATATATATATTTATTTTTTAAATAGAAAAGAAAGACTGGCAGTACTGGTAGAGCGTCGGGGAAGGCAGACGCGACCACAAAAAGAAATAAAGAAATTCTTCTGCGGTGACAGGAATACGACCTGCTGGCTCCGCGGAAAAAGAAGAACTGGAGAGAGGCAGTTGGGAAAGGCGGGAAGGCAGCACGCAGGCGCTGTGGGATGCTCCCAAAGACTTTCTGATTGGATGCTGGGGAGCGTTCCCGCGCAGGCTCCGTCGGTACCGACGATACCCATATGTGATGACTAGATTCCTGCTTGTTCCTGGAGATAACACATTCCAAATCTTAGAAGCCCAAACTCCACACGTTATGCAGAATTTTAACCAACTCTGTTGGATTTTCATAAACAGTTGAAAACATGGATATCTGAGCAAGTATTCATTAGTATAGAGAAAGATGGACTTCATTAACTGTGTTAGTACCGAGGCTGTTTTTGGTTATGTTTATATTATTTTATTGTGTTTCCTATTATTTTGATTGTTTACTGCAAATCACTGAATGCTTTTTGATGGGGCAGTATATTAAGTATGAATAAACGAAAATAAAACCCTTGTAATTGATATTTAGATTCCTTGTAATTATCATTTTATCATAGCCACCCTTTTTAAATAAAAACTGCTACTGCAGTTTTTATTTATTATTCTCCCAGAGATACCTGAGGCTATTTTAGAAGCATTTTTACTTGTAATTTCAGAAAGCCACTCTTTATACATGGAGATCCACACCATGTTTATTTCAAGGAGGTATAGTTTGGGCAGGCCAAAAATCTACATGTATATTCCCCATTTTACAAAGGAAATCTATGTATATAGCAAGAATTTCCACATTGGACTTTTACAACTCTGAGTTGCACACAGTTTTTTAAAAAGTGCCTGTTTAGGCTAAGGCTTTACATGAGGGATGAAAGTTATTCTCGTACCCCCCCCCCAATTGTTTATTATTTCATTCTCCAAAATGGCAATTAAAAAGAAATTAAGGCCTCTGTACTTAAATGGCGACACCTATATACAGGCTTGCAAAATGGGTAGTTCAACATGAAGTACTGGCACTTACATATGGAAGTTGTGAAATTGCCACTGCCACATAGCAGCTGCCTTGTTTGACACACTTTGTTTTCTCTGTAAAATGGCTCCTCACATTGTGCATGGTGGCAAATCCATGTGCACTCCTGCACATTCTTGTATATGTGTGTGTATGTGTGTGTGCGCGCTTTTTTTTTTTTTTTAAAGGTCTGTGTTTGGTAGAACCACACATCTCCATGTTTACGACTAGATGTCTCTCTTCTCACAAATACTTTCTATATAAAAAGATGCTCCATGTCAAATTTAATTGCATTATGATCACTACTACCAAGTAGCTCCACCAGAGTTACCTCTTGTACCAAGTTTAACTTCTTCAAAATAGCGTAGTTACTCACTTGTAACAGATGTTCTCCAGGGACAGCAGGAATCAGTTCTCACATATTGGTGACGTCGGCACTGACGAAGCCCATGCAGAGCATTCCCCAGCTTTCAAAGAAAGCCTCTGGGACATGCTACCATGCATGCATGGTCCCCTTTCCGCCCAAGGGTGCCATCTTGCTCAGTCAGATGACATAACTAGGATGGCAGTAAAAACTAAAACAAAGAGAGGCAACTCCCAGGGGAGGAGGGAGGGTTGTGAGGACTGATTCCTGCTGTCCCTGGAGAACACCTGTTACAGGTGAATAACTACACTTTCTCCAGGAACAAGCAGAAAGTCAGTCCTCACATATGGGACTCCTTCGCTCCAGGCTGCCGAGGACCGAACCACAACAGCACCAACAGCAACCAATCGGGTAGCCGTGAGTTGCAGAAGGTGAGTCCCCACTGAGAAACTCTGCAGACCCTAGCATCCAATAATATTATCACTCAGGTAGCCTGATCACAGAAAGGTCAGAAGGCAGGAGTTGCCTTCACCCTGAGAATATTACAGAGTACTGCCTGTCCAAAGGCACCGTCCCTGCGGGACTTGATCTCCAGGCAGTAATGAGCTGCGATAGTATGAACTGAAAAACATATGGAGGCCTTGCAGTTTTCCGTCACCAGTACAGAGTGAAGGTTGGTCACCGATGCGGCCATCGCCCTCACGCGATGCGCTGCGGTCAGGTGCTTGAGGGAGAGGCCAGTTTGCTCACAGGCGAGGGCAATACAGCTGCCACCCAAGTGGACAGAGTTCGCTTAGTCATGGGGAGCCCCATTCTGCTGGGGTCATAAGTCACAAAAAGCTGAGGAGCTTTTCGATGGGCCTGAGTCCACTGCAAGTAGGACAGGGCCCGTTTGCAATCTAGTATATGAAGTACTAGTTCCTCACTGCCGGCGTGAGGTCGCAGGAAGAAGTTGGGGAGGATCACATCTTGGTTGAGGTGGAAAGAAGACACTACATTCGGGAGGAATTTGGGGTGCGTGCAAAGCACTACCCTTGTATATGGTGGATCTGCCACCAGGGCCTGGCATTCACTCACTCTTCGAACAGGCGTGAGGGCCACCAGAAAGGCAACTTTCCAAGACAGGTACCGCAGGTGGTAAGTGGCCAGGAGCTCAAACATTGGTTTGGTGAGCTGGGAGAACACCACAATGAGGTCCCACTCTGCTGCTGGAGGGCAGAGAGGGGGCTTGGATAATGGGAAGCCCCGGAGAAACGTGGAGACCAGGGGCTGGCTTGAGAGGGTTTTCCCTCAATAGAGTGGGGGTAAGCAGCTATGGCGTTCAGATGTACCCTCACCGAGTTAGATTTCAGCTTGGTGTGTGACAAGTGCAGTAGGTACTGAAATACTAGTTGCAAATGGCAGGAGAAGGGATTCTCCTCTCTTTTCGCACACCAGACAGAGAACCATCTCTACTTAAAGGCATAAGCCTGTCTCGTGGAGGGTTTTCGGGAAGCCAATAGGATTTCCTCAACTTCTGGAAGATTGAAAAGGGCCAACGCTACCCTTTCAGCAGCCACGCTGCTAGCATTAGTGACCCCAAACTTGGATGCAGGAGGGAGCCCTCCTCCTGAAATAGGAGGTACGGGGCTCGGCCCAGAGGGACTGGGAGTGCCACCGACAGGAAAGCAGCAGAAGGAACCAAGGTTGCCTGGGCCACCTGGGGGAATCAGTATAACTAAGGCCCTTTCGCTCTGGACCTTGAAGAGACTTCTGGTGACCAGAGGGGTGGTGGGAACACACAGAGTAGGCCCTCGCACCACAAGATCAAGAAGGCATCTGCCACCACTCTCTCTGGGTGCGACTGATGGGAGCAGAAGCAGGGTAGGAGAATCGAATAGGTCCATCATAGGCCTGTCCAAGAGGTGGAAGAGCTGCTTCGCTACTCTGGGGTTTAAGCGCCACTCATGTGGGCGAAGGACTCTGCTCAGCCTGTCTGCTAGGCAGTTGTCCTGGCCCAGGAGATACACTGCTCACAGAAGCATGCTGTTATGTGCTGCGAAGGAGAGGAGGGCCAGTGCCTCCTGGCAGAGTGAGCATGAACCTGTGCCCCCCTGCTTATTGATATAAAACATGGCGATCTGGCAACGCATCCAAAACACTGCTGCCCGTCTTGTCACCCACTCTTCTCCTTGGGTCACGTCACTCCTCTTCTTTTCCAACTTCACTGGCTCCCTATTTCCTTTCGCATCCAATTTAAACTTCTCACACTAGTTCACAAGGCGCTCCACACCTCTACCCCCCAATACCTGGCTGATCTTCTCCGTTTTCACACCCCCTGCCACACTCCTCGCTCTTTCCATCTCAACCGACTAGTACTGCCATCCCCCTCACATGCCCATCTACAGTCCACACGATCTTCAGCTTTCTTTTTTATTGGTCCTGCTCTATGGAACTCCCTTCCCCCACCTCTCCGTCTTGAACCTCACTACCCCACCTTCAAGCGCTCCCTTATAACTCATTTGTTCTCCCTTGCCTTTGACCTTCCCCCCCCCCCCCCGAGCCTTGACCCTCTTGCCTCTTCCTTTACCCCTCCTGTTTTTGTTCTCGCTCTTCTCTCCTATCCAATATGTAACTTCCTTTCTAATTTCTGGCCTTGCGCCTTTCGTTTGTAATTTTTTTTTTTTTATTGTAAACTGCTCTGCCTATCAATGAAGGGCGGTCAATCAAATAAATGAACATGAACATGTCCGTCTGCATCAGCACAGGCCAGTGTCGCAGTTGGTGGCGGAACGCTCGCAGGGCCAAGAAGATTGCCCTGAGCTCCAGGAGACTGATCTGTAGAAGTGACTCCTCCTGAGACCAGATGCCCTGTGTGCAGCAGTCTCCACAATGTGCCTCCCAACCCAGGAGGGAGGCGTCTGTGGTCAGGGTCCTCTGTGGGTGTCTGGAAGGGCATTCTCACCTGGAGGTGGTGCAACTTTTGCCACCAGTTGGGGGACTCCGCCAGTTGGTTGGTAACCCTGACCCTGTCCCGAAGCCTACCTGTGGCCTCAGTCCACTGGGAGTGGAGGCACCACTGGGCTGCCCACATGTGTAAGCTGCCTGAGGGCGTAACATGGACTGTCGAGGCCATGTGGCCTAGCAGGGAGAGGAGGAGATGAGCCGGCATTGACCGGCAGCATTGTACCTCTCCTGTCAGTTGCCTGAGGCATTCTGCCCTTTCTCTTGGGAGGATGGCCTTGACCTGTAACGTGTCCAACTAAGCACCTATGAACTCCAGGCTTTGGGTTGGAGAGAAATGGGATTTGGGGTAGTTGATGATGAACCCCAGCCCCAGGTGCTTCAGAAGGATAATTACACCTCTGCAGCTTGACTGACCTCTGAGGCTGTACCGCCCCTGATGAACCAGTCGTCTAGGTAGGGGAAGTCAAAGCCCCTTGCAGGCGCAGGTGGGCGGCTACCACCGCCAAGCATTTGGTAAAACCCTTGGCGAGGAGGCCAGGCCGAAGGGTAGCACCCTGTACTGGTAGTGCCCTCCCTCCACCACAAACCGTAGGCACTGCCTGTGGGAGGAGTGAATCAGGATGTGAGTGTACGCATCCTTTAGGTCCAAGGAGCACAGCCAGTCTCCCTGGTGGAGGTAAGGCAGCAATGTTCCAAGGGAAAGCATCTTGTTTTTTTTTTTGTTTTAATAGAATTTGAAAATTATACATTTCCACTTTTGAAAGGAAAAACATCATACAATCCACATAAGAAGAAAATCACATTACATCAAATCAAAAGAAAAGATATTCAAGCCCACATCTCGGGGAATTTACACCATCAAAAAATAACTCACATAAATAAAGGACAATTAGGCACAAAAATGCACCATATTTAAGAGGATTTCTATACTTCTAAACAACACAGCCTAACCCTACTTCTGCCTATCACTCAAAAACTTTTCTAAATGAGAAACATCAAAGAAAATATAGGACTGTCCCTGTAAGGTAATAAGACATTTACAAGAAAATCGTAAACAAAACATTGCACCCAGGGAAAGAATTATTTGCCTTAAAGCAAGAAACCGTTTCCGACGTGCTTGAGTTGATCTAGTCACATCAGGAAATATATTTATTTTTTGACCATAAAAGGGAACATCCTTATACTTAAAATATAACTTCAGGATTTTTACCTTCACTGCCACAGTAGGAAAGGTAACCAATAAGGTGTTTCTCATTGTGATCGTATCAGAAGAATCTTCAAAGAATTCAGTAAGATTCTGGCTTACAGTCAGACGAAGGGAATCAAACTTCCCTTCATCCAATGAAGCCACCCGAGCTTTAGAAGGTACATTGTATAATTGAACAATATCCGCAGATTGAGGCAATTTCAAGATCTCAGTAAAATATTTAGTAAGAAGAATTTCTGGTGCTAATAAATGCGTAATTGGAACATTTAAAAAGTGCAAATTACAGGCTCGAGAGGCATTTTCCAATGCCTCAATACGAGCATGAACCATCAATGAATCCTTAATCAAAGCCACCTGCGCAGTGGAAACCGACTGCACCTCAGCTTCCACTTGGACCACCAAATTTTGCACCCTAGACAAACTAGCATACATTTCAGAATTTTTTTTCACAGCACCCTGAGTAAAAGTACATAATGAAACTACAGTAGAAGAAAGTTTATCAATAGCACTAATCACATCCCACAAATCTTTAAGTGTGACTTCCCCATCCAAGGAGGCCGTCACAACCACAGGAGACTCTATAAAATTTACAGGTTTTGGAATTAAAACCTGAGTGTCTCCAGCTACTTCCCCAGGGGAACCAATTCCCAATGACGTTGATGACAACGCAGGCAGGGGGTGAGGTGGCGGCGTTGGAGCCCTGGAGTTTAAAGAAGCTCCATCGGGGGAGGCTGACCACTCTGCAAAGGAACTAAGTGTTTATCTAACGGACAAACAATTTTACCTGTCAAAAGATGCCCCAAGGTCCATTTTCACCCCTCCACCTTTGTTTTTCCTTTTCCCCTTCTTACCGGCAGTCACTAACATCCACCAACTTAAACACGCTGTCGGTATGCCTAAGGGTTGTGTCCAGCCTCTTTGGTCATGCCCCTTCGGTATTTGACCCGCGGCAGAAGGCCTCAGGAAATATATAAAGAGCAGGAGGAGGGTCCTCCTCATTCACAGCTACACACTGACTGCCTGCACAGGGAACAGCAGCAAGTAGGAGAAACACAGAGCAGTTCACAAGCCCCTCTCCTCCTCCACGATGTAACAGTTCAGTTCCCCCAAGGGAGAGCATCTTGAACTTCTCCCTCACCAGAAACTTGTTTAAGTTTCTCAGGTCTAGTATGGGCCTGAGGCTCCCACTTCTCATTGGGACAAGAAAGTATCTGGAGTTAAAGCTTTTTCCCCATAGATGTTTGGGTACAGGCTGTACTGCGTTGTCCCTAAGCAGACCTGTGAGCTCTGAGAGCAGAAGGATCTGGTGAAGGAGAGGGGCATCGGCTCTCCTGGGAAGAACCTAGGTGGTGCTGCTGTAAGTGGAGGAAGTATCCCTCCCTTACCACCTGCAGTACCCACTGGTCCTAGGTGACCTTGGGCCATTTGTAGGTGAAGACTGCCAGGCGGCCCCTCTGGGCCGGGCGAGGGGAGGCCCTGCACTGGGAGTCAAAAGTTCCCCCCTGGTTGGATGAGAGCTGGAGCCTGGGGCTTCAGTGCCTTTGGTTTATGAGCTCCCTGGCCTTGTCTTTTAGGGTGAGAATCCTGTTGCTGGCCGGAGAAGGGCTGATAGTGGTGACTCTGATGAAAGGGCCCCTTTTTCCTTGGGAACAGGGGTCTTTTCCCCGATGGTTTCTTTTGGGGAAAGGATGAAATCTTTTTGGAGTGCCTCTATCGAGTCACCATGTCGGCCCGATCTCGACTGCCTTGTCGGCCATAGGCTTGCCAAACAGGTTCTCCCCAGTGCAGGGGATATCAAGCAGCTTGTCTTGGACCCATTGCTTGAGGTCAGAAGACTGCAGCTAGGCTTGGCGCTGGGTGCTGATGCCGGCTGCTGCTACTCGAACCACTGACTCGAAGCCATCATAGGACGCCCAGGAAAGGAACTTAGAGCAGTTGTTGATCCCAGAGGTCAGGGATTGGAACCATTGAAGGGGTTCCCTTGTAAGCCCCACTGAAAACCCAGACAACTCCTGGGTTTAGGTCTTCAGATACATGCCTATGTATAGTTCATAGGCATGAATCCAGCAACCCAGGATAAAGCAATGGTAAAACTTGCGCCCAAGGGCATTGAGGGCTCTAGCATCCCTTCCCGGAGGGACAGAGGAGTGGGTCTGTTTCTGCATGGTTGACTCGAAGACCATGGAGTTATGTGGGAGTTGCGGTATATGGCGGCGAGGCACCGGCTTACTACCGTCACCGATGTCTCACATATTCTGAGTAGCAGCCGCTTGAGGATCGGCTGCATGGGCAACGTGAGAGTTTCTTTGTGTGAAGACTCATGCTGGAGAATTTCCAGTTCCTCGGTGCGCGGATCTTCCTTTGCCCGGTTTCCATCGGCTCTGGCCATGTCCTTGACAAAGTCGTGGAAGGCCACATCCTCCGGAGGAGAATGGCGCCAGGGCTCCGGGGGAGACGGGTTTGAGGGAATATCTCGATGCCATTTGGTTTCCGGGGATGCCTCGTCGTCGATCTCCCACTCGGAGTCGAAGGGAGATGACGAGTCCAAGGACTTGCGACTCAATGTCAAGGCTAGCGCCAACGGCCTCCAGAGGACCTGGGGTCTGAATCGCGGAAACTGGCCAGGGAGGATCGGATGCCTGAGGAATGGGACCAAGACCTCGACCGGAGCCGAGAGCTTACCCGAGGATGGTGGTGCTCAGAACTCGGCTCGACGACCAAAGTTTCCCTCGCAGTTGGGGGCCCGGTTGTTGGGGCAGATGATGCGGATGAACCAGCCATCACTGCCTGCTGCAGGGCCAGGATAGCAGCGATATTCTGCTCCAAGGCCACCATTCTGGTTTCCGAGCCAAAAGACTCTGCAGCTTTTGGTGCGGGCATAGAGGATCTCGGGCCCGGTGCCAGCATTCTTGTGAGTGTGTCCTCGACGACGACTACCATCTCGAGGAATCTCACCTGGTCTCTGCCAGCCGAGGAATCCTTCTTAAGGACCTTGGTAGGGTGCTTCTCGGAGCTGCCCGAGACCCTCTGAGCGGTTTTACCGGGTTTCTCTGATGCAACCTTGGCGGACTTTTAAGATTTTTTCTTCTTTCTCTCAGGGTCCAGGGTCTTTTTGGAGAAGCCACCGCTGCAGGAAGTGCTGGGCTTGGAGCTCGGCGTCGGGGAGGCCGGTGCCGTCAGACCTGGGGAACAGTTTTTCCTGCAATGAATTGGTCTTAGGCGTCATGGCCTGGCAGAGATCGTAGGAGGTGCTGTCATCTTAGATATCTTTATTATAGTTCCTTATGTTAATTGATTACTATTCTTTATTTTCCACTTACACCAAATCACCTATGTTCTAACTGTATTACTAATGTTATATTATGTTTAACTTATGTAATATGTAACATATTTTAGTTCTCTGTAAACCGCTTTGATTTATTGATAAGGTGGAATAAAAAACATTCAAATAAATAAATGTGTATTGCTTTTCATGACCCTTGCGTCCTTCTCTTTGAAATCTGTGAACATAGATTACAAGAGAGATCATGAATGGGACCCAGACACTGCAGGCACCATTTGTGTGTAGCTGTAACAGATATGGTCGTGCCACATTTAGTGCACTTCTCATTCCTCCTGGAAAGGTTTTTCTGGGACATACTGCCAAAAACAGTAGCTGTAGCAAATTCCTGGCCAGGGTGACAGAGGCCTCTGTTTAAACCTAGCAAGGTGATTGGCAAGAAAACAAAGAAAACTTAAAAAATGCCTGGAACAAATCCAAGAATGTAACAGGAATTGGCACCACATGACAGCAACAGTGAAAATATATTTAAAAAAAAAGAACAAAAAATTAGTAGTAATACCCAAAAATAGGCAGGCGTTTGGGGCTTTCATAAACTTGACCTGTCACCTCCATGGAAAACAAAAGACTGAGGTGGTTCCAAGCGACGGCAGCAGGTGTGAACAGATGTGCATGTGTGGTGAAGTGCTTAACTGGGGAACTGCTCCTGTAACTGACAGAGCCCGATGCCTCACCCATATGTGAGGATTCACTGTCCTGCTTGTCCACAGAGAAAGGTGATTTTAGGAAAAAATACATAACTGCACTTTGCTTTTCTTCCATTCCACTTTAAAAAAAAAAAAAGGTTGCTTACCTGTAACAGGTATTTTTCATAGTCAGCAGGATTGATAAAGCATGCAAACGGGCAAAGTCATTTGATGGTGCCTGGACAAAATGCTCTCCCACAGCTCAGGACCTAAAGTAAAATTATGAGCATACATGGCCCTCCCAGGGCATAAAAATCTACTCTGCTCCTCCGTTTGTTGCAAAGCTCAAGAAAATAAGCAACTCTCAGTAAAGAGGGGGAGGGGAGTATGTGCCTTTTCAATCCTGCTGTGTAAGGGACATACCAGTTACAGGTATGCTACATTTCCTTTTCTATTGACAAGCAGGATTGAATCAGGCATACAAATGGGTGATTCAAAGGGCTACTTGCTGTTTCCATACTGACTCAGTCAAGAGCAGCCTGCAGTAACACTAGTTTAAGAGTTACTTGTTCCAAATACACTGGTCAATACAGCCTGACCAAAGACAACTCGTAAACTAACACTAAATAACATTTATAATAAAAAGTGATAATTAGCTAAAATGTGATTAAATTCATATCATCAGATGGCTTGACAAAAACAAAGGAGCATAGATCACATCATAGATAGACCTTATTATTAGTTACGAGACGAGATCGATGTATGATACGACGAGCCAAGGATATGTTATATACAAACCATAAACCATGTAATATTACTTCAGTCCTTCTCGATTAAACCTATGGGGGTAACAGTTTGGATAAATTAAATTAAATTAAAATAAATAAATAAAAACAGTAAGGATGTATGACCCAATGGAGTTCAATATGGAAATCAATTATCCTGAAAGAGGTCATGGAGATACAGTAAACTATTAAAACATAAAAAAAACCCTTAGAAATGGTTACTCTAGGGCATCCTCATATATAATGGTGCACATGCTTTTCTAATTTTTTTATGTTTTAATTGTTTACTGTAGCTCCATAACCCCTTTCAGGATAATTGATATCCATATTGAACTCTACTGGGTCATACATACTTTCTGTTTTTATTTTATTTTATTTTAATTTCTCCAAACTGTTACTCCCATAGGTTTAACTGAGAAGGACTGAAGGGATATTACATTACTTATGGTCTGTTTATAACATATCCTTGGCTCGTCTATCATACATCAATCTAATCTCATTTTGACTAATAAAAGGGTCTATCTATGATGTGATCTATGCTCCTTTGTTTTTGTCAAATCTGATATGAATTTAATCACATTTTAATTAATTATTATTACTTTTTATTATAAATTTATTTATTTAATATTTTACCATTGATACACACTATTAATGTTCAATTTCTGTATAGTTTTATATGTTTATCATAATCTTAGTCTATTTCACTTTGCAACACTCGTGTTTTCAAGGATTCAGGATGGCATCCAGCTTGTATATGAGTGTCTTATTTTATAAGTTTCAAAAAAAATGTTCTTATCTTTTTAATGCTTTAACATACAATTTTTTCATGTTTATTTATGTCCTTTAAAGTATTTATTGAACCCTGATGAAGACAGTGCTGAAACATGGCCGTGTTGGGTTGGGTGTCGTGTACCCCAGGTCTGAAACATAATTAATAAAGAAAGTGCTCTTGTACCAATACCACTCTCTCTGGACTGGTATGTGGTTACCTCTTCACGTGGGTTGACTTGCTTCATTGTTGGATTGATCCAACAGTAATGCACAATAAAAATACCAACAGAGGCCCAGATAGCTGTATGCAGACTGTATCTGGCAAGACAGTCTTTGGAGTTACTGCAACGATGGTGGAACTGTATTGGTTCAACTAACCCCCTGTCCCTCCTACTATTTGAATAGTTATATTTAACCACTGTTATGTATCCCTACACTTATTCTATGTAACTTAAGTTCAGTTGTGTTTGATCTAAACCACCTTGCTATTCTTGAAAGGCAGTATAAAAGAAATGCTAAATAAATAACAAATCTGATGAGACTTTTTTTTTGAGCCGTGGCATATCCGCTTGTTCATAACAAAATTGGATATAAGAAGCCGGCCTATTTGTTAAAATTATTTTTTTGCCACTGGTATACCAGATCTGTTGGGATCAAAGGAAATGCAAAGTCACAATGGACCTCCTCAATGAGTCAGATCTTTTACACTAGTAGGCTAGAGCCTATTCAAGGCCCAGAATGTGGCTAGTGCTTTGGCATAGATGTTATGAGGTTTTAAAGAAACCAGAGAAGCACTAATTGTCATTGATACAGAAAAGCATCACTACCTTAGGGAAAATCCTAAGTTCAATTCAGAGAACCAAGGTGTTATGACGAGACAAAGTATAGGACCTGGTCAAAGAAAGTACAACTAGAAAGTACCTTGCTGTGAAGAAACTAAGAGAAGACTCCAAAGGTCCATCACAGCTATTGGAGAGAAATAAGCTCCAGGTTGAAGTCTCAAGGCATGGGGAGCTTTAACAATAGAAGTCTGACACGGAGAAAACCCTTCAAGAAATGGAAAATGAGATGACAGCACAATGCAAGAATACTATAAAGTAGAATTTAATAGCCCTAAAGCATGCTAACCTGCACAAAGTGCAGGCTAATGAAAGAGATTTGGAGGCACAGATAAAGCGTAGTTACTCACCTGTAACACACAGTTACTTACCTGTAACAGGTGATCTCTGGGAACAGCAGGAATAAGTCTTCACATATGGGTATGTCGGTACCGACGGAGCCTGCGTGGGAACGCTCCCCAGCGTCCAATCAGAAAGCTTTTGGGAGCATCCCTCAGCGCCTGCGTGCTGCCTTCCCACCTTTCCAACTGTCTCTCCTCAGTTGAGTTTTATAGCTGAGACAAAGAGAGAGAAAGAGGAAAGGAAAGATAGATAGAGAGATACAACTCCTAGGGGAGGTGGGTGGGTTGTGAAGACTTATTCCTGCTGTTCCCAGAGATCACCTGTTACAGGTAAGTAACTGCTATCTCCAGGAACAAGCAGGAATGAGTCTTCACATATGGGGACTCCCAAGCTAAGATGCCTGGAGCCCTAGCATGGTGGGGATTGAAACATGCTACACCTCATATGGCCAGGCATCCTGAGGATGGAGGGTAGGAGTTGAAAAGAGAGGAGCTGTAGAAAAACAGCTAACCTAAAATGGGACTACAGGTAAGGAGTCCTTGTATGTATGATAATTATCATGAAAAATATTGAAATGAACAATCACAATATGGACCTCACCTACTGGATTGTAGGAAGTAGAGAGGCTGATGGAGTCTACTGGGGATCCAGTAGAGGAATCTTCAAGGTGACCTCACTGAAGTGAAGGTGAAGGTCAAAATCTGGAAGTGACAGGTGACCCAGGTGTCAACTGGGGTAGTACAAAAACGGTAGGTCTTTAGTGGAAAGCTTTATGGAAAAAACTGGGAACTCTTTTGGCTACAGAGTTACTCACAGTTAGGAGCAAAAGAGGAAGACTGACCGATTTGGACAAACTAGCCCAGTCCTGGAGGGAAGAAGGGGTATGGGAAAAAAGCCCGTATTCCCAAGAAGGACAGATGTCTGAAGGGTTGAAACCTCAGATCTACTGAAGATCCACCATGTCTTTCCTAACTGGTGAGAGATAGGAAAGATATTGGAGCATGGAGCTTCATGGATACCTAAACCTAGGGTTAAGGTAGGAGCTGTCGGTACCACAGCAGTGGTTGTGTGCATAATACGCCACACATACTGTGGGACAGTATGAACATATGCAAGCCCACTGTCTGGAACCTATAGGAAGGTAAAACCTTTATAAGCATAGACAGTTAGAGAGATAAGTATGTAAATACATATCTACCTATAAGGAAGCATCTCGACAGATACACACATATCTATGTCTATAGTGAGATCTGGAGGGGCATAACCTATGCACACGCAGCTTACAGACATATGTATCTATAGAGATGTATATAGATATATATACATACATGAATGTATAGGTCTAAAGATAAATGTCTGCAATTAAGCAGATAGAGATATGCCCATAAGAACATTCACATGGGAGATGTGAAGAGGAAAGATTCATCTAATAACAAGAAGGTGGAACCTACTTGAGAAGATATATAGAGAATCTATTCCCCCTGGTTAAGATGGTGCAGGAATGCTATCCAGTGAAATAAACCAGGATGGTTGCGTGAAAAAACAGAGGATAATATCAGTCTGTAAACAGCAAGTCCTGAGTCCTGTAGAACTCTCGCATGGTAAATGGACAGAAAACGCATAGGATGAGATACCAGGTTGACCCAATGGAGGGACACAAAGGGGTATCATGCGTTATTAGTTAAATATGTGCTGTCCATGAAGGAGTAGGATACCATGAGGACAAGCTGCAAGGAAAAAAGAGCATATTCCCTGTAGGAATTGGAGAACTCTTTAGACTTTCACGTAGAAAAGGCTTATGCCCTGTATTATAACAGGAGATAGTAGGGTGTGGAGAACCCTCAGAGTCATGGAAAATGACTGAGGAAGCCTTTTCCAACCATATAGGATAGTCATTAGAGACAAAATCCCATGCTCTCTAGCAAGGGCCCATAGTGGAAAGCTTCTCTGTAAGATTGCAGAGAGCATTATGCAGGAGAATTGGGAAATAAAACTGGCTGTTGGAAAAAACCAGCTGCCACGTCAACTATGCTGCCAAATCCAAAGGATTGGAGATGGCAAGAAAAGAAGATAGTGTGATAAGCCTGAAGTGATAAGGATTATCCAAGACAGATGAAAGCACTATCTTGGAATCACTACTAAGGCCAGACAGAAAGCAGTGGAAGACAAGACTGGAAACTTGTGGAAAAGTACCAGTAGTCCAATCACTGGAACTCCTGCATGGGCAGCTGCTGAATAAGACAGCAGAGAGAATCTTTCTGTGTAAAACAGAGAGAACAGACAGAATAAGAGGAGAAATTCCTGTCCCTGTCTGATGAGCTGCCCAGACAAAAGAAGGGAGTTTATTCAAGAGAAAAAACTCCACACTGGAATGAAAGAAATGACTAGAAAGGCTAAAGAAGCCCTGCAGTGGTATGGTACCACTCTTTCAGAGGAAACCCTGGATAAGAGGGTAGAGAAACAGGAGCTGAAGGGTAACTTACCATATGGTAAGTCTGTGGAAGGAAAAAATTCATGTTGGAACAGAAAACTATCATGGGATAGCTGTTAAACCTCTCTTCTTGGTAGGAAGAAGAGGAGAAACCTGTGACCCATAGACATGAATATCCTGACAGCTCAGCATACCTAGGAGCAACTGGATGTCCTGAGAAAAGGAATACATGTGTAGAGTTTTGAATGAAAAAACAGTGAAAAAACTTCTACTGAGAAGAAGTCAACTGTAGGTTGTAAACTTCAGGACCCTATGGTTGCTGGGTTTGTTCAGCCTGGCTAGAGTTTGGATTCTTCAGACCAGGGCGAGGTTTCCCCTGCTTGGGAACATCTGTATGATGGGCAGGAAAAGAGTGAAACCTTCTTCTCCTAGGGAAAGAAGGTTTGGTAGGGCATTTCCTACCTACTGGGGAAGGAGAAGGCTTAGAATAGCCTCCAGAAACAGGGAAGTCAGTGGACCACTGAGCAACCTGATGTAAAGACTCCTTATTGAAGAGATTTTCCCCAGTGCAAGGAGTATTACCCAGTCTTTGTTGTGCCCATCTGCTTAAGTCTGAAGCCTGGAGCCAGGCTCTACGTCGTGCCCCTATGGCTATAGCAGAAGTTCTGCTAACAGACTCAAAGGAGTCTAGGGAAGCACGAGTAAGAAACCAAGAGATAATTTGAATATGACTAAGTAGTAAGGAATAGTCTGCAGTCTTGGGCTCTGAAAGAAAAGGAGTCAAAAGATATAATTTCTTTGTGACCTCCTGAAGGGATAGACTCATATAAAAAATATATGAGAGAATCCTTGTTGACAGCATGGATGTCTGGAAGGTTTGACGTCCAAAGGCATCTAGTGTCCTAGACTCACGACCTGGTGGGTAAGAAGAGTGCTTCTTCTTACTTTTCACCTTCCTCATTGCTGATTCCACCACAATGGAATGATGGGGAAGTTGAGTCTTTTGAAACCCTGGAGAGGGGGGGGGGGCACCTGATACAGAAGATCAGTTGCTCTAGAAGGTGAGGGAACCCTTAAAGGTGCTTCCCACATTCTTAGAAGAAGATCCTGCAAGGAATGATGTAAAGGAAGCATTATATTTTCCTTTTCTCCAGTAGAAAGAGAGCCTTGTGTAGGATCATAGCCAGGGATAGGAATAGCAAGAGATGTTGCCATATTCAGGAGAAAATTCTGAAAAGAAGGATCTCCAAAGGGAACCGTCCCTGGACAGGCTAGACCTGAAGAACTAGCCTGGGCACCGAAGGATCTACTTGAGAATATAGGAATATAAGATCCTGCACGGTGCAAGAAAGGATCCTTAAGGGATGGATGCTGGTACTGGAGGTCATGACCTGAGACAGTCAGTACTGCATCGTCCATGCCAGGTATCGACTCCAAACTTGGTATAGAAAAGAGCGACCCTGGTGAAAGAAGCATGGAAGGAGCTGGCCCCGATGTTACTGCGGGTACCGGCACCGATACCGATACCGGTAGCTGTGTCGGAATCGAAGGCGACACCAACATCGAAGCAGTCATCGGTGGCTGCTCAATTGGTACCGAGGTAACCGAAGGCCTTTGGTAATCACCCTCGGTACCAAGCATCCGGAACCGGTAAGCGTCGGTACCGAGATGTGTCGGTACCCAGTCTTCCAGACTAGAGATAGATTCCAGACTCGGCATCGAAGGAAGCGAGTCTATCGATGCATGTCTAGAGGGTACCAACGTCGGTGGTAGTATCGGCGTTGATGCCGATACTGGAAAGTCAATCTGGGGCGTATTGACCGGTCCCGAAGGTACCGAGAAAGCCAGATGACGATCCCTGGTGAGGAGTGAATCACTCAACACCAGTGCCGATGCCGGGGTATCGGTACCGTTCAAAGCGGATGCCACCACCGAGCATGGCTCAGGAATGTTCTGTGAAGGGTGAGCCCCAGGAACAACCTGAAACCCTTGATAGGCTTTGGAGGCCGAAGACTCCCGCCGGGGTTTTGAAGCCAATGGACCCTTGAGGGCAAGGCCGGAGCTGTTATCATGTTCTGCATGAGACCTACCACTCAAGGGTTGGCTAGTCTTAACAGACTGTTTGTGGGTTACCTGATCCTGTGGAGAAGAAGAAATGGTCAGTGCACTGACACTGGAAGGGAACGCAGTATCGAGGGAAACTCGAAATGGAAAATCTCTTCTCACAATATTGTAGCCTAATGGCTCCAGAGGAAAATGGTCAGGACCCAAACAGGTTAGACACCAGTTCTTGGAGTCTAAAAACAAAACTGTACCGCCACAGCTTAGACACTTCTTAGGAAAAGAAGGTGGCGGCTCCATGATGGGAGAGGCCTAGAAGGCCCAAAACGTTTAAGACAGAAACTGAGGGAAAAAAATTCCCTGAATTTAAGAAAAAGAAAAAACACCGGCGGTACTGGTGGAGTCGGGGAGACAGCCGCGACCACAAGAAAACAAGCATTAAAGAATTAAAGAAAACATTTTCTGCGGTGACCGGAGGACGTCCTGCCGGCTCCGCGGAAAAACGAAAACTGAGGAGAGACAGTTGGAAAGGTGGGAAGGCAGCACGCAGGTGCTGAGGGATGCTCCCAAAAGCTTTCTGATTGGACGCTGGGGAGCGTTCCCGCACAGGCTCCGTCGGTACCGACGTACCCATATGTGAAGACTCATTCCTGCTTGTTCCTGGAGATCAAGTGATCGCCAGGAACAGCAGGAATTTAGTCTTCACATATGGTGACATCGGTACCGATGGAACCCGAGAGGGAACGCTCCCCAGTGTCCAATAGGAAAGCTTTTGGGAGCATCCCACTGCGCCTGCGTAGCTGCCTTCCCGCCTTTCCAGCCTCCTCAGTTGAGTTTGTAGCTGAGATAAAAGAAGAGAAGGAGAAAAAGTACAACTCCTAGGGGAGGAGGGTTGTGAAGACTAAATTCCTGTTGTTCTCGGAGATCACCTGTTACAGGTGAATAACTACGCTATCTCCAGGAACAAGCAGGAACGTAGTCTTCACATATGGGACTCCCTAGCTTGGAGATGCCAGAGAGATTACCTCAGAGTGAGCTGTGGAACACAGGTCTAAGTAATAGGTCATATATCCTCCAAGGATGTCTGTTATCGAAACCCGGGGGGAGGGGGGTAGGAGTTGATCTAAGTCTGAAAGAGATGCTGGAGAACAGCTTGGACAAACGAGGCATCCCGGCGGGAGTCCTTGTCCAGGCAATAGTGAGCAGCAAAAGTATGGAGAGAGGACCAGGTTGCTGCCTTGCATATCTCATCAATCCCTACAGAGCGTAGATTTGCCATGGAGGTAGCCATTGCCCGAACATTATGTGCAGTGACATGACCCTCAAGAGAGAGTCCTGCACTATTGTAAGCAAAGGAGATACAATCTGCTATCCATCTGGAGAGAGTTTGCTTGGATACTGGTAGTCCTAGGTGACTTGGGTTGAAAGCGATGAAAAGTTGGGAAGCTTTTCTGTGCTCCTGAGTTCTCTGGCGGTAAAAGGCCAAAGCATGTTTGCAATCCAGAGTGTGAAGGTTACCTCTGTCCTAGAGGAATGAGGTCTAGGGAAAAAAACAGGGAGGTAAACCGACTGATTTAAGTGAAAAGGTGAGATCACCTTTGGCATAAAGTGAGGATGAGTCCTAAGGACTACCTTATCATGGTGGAATCGTGTATAAGGAGGATCAGCCAACAAAGCCTGAAGCTCACTAATACATCTTGCTAAAGTGAGGGCAATAAGGAAGGTGATCTTCCAGGTGAGAAACTTCAGAGACGTAGTGGCTAGAGGTTCAAAGGGTGGCTTCATAAGCTGTCCTAGAACAACATTGAGATCCCATGCCACTGGGGGTGGCTTAATGGGAGGCTTAGTTAATAGAAGATCTTTCATAAAGCATGCTACAAGCAGTTGAGAAGAGATGGGTTGACCATCTAAGGGCATGTGAGAAGACACAATGGCACTTAGGTGAGCTCTTACTGAATTGGTTTTGAGTCCAGAAGAAGAGAGGTGGAGAAGATATTCAAATAATACATCCACTGGAGCAGAGAAGGGGTTAAGACCCCTTTTGGAACACCAGAGAGAGAGAATCTACGCCACTTGAAATCATAGAAGCGCCTTGTGGAAGGTTTCCTAGAAACTAAAAGGATAGCTTTCACCTGTTGAGAGAGGCTGATGCCCTGGTAGGCTATGCCTTCAGCAACCATGCTGTAAGATGTAGGGACTGCGGAATGGGATGAAGAAGCATCCCGTCTTCCTGTGAGAGGAGATCTGGGGCAGACCCCAAATCTACTGGTTGAACATGAGAGAGGCGTGGAAGCAGAGGATACCACGGTTGTCGTGGCCAACATGGGACTATAAGAATCATGTAGCCCCTGTCTCTCTGGAGTTTGAAAAGAGTTTTGGGGATGAGGGGAATGGGAGGGAAGGCATATAGGAAGCCTTGACCCCAGTGAAGGTGAAAGGCATCTACCCCCTGGTTGTTCTGAGCAGACGTTCTGGAACAGAAGCGGGGAAGTTTGGCATTCTGAGGACTTGCGAACAGGTCTATGTCTGGGATTCCCCAGATCTGAAAAATGTTAGCAGCCTTGTCTGCATGGAGAGACCACTCGTGGGGTAGCAGGACTCGACTGAGTTTGTCCGCCAAGAGATTCTGATTGCCTGGAAGATACACTGCAAGTAGGTAAATCTGATGCTGTATGGCGAACGACCACAGGGGTAGAGCTTTGTTGCAAAGCATCGAAGAATCTGTTCTGCCCTGCTTGTTCAGGTAGAACATGGCTACCTGATTGTCCGTCTGGACTAGAACTGTGTGGATGCAAAGGTGATCCATTGTGGATAGCTCTGAGTACCAGTAGACTTATGTGGAGTTGTGACTCCTGATGAGACCAAAGACCCTGAGTGGAGAGATTGTCCAGATGAGCTCCCCAGCCCAATTTGGATACATCTGTCATCAGGGTACATTGATGTGGAGGCATCTGAAAAGGTGACCCTACGAGAAGGTTTTCTGGGGATTGCCACCACTGGAGAGACAAGATGAGATGTGTAGAGAGCATTATTCTGTCTCCCAGGTGACCGGATGCCTGAGACCACTGGGAAGCCAGGGTCCATTGAGCTGCATGCATATGCAGACGAGCGTATGGAACAACATGTATAGTAGATGCCATATGGCCCAGGAGTTGCAGCATTTCTCGAGCAGTGAGAAAGGTCTTGAGGCTTGTTGGAGATGCAAGCTGAATGAGATGAGCACAGCGGGCCTGGGGCAGAAAAGCCATTGATTGTTGAGTGTCTAGCAGAGCTCCTATGAACTCTAGAGATTGAGAGGGAATGAGTTGGAACTTTGGAAGATTTATTACAAATCCCAAGTGTTGCAGCACCAGCATGGTGTGCAACAGTGAAAGATTGGCGTCTAGAGATGTGCTTGCTCGAATGAGCCAGTCGTCTAAGTAGGGGAAGACAAATATCCCTAGTCCTTAGGAATACAGCTACCACTGCCATGCACTTTGTAAAGACTCTTGGGACAGACGCGAGGCTGAAAGGCAAGACTCTGTATTGATAATGTCTCCCCTGGAACAGGAAACACAGGAACCTTCTGTGTTCTGCGTGAATAAGAATGTGAGTATATGCGTACTTTAGATCTAGAGAACAGAGCCAATCCTGACTCTGGAGATAGGGGAGAAGAGTACCTAGGGAAATCATCTTGAATTTCTCCCGAAGTAAATACTTATTCAGTTCTCTGAGGTCCAGAATGGGCCTGTATCCTCCTGTCTTCTTTGGGATGAGGAAGTAAGGAGAATAGAAGCCCAGACCTTTCTGGGAGACTGGCATCTCTTCTATTGCACCCTGTGAGAGAAGGGAGGTGACCTCCTGCAACAGAGTGGTGAGAGGGGGTTGAACACAGAACTCTCTTGGAGGAGACTGGGGGGGGGGGGTAGACTTTGGAAATGAAAGTTGTACCCTTCCCGTACTATGGAGAGAGTCCAGTGCTCTGATGTTACAAGATGCCACCTGTGGGCAAAGTGACATAGTCTGACAGGAATGCGGATGGGATCTGGAATCTCCAGAAGGCAGAACGGCAATGTTCTCCAGAAAGGAGTCAAAGGAGGTTGGGTCTGCTGGGGTGGCTGAGACCTGGGAGTCTGAGCCTTTCTCTGCTGCTTTGGTTGTTGCTGCCCCTTCTGGGGAACATGGATGGGACAGTGCACTGCAGGGGTGTAGGACGAGTAGTACTTCTTTTTCATATTGAAAAAGGGTTTCTTTGATGTCTTTTTCTTGGCTGGGTTGGCAGTAGATCTAGAAAGTATATTCTCAGATTCTAGCTGAGAAGCTGTATCCTGCTAGTCCTTGCCAAAAGGGTTTTCACTTGTGCAAGGTATATTACCCAGTTTATCTTTTTATTTTTATTTATTTATTTATTTTTATTTTTTATATACCGCGCTATTGAGATCAGCGCGGTTTACAGTAAAACTGAACAGAGCAACAATGCATTAAATATTACAATGTGCTTACATAGAACAAGGCATAATCAAACTGGGATAACAGGGAAAACTATTCACATGGTATATATATGGAACTATTCACATGGTATATACAATTATTTACATAGAGTTAAACCCACTATTCAAGACCAGATGCTTGGAGCCAAGCAATCCTGCATGCACCAATGCATATAGCAGAAGTTCTGCTGATGCATTCAAAACAGTCGAAAGTTGCCCTGTTAACAAATTTTGAAACATTTTGGGCATGCTTTACAAGGGTGAGATAATCAGCTCTCTTGTCTTCAGGGAGAAGAGGAGCCATCAACTCCAAATCCTTAGCTACCTCCCTAAGGAACATACCCATATAGAGTATGTAGGAACTAATTCTGGCTGATAACACAAAGGCCAGAAAACATTGACGACCAAAGGCATCGAGGGTTCTCGATTCTCTGCTTGCAGGGTTCAAGGAATGTGTCTTAGCACTTTTTATTCGACGCATTGCCGATTCCACCACCATGGAATGGTGTGGTAATTGCGTCTTCTGGAAGCCAGGACACTAAGGTACCTGGTACACTATATCGAGTCTTCGAGTATGTGGAGAGATGGTTAGGGGTGTCTCCCACATAAGAAACATAAGGTCATGAAGTATTCGATGAATAGGGAGAGTAGCAGCTTCCTTTGGGGCTGCAAGGTACTGAAGGATTTCAAGCTCTTCAGCCCTTGGTTCTTTCTCTGAAGTCACCGTTATGGACAGACCCCTAGCAACATCATGAATAAAGTCTTGGAAAGACATGTCCTCCGGAGAGGACATGCGGCATCGTAGAATCAGAGTCGGAAGACTCAAAGTATCAACGGGCAGGGCGCTCGCAGTCTGCACGTACTTGGTACCGGTCGAAGCCAGTAGCTGAAGGTTGCGATGCCGGAACCTTGGTACTAGAAATGGATTCGAGGGCCGGCATGGGCGATAGCAAAGTAAGCGGTATAAAAGTCGATGCAGGTTCTTTCATTACTGTAGTCAGTACCAATGTCTGAGGAATCGACTGTAAATGCTTTACCGGTACAGAGGCTGCCAGTAAGGCCGCTAAGCTCCGCTCAATGGCCAGGATACGTTGATCCATGGACGTTGCCGATGCTTGGGTATTGATACCGGAGTTGTGGGCCACGATCCCTGAGCATGGCACCAGGAGCTCTCCGGAGGTGGAGGCCTCGGGAGCATCCTGGGACCCCACTAAGGCAACACCCAAGCATCTCAATACTTAGAAGGAGATCTACCCTTGGAGGGCCGACTAGTCTTCAATGAAGACCTAGGTTTCGATACCTGAGATCCTTGAGAGGAAGATGAAGCTTTAGATGACCTCGATGCTACAGACATTGCATCGGTGGCAAAGAAGGTGCCCAGTTTCACAGCTCTGTTCTGTAGGCCTCTCTTTGTCATCTTCCTACAGAGGCTGGTGATCCGTTCCCAAACACTTTAGACACCAGTCATGGGTGTCCATGGCCGAAATTGTACTGCCACATTTGGAACACTTCTTAAAACCCTGGCTGGTTTTTCCATTTTGGGAAAAAGAAAAGGCCTAAGCCTAAAATGGCGTTGATGCGCCCGAAGGAAGAATGTTTTCTTCCCTCACTAAAATTTCATTTTTTTTTAAAGAAAGAAAGAAGCACCGACGCAACCACAAAAAATAAGAAAACCCCCAAATTTTCTGTGGTGACAGGAATTACTTGTCGGCTCCGCGGAAAATGAAGGAAAGCTGGAAAGGTGGGAAGGCAGTGATGCAGGTGCAGTGGGATGCTCCCAAAAGCTTTCCTATTGGACGCTGGTGAGCGTTCCCACGTGGGCTCTGTCGGTACCGATGTCACCCATATGTGAAGACTACATTCCTGCTTGTTCCTGGAAATATGATATACTACAAAAAGGCCATCACAGCATGTGAAGTATTGAGACCATTAGAAAAACGCCTAATAGACTGCTTTCCAGCAGCAATAAGAAAGTCTTAAAATAATTTGATAATATGAAAGCAGAAAGTAGGCATTGCTAATGACCTGCTGATTTTCCCTGGATTGACCACTGCTTGGTAACCCTTCTTCTGCTGAGCCCTCCTTAGGGACCCATGACTGCTCTCTCCTACACTGCCACGGGCCCTAGAGAAATTGGACCTTGAATTCTTGAAATTGTGAACAAATCCCCTTACCAATGACAGAATGGGATCAATCCTTTTGTTGTCCCCAAGGTCACTATTTTATATATGCAACAATAAACTCTTGATTTCCAGGGTTCCCTGGTAGAGTTCCTCAATGGGTGCCAATTCTTTTCCCAGATCCTAGCGAGCCTCTGAGGTGCTTAAAAAAATGATACACCCGAAGATACAGGTAACTATCATTCTCCATCAACCCCCGCTGCTCCTGTACCTGGGCAAATCTCAGCAACTCACCCCTTCTTCTTTACCAGTTGTCCCAGTCTGTTTAGCTCATGCCTGTACCAAAAAGCAAACCTTGCTCACCCACACCCAGAAGAACATGCAGGGTTCCACCTAACTGGAGAAAAAGTGTAGTTACTCATCTGAAGTAGGTGTTCGCTGTGGACAGCAGGAATAAGTCCTCACATATAGGTGCTCCCCAGCTTCCAATGGAAACTTTTGGAGGCTCCACCGCACTTGTGTGCCTACCTTCCCGCCTGCCTTGGCACCATCTTCTCCAATAAATCAAAGCTGTAGCCGGAAAAACACCTCTCGGGGAGGTGGGAGGATTGTGAGGACTTATTCCTGTTGTCCATGGAGAAAACGTAGTTACCCACCTGTAACAGATAATCTCCGGGAACAGCAGAAATCAGTCTTCACAAACGGGTGATGTCGGTACAGACTGAGCCTGTGCGGATGGCCAATGTAACTCCAATCTTTAAAAGGGTTCCAGAGGTGATCCAAAAAGCTAGAGACCGGTGAGCCTGATGGCAGTACTGGGCAAAATGGTAGAAACCATTATAAAGAATAAAATTACTGAACATGTAGCTAGTCATGGTTTAATGGAAGAAAGCCAACATGGCATTGGCCAAGGAAGGTCCTGTCTGTCTTATCTGTTATATTTTTTTTGAAGGTGTGAATAAACAGGTAGATAAAGGTGAGTCGGTCGATATAGTGTATCTGGATTTTCAGAAAGCCTTTGACAAGGTCCCTCATGAGTGACTCTGGCAAAATTAAAAAGTCATGGGATTGGAGGCAGTGTACTATTGTGGATCAGGAACTGGTTAAAAGACAGAAAGCAGAGGGTAGGGCTAAATGGCCAATTTTCTCAATGGAAAAAGGTGAATAGTGGAGTACCCCAGGGATCTGTGCTGGGTCCACTGCTTCTTAACATATTCATAAATGACCTGGAAATGGGAATAATGAGTGAGGTAATCAAATTTGTAGATGACACAAAATTATTCAAAGTTGTTAAAACACCAGAAGATTATGAGAAATTGTAAGATAAATTAGATGACTGGACGTTCAAATGGCAGATGAAATTTAATGTGGACAAGTGCAAAGTTATGCACCTAGGAAAGAACAATCCAAACTATGGTTCCACAATGCAAGGTTCCACATTAGGAACTACCACCCAGGAAAAAGATTTAAACATCATCGTGGATAACATGTTGAAACCCTCTGCCCAGTGTACAGCGGTGGTCAAGAAGGCAAACAGAATGCAAATCGACGTAATTGGTAGCTGAAGTGAACTATTTTGCATGTACACACAGCGAAAAAAATTTAATGGTATATGATGGTGACGTGCATGGACCTGAAAATGTGTGGCCAGCACCATGGGGAAGAAAACCCAAACAAACTGAAGCACTCAGGTCAGTTTTGGGCATACTATGACAGTGATGAACCTTACTTCTAAGCCCAGGTATGTGGAGTATGATCTAAAGTCTCTCAAATTTACTGCTAATGCTTGGCATAGTACTTGCATCATGTAAAAGAGAGCCTCCTTCTGGAGTTCGTAAGATGTAACATGTATGGGTAATTAATCAAGGTGTGCTTGGAAATTCTTTTTAATCAAGTCTGGTACCCAACACTATGGGAAATATTTCTGTATCTTTCTGCCACATTTTCTTGGTCTCTGATTGCATTTCTTGGTACTTCAGAATTTCTCTCCATGCAATTCACAGAATAATCACTTGGAACACATACCCTCTATTATTTATTTATTTATTTAACAGTATTTCTATACTGCCTTCTCCTTCAATCAAGGCGGTCTCCACAGCAAACAATCATAAAAGTGTTCATGTGCTCTCATGCAGTGATGTGTGTTGTGTGTTTGAGGTGGGGTGCATTTGATTTAATTTACTCTTTCTACAATATGCGCTATTATACATTTTGAGCTATTATACATTCTTATATACAAGGGTCAGGGTGTGGGTAGGTCCGTTGTTCTTGCTTGTTTAGTATGTCATGTGACGTGTCCATAGTGTTCAATGAATAGAGTTGTCTTCAGCTGTTTGAGAAAGTCTTTGAGGTCTGTCGTTAGTCTCAGCTCATCTGGGAGGGTGTTCCAGATTGTTGGGGCTGCCAGGGAGAGTGCTCGTTCCGCGGTGTCCTTGCGTGTCTTGGTGAAGTCTTTTGGGGTGTTTACTCGGTTGGAGGTGCCTCTTCTCCTTGGTCGTGTGCTTGTGTCAGGTTGTATGAGTGTGTAGGCTGATGGCTGAGGAGTGTTTGATCTTGAATATGTTTATGATTGTTTTGTATTTGATGCGTGAGCTGATTGGGAGCCAGTGTAGTTCTTTCAGTATGGGTGTGATGTGTTCTTGTCTTGTTGTGCCGGCTATTATGCGGGCCGCTGTATTTTGTACCAATTGCAGCGGTTTTAGTGTTTGTTTTGTTAGACCCAGGTAGATTGGATTACAGAAGTCTAGTAGTGGGGTTATAAGTACCTGGCAGACTGTGCGGAAGTGCTCAGGGGCGAGGAGGGGCTTCAGTCGTCTGATGAGTCTTATTCTGTGGTAAGCGCTTTTGGTGGTTCTGCTTATGTGTGATTGGAGGTTCAGCTCCTTGTCCAGGGTCACTCCGAGGTACTTTACTTCCGATTTTATAGGTATGGTTGTGTCTTTTATCTTGATGTCGGGTGGGGGTACAAAGTCCGCGTTTTGAGTGATTATTAGTGCCTCAGTCTTGTTATAGTTTATAGATAGGTTGTTGTTTTGAAACCAGTTTGTCATTTGTATGAGGCAGTTTGTTATTTTGGAGTAGTCCGGGTTGTCAACTGATATAGTGTGATACAGTGGCCAGCACAGAGCCCATTGATACAGGAGAGAAGGAAGGGCTTACCCTTACAGTCACCTAGGCAGAAATCACATTCAGGTTGTAAGGTTCCAGAAAATGGTAGAACAAACTTTTCCTACACTGGCTGTGATGCAGTAGAAAGCCAGGAAACTAATTACGTCCACCTGGGCCAGGAAGCACGTACAACGTGCAGGGGCAAGGAGGATAAAAGTGGCTGGGAAATCCCAGTAGGGGGAGGTGCCACAGGAGAAGCAAGCAAGGGAGGTGCCACGGGAGGAGCAGGAACGGGAGGTGCATTGGAAGGCAAGAGAGGTGCTTGTGCACAGGTCTCCCAAGCCAGAGGGGGCATCGTCCCAAGGAGAGTGAGTAAGCAGCTGGAGGGCGTAGGTCACATACAGGAGAGCTTGCTGGGACCAGGAAGCCTCGGGTGTGTCCCTGCAGAAAGGAACAGCAGAAGGGAAGCCTCTCCTGAAGCTTACCACAGCCCAGACCAGACAAGTGCTGAGAGGAACTCTCATGGCAAAGCAGGCTACAGCCCAAGTAAAGGTGCCTGGTTGAGAGAGGAAGGAGTGAAAGCTGTTTATCCAAGTAACAAAGCTAAGTACACTAATTTCTCCAGAGGGCAAGAGGTGGGCTCAGCTAGAAAATCAAAGGCTAATTGCTGGAAGGAAAACCCCTGGTGGAAGAAAGAGGGAAGCCTCAGAGGGATAGGCTCCAGTACAGGTCCCCAGGACTTCCCTTATACAGAACGGTTCCTGGCCCCAAGAGCTGCTACCTCAAGAGAGAGTTCTGGGAATGATAGATGTGGAAAGTGTTACCCACTTACAAGTTTAGACACTGAGCAGATGCAATGGGAGAACACTAATCAGGACGTTGATTATAGCCCTATGGAATGCACGCTCTGTATATCAGATGAGATTACCTCTTTATGTTAACCAAGAAGCAAGAGCATTGTTATACCTGCTTTTGAAAGAAGGTGCAATTTTGGTTATTTTGCTGTGAAGAAACAGTTTCTTTAATCCTTTGTTTGCTGTATGAAAGGAACAGAAATCCACACGGGAAAGGGAATAAATCCTCATTATAATTTTGCCTTAAATACGGCTACAGAGTTTTCTTTACAAAGGCAGCTTGCACCACACGCCCTAGGCAACCGCCTAATAAGGACAAGGATAGCAAGCGTCTGACAATAGGTGTGTATATCATGATGTCATCTGCGTAGATTGTATATTGTATGTTGTGCTCTTTCATAATGTCACATATTGGCTGGATATAGATGTTGAATAGGAGTGATGATAAGGCCGATGCTTGTGGTACTCCTTGAAGTACTTTTATGGGACGGGAGGTGTTGTGTCCTACCTTGACCTGTATCTGTCTGTCGGTGAGGTATGAGTGGAACCATTGCAGGGTGGGACCATGTAACCCGATGTTTTGTAGTCTGTTCAGAAGAGTTTTGTGATCCACTGTGTCAAATGCTGATGAGATGTCTATGAAGATCATTATGATTCCTTTCTTGGTGTTGTCTATGAGGCGGAGAATGCTGTTGAAGAGGTATAGCAGAAGTGTTTCCACCCCATGGTTGGGGCGAAAACCGTGTTGGTTGTTGTCCAGTGGAGCGTGGTTGTCGATGTGCTCTTGTAGTTGGTGCTGTACTGTTTTTGTTGTTCTGGTGTTTTTCTCTTTACCATTATGTCAGGTTTCCTTGCACCCAGTTTCTTATCCATCGGAATGGGAATGTCCCTGGTGATCATAACCGCTTCATTCTTCAGGGACAATGATGTTGCAGTGTTTACACAGTTTCCAGTGTATGAGACATACTACTTTGTTGTACCTTTCTGTATAGAAATTTTCTCCCATTAGAACTTCACAGCCAGCTATGAGGCAAGTCACTGTTTTCAGCGCTTTCTTACAGAATCAACATTTGTCTGGTTTGCCAGTTTTTTCAATGCTCGCTTTAAACCATCTCATTCATAATCCGTTGTTCTGGGCTGCAACTATCAATCTCTAATTCTTCGGTTTCAGTTCACCTCTCCTTCACCATTCATGAGTTCTTGATCGACAAAGGGTTCCTGGAACAACATTTTGTATTTTCCAGTGTATTTGTGCATTTGACACTTGTTTTTCCTTGTTTGCTGATCTAATTCTTTGAAGAGTTTGTCCTCCTGTTTAGCAAATTCTGTTGCTTTCTTTCCTGTGTGTGTTTGTGGATTCTCACTTGTTCCTTCTAGTCGTTGGAATGCTTGTCCAAGATTGATGACGAAGACAGATTCTGGATATTTATTTTCATATTTCAGGACTTTCTACATATTTGGATCCAATGATGCTGTTAGGTAGGCCTGGAGGCCTATAATAGAGATTGATTACACATACAGAGCTACTATGAGACCTAGCTATCCATCTCTAGGGATGTACAGTCTTGGCAAATACTGATTTTTGTAAATTACCTCATGGACATGGAGTTTTCTTGTTCGCACATCCATTTTTCAAGATCTTTAAGAGGCTATTTTACAATCCCAAAGCTGAGAGTACAGGAATTGCTAGCTGATTAATGGCTTGTATCTTACTCCATGATGTTAAAGCACTTTTCAATAACGATTTTAATCTTTTATAGTATTTTGTTGCTTTCTAGGGCTTTCAACTGATATTATTTGTCTCAAAATAAGGTATTACAAAATGAAACTGAGGCAGCATTTGACAAATTGGTTACTCCTGAATTAGATTTGTCTGTGCTCCTGGAAACTTCACAGGATAATATCACTTGAAATAGATTAAAGTTTTATTTTTAAAAGCTACTTTAATTAGAAAGATTTACTTTTTTGTGGAGGGCAAGTGCAAATTTTTCCAGACACTTCAAGGGCAACTCAGCTCAGGAGGAAAAGGTTCCTGGAGCATAAATCTGTAGTTTTGCCTTTGGATGCTAAGTTTTATTTAAAGTATCCCTATAAGTGTATTGTTGGACTTTAAGCTCAGACGTATGTTTTCTTTGATCCTTCAGTTAGAGCATTTTTTTCAAGGAAGAATTCCTCAGAATAACGTTGGACATGTGGTTACTTCTGAGAGCTAGGGAGATGTAAAAGTATTTAGGTTTTTCTTGGCTTTTTCTCTTGTTGATGTCTTATTTTATTTTATTTTCCCATTTTCTATGTATGCAAGCTAGTTATCTATGATGTTTCTTTATAGGTCTTGTTAGGTGATGAGATCAGAGTGTACTTTTGTATTTATAATGTATTTTCTTTGTTTTTCCTCTGTAAATGTTTAAAAAAAATTTCAGATTATAGAGCTGAAGAACGCATGGTTACATCAATATGGCAAACTGTCCACAAAGTAGCCCCACACCATCATACCTTCACCACGATTCTTGAAAATTGGAATGCTTCTGGAAGACTATGTTTGGTTTTGCCAAACAAAATGTTTATTATGACTGTAAAGTTTAATATTTCACATATCTGTTCAGAGAACACTATTCCATAAGATTTTTTGGTCATCCAGATGCTTCTTGATTAAGTTGAAGCAGGCAGGATTTTTTTTTTTTTAGAGTAATGGTTTCTTCCTATCTTATCGTCCCATGAACATCATTCCTATTTATTTTTATGGCTAAATGCATAAATCTTCAGGCCTTTCTTGCTGCAGCAAGAGGATGGAATCAAAGCAAATCTAAATAACTTCATAAATAGAGAGGGGTAAGATGCCTGGAGCGGCAGGTACAACTTTAAACAAAGGCATAGAGGGGGAGTAATCTGCACAGAACGGCAGGTGCAGCTCTACAACTCTAGTCGCCTTAATGGACAGACTAGATGGACCATGTTGGTCTTGAACTGCCATAATTTACTATGGGGCTGTCTGTGACATTGCGGATGATGTTCTGATTTAATATTGGGTGATTATGGCCAGAATTATTCCAGAGTATGGTTACTGTAGTCTTCAACTTTTTCCATTAGTAGATTATTTGTCCGATGAGAGATGCATGCAGACCCCAATGGTTAGAAATGGTCATAACACCCTGTCCAGATAGATGAACCTCAATTACTCTCATATGTCCTCTGCAATTTCTTTTAAACATGGCATGAGGATTTTCTACTTCTATGTAGGGATTGTATAAAGGAGGAGCCTGCCATTTGGCTCTTCCCCTAGCCGCCACCCTCTCCTCCTCTGCTGTTCCCTTTCCTGGCTCTACCGTGATTCTGTGCTGCAGGGGAAGCTTTTAAAGTGGCAGGGGCTCAGAAGCAAGACCTATGTTTGCTGGAGGACCTGGGAGCACAGGATTTACGAACACAGTAGGACAATGAAGAGGAGATGGAGCTGGAAGTAATTCAAGCCTTTAATCCTGGACAGTTAGAGGAACCGGAAGCCATGGCTCTCAATTCAAGTCATGGAAGTAAGAGCCTTAAGAAATATTACAAGAAAAGAGCCAGGAGGAAATAAGACAGCTTGGAGGCAGAATGAAAGCTTACAGTTTACTAGCCGTCTGCTGAAGAGAGGGGCTGTCTGCTGAAGAGAGGGGCTGTCTGCCTCATTCATATAGAAGTTCTAACTGTGAGAGAGAAAGGTCATAGCAGGCTTTTTGCTTCATCAGTGTAAAGACTGGTAATGTAAGATAATTCTGGATTGTGCTACTCAACTGGTCAGCACTGCAGATGCTGTAAGGGAGAGGAAGCTTGATAGAGGACAATTACCTTGGTGCTAAGGATCAAAGTTGCTATGGTGAGGCACCCTTATTGTCTCTGAGTAGAGTGTAAGCAAAGAAGAATATTCAGAGCTGATTTCACAAATGCTACTTGAGAAAAGGAGTTTGTGATAACATTGTTACCTATGAGAAAGGCACAGCTTGGTCAGAAGTTAGATTTACCAAGAGACAGCTCATGCACATCGGTTGTGACTTCCTTACCAGGTACATTCCTGTATTACAGCTTATTATATTGAAACCCCTGTGCTTTGGGGAGAATTAAGGTTATGCAGATTTACACTGTAGGGCGGTTAACTTGTTACCCCCTTATTTAAACACGCAATTTCATTTAGCCAATTAATTGTACTAAGAAAATTAGGCATTTCCCTTACTGTTTCACAGACTAACTCTGAATTAGTATTGTTTTTATTTTGTACATTGTGTCATGAGGAACCGGAATGTACCCTTTTTACTGCACAAGAAAAGACTAGTTTCAATTCAACAAGGGTATCATGATAAGAAATTGTAATTCTCATTACTGGGGTTCATAAACATTCTCAGACTGATAAAAAGACTTAACTTTTCATTACTTAATTGTGTATCTAAAGTGAATGGAGAAACGTATTACCTTGCTAAATAAAGTGCAAATTAATTTGATTCTCAAGATTGATTATTTTTTGTCAGTCTCAGTACATACCTGACTCATCCACAACAGGCAATGCAGATACACGTCTTTCCACAAATATATTCAAGGCTTTAATAATGGGAGTGTGTGGATGTATGAAGGCAATGTTGTGGTATGTTCCAATCCCAAGTTCCTCCAGATTCATCTTCATGAAGGCAGGCTTTGGCATTTCTGAAACCTAGTACAAAATAAAAGTATGAAAGTATACACTGTTAGAAAGGAGTGGGGCAAAGATGTTCCTGTTAGGTTTGTTCCCTAAGAAGTTAGATAAGGGGGGAGAGGGATTAACTCAATTGGGGGCAACAGCAGCACAGTGTGAGATAGCACATCACTGGAAAAACCTGGAGGTTCCCACTCTTGGCCAACTGACTTAAGCATTTTTTCCATTCACCATGATGGAGAAAGCATAGTTGCTTACCCGTAACAGAGGTTCTCAGTAGACAGCAGGGGTATGCAGCCACACTCAATTGGTGATGTCTGATGACATCACTAGTGCCAGCTCTCCCCTAGCTCAGAAGTCAGCCTCCATGCATCTTCCCGCCTTGTGGTCCCACTCTTCCTCAATCCATCTCAGAGCAGTTGAGCGCAGTGTTGAAGTTTTACTGTGAGAGTCCCCTGGCATGATGCAGAAGTGGGTCTGAAGACCAGTTCAAGATTCTGCAAAAGGCCTTCCCACTGTGCCGTCTTGTTTATCTTTCTTTTTTCTTTGAGAGGGAATGGCGGGCAGGTGAATGTGGCTGCATATCTCTGCTGTCTACAAAGAACCCCTGTTAACGGGTGAGCAACTATGGTTTCTTCAGAGACAAGCAGAAGGATAAAGGCACACTCGATTGGTGAGTCCAGAGCAAAGGGCCGCTTGGAAGTCTGATGATGGTTGTGACCCAGGTGGAATCCAGGAGAGCAGGTGGAAGAAAATTATGCAAACAGGTTCCACATGGTCAGCCTGGCCAAAGGCGAGGTCTCTGGGTGAAGAACAATCCAGACAATAGTGCTTTGCAAAAGTATGCACTGATGACCCTTGTAGCAGCTCTGCAGATATCCTGAGGAATGGAGGCTAAATTGGCGACCGTTGTCACTGTGGCATAGAGGCGGTGAGCGCCCACACACTGGGGGGGGGGGGGGGGAGTGCGACCTGCCTGAATGTAACAAAAGGTTATGCAGCCCACGATCCAGGAGATGGTCTGTTTAAATGCGGGCTCTCTGGTTGTTGGGGTTAAAGGTCACAAAGAGCTGCAAAGCTTGACAAATCTGCTGGGTGGTTTCCAGGTAGTAAAGCAAAGCTTGCTGGCAGTTCAGAAAATGTAGGGTGTGCTCTGGTGAGTCCAGTTGTGCTGCCAGGAAGAAGGTGGGAAGCATGATGGATTGTTTGAGATGAAAACTGGGAAAGAACTTGGGATGGGTGTGCAGAAGAACCTTGTCATGCAGAAATTGAGTGTATAGAGGTTAGTGAATGAAAGTTTGCACTTCACTCACTCGCCGTGTGGACGCGACATCAACAAGGAAGACAGTTTTCCAGGTGAGATGCTTCAGAGAAGCCAGGCCAAGGGGTTCAAACAGTGGCTTCATATGTTCAGAGAGGACAACGTTGAGGTCCCACGCTGGAGCTGGGGTTTGATGTTCATTAAGCCTTTCATGAAATGACTCACCAGTGGGTATATGGAAATGGGTTTGCTGTTCTCATGTCAATGGGCGGCCACAATGGCGGAGAGATGGTAGCGAACAGAGGTTTGGCGATTGGCATCAAAGAGGTGTAGCAGGTAGGCGAGTATGTGATAGAGGGAACATGAGGGATATGTGATAGAGGGAACACTGTATGTGATAGAGGGAGTATGTGATAGAGGGAACACTGTAAATAGCCCACCCTGTATATAGCTCAAACAAATCAAGCACCCAACACATCCCTCACACAACTAAGTTTTATCCTCACTGCATGTACAACACACACACTTTACCTGATTGCTTGCTGTGATACCACCTTGATTATTAAGATAAGGCGGTTTAGAAATACTGTTAAATAAATAAATAAATAAATAAATGACAAAGGGTTGAGTCCTCAAAGTCTGGTCCAGCAGGTGAAGCAAATGATAGGAGCAATGATAGGAGCACCGGGTGGAGGATCTTTGAGATGATTGAAGAATGGCTTGGACTGCAGATGGCATTACGTTGTGACTGTCTGTTAGTCGCTCAGTTTCCATGTGGCTAGGGCAAGTGACTATAGATTTGGGTGCAGGTGGTGACCTCCTTGTGTGAGAAGAAAGACGTGAGGATCCAATGGCCAGTGCCCCTGCTGCGCCATTGCAAGGACGTGCGGATACCAGATCTGTTTGGGCTACTGGGGTGCTATGAGGATCAGTGAGGCCCTGTCCATCTGTGTTTTGAAGAGGGCATGAGGTATGAGCGGAAACAGAGGGAACGTATACTGTAGGCAGTATTCGCAGGAAATATGGAAGGCATCAAAAGCCCATCTGTGAGGGCTCGGATGAATGGAGCAGAAGAGGAAATACTTTGCATTGCCATCTGAGGCAAAGAGATCCACTTTCAGTGTCCCCCATGCCTGGAAGATGGGTGCCAGGGTGTTTGGGTCTAGAGACCATTCGTGAGGGGCGAGGTGGCAGCTGAGAGAATCTGCCAGCTGGTTTTGAGATTCCAGGAGATAGACTGCATGGAGAACCACCTTGATGGATTAAGCATAGAGCAAGAGGTAAAGGGATCTGGAGACCACCTGTTTGTTGATGCAGGACATGATGACTTAGTTGTCGGTCTGCACCAAGAGGGATTTCCTGCAGACCCAACTTCAGAAGGTATTGAGGGCGCAGAAGGCCACTCGCAGCCCTACTAGGTTGATGTGCAGAGAGGATTCCGCTGGAGACCAGCTGCCCTGGGTGGTGAGGTGTAGGAGATGTGCTCCCCAGCCCAAGTGAGAGGCATCTGTATTTAAAGTGAGCTGGCGCGGCGGTTCTAGGAAGGGCCTCTTGTGAGGCTGGAGGATGTGGAGGACCACCAACAAAGGGACTGTCACAGTCTGTGCAGATTGGGGCCCAACAAGGGCACCTGAAGCTGAAGGGACTGCATGTGTTGATTCCAATTGAGTTTGAGATGCTACTGAAGGGAGTGCATATAGAGATGCACCAACTGCATGACATGCACCAAAGCTGCCATGTGTCCCAGAAGTCAAAGGATGGCACTGGCTGAAATGCTTCAGAGTCATAAGAGCTTGGAACTGAGCTGGTGTAGGATGGTCACTCAGTTGTCGAGCAAGAAGACTCAGACAGCCTGACGTCTAACCAAGCTCCGATTTGTACTTCTGGAAGATGATGACGAGTCCAAGCTCTTGTAGGAGGGTTGCCATGCTGCGGACTGAGTCCAGGGTAGAAGCTTTGACAGGGCCAGAGATGAGCCAGTCATCCAGGTAGGGATAAATGCATAGTTGCCGCCGCCGCTGCTGGGCACTTCGTGAAAACTCATGGGGTGGAGGAGAGCCCAAAGGGCAGGACCCTGTACTGATAGTGGTCTGTTCTGAACCAAAATTGGAAGTATTTCCAGTGGCACAGATGGATGGTAATATAGGTGTGAGCATCCTTTAAATTCAGGAAGGCGAGCCAGTCACCTTTCAGTAACAGCAGTAGAATAGTGACCAGAGAAGTCATCTTGAACTTTTCTCTTTTGATATAGAGATTGAGTTCCCAGAGGTCGAGGATCAACTAGAGGCCTCCCGATTTTTTGGGGATAAGGAAGAACCAGGAGTAAAACCCCTGGTTGCATTCCTGCACCGGTATGGACTCTATGGCACTGCTGCACAGCAAGGCTGTGATTTCCTCTGCTAGGAGGTGGAGGTGATGTGCAGACAGCATGCTGGCTGGGGGCAGCCTTGACAGGTGGGGGGGGGGGGGAACAGTGAGACTGAGCTTGTAGCCTGTTGTGATGATGCTGAGCACCACCAGTCCATTGTGATCAAGCGCCAGGCCTCCTGGAAGTGCTGGACTCTGCCCCCTACTGGTAGATAGTCAAAAACTGGGGGTTGACTTGGCCAGATGTGCTGGGGCAGCTGCAGGTTGTTTCCTTTCATGCTGTCTAGGTTGTTGCCTGTAAGTCCGTCCTGACCAGGGCGGAAAGTGGTCAACCTTCCAGAGAGTGGATGACCAGCAGATAAAAGACATCATCACCAACCTAAAAACCACTACCTCCCCTCTTGACCCCTGTCCAGCCTCCTGGATCAAGGCAACCAAAGAGGAAATAGCGCAGCACATCTCCCACATAGTGAACCTTTCACTACAGCAAGGCCTCATGCCATCACTTCTCAAGAAGTCACTCATACGTCCCATTTTGAAAAACAAGGCAATAAACAAGGACGACCCTACCTCTTACCGCCCTATCTCAAGCATATCCTTCCTCGCCAAGATCACTGAAAAGGCAGTGCAGCGGCAGCTGCAAAACCACATTGATGACACAAACGCCCTTGATGTGCACCAATACGGGTCTCGGCAACATCACGGCATAGAAACCCTCCTGTTAGCCCTAATGGACAACCTACTCAAGGGTCTGGAAAACAAGAGTAAAATGTATATGCTTATATTCATAGACATCTCAGCAGCCTTCGACTCAGTGCATCACCCCACACTATTAGAACGACTCGAGTCCATAGGCATCTCAGGAACTCCACTAAAATGGTTCTCCTCCTATATAACAAACAGAATGCAGCAGGTCAATTTCAACAATGACAAAGCAACCCCCTTCCCGCAAACCCAAGGCATTCCACAAGGCTCCGCCCTCTCCTCCCTCCTATTCAACTTATACCTTCAACCAGTATGCAAGATTTTCCAGGGCCACGACATCAACTACCATATCTACGCAGATGACCTAATGCTCTATACACAACTAGACGTAAATAACCCAAACCTCCACAAGCTGGAAAAATGCCTACATGAACTTCAAGTCTGGCTCCAACGCAATAATATGTCCATTAACCACAAGAAAACAGAAGCAATGTGTATCTCTAGGAAACCGGGATTCGAGCCCCCTACAACGGTCACCATGAACAATAACAACTACAACATCAAAACAGAGATAAAATATTTGGGAGTGATGTTTGACAGCAACCTACATATGGACAAGCACCTTCGAAGTACCAATCGGGCTATTTTCCATAAATTAAGAGTCTTGCAGCCCCTACGTAGCATCCTCGATCATACTGACTTCAGATCTGTCGCTCAAGCCCTCATCATTCCACACCTAGACTATTGCAATGCCATACTGCAAGGCCTGCCAAGAAAAACTATAAATATTCTACAAATGGCACAAAATGTAGCGGCCCGAATCATTATGCAAAAAGGACTCTCTGACCACATTACACCTGCGCTAATTGAGCTTCATTGGCTCCCCATCACGGCCCGCATTCAATACAAAATCCTAGTCACTACCTTCAAACTCATCCATGACGTAGCGCCCTCACACCTCAACAGCTTAATATCCAATCTACCCAACAACAGAAGTAGAAGAACACCGAACCGCAATACCCTCTGTATCCCGAAGTGCTTCACAAAGGTTAATGCATGCACCAGCAACAGAGCTTTCTCATTTATAGCTCCGGCACTCTGGAACCGGTTGCCAAGTGAACTACGTGAAGTCTGTGATCTGAAAGACTTCCGAAAACAACTTAAGACGCACCTCTTCCAATCACATTACAACTTAACCTCATGAAAAACACTAACCTCATGAGATACACTCAGTCGTGTGTAAATATGTATATCAGGGAGTCCACGTGATGCATGAGTGAGTGAGGACTCCGGGGATGTCTCGGCTTTAATCTGCTTTAATCTGCACATTCTCTACCCCAGCCTCGCTTATTGGGCTCAGCGGGACGAAGATAAGCCCCAGGGAGTGGGATTGATCGAAGGAGTCTGGTGGAGAATTGCCGCGATGCCTTTGGCGGCGAGGAAAGAGCGAGGGGGCAAAGCAGGCCCCGGGGCCTCGGCGGCCTCGCACCCTGCCTCTCCTGGGGGGGAGAGCACGGATTCAGCGCCGGAGGAGCTCGCGAAGGAGGTAGTCAAACTACTTGACCCCAAATTTGAACAGATCATGCAAAAGCTGGAGGGAGTTGGCGAAGCCCTGTCCGAATTCGGTAAGTGAGTGGAGGAGTTAGAGCACCGAGTGTCGAGCCTGGAGGAGGGCGAGGGGGCGCAGGAGCGAGCCCAGCAGGAGCATGCAAAACAGCTTGAGGCTCTGCAACTCAAAGTCGAAGACCTGGAAAACAGGTCTCGGCGAAATAACTTGCGGGTCGTCGGCATCCCGGAATCGAAAGCAGAGCACATGCTGCTCGCCTGGCTGGAGGCATGGCTGCCGGAGGCGCTGGGCATAGAGGAGCTCCGCGGACAGTTTAAAATTGAACGTGCGCACCTCATCGGGCCCCGCCGTGATGATCTTTCCCGCCTGCGAGTGGTGATATTTCGGGCCTTAAACTTTCAGCACAAACTTCAGATCCTCCAGGCCTACCGGAAGAAGGGGGAGCTCCGTCTGGACAATCAGCAGCTCCTTCTATTTCAGGATTATTCGATTCAAGTGGCGGCAAAGCGGAGGGCTTTCTCCAGGATCTGCTCCACGCTCTTTCAGCAGCAGATTCGCTTCACTCTGGCCTATCCTGCTTCCCTGCGGATTTTTCATCAAGGCAAGACACACACCTTTGAAGCGGCAGAGGCAGTGGAGCGTTTCGTGGACCAGCAGGGGCTTGGACGCGGGCCGGAGGTGGCCCCGACATGAGAGTGGACGGTGGGAGACGCCGCTGGGCTAACCCGGCGCCGCAGAAATCAGCGCTCCCCACCGGCTGGTCGTGACTGTGGGAGATTGTGAGCGGTGTTCTTACTGGGCCCACCTTGGTTCTGCAAGGGACTATTGTTTCCTTAATGTTTTACTCTGCGGGGGCTCTTATAGTCTATTGTGTTTTTCAATGTCCTGTATTAATGCCCTGGGTTGTTTGCAGTGCATGTCCTGTTGACCTCAGAGAGGGGGAAGGGGACCCGAGGCATCCCTGTGGCATCAGTAGGGACTCAGCCCTGGCCGTTTGAGCCGGGGTGTTGGTGGTGACCGTTTTAATGGGGGGAGATAAGGACTTGTTGGGGCAGTTGGGGGTTGGGGGGGGGTTGGGGTTGGGGCTGGGGCGGGGGGGTGGGGGGGGAAGACAGGGGGGGAACGGGGAAAGGGGTAGCCTGATTGTTTGGAGCTCCATGAGAGTGGGTTTTATAGTGGTAGACCTCACAAGTTGCACAGTTATGCATTGGAGTAGGACGTGGTCCCGGGGCGAGGCTGGGCGCCCCTGGGAACACCTACAAGGGTGTAGCTGGATAAACACGCGCACATATTGGAAGTATGCCTAAGGTTAAAATAATATCGTGGAATGTTGGAGGGATAGGGTCTCCGGTCAAACGTACAAAAATCCTACAGACACTTAAAAGAAAAGGTGTTCATATAGCCATGCTCCAGGAGACTCACTTGAGTGAACTGGAGCATCGTAAATTAGCCCGGGATTGGGTGGTGGCTACACATGGAGCAGTTTCAGGCACGAAAAAAGCGGGGGTGGTGATACTGGTAAAGAGGGGTGTGCCATTTGAAGTAACGCAAACAATGGCGGACCCACAAGGTCGCTACATTTATCTGCATGCAAGGCTATACAATGAGCCAACATGGTTGCTTAATGTGTATGCCCCAAATGTCTATGATCATACCTTTTTCAAAACCATAGTGCAGTTGGTGGCCAAGCCGGGCAAGAATTCTGTAATTGTAGCGGGCGATTTTAATTGCCCACATGACCCTCGCATGGATAAGTCTCAAACGGGTGAACCGGGCGCATGGACTCGTAAAGGGGTGGGATATGTGTGTAGAATGGGTGCACTCGTAGATGTATGGCGGGTCCTTCATCCGGGTGTGCGTGAATTTACCCACCAATCGCGCGCACATCACACATGGTCGCGCATAGATTACATGCTGGTTAGTGAGCAGGGACTATCCAAGGTGGGACAAGCAGGAATAGACCCTATAGTTATCTCAGACCATGGGCCGGTTTGGATTATCTGGGAGTCCCAGGGACCAAGACGGGAGGGGTGGAGGTTCCCCGCATATTTATGGCAGGATGAGGCCTTTCGGGGTTTCTTGGAGAAACAATGGGATGAGTATGCCCGGTTTAATGACACCCCCCAGTGTTCCCCGCTTCTTTTCTGGGAAGCTAGCAAGGCAGTGCTGAGGGGGGCCATTATATCGTATGTGGCTATGCGCCGCCGGCATCTTGATAGCAGTATACTTGTTCTGGAACGGAATTTGCGAGACCTCCAGTGTAAATTGGGCAGGGGACGAGATAGGGCCCTACAGCGGGAATATACGAGAACGCAGGTCGCTTTGAATGAGCTGATTGGAACTAGAGCCAGTCAATCCATGCAGTATTACAAACACCGCATATATCGTTACAGGAATCGCTCTGGCACGATGCTGGCAAAGCTTGTTCGGGATCCGCGGGGGACGCGCTTCATCCCGGTGTTGCGGGAGGAATCGGGGGTTATATGTCACCGGCCGGCCCAAATAGCAGAGATTTTCCGAACTTTCTACGCACAGGTGTACAGCGAAGAGGAACGGGACTATGTTAAAGGTGTTGAGTTTCTTTCAGCGCTCAATTTGCCTCAGGTGTCGGAGGAGGATTTGTGTACTTTGAATGCGCCGCTGACGGTCCAAGAGGTCTGTCGGGGAATTCAGAAGGGTAAATCGCATAAGACCCCAGGACCTGATGGTTTCAGTATTGAGTATTATAAAATGTTGGTGGACCGATTGGCTCCTACTATGGTGGTGATGTATGATGATGCACGTGTGCGGGGTCTTTTCCCCAGAGATATGCGCTGCGCAGATATTACGGTTCTTCCGAAACCCGGCAAAGACACACTGGAACCGGCCTCATACCGGCCCATTTCCTTAATTAATTGTGACATGAAAATCTTGGCATCTATATTGGCGGCGCGACTAAACCCGATCCTTCCACGGCTTATTGACGAGCGGCAAGTTGGCTTTGTTCAGGGCAGGGAGGCGTCTAGAAACATCACCAAACTGCTGTTGGGTATGGAGTCTTGTCTACGAAATGAAGAAGCTCTCTTGCTAGTGAGTCTAGACGCAGAGAAAGCCTTTGATAGGGTGGCATGGGAATATCTCTGGGATGTCTTGTCGGGCTTTGGTCTCCATGGAGATTTTGTCCGCTGGATAAGGGCGCTGTATGCACAACCTACGGCTAGGGTGGGGGTAAATGGGATCTTCTCTGAGACTTTTGTGTTGGAGAGGGGTACCCGTCAGGGTTGCCCGATGTCCCCGTTATTGTTTGTTCTGGCGCTGGAACCCCTCCTCCGAGCAATCCAGCAACATGAGGGGATTGCGGGCATCAAGACAAGATGGGAGGAGAGGAATTGCAAATTAGTGCGTTCGCAGATGACATGTTGATTTGTTTAACACGACCGCAGGCCTCATTGCCGCAGCTCCTTCAATTGATATCTCACTATGGTAGCTTTTCCGGTTTGAAAATTAACACGCAGAAGTCTATGGTATTAGATGTAGGCGGAAGGGTGAAGCCCGTGTGGGAAGGGGACTTTCCGTTGGTCTGGGCGGAAGGGGCTATTAGGTACCTTGGGATCCAACTCCCTGATAGGCCTGAATCGATATACGCAGCGAATGTTCCAGTCCTCCTAGCCAGCAGTTTGCAAACTTTTCAGGGCTGGCGAAACCTTCCTCTTTCACTGCGGGGCCGGATTGCCTTATATGTGATGGTAGAATTCCCGAGATGGCTCTATGTGTTGCGTATGTTACCGATTTGGATTACTAATAGGGATTGGAAGTGTTTTGAAACGGGTTTGCGGGGATTTCTGTGGCGCGGGAAACATCCCAGGATTCCTTTCCATGCTCTTGTTCTTCGGAAGGACGAAGGTGGGCTGGAGATGCCATCGTTACGCCATTATAATTTGCGTTATGTAACTAAACATATTGGTGCTTTTAGCGGGGAGCGGGGATATGGCAGTAGGGCGGCAACTTGAGGAGCTGTGCCACCCGTACCACCCTCTATACCTTTTACAGGTGGGCAAGTTGCCACAGGATTTATGAGAGAGGGCGGGGGGATTGTATCTGGAGGCCCTACGAGCGGCTTGGCGCATGCTTTGTGGCCGCTTTGGATGGAACTGGCGAGGCTCCGCTCTGCTTCCGTTGATAGGGAACCCTGATTTTGCACCTGGATTATCCCAGACCAATATTTTTCGTGGTTGGTGGGAAAAGGGGGTGATTTGTCTGGGTGACCTCCTCACCGTAGATGGACTAATACTGGATAATTTTCAGAATTTACAAAGGCGATATAATCTTTCTAAGCATGATTTTTACGGCTACCTTCAGGTGCGGCACTATGTTCAGGGAGTCCATCTGATGCAGCGGGACCAGGGGGAGTGCCGAGTACCTCGGACGGTCTTAGAGAGCATTGTCGATTACCAGAGAGATGCGGAGGTCTGCAGGGCGGTGGTTCGGCCCAGTAGGGGAGATAATGTTCTCCTGGAACTGATACAACGCTGGAGTAGAGACGGGGTGGGCTCCCTGAGCGTGGAGTTGTTGCGTGCGGCCTTTTTGAACATTGGGAACGGGGTGGAGTGGATATATCTGCAAGAGCTTCAGTATAAATTTTTGTGGCGTGCATATACTAGCGACGTGTGGGCGGACCTCAGATTTGTGTGGATGGTGTGGTAGGGAGCCCGGAACTCTTTATCATAAATTCTGGAAGTGTCAATCAGTTCGGGCCCTATGGGAGCAAGTTTCTCGGAAGTTGGCGGGGTGGCTGGGTATTGTATTCCATGCCATTAGCGAAGTCTGCCTTTTCCATGGCTGGCAGCTGTGTACTGACCAATATTCCAGGGGGCAAAGAGTTACTAGAACGAGGTTTCCTAGTGGTAAAAAAGTCTTTGCTTCACCGTTGGATTGAGGCTGCTCCCCCTAGCCTTGTGCTTTGGGATGCCCATATGTTTGAACTGCTTAGTATGGAAAAAATGACGGCGAAGTCAAGGGGAGGCAAAAGTTGGGATGCCTTTATGGCGTTGTGGTCCCCTATGATTACACATCTGTCACCCAGGGAGCGGGCATTGATTCTAAATGTATGAGAGAAGGGTATCTGCAACAGACACTCGAAGTATCCTGGGCGGGTATGGCGCCAATAACACTGGGGGTATTTCATCTACTATTATGGGTGGTGGTTTGCAGCTGGTGAGGGATGAGTGGTTTGGTGTATATGTTTTCAATGGGGTTTGAACTGCTATTGGTTGTAAATGTTCAGGCGTGGGAGGGGGGGGCCGAGAAGGGGGGTTGGCGGGGAGGGGGGGGGGAGGGGAGGTCGAGGGGAGTCAGGGGGGGGTTTGGATGAGGGGCTGTTTATTAGGATACTGGGCATGGGTCCTTAAATGTAGCAGGTTATAATACATGACTCCAGACACTGTTTAGTTGATACTCTGTCATACTATGCGCACTTGGCAGTTCTTCCTGTGAGTGTGGGTCCATGGGGCCCTAGACTGAGGAGAGAATCCTACTGCGGAGTGACATGGCTGACCGGTATCCATTGCCAAGGGCGGCGGTACCATGTGGATCCTCCCATTGACCTACGCTAGTACTGGAATGTACTTAGTACTGTTGTTTTGTTAGGGGGATATATTAACATGCGTTTTCTTGTGGTAATGCATTCTGTCTGCCTACAAAACTGTCACTCTAAGGTAGGGGCAGGCAGGCCTCTCGGCAGAGTACCTGCCAGGAGAGACGGGGCTGTTATTTTGTAAGTGGTACTGGGTCCCAGTTGGGCCCTGCAGGATGTCAAGTTGATAAGATGTTTTGATGTTTGGCTGTTGTTCGATATATTTGATGTTATTAGATATTTGACAATGTTTCTGTAATGCTTTATTTTGAAAACTCAATAAAAATGACTTGAAGTAAATATGTATATCAGGATCCTTTGTAAAGTCCTAACAGTCATTCAATTGTAAATATGTATTTAAGTACCCTGTATGTAGCTGCAACTTGCAATCAACTGTAAATCCTGTAACCATGCTTGCTGTGCACTATCTCCCCTCCCTAATCGCAATGTATATACTCTAATTACTGGCCGGTACAGCCAACTCCACCATGTATAGCAACTGCTACTGATCACTGGAAGCAGCGGGATACAAATGTACGCTAAATAAATAAATAAGTCGTGGGTGGCAGATGCTGGGTTGGAGTTCTGTGGTAAGGATGAAAACACCAATGGGATAAAACTGCTGGAAATGATATGCTCGGTGATACTGAGGGTATTGTGGATGATGAGATTGTTGGGAAGGCTCTTGTGGTTGAGTTGAGAGCTCCCTCACAGTGGAAGAATGGTCCTTAACTTTGGATACCACCTTTCTGTACCTTAGGCCCAAAGAGACTGTCCCCTTGGCAGGGGGCATCAGCTAGGTGATCATGGAGGTCCTCCTGCAGGACCGAGACCTGGAGACATGTTGTGCGTCAGGCAAAGACTGATGTGGCTGTGGTTCAGGCTACTGAGTCGAAGGCATCATAAGTAGCATGACTAATATGGTATAGCAAATAGAATGCTAAGAATCATAAGGAAAGGAATGGAGAATAAAACCAAGGATATTACAATGCCTCTGTATAGTTTCATAGTGTGACCGCACCATGAATATTATGTGCAATTCTGGTTGCCATATCTGAAAAAGGATATAGCGGAATTAGAAAAGGTAGAGAGAAGAGCGATAAAAATGGTAAAGGGGATGGAAGGATACTCCTATGAGGAGAGGCTTAAAAGGCTGGGGCTCTTCAACTTGGAAAAGAGACAGCTGAAGAGGGATATGATAGAATGAATGGAGTACATCAGGTAAACGTAGATCGTTTGTTTATACCATCAGAAAGTAGAAAGACAAGAGGACATGCAATGAAGCTACAATGTAACCCATTTAAGACCAATAAGAGAAAATATTTTTTTACTTAATGCGTTATCAAACGCTGGAATTCATTACCAGAGGATATAGTAATAGCTGTTAGTGCAGCTGGGTTTAAAAAAGGTTTGGACAAGTTCTTGGAGGAAAGATCCATAAACCATTATTAAAGAGGACCTGGGAAATTCACTGCTTACCCCATGACAAGCATTGTAGAACATATGTGCCTTTTTGGGAACCTGCCAGGTACTCATGACCTGGATTGGTCACTGTTGGAAACAGAATACTGGGCTTCATGGATCTTGGTCTGACCCAGTATGGCATTTCTTATGTTCTTATGGTACAGAGACTCTTGTAGGTTATCTTGAAGCAGATGCTTATCCTCCCTGGTGAACGTACCTGGGTCCTCCATTTGCAAAAGGAGGTCATGGTGGTACTAAAGTATTTGGAGATGATGGGCCAGGATTTTCATTCCACTTTGGAAGGATTTCCTGCCAATGGATTGTAATGTCCACTGGTCCTTTCCTGGTGGGGTCTGGGCACTGGATTTGGTAGCCTTGGATTTCTCAAGTACAGCCTCTGAAACAACCGACTGGTGAGGAAATTGCAGATGCTGAAACCTTGAAGTGGAAAGCACCTTGTATTTGAGGTTGAGATGCCTGAAGGTGGCATACTCCAAGGCCAGTGTCTTCCAGACAGATGTAAGGAGGTTCTGCAAGATCTGGGGAACCGGTAGTGCCAGGGCCTCCTTAGGAGTCCTGCAGGCACGTAGAATAGATTGAAAATCTCTCAGTAGTAGGGGTCTGAGAATCTTTGAGCGCGAGAGCCTGGGATATTTTCTGGATAGGAGAAATCTTCCATAGGCTCTTCCCTGGTCAGATGGTCTGGGGAAGGTGAAGCGTTGACATCCCAAGACAGAGGGCTCTGTATCCCAACAGTGGGAGTATGGAGCACTAGCTGAAGAGTAGGTGTCTTCACCCAGGGGCTGAAGAGCCCTCCAATCTACAAGACGAGGAGGGTCCTGGTGGGTGGTAGCTGGAGTCTCGAATGCTGGGTCCTCTAGGGAGGGTCCATGGTCCGCAGACGGGGTGGCCCCTAGTACAGTCATGCTATCTTGGACAAAGCACCGAAACTGTAGGAGGGGTCACTTAGGGATGACCTACCTCCCGCTGTAGCAGTGGGGGATAAGGACGGCATTGAGGATGCCTGGAATCTCCCATGCTTAAACTTGTGAGAAGAAGCTCCAAGTAAATCCTCTCCAGCCTGTCACTTATGAGTTTGAGAATCCTGCGGACTGCTGGGACTGTGAAGGGCATCCCTCCAGATGTGCTTGGATTTGGATTTGTGTTTATCTCCTGTGGGGGAGGGGGGGTTGTCGGCCCTCAAGGAGAGTCGTTATTTTTTATTCATGCACTTGATATACCGCCCAGGCGATAGCATCAGGGCGGTTTACAATAACAATAAACAATGTGAGAAATATGGAAATTACACTTACCTGGTAATTGAAGTTCCTGGAGGGTCCAGTTTAGTCCTCCACATCTGGGTAGTGCACCTCCTCCTGCAGCAAGGAGACTGGACCAATGAACTCTTCAGAACTGTAGCCTGCTTACTGCTGGAACTCCCATGAGCCCTCCAGTGAACTAGTAACAAAGCAGACTGAAGAAAGAACAGATTAAGGAAAGTACAGAAAACAGAAAGGTACCCATAAAGGAGATGCAGAACTCCCTCCCCAAACGAGAGGGCTGAAATGCTGCACCTTGCTTCCGTTCCCAGTTCCGAATACCGACCGTCAGCACCGGAAGCTGAGTAAACAAAAGAAAAAAGAAAAAGAGAAGACAGAGGAACAAACCCGAAGGAACGAAAACCCAAGGGACGCTAACCCAAGGGTGATGGTCCCCTGTTTCGATTCTTTGTGCTTCTCCTTTTTTCCTTTTTTTTTTTTTTTCGCGTAGGAATCTGCAAATTAACTGACCGCAGAGTAGGATGGACACAGCGCGCCGCAAAAAGAGAATTCCGGGTGGGAAAGAGGACTAAACTGGACCCTCCAGGAACTTCAATTACCAGGTAAGTGTAATTTCCATTTCCTGAGCGTGTGTCCAGTTTAGTCCTCCACATCCGGGATGTAGCAGAGCAGTTAACAACGGGGGGGGATCCTGGCACGTGGCGCGCAAGACCGCAGACCCAAAACTGGTATCCCGAGCCGCTGCCACATCCAAACGGTAATGTTTACTGAAGGCATGGAGAGATGACCACATCGCCGCTCGACAAATTTCCAGCGGCGAAACGAGACTATGCTCTGCCCAAGACGTGGCCTGCGCCCTAGTGGAATGAGCTCGCAATCCCAAGGGAACCGTTTTGCCCTGCACAAGATAAGCCGATGCGATTGCCTCTTTAATCCACCGAGAAATGGAGGCCTTAGCTGCTGCTTCCCCTTTCCGCGGACCTCCAAACAGCACGAATAAACGATCCGACTTTCGAAAAGGCTCGGACACCTTGAGATACTGACGAAGGACCCGACGCACATCAAGCTTATGAAGAACAGAGCCGGAAGCCGTAGACGACTCTGGAACCAAAACCGGTAGAACCACCGGCTGATTCACGTGAAAGGGAGATACCACTTTAGGCAAGGAAGGAACCGTCCGCAAAATTACCCTATCGCTAAGAAAGGATAAAAAGGGAGCTCTACAAGAAAGCGCCTGGAGTTCAGATATGCGACGCACCGAGCAGATGGCAATGAGAAAGACTGTCTTCAACGTCAAGTCCTTTACGGAGGCACGGCGGAGAGGCTCAAAAGGCTCCCGAGACAAAGCCTGCAGCACCAGGTTCAAATCCCAGGGAGGCACGGACACCCTGCGAGCAGGACGTAACCGAAACACCGCTTTGAGAAAATGCCGAACGTCCACATGCGAAGAAAGAGGAACGTCGTGAACCTTGCCGCGATAGCACGCCAGAGCGGCAATCTGGACCTTTAACGAGCTGGCGGCTAGACCTTTGTCAAAACCGTCTTGCAAAAAACTAAGAATGACCGCAATTGAAGAAGTCGCGGCCCGGACGGCATGCTGGGAACACCAATCCTCAAAGATTCGCCAAACCCGAACATAAGTGAGGGAGGTAGAAGGCTTCCGCACACGCAGTAGGGTGGAGATAACCGCCGAGGAATACCCTTTCTTCCTCAACCGAGCCCTTTCAATGGCCATACCGTAAGCGAGAACCGAGCCACCTGAGGCATGTGCAGAGGCCCCTGCACCAGGAGATCCACCAGGGAAGGAAGCCGCCAAGGTACGCCGTCGAGCAAGCGTACCAAATCTGCGTACCACGGACGACGGGGCCAATCCGGCGCCACCAACAGGACCGGTCCGCGGTGGGCTTCTAGGCGCTGAATCACTCTGCCGATCAGAGCCCACGGCGGAAAGACATATAGAAGTTCGAACTCGGGCCACGGTTGAAGAAGCGCGTCGATACCCTCGGACATTCGTTCCCTGCGCCTGCCGAAGAAACGACTCATCTTGGCCGACTCGAACGTCGCCATGAGATCCATGATGGGCGGACCCCACCGACGAACTATCTGAGCAAAAATCTGAGGGTGTAACTCCCACTCTCCGGCGTCTATTCGCACACGACTCAGAAAATCTGCCATGACATTGTCCTTTCCAGCGATGTGCGCTGCCGAAATGGCTCGGAGACGCTTTTCCACCCAAAGAAAAAGAGCGTCCACCTCGACTTCCAGGGACACGCTGCCTGTGCTGCCCTGCCGATTGACGTATGCCACCGCCGTCGCGTTGTCCGACAGAACACGAACCGCTCGGCCGCGGACTGACTCCTCGAAAGCTTGAAGCGCTAGCCGTATTGCTCGAAGCTCGAGCCGGTTGATCGACCACCGAGCCTCCAGTGGAGACCATGTCCCCTGCGCAAACCGGCCCTGACAGTGGGCTCCCCAGCCGGAGAGACTCGCATCCGTGATGACCGGCAACCAGAGGGGCTGTTCCAAGGGAGCTCCCGTCCGAAGAGAGAGCGGGGACAGCCACCATTGCAACGCCAGGCGAACCCGGAGAGGGCACAACAACCGGCGGTTCAGAGAACCCGACTGATGGGACCAACGATGTAACAGAGCACACTGAAGAGGCCGCATATGAAATCGGGCCCACGGAACCACCTCCAGAGTCGATGCCATGGTGCCCAATAACCGGAGATACCACCAGGCCGACGGAGCGGGGTCCGCTAGGAACAGCCGCAGGAGCTGACGCAAACCCTGGGCCCGGCGATCTGGGCGAGACACTATCCCCGTGGAAGTATCGAAACAAACACCCAGATATTCGAGATGTTGAGTCGGCACCAGCTGACTCTTGGACACATTGATCACCCAGCCGAGATCCTGCAGAAGACGAACGACTTTGTTCGTGGCCAGCAAACTCTCCTCCGCGGACTTCGCCCTTATCAGTCAATCGTCGAGGTAGGGGTGTACCAGAACTCCCTCCTTGCGCAAGGCCGCCGCGACCACAACCATCACCTTGGTGAAAACGCGAGGCGCGGTTGCCAGGCCGAAAGGGAGTGCTTGGAACTGGAAGTGACCCCAAGGAAGCGCGAAGCGGAGGAGAAACCGCTGATGTGCGGCCCGAATGGGAATATGCAGATAAGCCTCGGTGAGATCCAGAGAAGTCAAATACTCTCCCTGTCGGACAGCGACCATGACGGAACGGAGAGTCTCCATCCTGAAATGAGGTACCTGTAGACAGCGATTTACGCCCTTGAGATCGAGAATAGGACGTACGGAGCCGTCCTTCTTTGGCACCACGAAATAAATGGAGTAACGACCGAGTCCGCACTCGTTCGGAGGAACAGGGACGACGGCCCCCAGCGCTAACAAGCGCTCCAGGGTTAACCGAATGTCTAGTTCCTTTTGCGACCCTTTGCAGGGAGAGAGGACAAAGGAATCTCTTGGAGGGAAGGCAAAGTCCAACGCATAACCGTCGCTGACTATCTCGAGGACCCAACGGTCCGAAGTAATGTGGGCCCAAGAGGGAAGAAAGTTCCGAAGACGTCCGCCGATGACTTGTATCCCCTCCGGAGCCCGCCTCATTTCATTGCGGTTTGCGACTAAAGGAGGAGGAGGCACTGGAGGAAGCGATGGAGAAGCCCCTGCCAGCCCCCCGGAAACCACGAAAGGACTGAGTCCGAGACCCAAACCGGCCTCGTTGGGAATTCCAAGGGCGGGTCGACCGAAATCTCCGAAAATCCCGAAAGGAACCACGAGTCACTTGAAAAGCTCTAACCGACTTGTGCTTGTCCTCCGGAAGCCTACCCCCTTTGGTCTCACCCAAGTCCTTCACCAACTTGTCTAAATCCTCCCCGAATAGCAACTTACCCTTAAAGGGAAGTCTGCTAAGACGAGACTTGGAGGAAGGATCAGCGGCCCAGTTACGCAACCAAAGGGATCTGCGCGCGACCACCAACGAGGCCATACTATTCGCTATGGTACGTATCAAATCATAATGGACATCTGCGAGATAAGCGGAACCCGACTCTAGGCGAGTAACCTCGAGCAACGCTTGCTGGTCTAGGGAAGAATTCTGACGCAAGCGCTGAGCCCATCGCAAAGATGCTCTAGCTATCCAGGCCGCACAAATCGAAGCCTGCAGCGATAAGGCATTGGTCTCGAATGCCTGCTTTAATAAACCATCCACTTACTTGTCCTGAATGTCCTTCAAGGCAGCACTGCCTTCCACCGGAATAGTAGTCTTTTTGGTCACCGCAGAAACCGCTGCATCAATTCGAGGGGACTTGAATTTCTCTTTATCCTCATCCTTCAATGGATAAAGCCGATGCATCGTTCGGATGCCCTTCAAGCCAGCGTCCGGATGGTCCCACTCGGTCTGTATCATCTGAGCTACCACCCGGTGAACAGGGAAGACTACCTGCGAGTTCCGAACCGCCTGAATAAGGGGATCCTCTAACACATCGGCCTCCCCCGGAGTCGGCGCTGAGAGATTGAGTGTCTGAAGAGCTTCCGTGATAAGAGGAACCAACTCCTCCCTACGAAACACCCGAACAATCCTAGCCTGATCCTCAGAATCTGGAATCTCACCTTCTTCAAGGTCATCGACACTGCCCTCAAGGTCAGCATCCAGCTCGAGGTCCTGAATCTCAAAATCTTCTGGCGCCAAGCCAACCGGGTGCGACTTCCTAGCCGCTTTGGCGGGCGGCTCCGGTGGACCAGAGACAGATGGCAGAGGAACGAGAGCAGAGGGGGAAGACTCAGGCCATTTGCCCAACTGCCCCAACTTGAACGCCTGATGCATAATTAGTACGAAATCAGGCGAAAAATGCGTCAGAGCAGAAAAAGTATCCCCCTGCTCCACAGCGACTGCGGACCCTGGAGTCTGAGAACCCGCAGCCACAGGTGGCAACAGAGGCCCCGGAGGAAGAGCGCCCTCCGTCAACAGCAGAGCCACCAAGAGCTCTGCTGGAAAAGGGGCGTCCCCCTGATGTTCTATGCCAGAAGAGCCCGCAGCACAGCTGGAACAGAAACCAGCAGCAGAGACGGACCGCCTACGCAGACCGCAGACCAAGCACTGCGGTTTGGAGGACATGTCCACAGGCAATCAGGGTGCCAGCTGAGGAAAGAAAAGAAACCGCGTACCCTGAGGCAGGTAAAGATCAAGTGAGGGAGCTCTATACAGCTAAGCCCCACACTGAGCCCGCGTGCTTAAACCCCTTTTGTTTTGTTTTTTTTGTTTTTTTAAGGAAACAAAAAGAAACAGAGAGCAAGTGCTCCAACTGAAATGGAATGCAAAAACGCTGGTAAAATAAAAGAATTAAGGGTCAGCAAAGGCAATTACCGCCAAAAAAAAGAAACTCAAAATGGCCGCCGGGATCGAGGCGCGCTGAAGAAAAAAAGAGCGCCAAAACCAACGAAAAAAGAAAATGAAAGAAAATTCCCCGAGCAGACAAAAACCCCTATGGAAGAACACTTACCCCGAAAACATGTCACAGCAAGCGTTCGGACAGCCGCCGAGCAGCCCCGGAGCAGAGCAGAGAGCCGGTCAGCTGAAAGGCAGGCAAGCACCGGATCGCAGCCGGAGTGCCTGGCAGCGTGCTCATGTAAATTGGAAGGCAAGAATGAGCGCTGCGGGTAAAGTGATCCTGCCCCCGAACAGTCCTGGGGGAGCGATCAGCGCAGCCGGTATAGACTGCAGGCAGGGAAGCAGGGACGAAGGTCAGTGCCGGTCAGCCTCTCTCCCGCAGGAATCCCCGTGTGTCACTGACACGCGCTGCAAAGGTCTTTTATTTATTTATTTTTTTATATCCAATTAAAGGGACAGTAGACAGAAAAAGAAAACTAAAGTAAAGTAAAGAAAAAGCATCAACTAGAAATAAGAAGTGAGCCTAGCTCCAGGCTCACACCACCTCCTGCTACAAGGAGACTGGACACACTAGAGGGCTCATGGGAGTTCCAGCAGTAAGCAGGCTACAGTTCTGAAGAGTTCATTGGTCCAGTCTCCTTGCTACAGGAGGAGGTGCACTACCCGGATGTGGAGGACTAAACTGGACACCCGCTCAGGAACAGAGGGTGAAATGAACACCACTGTCTGATAGGACAGAGTAGATAGTCATGCAAAGGAAAAGAGGGGAAAGATACAGCAGATGGGGTAGAAGGAGAAACAAGAACAAGGTAGTCAATCCTGAAGGGAGGGAAGGTCAAAAGCCAGAAGGAAGATTCCAGGTTAGGAAGGGATGGAGTAGAGCTCCTGGCCTGTGGTTTAAGGCTCTGGGCGATTTTCCTTGATGCCGAGAGGTGGTCTGCTTCTGGCCGATCAGCAGCCCCTTCAGTCCCCAATCGTGCCTTGTCTGGATCCGATGGGACTGGGGCAGGTAGAGGAGCAGGAGCCGTCACATGGAGAAAAAAAGCCCTAAGAATAGGCACACTACCGTTGGAGCCTTTATTCAGGTGCTCCCAAGGTGCAGAGGTTTGTTGGGGTTTTTTTAGTGCTCTCAGTGGTAGTGCTGTTGGCCCACTACTGAGGAAAACAGAGTTATTCCTTTTTTTTTCTTTTTTTAAACTTCAACGCTAGAGCCCTTGCTCAGTTGGTCTGGAGCTGTGAAAGTGGGTTTCTTTTTAAATTCAGTGGCAGCTCTGAAGAGCGCGTGCTGGCAGCCTGAAGGAAGATGGTGTCCCTCTGCAATGCAGGAGCTGTACGGTGGCTGGAAGAAGTTGCCAACTTCTTTTATTTAAACAAGTTGCCGCATTGCCAGAATAATGCGTAAATACCAGCAACACTGTAAAATAAAGAAACAAATTGAACCAGTTGACGAACTCCTACAAAGGAGGGGAGAGCCGTGGCAGACTGGTCCTGTGTAACAGAAGACTGAGGGAGAGTGGGACTGTGAGGCGGAAAGGTGCATGCTAGGGGAGAGCCAGCACTGGTGCTGTCATCAGACATCAGCAACTGAGCATCCCCCTGCTTGTCTCCAGAGCATCTTATTGATATGCGAAATGAGAGATTTAATGTGGAGGCAGAGGAGTGGAGGAAGTTGGCAGATTACTTAGGAGAAATAAATGGGGGCCTTTACTAGATTCTTATTGGGGCAGTCATGGGGTGTCTGTGAAGAGGATGCCATGCTCAGTTTGACCCATCAAGGAGAGATGAAAACATAACAAAAATGATCTTATTCGCTCAAGAGGATGGGTGTTGTGCCTTTGGATGACAATTTTTGTTCTATTTGGAATTTGGATATTTGTATATTTTACTGAGTTACGGATTGAATAAAAAAAGGAGAAATACCATAAAATAAATAAACTGAGTGTGAATATAAACTAAACTAAACTACTGTCAGAAAACTGACCATGACAGTATACAGTGACTACAGTAATTTGCCACTCCCTTCCCAAAACTTTACATTTTGTTGCCTTATAAAACCCATTAAGATACTGTTTCATATGTCCATACATCCTACTCACAATAGCCAACAGAAAAGTTAGTTATTCACCAGTAGCAGGTGTTCTCTGTGGACAGCAGGAAAAGTCCTCCAATATAGGTGATGTCATTCGACGGAACACCTGCGCGGGAGAAATCTCCAGCTCCTTCTAGAAGCTTTTGGATGCGCCATCGAGCATTTGTGCATCTTCCCGCCTGTCACAATGGTGCCATCCTAGCCTCAGTTTATTCAAATTGAGAATTCAACTCCTAGGGAAGGTGAGAGGGTTATGAGGACTTTTCCTGCTGTCCACCAAGAAAGCACAGTTACTTACCTGTAACAGGTGATCTCTGGGAACAGCAGGAATAAGTCTTCACATATGGGTATCGTCTGTACCGATGGAGCCTGCGCGGGAACGCTCCCCAGCGTCCAATCAGAACGCTTTTGGGAGCATCCCACCACGCCTGCGTGCTGCCTTCCCGCCTTAACCAACTGCCTCTCCTCAGTTGAGTTTTAAAGCTGAGACAAAGGGAGAGAGAGAGAGAAGGGAAAGATAGATAGAGAGAACAACTCCTAGGGGAGGTGGGTGGGTTGTGAAGACTTATTCCTGCTGTTCCCAGAGATCACCTGTTACAGGTAAGTAACTGTGCTATCTCCAGGAACAAGCAGGAATGAGTCTTCACATATGGGGACTCCCAAGCTAAGATGCCTGAAGGAGGCCCCAGCATGTTGCAATCTAAAGATGGGCCATGCTTATCCCTAAAAACCCTCCGGCATCCGGGGGATGGAGGGTAGGAGTTGAACTAGAAAAGAAAAGAGATGCTGTGAACAGCTTAAGTAACAAGGTATCCAAGGGGGGCCCTTGTGTAAATGATAATATTAGAAAAAAAGTTGAGTCCTAATTATCTAATGTGGATCTCACTCAGAAATATTGCAAAATATTTGTTGAGGGTAATAAGGGTCTGTGGTTGAGAGCCAGATCATTATCCTCAGAGAAATTCCCCCAATGTGAAGTAGAGGGAAAAAAATAATTTGCAATACAGGAAGAGATGAGAAGTCATCATGGCTAGAATTAACCCTAGAATAAATACTGGGGGAGTTCAATGAGGTTGGACTTTTGAGAATAGGTAAGTTCTGTAAAATTCAAGAAATTGAACTTCTTGTCCTTGGAGCAGAATAAGGTCCTAGGAAGAGTGGAGATAATCTGACTGGTTTGGATGAAAGGGTAAAAATACCCTTTGCAGAAAAAAGGGAATAGGTCTTTAAGACCCCCCTTATTCCAGTGAAAGAGAAGATATTTATACTAGGCGTTGAGCCTCCAATTTTTTGAAGATCATTAAAGTCCTTGTAAATGATGTCACTTATTATGAAGACTTTATATGTAGAGCTTCAGGTATGACGTAACCTAAAAGGTAACAGTAAAGAAGGTATTTGGTAAAAAACCATAGAAATTGATTGTCTACTGAGTTTATGGTATGCTGGTGCAGCATTAATATGGACAGTAGACAAATCTTTCAAGTCAGATGATGCAGAGAAATTGACACTACAACAAGAAGGATTAAGACCTACTTGAGAATCTCTGTCTGGTTAAATATGGAAGAACTATAGAAATGTTTCATGGAAACTGGTAATATGTTCTTCACTTACAGGGATAGGATTAGACTTCTGGAAAAGATCTATCCCCTAAATAACCAGGTCTCGAGACGTAAGTGAATGAGTGCAGGGGAGCTCCTTAGTCTTAAGACAGCAAGTCTGGATCCTTCTACAATTTCAATTAGTAGCTGGAGAAAAAGACGCAATATAAAGGGATACCATGTTTGACCCTTTATGAGGGCAATATGAGTATCATGCGTTCTCCTATGTAAGATAAGCTACCATGAAGTATAGGAAATTAGAAGGAGAGTAGTGAATAAGGACCAACTGCAGTGAAAGAGTAGTTACTCACCTGTAACAGGTGTTCTCCAGGAGAAGCAGGAATCAGTCCTCACATATGGGTGACGTCGGCGCCGACGGAGCCCTCGTGCGGAGCATTTCCCCAGCTTTCAAAGAAAGCCTTTGGGAACTGCAGCGCGCATGCGCGGTCCCCTTCCCGCCCAAGGGTGCCATCTTGCTCAGTCTGATGACATAGCTAAAAGACAGCAAAAAATTAGCAAAAACAAATCAAATGACTGCAACTCCAAGGGGAGGAGGGAGGGAGGGTTGTGAGGACTGATTCCTGCTGCTCCTGGAGAACACCTGTTACAGGTGAGTAACTACTCTTTCTCCAGGACCAAGCAGGAAGTCAGTCCTCACATATGGGACTCCCAAGCTTAAGGCTACCGGAGACCTCAAGCCAAAAAAATGAGCTCCCTCTAGCTCGTCAGCACGTAAGGAAGGAATCTTCTCTGAGAACGCCCCCGACCGGTAGCCCAACACCAGGGCCGGAGGGTAGGAGTTGCCTAAACCCCAAAGAGATTATGGAGTACTGCCTGTCCGAAAGCACTGTCCCTGCGGGACTCCCTCTCAAGGCAGTAATGGGCCGCAAAGGTCTGGCTTGAAGACCAAGTAGCGGCCCGGCAGATGTCTGCCAACGGAACAGAGCGGAGATGAGCCACTGACGCAGCCTTTGCCCTGACACGATGAGCCGTGACTCGACCCTCCAACGAGAGGCCGGCTGCCCCATAAGCCCAGGCGATACAGTCAGCGACCCATATGGACAAAGTACGCTTGGAGACAGGTAACCCCAACTTATTGGGGTCAAAAGAAACGAGGAGCTGAACAGCCCTCCGATGCTCCCGCGTACGGTCAAGGTAGAAGGATAACGCCCTCCTACAGTCCAGGGTATGCAGGACCATCTCAGCCCGGTTGGCATGCGGCCTGGGAAAGAAGGTCGGAAGAACCACCTCCCGATTGAGGTGAAAAGGGGAGACAACCTTAGGAAGAAACTTCGGGTGAGTCCATAAGACTACCCTATTCCTGTAGAACCTAGTGTAAGAGGGATCAGACACTAGGGCCTGAAGCTCACTCACTCGCCTAGCAGAGGTAAGAGCTACCAGAAACAAGGTTTTCCAGGAGAGAAAACGGAGAGGGCAGGTAGCCATAGGTTCAAATGGCGGACAAGTAAGCCGCTGTAAGACCACATTCAGATCCCACTCAGGGGCTGGTGGACGCAAAGGAGGCTTAAGCAGGAGGAGGCCTCTGAGAAAACGAGCCACCAAAGGGTGGTTGGAAAGAGGCCTCCCGTCCACCGGCGAGTGGTGCGCTGAGAGAGCACTGAGGTGAACCGTGACAGAGTTAGACTTAAGGCCTAGATTGGAAAGGTAAAGCAAATATTGCAATACCACCGCTACCAAGCACGAGAAGGGATTCTCGCTGTGCTGAGCACACCAGGTGGAGAATCTACGCCACTTAAGAGCGTAGGACTTCCTGGTGGATTGCCGCCGAGAGGCCAAGACAACGACTTCCACCTCTCTAGGCAGTAGTAGGGGAGCCAGGACTACCCTCTCAGCAGCCAAGCCATCAGATGAAGGGACTGGAGGTTGGGGTGCAAGAGAGACCCCTGGTCCTGAGAAAGGAGATTGTGTTGAAGTCCCAGAGGCAGGAGAGTGTCCACCGCCAGTTGCAACAGGAGTGGGAACCACGGCTGCCTCGGCCACCTGGGGGCTATCAGTATCAGCGAGGCTCTGTCCTTGAGGACCTTGAACAGTGTGCGAGATACTAGTGGCGTGGGAGGAAACGCATACAGCAGGCCTTGGGACCACGAGATCAGAAACACATCCGTTGCTACCCTGAGAGGATGTGGTTGCCTGGAGCAGAATCTTGGGAGTTGCCGGTTCAGAGGACTGGCGAAAAGATCCATGGTGGGGAGGCCCCACCTGAGAAAGATCTGCTGAACCACCAACGGGTTCAATCTCCATTCGTGTGGTTGCAGGATCCTGCTCAGTCTGTCCGCCAGGTAATTTTCTTGACCTGGAAGGTAGACAGCCTTGAGGAGGATTCTGTGATTGACGGCCCAAGAGCAGAGCCGTTGTGCCTCCCGGCAGAGAAGGAAGGAGCCTGTGCCTCCCTGTTTGTTCACGTAGAACATTGCAACTTGATTGTCCGTCTGGACCAGTACAGACTGGTGCGACGTGAGGTTGGAGAAGGCTCGCAGAGCTAGGCGTATCGCCCGTAGCTCTAGGAAGTTTATCTGATGAGCAGTCTCCCAAGGAGTCCAGAGACCCTGAGTACATGTCCCTTGGCAATGTGCTCCCCAACCTAGAAGAGAAGCATCTGTCGTCAGTACTCGAGAATGCGGAGGGGGTTGAAAATCCACTCCGAGTACCAGATTCGGAAGATGAAGCCACCACTGTAGAGAGGAGACGAGCAGGGTGGATACACTCACTGAGTCTGCAAGGCTCCCTGTGGCCTGATGCCACTGAGTTCGAAGGCTCCATTGAGCAGGCCGCATGTGCAGGCGGGCATTGGGGGTTACATGAACCGTGGAAGCCATATGGCCGAGAAGTCTCAGGAATTGCCTGGCGGAGACCAGGGAATTGCCGTGAAACTGCCTGGCTAGATCCATCAACCTGTGGGCTCTGTCCAGTGGCAGAAAAGCCTTTGCCTGAAGAGTGTCCAGTCTTGCTCCTATGAATTCCAAGTTCTGGGACGGGAGCAAAGTGGATTTTGCGAAGTTTATGACAAACCCCAAGTGCTGAAGCAGAGCCACAGTGCGAAGGGTGGCCTGACTGACCTCCTGAGAAGACTGGCCTCTTATGAGCCAGTCGTCCAGGTATGGAAACACAAAAAGACCTTGAAGCCTCAGGTAGGCCGCCACCACCGCCAGGCACTTCGTGAACACCCTGGGAGCGGAGGCTAGGGCAAAGGGAAATACTCTGTACTGGTAGTGGTTTCCCCCCACAACAAACCTGAGATATTGTCTGTGGTCTGGATGAATAAGGATGTGAGTATAAGCATCCTTGAGATCTAAGGAGCATAGCCAATCTCCCTGCTGGAGGTAGGGCAGCAGGATTCCAAGGGTAAGCATCTTGAACTTTTCCCTCTCCAGGAACTTGTTGAGGTTGCGCAAATCTAGGATGGGTCTGAGGCCTCCTGTTCTTTTTGGTACCTCTCAGGTGGGGCACCGGTTCCAAAGCCTGTTCCTCTAGCAGACTTGCTAACTCCTGAAGGAGTAGGTCCCTGTGCAGAGGGGTTCTTGGAGGCTCCCCTGGAAAGTAGGAGAGAGGTACCTGGTGAAAATGAAGAAGATAGCCCTTTTGGACTATATGGAGTACCCAGGCATCTGATGTGACGGCTGACCACCTGTGGGCAAAGTGGGCCAGTCGGCCTCCTGTGCTGATGTGAGCCAGGTGAGGAGAAGAGGCTATGCGTGCTGAGTCAAAAACCCCCACCCTGCTGAGCAGGGGCCGGTGTTGTTGGCTTGGGGGCTTTCTGCCTACGGGGCCCCTGACCCTGCCCCTTGGCCTGCTAACCCTGTTGGGGAGCTGCAGAGGCCTGATAATGAGGGTATGGTTTATAGGCAGAAGACTTCCTCGGGTAAAAGGGCTTTTTCCCCGAGCCCTTCTTCTTCTGAGAAGGCAGAGGTTTTTCTGGACAGCCTAGTCCTGATCAGAGTCTCGGTCTCGAGTTCTGCAGCCTTCTCAGCCATGGGCTTGCCAAAGAGGTTTTCACCTCGGCAGGGGACATCGACCAACTTGCCCTGCACCCATGGCTCGAGGTCGGATGACTGTAGCCAAGCCTGTCGGCGGGAACCGATGCCGGCCCCAGCTACTTGGGCCGAAGCCTCAAAGCCATCGTAGGTTGCTCGAAAGATAAACTTCGAGCACTCTCGAATACCAGTGGACAAGGCCTGGAACCTCTGCAAAGGTTCCTCGGAGAGACCAGCAGAGAACCCGGCAATCTCCTTTGCCAGGTCTCGGAGGTACATGCCCATGTAGAGCTGGTAAGTCTGGACACGGCAAGCAAGCATAGAGCCCTGGAAGCACTTCTTACCGAGGGCATCTGGGTTCCAGGCCTCCCGGCTGGGAGGCACCGAGGAGTGCATCTTCTGACTTTTCAGTCGATGCATGGATGATTCCACAACCATGGAGTGGTGCGGTAATTGCACCTTTTGGAACCCGGGGCGCTTGCGGACTCGATAGATTGAATCGACCCGCTTGCTTAACACCGGCGTCGAGGCCGGGGTCTCCCACATGCGGAAGAGCAGCCGCTCCAGCATCGGAGGAACCGGAACAGTAAAGGCCTCCTTCGGGGGAGAGTCATACTGGAGGGCCTCAAGCTCCTCGGCTCGAGGCTCCTCCTCGGGATCCGCGGGGAAGGCCAAGGCCTTGGCCATATCCCGCACAAAGTCCGAGAACCGGGTATCCTCCGGTGGGGATCGCCTCCGAGGTTCGGACTCCGGCGAGTCCGATGGGACACACCAAGTCCGATAAGTATCGGGTGACTCTTCGTCCTCCGTCTCCCAGCCCGACTCCTCGGAGGAGGAATTGAGCGGCTCCGGTTGAGCGGGCACCGATGCCCTCCGCCCCGACGCCGAGGGTACCGGTGTCGACGACCTCAGTCCCGAACGGGAGGCCGAGGGAGACCGTGGCGAGGATTGACTCGAGCCCGCATGGATTCGAGGATCGGCTCGGCCTCCGGGGTCGACTTGGACGTCGAGGTCCCGGTGGTCGGGGCAGATGCACCGGTGAGACCGGCGATCAATGCCCGCTGCTGTTCCATGAAGGCAGCAACGCTGCTCTCCAAGGCCGTCAACCTGAGTCCGAGCTCAGGAGACCCAGCAGCCCCCGACTCGGGCCCCGACGGCGGCTCCCCTGGAGGAGAGTCCACGAGGACTACAGCACTTACATGTCCAGGAGACTCCATCTCGATATGAGGATGTTTGACAGGCCTCTCCGACTCCGAAGACCCGGGACGGCTATCGGGGCTATGTGACCTGGCCCTCGAGGAACCAGGAGCGTCCACCGATGCTGCCCTCGCGGGTTTCTTCTTCCTGCGATGTTCCCATGAAGGAGACCCCCGCTCAGAGGAACCCCGATGCTGCTCGGGGCCGGAGTCCCAAGACGTCGAGACCTCTGACGAGGTCCGGGCCCGTCCGGACGCAGAGTCAGAAAAGATCCTATCCTTTTGGTGCTGCCGACTCCTCAACGCCTTCGAGGACATTTTGCCACATGGACCACAGATCATCGGGTCATGATCGGGACCGAGGCAGCGGAGACAGCAGTCATGTGTGTCGGTAAGAGACATAAGTTTCTTACACCGATCACAGTTTTTAAACCCGCTGGTAGCCATCGGGGGAAAAAGGGCCCCTGCGAGGTCAAAAGACCGGGCTGCCAGGGAAAAAAGAAAAATGGCGCGAACGCTAGTCACAAAGGACAAAAAACGAAAAAGAGAGAGAGGACTCGATACCGGTGTATTGGTCCAAGGCGGGAAAAGGATCCGACGTCGAACCGAAGAAAAAAGAGAAAAAATAGGGAAAATCAACTGTTTCCTCGGGGAAAAACGAACTACGTCTGTCGGGCTCCACGGAAAAAAGAAGACTGAGCAAGATGGCACCCTTGGGCGGGAAGGGTACCGCGCATGCGCGCTGCAATTCCCAAAGGCTTTCTTTGAAAGCTGGAGAAATGCTGCGCACGAGGGCTCCATCGGCGCCGACGTCACCCATATGTGAGGACTGACTTCCTGCTTGGTCCTGGAGAAAAAAATGCATCCCTGTTGAGGAAGTTCCAATGAGATGTGGAACAACCAGGGAATTGTGCAATTTTTACACTTTCACGTGGTCTAAACCCTGGTTACCCTTCCTTAAAAAGAAATTTTAAGGAATATGGTAAAAGTAGGAAAAAAACAGTCATGTACGAACCATGACTGGTGGAGACTACCCGCTGAAGGCCTTATTGAGTATCTGGCCAGATACCTATAGGAGTAGCTCTGAAGCTCTCTGGCAAAAGCCCACAGTTGCAGAGCTTTGTTGTAGAATTGCAGAGAGCATGTTGTAGGTTGCTTAGATCTGGCTATTAAACTGCCAGTGTGCAACCGTATTTATTCTATTGGAACCCAAAGAATTGAATGTGGCTAACAGTCAACAGGCCTGATGCCTGCAACAATATATAGTCCAAATGAGTTCTGGATCTCCTTTGGACTTATCTGTTATTAAGGCAGCATAAAAGTTAGGTCCCATGAGTTGGAGAGGACCGACAGACATAATTTGGAGTAGAAATACCCACTTTCTGTGCGAACAGCTGCCTTAAAAAGATATGTGAGAAGGAGATGAACTGCAAAAAAGGGGGAAAAACTCTGTATAAAAACTAGTTACTGGAATAGGTTCTGAAGAAAACCTATGGCTTAGAGGATAAGCCCTCCAGTTGATTAGTAATACTCTTAGAGACTAAATGTCTGGACTAAGAGGGATAGAAATTAATACAGAGTTGAAAAGACCTACAATTTAGTAAGTCTTTGAAAAATAGGGTACCCCTGCAGTTAAAAGTATGAGATATCCTCGTACAGGAAAACTGACAAGGTGAAAGTTATAGTTCACCCTAATGTTAGTTCTCTTTTTTGTTTTAAAAAGAGAAACCAGTTATCTCTGGGGTATGATAGTCCCTAATAGCTTTTAGCTAGAAGGATAGATTCTCTTGTAGCAAGAGATCTATACCCAGAGGCGAGGATTGAATCAGTGTATGATGGATATCTCAGCATGAATGAGATGACCTTTAGATGCTTCTGCTGAAAAGAAAGAGGTTCAAGTTCTAAACCTCACACAGAAAAAGTGAATAAAACATCAGAAACCCTGCGATTGCTGGGTTTGCTGAGCCTGTTGAGGTTTTGACTTTCTTAGTCTGGTGTGGTGTTGCCCATCTTTGGAAACATCCGTAGAATGGGTAGAAGATGGATAAAACTTTTTCCCCTTGGGGGAATAAAGCTTTTTATGAGATTTTTTATTAGCTGGGATAGAGGAGAGTTTGGACAATCCTCTGAAAGAAAGAGCATCAGTGCTCAACTGATTAGCTTGAAATAAAGCCTCCTTGTTGAAGAGATTTTCACCAGTACAAGGAGTATTTCCCAGTCTTTCCTGAACCCATCTATCCAAGTCAGAAACTTGGAGCCAGGCTAAGCGTCGTGCTCCTATGGCTATAGCAGAAGTTCTGCTAATAGACTCAAAACAGTCCAGGGAAGCACGATTAAGAAACTTAGAGATATTTTGAGCATGATTGACTAATAAGGAATAGTCTGCTCTTTTATGCTCTGGAAGAAAAGGGTTCAAAAACTTTAAGTTCTTTGTGACTTCTTCAAGAGATAATCCCATATAGAAAATATATGAGGTAATTTTTGCTGAAAGCATGGATGCCTGGAAGCATCGATGTCCAAAGGCATCTAAAGTCCTAGACTCACGACCTGGCGGATAAGAAGAGTGCTTCTTTGCACTCTTAATATGCCTCATTGCTGATTCTACAACAATGGAATGATGAGGAAGTTGAGTCTTCTGAAAACCTGGAGAAGGTGGCACCTTGTACATAGTGTCAAGTGTCTTGGAATGTGGGGATACTGTTAAGGGAGTTTCCCACATTTTAAACAGTAGATCTAGTAAGATCTGATGCACTGGAAGCATGATCACCTCATTTGGAATCCAGGGAAAATGCAGTGTCTCTGAATTCCCCGGTAAGGATTCTTTACCAGGTATAGAAATGGCAAGTAACTTTGCCATATCAAGCAGAAAAGCTTGAAAAGAAACCTCCCCCGAAGAGGACTCTTTGAAATGAGGGGTAAAGGCTAGACTTGTGGAAAAATCAGCCTTGGTACCGATGGATTCATCCCAGTCATCGGGATCGGAAGACTGAAAAGGATGAAGCATCGGATTTTCTTTAAAGTGTAGTCTTTGGTACCGCCCGAGGTCGGTACCGAGACGAGTCGGTACCGAATCTTCCATGCTAGAGAGCGATTCCAGGCTCGGCATCGAGGGAAGCGATTCTGTCGAAGTAAGCATGGACAGTACCGACACCGATGTCAATACCAGTACCGGAAGCGATACCGATACTCGAGGAATGGTCTGCAGCAAGTCTAACGGTACCGAAGTAGCCGAGAGTGCTAGACTACGTTCATCGGTGAGGAGTGTTTCATCCATCACCATAGCCAATGCTGGGGTGTCGGTACCGCCCGAAGCGGCCACAACCACCGAGCATGGCCCGGGTATGTTCATCGAGGTAAGAACATTGGGAACAACCCGGAGCCCCGTTGGTGCTCTGGAGCCCGAAGACTCCTGCCGGGGCTTTGTTGCCAAGATGTCCTCGAGGGCAAGGCCAAAGCCATCTCGATACTGGAAAGGAGATCTACCACTCGAGGACTGGCTAGTCTTTACAGACTGTTGTTTGGTTACCTGATCCTGTGAAGAAGAAGATATTTCAGCTGGTAACATGAAAGGGGACCGGGTATCGAGTTCTGCTAGATTCTGAAGACTTCTTCTGTTTGAGCTCCAGCAGGAGAGACAGTCCAAAGGACAATGGTCAGGACCTAAACATCTTAGACACCAAGTATGAGTGTCTGAAAAAATATCTGTACCGCCACACTTTGAGCATTTCTTAAGGATAGTGGCTGGCTTTTCCATAACGGAAGGGTAGAGGCCTAGTGGCCTAGAAACCGTCAGGCACTAAACAGGAAAAAATTTCTAAGGAAAGAAGAAATTCTTCAGGAAAAAGAAGAAAAGTACCGGCGGTACCGGTAGCGTCGAGGGAAGGCAAACGCGACCACAAAAAAGTAAAAATATAAAAAGAAGAATTTTCTGCGGTGACAGGAATACGTCCTGCCGGCTCCGCAGAAAACTGAGAGGCAGATGGGAAAGGCGGGAAGGCAGCACGCAGGCGTGGTGGGATGCTCCCAAAAGCGTTCTGATTGGACGCTGGGGAGCGTTCCCGCGCAGGCTCCGTCGGTACCGACGATACCCATATGTGAAGACTCATTCCTGCTTGTTCCTGGAGATCACCTGCTACAGGTGAGTAACTGCCCTTTCTCCATGGACAAGCAGGAAAAAAGTCCTCACATATGAGAATCTCTAGCTACAGACTATCTTTAACAAAAAAGGGGATGATAACATGCCCAGCTGGGCTAATTAGTATATTTTTTTGTGGCAACAGACCTTTTATGTATATAAAATTTATGCATTTTTTCTGGTTTTGAAGGTACCCTGAATGGAACGAAATGGGCCTAGGGGGGATGGAATTGGATTCTACTTCTTGAACAGATTTTGAAGTACTGATTGGCTGAAACTGCTGTTGCATCAGGAATCCACATCCAGACAGTAGTGAGATGTGAAGGTGTTGACCGAAGACCACATTGCAGCTTTGCATCTCTCTTCCAGGGAGACAGAGTGCAAGTGAGCCACTAATGCAGCCATAGCTCTGCGGGGGCAATTTCTCCAAATGGATGAGTTCTGTGCATACCATGTAGGGTTGACAACTTTTTGAAAGAGAAAAAACATCACCTGTGGCTAGTCATGCTCCGCCCATGCCCACCCACATCCCTACCCTGCCCCTGTCCCTCCCCCACCCCACCCTTGCCCCATCCCCTGTCCCCAAAAAATAATTGCAGAGGGGGCAATGTGCAAACTGAACAAGCAAGATTGCTACACATTCCTAAACAGAAATTCCATACTAACAGAATACCCAGCATTGGTTGTACACACAAACATAATACAGACAGGCCTTCATCAATAAATGAGCACAAAATTAAAAGAGAAATATATAGACAAAAATTTAACTAAAACTTTAGAAAGCTAGACGCTGCATGTAGTGCAACACAAGAGAAATAGAAATAAATTTTCCCTGTACTATAAAAGACAGCAGATGTCAGGATTAGCATTAGGAGGGATGCAATCTGGCAATTGCCCTAGACCAGCGGTTCTCAACCTGTGGGTTGCGACCCTCACGGGGGTCGCCACAGGATTTAGCAGGGGTCGCTTAGTCTGTCAAGTTAAAAAAAAAATTTTAAAACACGCACAAGTTGCTGCCGCTGCCGAGTCTGCTTCTCAGCAGCGGCAAACTCACCCCCTTCCTTCTGATGCAGCCACGGGCTCCCTGCCTCTTAGGGAACCGCGGCTGTGCCTGTAAAATTGTTGCGGAGCCTCCCTGTCTCTCGACGGGCTCCGTGCAGCATTGTCCCTCCTCCAAAGGAAGTGGTAAAGAACTTCCTTTGGAGGCGGGACAATGCTGAACGCAGCCTGTCGAGAGACAGGGAGGCTCCACAACGATTTTACAGGCAGAGCCGCGGTTGCCTAAGAGGCAGTGAGCCGCGGCTGCATTAGAAGGGAGGCAGACATGGGGAGAGGTGATGAGGGGGCAGGGAACCTGCAACACGGCTGACATCGACGGGGGGGAGGGGGGACTGATATGGATGGATGGAGGGAGGGGGGCTGACATGGAGGGAGGAGGTGCTGACATGGAGGGAGGGAACTGATATAGATGGATGGAGGGAGGGGGCTGACATGGACAGAGGGAGGGGGCTGATATGGATGAATGGATGGAGGGGAGGGGGGCGGACATGGAGGGAGGGAGGGAGGGGGCTGACATGGACAGAGGGGGGCTGACATGGAGGGAGGAGGGGCTGACATGGAGGGATGGAGGGAGGGGCTGATATGGATGGAGGGAGGGGGGCTGACATGGACAGAGGGGGGCTGAAATGGAGGGAGGGGGGCTGACATGGAGGAAGGGGGCTGACCTGGATAGAGGGATGGATGGGGCTGACATGGATGGAAGGGGGCTGACAAGGACAGAGGCAGGGAGAGAGGGGGCAGAGAAGGAAGGATGGAAGGAGGGGGCTGACATGGACAGAGGAGGGCTGGCATGGAGGGATGGAGGGAGGAGGGGCTGACATGGAGGGATGGAGGGAGGGGGCTGACATGGAGGGATGGAGGGAGGGGGCTGGCATGGACAAAGGGGAGGGATAAGGGGACATACTGGACAGACGGGATAAATGCTGGACAGAGGCGAGAGACAGTGCGGGTTAGGATTATAATGGGCAGATGGGGGGGCTAGGACTGGTAATGGGTTGATTAGGGAAGGCTAGGACTGGGAATGGACTGATCAAGGGGGGGTTGGGACTAGTAATGGACTGATAGGGGGGTAGGACTGGTAATGGGCTGATTAGGGGAGCCTACCACTGGTAATGGGGTTGGGGGGGGGACTAGCACTGAAAATGAGCTGATTAGGGGAGGCTAGGATTGGTAATGGGCTGATGGGGTGGGGTAGGACTGGTAATGGACTGATGGGAGGCTAGCATTGGAAATGAGCTGATCGGGGGGGGGGGGGGCTATGACTGGAAATGAACTGATTAGTGGAGGCTAGGACTGGTAATGAGCTGATGGGGGTAGGACTGGTATTGGGCTGATTAGGGGAGGCTAGCACTGGTAATGGAGTTGAGGGGGGGATTAGCACTAGACGTGAGCTGATTGGGGGGCTTTGACTGGGAATGGGCTGATTGTGTGGAGGGGAGGATAAAGCTGCTGGCCCTGGAAGAAAACTGGGGGCTAAGGCTACAAATGGGCTGATACGAGGGGATGGGAGAATGGAACTGGAAGGGAGTGGATCTGAGAGGGGCTGCCATGGTATTTGTACTAGAAGGGGACTGGTCAGTGGGGAAGGAGGGGGACTGGAAGGGAATGGACACCAGTGGCAGTCATGGGAATGCATGTTGACATTGGAAGGTACTGGGAGTGAGGACTGGAAAGGGGCTGATACTGGGGATGGTTACTGGGACTGGAAATAGGCTGATGTAAAGAAGTGAAGAAAACAAAAGAAGAGATAAGAAATGACAGATGGACCATAGACCACAGAAAGAGAGCTAAGAGAAGACAGGAAAGCAGAAGCCTCAGATCAGGACCAGCATGATCAGAGAATAAATTGGTAAGACAACAAAGGTAGAAAAAATAATTTTATTTCATATTAGTAATTTGACTACAAAATCATAATAATTTTGAAATCAAATAGTGTTACTTGCTATTGTGATTAATTATTGTGGTTTAAATAAGTACATTTTATAAATAAAAACATATTGCAAAGGCCTATAATATATTAATAATTCAACAAATGATTATAGCGACAATGCGTTAACGGTAAAGGAAGAGAGACGCATTTGATTTTATCATTGGGGGTCACCACAAGTTGACCAATGGTAAAAGGGGTCACGGTACAAAAAAGGTTGAGAACCACTGCCCTAGACCCATAAGCCAGAGAGGGCCTCAGATCAGTCGGAGACAGAAAAAGGCACAGCTTGCTAGTGGGCTTTAGGCAATGCAAAGTGTGCTTTCTAGTTAATGGCCACTTCTGGCGACCCATCAGCTCCTGGGTTTCTGGGCAGTGTGACAGGAAGTAGATTGCCATGCTTTTCTTCTGAGGCAGCGGAGAGTTAAGTGACTTGCTCAAGGCTATAAGGAGTGCTGGTGGGAACTGAACCCTGGTTTCTTGATTACCAAGTCAGTGCTCTAACTACTAGGCTACGCTTCTAGCTGCATCCTCTCCCAGCATCAGCTCCTTTTCGGGGTGCTTGTGGCTACTCTAGAGTGCTGAATTGCTGTGAGTAGCCACAAGCACCACGTGCCTTAAACGGGAGTAGCCACGGTGATCGCAGCTCTCCTTGAAGCCTGCATGACCCCATATGCGGTACGAGCCCAGCCCCGTGGCTTCACTTTTCTTTTTCAATTCTGCTGCCGCTGCCCAGGGCCAATTCGAGCTCACCGTGGCCACTCACAGCCCCAATCGCTGCCCGAAGCTGCCTTGCTGCATTCGTATGGCTGGCCCTTGGCAAGGCCATGCTAGGGTTTCTCGCACTCCCCTGCAACCTATAAATCACCACCCTTCCCTCATTATTATTAATGCTGGCTACACGCCACCCTATGTTTTCCCCAAAACTCCTTTGTGAACTCTTTTCACGTGATGCTAGTATTTCTCCTTCAAATCCAATGTTGTAAGAAAATTGCAGTGAAAGGGCAAATGCATAGCCAGAATAAAAACAACTACTTAGCAGTAAATACTTAGCATCATTCAAACAGGCTGCGATAGTCCAAAAAAAATCTCATTCTGATCATCTCACTAACAGCAACATTCTCCAGTATCAGGCATATAGGTGAACTAATATAAAGCCCTACAAAAGTAATCGAAGATCTACAAGGCCAAATCTACCATACCATACCAGCATAAACTTCCAAAACTCATACGAGGGGCCTGCTCAGAAAAAGCAGCACTATAAATAGTGCAGGGGGTCCAGGAACATCCATACACCTATTTGAAAAGCTGAACAAATTACTACAGTACAGTACAGATCCATATGTACAAACTCCATGTTAACACCTGGCCTCAGTCACACTCAGAACACAGACCCTTACCAAGTACAGACTAAGTAACCACAACCTAAAGTAAACTGAAACCCCAAGAAGCCAGAATCCGCATGCAGTGCAACATCAGATAAATAAGAAATGGAGTTCCTCATACTATGTAAAATATAAAGATAGCACAAAGTCCGATCACTAGATTGAAAATAAAATTATGTTTTCTACCTTTGTTGTCTGACCATTTTATTCTCTGATCATGCTGGTCCCGATATGAGGCTTCTGCCTTCCTGTCTTTTCTTAGCTCTCTTTTTATGGTCTATAGTCCATCTGCCATTTCTTGTCTCTTGTTTTCTTCACTTCCTTCCATCAGCCTATTTCCAGTCCCAGTGTCAGCCCCCTTTCCAGTCCTCCTCTCCCATTACCTTACAATGTCAATCCCCTTGCATTCCCAAGACTGCCAGTGGTGTCCATTCCCTTCCAGTCCCCCTCCTTCCCCATTGTCCAGCCCCTTCTAGTCCAAATGCCATCCCACGTATCAGCTCACTTCCAATCCTAGCACCACCCCTCGTGTCAACTCCCTTCCAGTCACCCTACTCTTTATCCATCTCCCTTCCAATGCCATCCCCATGTGCCCCCTTCCCTTCCAGTGCCCCCCATTACCCAGCCACCTATCAGTACCATCCCCAGGTGTCAGTTCTTTTCCAGCCCCTCCTTCCCCCCTCTATCAGCTCCCTTCCAATCCCCACCTTTCCCTCATGTCAGCTCTCTTCCAGCCCCCATCTTCCCCTGTGTCAGCTCCCTTCCTGCCCCCAATTTCCCCCATGTCAGCTCCCTTACTGCCACCTCCTTCCTCCCCTGGGTCAGCTTCCTTCCTGCCCCCACCTTCCCCCATGTAAGCTCCCTTCCAGCTACCACCTTCCCCCCATGTCAGCTCCTTTCCAGCCCCCCACATCAGATCGCTTCCTGCCACCTCCTTCCTCCCCGTTTCAGCTCCCTTCCTGCTCCCACCTTCCTCCGTGTCAGCTCCCTTCCTGCCACCTCGTTCTCCTGTATAAGCTTCCTTCCAGCCACCATCTTCCCCATGTCAGTTCCCTTCCTGCCACCTTCTTCCTCCTCCATGTCAGCTCCCTTCCTGCCCCACCTTCCCCCATATAAGCTCCCTTCCTGCCCCCACCTTCCCCCATGTCATCTCCCTTCCAGTTCCCAGTTTCTCCATGTCAGCTCCTTTCCAGCCCCCAGGTTATCCCCATGTCAGCCCCATCCCGCCCCCACCTTCCCCCCATGTTGGCTCCCTTCCTGCCACCTTCTTCCTCCCTCCCCGTGTCAGCTCCCTTCCAGCTCCCCCCAACTGTCAGTCCCTTCCTGCCACCTCCCCACCATTTCAGCTCTCATCCTGCCACCTCCTTCCACCCACCCCGTGTCAGCTCCCTTCCAGCTCCCCCCCCCCCACCCATCAGTCCCTTCCTGCCACTTCCTTCCCTGGCAGCCATGACACCTATGTTTTACAGAGCCACGGCTGCAATAGTAATAATTTAAAATCAAACCAAATCCAGTGCAGAGCCTTCCTTCTCTATGGAACCCCTGCTACTGCATCCCTCCCCCTCTAGCATAATTTCCTTTTGAGGGTTGGACACAGCAGCAGGGGTTCCACAGGGGTGGAAGGCTCCACACTGGTTTTGGATTGATTTTAAATTATCGCTATTGCAGTCATGGCTCTGTAAGAAGCAGGCGCCATGCCTGGCATGGAGGAGATAACGTAGTTACTCATCTGTAATAGGTGATCTCCAGGAACAGCAGGAATTTAGTCTTCACATATGGATGACGTCAGTACAGATGGAGCCTGCATGGGAATGCTCCCCAGCATCTAATAGGAAAGCCCTTGGGAGCATCCCACTGTGCTTGCGTAGCTGCCTTCCCGCTCTCCCTCCTCAGTTGAGTTGTAGCTGAGATAAAAGGAGAGAAAGAGAAAAAAGAGAACACCTACAATTCCTAGGGGAGGAGGGTGGGTTGTGAAGACTAAATTCCTGCTGTTCCCGGAGATCACTTGTTACAGGTGAGTAACTACGCTATCTCCAGGAACAAGCAGGAATTTAGTCTTCACATATGGGACTCCCTAGCTAGAAGATGCCAGAGAGATGACCTCAGAATTTGCTGTGGTTTGTCCCAGGTATGCCTAAAGATGCCATGTCTCCTCCATGGATGTCTGGTATCGAAATCTGGGACGGGGGGTAGGAGTTGTTCTAAGTCTGACAGAGATGCTGAAGAACAGCTTGGCCAAGCAAGGCATCCCAGCGGTAGTCCTTGTCCAGACAGTAGTAAGCAGCAAAAGTATAGACCGAAGACAGAGTTGCTGCTTTGCAGATCTCCTCAATAGCTACAGATTGTAGATTTGCCAACGAGGTAGCCATGGCTCAAACATTATGTGTAGTGACATGACCCTCAAGGGAGAGTCCTGCCTTCTCATAAGCAAAAGTGATGCAGTCTACTATCCATTTGTAGAGAGTACGTTTGGAGATGGCAACCCGAGGTGACTAGAGTCAAAGCAGATGAACAGCTGAGAAGCTTTCCGGTGCTCTCAAGTCCTCTGAAGATAAAAAGCTAAGGCATGTTTACAATCCAGAGTGTGGAGGGTTGCTTCTGCCCTAGATGAGTGTGGTCTAGAGAAAAACACAGGGAGGTAGACCGACTGGTTCAAATGAAAGGGTGAGACCACCTTCGGCATGAAGTGAGGATGAGTCCTGGGGACTACTGTTGTTAATTACCCTGTTATCCAAGTTCCAATCCCTGTTCAAATGTAAATGCATTTTCAGCAACCCTGAATGCATATGTTCCGTTTTGATGTACACTGCACTGATGATAATAGCGCAGTATAAAAGAAATGCTAAATAAATAAATAAATAAAATAAATACCTTATCATGGTGGAACCACGTGTAAGGTGGATCAGCCGCTAAGCCCTGGAGCTCACTAATGAGCCTTGCTGAAGTGAGGGCAATGAGGAAGATGACCTTCCATGTGAGAAACTTAATTGAAGTAGTGGCTAGAGGTTCAAAGGGCGGCTTTAGGAGCTGTCCTAGAACAACACTGAGGTCCCATGCCACTGGTTTGGTTAATAGAAGACCCCTCATGAAGCGTGCTATGAGCGGATGAGAGGAGGTGGGTTGGCCATTTAAGGGCACGTGAGAAGCCGCAATTGCACTTAGGTGTACTCTTACCAAATTGGTTCTGAGTCCAGAAGAAGATAGGTGTAGGAAATACTCAAGCAGCGCCTCCACTGGAGCTGAGAAGGAATTAAGATTCTTTCTAGAACAACAGAAAGAAAACCAATGCCACTTGAAAGCATAGGACCGTCTGGTGGATGGTTTTTTAGAAGCTAAGAGGATGCCCTTAACCTCCTGGGGAAGGTTAATACCTTGGAAGGCTATGCCTTCAGCAGCCATGCTGTGAGATAGAGAGACTGTGGACTGGGATGGAGCAGCGTCTCCTCCTCCTGAGAGAAGAGATCTGGAGCAGACCCCAGATCTATGGGTGGAGCTTGAGACAGATGCAGAAGGAGAGGGTAACAAATGATTGACGTGGCCAGCATGGGGCTATGAGTATCATGAAGCCCCTGTCCGGCTGGAGTTTGAAAAGAGTCTTAGGAATTAGGGGAATGGGAGGGAAGGCAAATAGGAAGCTGTGTCCCCATTGGAGGTGAAAAGCATCCACCCATTGTCTGTCCAGCGCAGGAGTCCTGGTACAGAAGCAAGGGAGCTTAACATTCTGAGGACTTGCAAACAGGTCTATCTCTGGAGTCCCCCAGATCTGAAAATTGTAGGAGACTGTGTCTACGTGAAGAGACCACTCGTGGGGGAGAAGGATTTGATTTAGTCTGTCTGCTAAAACATTGTGTTTGCCCGGGAGATACACCACTTGGAAGTGAATGCAATGATATATGGCAAAGAACCAGAGATGCAGAGCCTCGCTGCAGAAGGTCCAAGAACCTGTTCTGCCTTGCTTGTTCACGAAGAACATGGCTACTTGACTGTCAGTTTGGACTAGGACTCTGCGGCAACGAAGATGATCCTGGAGCACTTTGAGAGCATTGAGAATAGCTCTGAGCTCCAGCAGATTTATGTGGAGTTGTGACTCCTGATACCAGAGTCCTTGATGCGTCCATTGTCAGGGTACATTGATGTGCAGGCATCTAAAAAGGTGACCCTACAAGATTTTCTGGGGATCGTCACCACTGGAGAGACGAGACCAGAAGGGTAGACTTATCTTTTCCCCCAAGCGACCTGATACCTGAGACCACTGGGAAGCCAGTGTCCATTGGGCTGTGTGCATGTATAAACGGGCATATGGAACTGCATGCACCGTTGATGCCATATGACCCAGAAGTTGTAGCACTTCTCGAGCAGTCAGATAATTCTTGAGACATGCCCGAGATGCTAACTGATTGAGATGAGCACAGCGGAGTTGGGGCAGAAATGACCTTGACTGCTGAGTATTTAAGAGGGCCCCTATAAACTCTAGAGTTTGAGAGGGGACAAGTTGGGACTTTGGAAGATTTATGACAAATCCCAAGTGTTGTAACACCTGCATGGTGCATGAGAAGGACAGACCGGCCTCTTGAGAGGTGCTTGCTATTATGAGCCAGTCGTCTAAGTAAGGGAAGACAAATATCCCTAGAGTCCTTAGCAATGCGGCTACTACCGCCATGCATTTTGTGAAGAGTCTTGGGGCAGAGGCGAGACTGAAAGACAGGACTCTGTATTGATAGTGTCTTCCCCCAAACATGAAGTGCAGGATAGCACAGTTACTTACCTGTAACAGGTGATCTCTGGGAACAGCAGGAATAAGTCTTCACATATGGGTACGTCGGTACCGACGGAGTCCGCGCGGGAACGCTTCCCAGCGTCCAATCAGAAAGCTTTTGGAAGCATCCCAACACGCCTGCGTGCTGCCTTCCCGCCTTCCCAACTGCTTCTCCTCAGTTAAGTTTTAGAGCTGAGACAAAGAGAGAGAGCCAGGAGGGAAAGATAGAGATAGAGAAATGCAACTCCTAGGGGAGGTGGGTGGTTTGTGAAGACTTATTCCTGCTGTTCCCAGAGATCACCTGCTACAGGTAAGTAACTGTGCTATCTCCAGGAACAAGCAGGAATGAGTCTTCACATATGTGGACTCCCAAGCTGAGATGCCCAGAGGGAGTCCTAGCATGTTGTGAATCTAGAAGAGCCATGCTACTCCTCAGAACCTCAGGCATCCTGGGGATGGAGGGTAGGAGATGAATACAGAAAAAGTGCTGTGGAACAGCTGAACTAGAACAGGACTTCTACAGAGGAAGTCCCTGTAGAGAGGGTATCTAGTAGTAAATATTGAGATATGGGCATCCCTTGTTGGCATTGCAAAAGTCTACTGAGGTTCAAATGGATCTGTTAGAAGAGCCATCGAAAACTTCAAGGAGTACCTCACTGGGAAGTAGAGGTAAGAAAAGTAGAAAAAAAACAAGTGGAGGTCAGAACCCTTCAGGGTGAAAAATAGCCCCAGGGGAAAACGGGGATAGTAAAAAGAGGTAGGGCTTCAGCGGAGACGCAGAAGGTACCATTAAAGAAAGATTAAGCTGTTTTGGTCCAAGAAAAGTCCAATCCTAGGACCAAAAGAGAAATGAGTCTGACCCATCTGGACTGGTAGTAGAATCAGTCCATGTAGGAGAGAAAAGGTATGAAACCCCTGTATCTGATAAGAAAATAAGGACAGACTTAGGAAGCGCTAAGCTTTAGATAAACTGAAGTTCCGCAATGTCTTTCCTAAATGGATTAATTAGGAAAGAAAAAGGTACATGAAGAGCTTCAGAGGTACCTAATCCTGAAAGGTTATGGTAAGGAAAAAGATTGTTAATCACCACAGGAAGTGGTGATATGTGTAGAACCTTAAGTATGCTGGTACAGCATTGATAGGGGTAGTGCCCATCTGTCAGGATCATATAGGAATGTATGAATATCTGAACCTAAACAGACAGATAGATAAGTATGTGGATACATATCTACCTAAAAGATATCTCTCTCTCTCTCTATATATATATATATATATATACATACATTCCTAAATATATACACATATAGGGTATATATGCATATATATATACAGAGAGATATGTATGGGCAGAAGATAATATATATATATATATATATATATATGTATATGAATATGTAGGCATATAGACAGATGTCTCCAGGTATGTGGATGGAGAGATGTCTATAGAAGTTGATCCCCCTAGGAGTATGGGGAGAGAAAAGATTCATCTAACAGCAAGGAGGGTGATACCCGCTTGAATAGATGCATAGAGAATCTTCTTTCCCTGGTTATGATTAAGAGAGTCAGGGGAATAGTGTCCCTGACAAGAAAGAGTCTAGATTCCCTTCAGAATTTGAGCTCTTGAATAACCAGGATGGCCTACATGAAAAAAGCAGAGGATAACTTCCGTCTGAAGGCAGCAAGTCCAGATTTCTCCAGAACTGTAGTATGGAGAAATGGGTAGAGGACATCACTGGAGTAAGATACCATAGTGACCCGTCTATAAGGGCAAGATGGGTATCAGGCATCCTTTAGCTGCCAGTGAAAGAAAATTATCTCTGGCGAGAAAACCCAAGGAGATATGGGCCAAGCCAGGGAATTGGCCATTCTTTAGGTTGTCACGTGAAGAAAGGCCTGAGTCTTATGTCTCGAAAGAGATTTTAGATGAGATGGTAAGGGTAGGGAATACCTACCAGCCATGAAAAACATGACTGAGGGAACCCCTCCTTAACCCTTTGGGGTTATATGCTAGACAAGATACTGATGCTCTCTAGCAAGGGCCCATAGTGCAAAGCTACTCTGTAGAGTTGCAGAGAGCATGCTGCAGGTTAGTGGAGGAGTGGCCTAGTGGTTGGGGCAAGGTACTTCAGGCCGGAGGGTCGGGGGTTCAAATCCCACTAGAGGACAGCAACCTTGGGCCGGAAGGACTGGGGTTTCTAGTCCCACAGGTGCTCCTTGTGGTCTTGGGCAAGCCACTTAACCCTCCATAGCCCATGTTCCCTGTAAAATACGAGGGCCGTTTTTTTTTCAACCTCCGATCGCTCCGTGCAGATGCTACGCGGGCAGCAGAAAGCGGGCATGCGCTGTAGGCGACTGCGCAGCTCTTGCACTACACACTCCGCCATTGTTGACATTCAGGCGTCAGTCGGCGTTGTGCTACAGCCACGTAAACATGTCCACCATGATTGATGCTCCCTCCAAGTGTGAATTGCGAAGTGTGATTCATTTTCTACAGGCTGAAGGCCATAGTGCTGCAGAAATCCATCGGAGAATGAGTCGTGTGTATGGGGAAAACTTCATGAGTGATGGTGTTGGGCCAAGGACGCAAATCTGTCATTTCAGATGACCTGGTGCAACGAGTTGACAGAATGGTTAAAGAAAACCGCAGATTCACCATTACTGCTTTGTCTACGGAATTTCCAGAGGTTTCAAGGTCTGTTTTGTACTCTATTGTTACTGAACGGTTAGGCTACAAAAAACTTTGTGCACGTTGGGTCCCAAAAATGTTGACGGACGGCCACAAAAGCGCTTTCAAACCAATGAGGACCTTCAAACCAACGTCAAGGACTACTTGAATTCATTGGCGGCAACTTTCTTTGCAGAGGGTATTGAAAAGCTTGTCCACAGATATGACAAATGTCTCAATCTCTTCGGTGATTATGTCGAAAAGTAACCGTAAGTGTACCAATCTTTTGGTAATAAAATTATTGTTTTATATGAACTTGTCTTTTATTTATAGCCTATCGGAGGTTGAAAAAAAAACGGCCCTCGTAGTTATCTCAAAGTTATAATGCCCTGTTCAATGTAATTTCAGTTTGTTCAATGTAAACCGCACTGATGCAGAATGTAAGTAAGTAAAAGTAGTAAGAAGAAAAAACTGGCTGTTGAAAGCCAGTGGGTAAGAACTATTCTGCCAAGGACAAGGGGGCTAAGAATAGAAGTTAACCAAGCAGTCTGTGATAATAGGGTTCCCCAAACGAGGTTGATAACCTGTTTGGGGTTTAGCACTGAGGCTAGAAGGATTGCTAGTGGAGGAGAAGCCCTGGTTGTGTGGTGAACAGAACCAGTGGCTTAACCACTAGGAATTAGTGTATCTGCAGCAACTACCAGGGCAGCAGAGGAAAATTTCTTTTACCATCTTTTTTAGATTGGGAAAAAGAAACAACAGACATAGTAGGACTACCTATTGTCTGATGAGCTGCCCTAAGGTAATAAAGGGGGAGAAAACTCTGGAAAGGAGAATCCCCCTGTGGAACAGGTAGAGGACCATAGGGGCTTACCAGTGTAAAAGAGCCAGTCTTACAAACCGAATGATGTAGCAAGAGGGAGGTAAGACAGAGGTGAAGGAGACTGACTATTGAGGAAGTCTCCGAAAGGTAAGATGAGACATGCCAGTACAGGGAAAACAACTGTCCTATTGATAGTTGTCATTTCTCTTTTCCCCAAGAGGAAGAAAAACCTGTGAAGTATGGGCATGATCATCATAAAGACTCTTAGAGTAAAAGAAAAGATGTCTCATGAAGAGATATCTAGAAAAGGTTGGGATAAATTTAGTGCAGCTACTTCAGCAAAAAGAAGCAGACTGCCACTCTAACCACCAACCAAAAAGGGGAAATAATGACCTATTTGAAACCCTGCGACTGCTGGGTTTGTTGACCCTGTTGAGGATGTGGTTTCTTCAGACCAGGGCGATGTTTCCCCTGTTTGGGATCATCTGAATGATGGGCAGAAGATGGATAAAACTTTTTCCCCCTAGGGGAAGAAAGTTTGGTAGGACATTTCCTACCAACTGGGAAAGAGGAAGGCGTAGAACAGCCTCTGGAAACAGGAATGTCAGTGGTTAACTGAGCAACCTGGAGTAAAGACTCCTTGTTAAAGAGATTTTCTCCAGTGCAAGGAGTATTTCCCAGTCTTTCTTGAGCCCATTTGTCCAAGTCTGAAGCCTGCAGCCAGGCTTTACGTCGTGCCCCTATAGCTATAGCTATACCCTCCCCCATCTGCATCTGAACTACTCATTACGATTATACACCACATAATACGCATATGTATATAATGTTGCACTGTTCTGTGCTAATCTGTTCTACATTTTCTGTTTTCTTTACATTGTTTATTGTTATATGACGTTATATGTAAAACAAACTATGCTTTGTTGACTGTTGTTATTTGTGAACCGCAGCTGATCTCTGGAAGCTGCGGTATATATAAGTGCTTGTTAAATAAATAAATAAATAAAATAGCAGAAGTTCTGCTAACAGACTCAAAGGAGTCCAGGGAAGCACGAGTAAGGAACCTAGATATATTTTGAGCATGACTAACCAGTGAGGAATAGTCTGCACGTTTGGGCTCTTGAAGAAAAGGAGTCAAAGATAGAAATTTCTTTGTGACCTCTTCAAGAGATAAACCCATATAGAAAAAATATATGAGAGAATTCTTGCTGAAAGCATGGATGCCTGGATGGTTTGGCGTCCAAAGGCATCTAAAGTTTTAGACTCACGACCTGGCGGATAAGAAGAGTGCTTTTTAGTACTCTTCACCCGCCTCATTGCTGATTCTACAACAATGGAATGATGAGGAAGTTGAGTCCTCTGAAAACCTGGAGAGGGGGGCACCTGATATAGAAGATCAGTTGCCCTAGAAGGTGGGGGTACCGTTAAAGGAGCTTCCCACATTCGTAGAAGGAGATCCTGCAAGGAATGATGCAAAGGAAGCATGATGGCATCCTTTGCTCTCCCAGGAATATACAGGGATTCTACATTGCCTTGTGTAGGATCCTGTCCAGGTATAGAAATGGCAAGTGATTTTGCCATATCCAGGAGAAAAGCTTGAAAAGAAAGATCCCCAGAGGGAAATTCTTTTGGACAGGCTAGATCTACTGAAGAACTAGCATTGGCACCGAAGGATCTATCCAACCTTATAGGAATATAAGATCCTGAATGGTGGAGGATGGAATCCTTAGAGAATGGTCACCGATACCGTAGGAGGTCGGGACCAGCAATAGTCAGTAGCACATCGTCCATGCTAGGGATCGATTCCAAACTCGGTATCGAGGGAAGCGAGCCTGATGAGAGAAGCATGGAAGGCACCGACAGCAATGGTAATGTGGATACCGGTGCCGACTCCGGCACCGTATCCGGTACCAGTGGATGAAGGCCAGCCGGTGACAACTCTAACGGTATGGAAGAAACCGAGAGTGCCGGACATGGATCATCGGAACCGTGCCTTCGGTAACATCTGGTGTCGGTACCAAGGCGAGTCGGTACCCAGTCCTCCAGACTGGAGATCGATTCTAGACTCGGCATCGAAGGAAGCGAGTTTATCGATGCACATCTGAAGGGTACCGACGTCGGTACTAGTATCGGTACCGGGATCGATACCGATACTAGAAGGTCGGTCTGCAGCGTATCCAACGGCCCCGTAGGTACCGAGGATGCCAGACAACGATCCTTGGTGAGGAATGTTTCATCCAACACCATTGCCGATGCCGGGGTATTGGTACCGCTAGAAGCGGTGCCGATGCCGGGGTATCGGTACCGCTAGAAGCGGATGCCACCACCGAGCATGGCTCAGGTATGTTCTGTGAGGGGTGAACCTCAGGAACAACCTGAAACCCCACACAGGCTTTGGAGGCCGAAGACTCCCACCGGGGTTTTAAAGCCAGTGTGTTCTCGAGGGCAAGGCCAGAGGCATCTCTATGCTGTGCATGAGATTTACCACTCGAGGACTGGCTAGTCTTAACAGACTGTTTTTGCGTTACCTGATCCCGTGTAGAAGAAGAGGTCGGTGCCCTGAAGTTGGTTGGGGACCGCGTATCGAGGGAAACCCGATGTTGAAGACTTCTTCTCACAATACTATTGCAGGAGGGACACTCCGGAGGAAAATGGTCAGGACCCAAACAGATCAGACACCAATTATGAGTGTCTAAAGTTAATTTTGCACCGCCACAATTTGTACATTTCTTGGGAATAGTGACTGGCGGTTCCATGAAGGAAAGTGAGTAGGCCAAGCAGGCCTAAAGAAAACCGAGAGGCACTAACAAGGAAAAAAATATTCCTTATGAAGGAAAAATTTTACAAGAAAAAAGAAGAGAAACACCGGCGGTACCGGTGGCGTCGGGGAAGGCAGCCACGACCACAAGAAAACCAAAAAATAAAAGAAGAATTTTCTGTGGTGACAGGAGGACGTCCTGCCGGCTCCGCGGAAAAACGAAAACTGAGGAGAGGCAGTTGGGAAGGCGGGAAGGCAGCATGCAGGCGTGTTGGGATGTTTCCAAAAGCTTTCTGATTGGACGCTGGGAAGCGTTCCCGCGCGGACTCCGTCGGTACCGATGTACCCATATGTGAAGACTCATTCCTGCTTGTTCCTGGAGATCTTTCTGTGCTCTGGATGGATAAGAATAAGAGTGCACGCTTCCTTTAGATCAGTGGTTCTCAACCTTTTTTGTACCGTGACCCCTTCTACCATTGGTCAACTTGTGGTGACCCCCAATGATAAAATCAAATGCGTCACTCTTCATTTACCGTTAACGCATTGTCGCTGTAATCATGTGTTGAAATATATTATAGGCCTTTGCAATATGTTTTTATTTATAAAATTTACTTATTTAAACCACAATAATTAATCACAATAACACATAACAATATTTGATTTCAATTATGATGATTTTGTAGTCAAATCACTAATATGAAATAAAAATATTTTTTCTACCTTTGTTGTCTGACCAATTTATTCTCTGATCATGCTGGTCCTGATCTGAGGCTTCTGCTTTCCTGTCTTCTCTTAGCTCTCTTTCTGTGGTCTATGGTCCATCTGTCATTTCTTATCTCTTCTTTCGTTTTCTTCACTTCTTTCCATCAGCCTATTTCCAGTCCCAGCAACCCTCCCCAGTATCAGCCCCTTTCCAGTCCTCACTCTCAGTACCTTCCAATGTCAACTTGCATTCCCAAGACTGCCACTGGGGTCCATTCCCTTCCAGTCCCCCTCCTTCCCCACTGACCAGTCCCTTCTAGTACAAATACCATGGCAGCCCCTCTCAGATCCACTCCCTTCTATTTCCATTTTCCCATCCCCTCGTATCAGCCCATTTGTAGCCTTAGCCCCCAGATTTCTTCCAGGGCCAGCAGATCTATCCTCCCCTCCCCACAATCAGTCCATTCCCAGTCAAAGCCCTCCAATCAGCTTGCTTCCAGTGCTAGTCCCCCCCTCAACTCCATTACCAGTGCTAGCCTCCCTTAATCAGCTCATTGCCAGTGCTAGTCCCTCTTCAACCCCATTACCAGTGCTAAGCTCCCCTAATCAGCCCAATACCAGTCCTACCTCCCCATCAGTTCATTACCAGTGATAGCCTCCCCTAATCAGCTCATTTCCAGTGCTAGTCCCTCCTCAACCCCATTACCAGTGGTAGGCTCCCCTAATCAGCCCATTACCAGTCCTACCCCCCATCAGCCCATGACCAGTCCTAGCCTCCTCTAATCAGCCCATTTCCAGTCCTAACCTCCCCGATCAGCTCATTTCCAATGTTAGCCCCCCATCAGTCCATTACCAGTCCTACCCCCCTATCAGCACATTACCAGTCCCAACCCCCCCTTGATCAGTCCATTCCCAGTCCTAGCCTTCGCTAATCAACCCATTACCAGTCCTAGCCCCCCCATCTGCCCATTATAATCCTAACCCGCACTGTCTCTCCCCTCTGTCCAGCATTTATCCCCGTCTGTCCAGTACGTCCCCCTTCTCTTCCCTTTGTCCATGTCAGCCCCCACGCCCTCCCGCCATCCCTGACAGTCCCCCCTCTGTCCATGTCAGCCCTCCCTCCCTCCATGTCAGCCCCCTCCATCCCTCCCTCCATCCATTTCAGCCCCCTCTCTCCATGTCAGATCTCCCTCCCTCCATCCATCCATCCATATCAGCCCCCCTCCCTCCATCCATCCATATCAGCCCCCCTCCCTCCATGTCAGCGCCCCCCTCCCCCATGTCAGCCCCATTGCAGGTTCCCTGCTCCCCTCTCCCCATGTCTGCCTCCTTCTTCTGCAGCCACAGTTCCCTGTCCCTTAGGGAACTGCGGCTATGCCTGTAAAACCGTTGCGGAGCTTTTCTGTCTCTAAACGGGCTCCGTGCAGCATTGTCCCGCCTCCAAAGGAAGTGGTAAACAACTTCCTTTGGAGGCGGGACACTGCTGCACGGAGCCCGTCGAGAGGCAGGAAGGCTCCGCAATGGTTTTACAGGCATAGCCGCGGTTCCCTAAGAGGCAGGGAGCCGCGGCTGCAGAAGATTGGAGTCTGAGTTTGCCACTGCCGAAAAGCGGACTCGGCAGCGGCAGCAACTTGTGCGCTTTTTTTTTTTTTTTTTTTTAAACGGCAGAGTGAGGCGACCCCCGCTAAATCCTGTGGTGACCCCCGTGGGGGTCGCAACCCAAAGGTTGAGAACCGCTGCTTTAGATCCAGAGAACAGAGTTAGTCTTGACTCTGGAGATAGGGAAGAAGGGTCCCCAGAGAGAACATCTTGAACTTCTCCCGTAGAAGATGCTTATTTAGGTCCCTGAGGTCCAGAATGGGCCTGTATCCCCCCGTTTTCATTGGAATAAGAAAGTAGGGAGAATAGAAGCCCATTCCCTGCTGGAATGTTGGCACCTCCTCTATTGGGCACTGCAGTAGAAAGGAGGTGACCTCTTGTAGTAACAGAGCAGCGAAAGGAGGCTGAGAATGGAACTCTCTTGGCGAAGGGGGGGGGGGAGTAGGCTTCATAGATGAAGTCTGTATCCCTTCCATACTATTGTTAATGTCCACTGCTCCGAGGTGATGAGATGTCATCTGTGGGCATAATGGCAGAGTCTGCCAGGAATGTGGATGGGGTCGGGATTCTCCAGAGGCAGGACAACTATGTTCTCTAGAAAGGAGTCAAAAACCCGAAGCAGCCTAAGCCTGCTGAGGTGGCTGAGACTTGGGAGTCTGAGCCTTCTTTTGCTGTTTTGTAGGTTGTTGTCCCTTCTGAGGAGCATAATGCGGACATTGAACAGCAGGGGTATAAGAAGGATAATACTTCTTTTTATTGAAGGAGGCTTTCTTTGCTGCTTTCTTCTTAGCTGGGTTGGCATATCTAGAGAGCCTATTTAGGGTAGTGTTCTCAGACTCCAAATGAGAGGCCTTGTCTTGCCAATCCTTGCCAAAAAGGTTTTCACCGGGACAAGGGATATTACCCAGCTTATCTTGAACTCATTGTTCAAAATCCAATGCTTGGAACCAAGCTATCCTGCGTGCACGGATGCAGATGGAAGAAGTTCTGCTGATGCACTCAAAGCAATCAAAAGTTGCTCTATTAACAAATTTTGAAAAATTCTGAGCATGCTTTACAAGGGTGAGATAATCCGCCCTCTTGTCATCGGGAAGAAGAGGAGTCCTTAACTTCAAATTTTTAGCCACCTCTTTGAGGAACATACCCATATAGAGTATGTAGGAACTAATTCTGGATGATAGAATGGAGGCTTGAAAGCAACGTCGACCAAAAGCGTCGAGGGTTCTTGATTCACTATCCGGAGGGTTTGAGGTATGTGCTTGCGTGCTCTTGTTTCAAAGCATTGCCAATTCCACTATCATGGAATGGTGCGACAATTGTGTCTTTTGAACACCAGGACATTCCAGTACTCGGTACATGGTATCAAGCCGGTGGGTATGGGGAGAAATAGTCAGAGGTGTCTCCCACATACAAAGCATCAGGTCATGAAGTATTTGATGGATAGGGAGCGTAGCTGCCTCTTATGGAGCTGTCGGGTATTGAAGAATTTCCAATTCTTTGGCCCTAGGCTCTTTCTCTGATGTTACTATTATGGACAGGCCCCTAGCAACATCACGAATGAAGTCTTGGAAAGACATGTCCTCTGGTGGGGACATACGGCATTGTGGAGATGGAGACGGGTCCTCTGCATGTCTTGAGTATCGGCCGATTCATCGACCAAGGAATCGGAATCCGAAGAGAAGTATCGTAGGGCAGGATGTTCCCGCTCCATATGAACTCTGTACCAGTCAAAGCTGATACCTGGAATCTTTGTAGTTGGAACCTTGGTACTGGAAACAAATTTGAGGGCTGGCATGGGCGGTAGTGTGGAAAGCAGCAAGAAAGTCAATGCAGCCTGTATCAGTACAGACACCTGCGGAACTGACTGTAAGAGTTTCACTGGAACCGAGGCCGCCAGTAAGGCTGCTAAGCGCCACTGAATGGCAAGGATACATTGATCCATGGAGGTTGCCGATGCTTGGGTATTGGTACCGGAATTGCGGGCCATGATCCCTGAGCATGGCACCAGGAGCTCTCCGGAGGTGGAAGCCTTGGGAGCATCCTGGGACCCACTAAGGCTTTGGAGGGAAGGTCCTCCCGCCAGGGTTGTTTGGCCGGTGTGTCCCCCTCCAGGGCAATGCCTGATGCATCGCGATGATTATAAGGAGATCTACCCTTGGGAGGGTGGCCAGCCTTCGATGAAGACTTAGATTTCGAAACTTGAGATCCTTGCAAGGAAGATAAAGCTCTCGATGATGTCGATGCTAAAGAGATGGCGTTGGAGGCAAAGAGGGTGCCCAGCTTGCAGCTCGATTCTGTAGGCCTTTCTTCATCATCTTTCTGCAGAGAGGACATTCTGATGGTTGATGACCAGGCCCTAGTCATTTTAGACACCAGTCATGGGTGTCTGTGACCGAGATGGTACTGCCACACTTAGAATACTTCTTAAAACCACAGGATGCACCTGAAGAAAGGAAAATGTTCTCCACAGTTTGTTTGTTTTTTAAAGGAAGAAAGAAAGTACCAATGGAGGTCGGTACCAGCGTCAACAGGAAGACAAGACGCGAACCACAAAAATATGAAAAACAGGAATTTTCTGCGGTGACAAGATTTGCTTCCTGTCAGCTCCGCGGAAAATGAAGAACTGAAGAGGGAGAGCGGGAAAGGCGGGGAAGGCAGCTAGACAGGCACAGTGGGATGCTCCCAAAAGCTTTCCTATTGGATGCTGGGGAGCATTCCCGTGCGGGCTTTGTCGGTACCGTCGTCACCCATATGTGAAGATTACATACCTGCTTGTCCCTGGAGATGATGAGGCTTTGCTGGGGGGAGACAAGGACTCCAAGAGAGAGATGAAAATCTGTTTTTTTGCTCTAGCCACTCCTGGTCCCGCAGCCAGAGCAAAAAAAAATCAACCTTTCAACAGCTGGTCTTAGATCTCTGCCAGTAGCCAGCCTGGCCATATAAAAACCGGCCAGGGTGGCTGAATACTGGCTGGTTGACAACCCTAATACCATGACAGTCATGAACTCACTTCTAAGCCAGGGCATGTGGCATATGATCTCAGTCTCTCAAATTTACTGCTAATGCTTGACATAGTACTTGCATCGTGGTAAAGATAGCCTCCCTGTGGAGTTCACAAGTTGTTGTGTATGGGTAATTTATCAAGGTGTGCTTGGAAATTCCTCTTAATTAAGCCTTTGGCACCCAACATGATGGGAAATAGTATCTTTCTGCCACATTTCTTGGTCTCAGACTGCATTTCTTGGTACTTGAAGATTTTCTCCTTCTCAACACGATTCACAGAGTAGTTGCTTGGAATTGACATCTCTATAATCAATGCCGTTCTGATGTTTTTCTCCTTTACCACTATATCCGGCTTTTTGGCATCCAGCTTGTTATCAGTCGGAATGGGAGTATCCCAAGTGATCATAACCGTTTCATTTTCTGTAATTCTTTTAGGGTCATGATCCCAGTGCTTTTCAGGCAAAGTGATGTTGTACTGTTTACAGAGTTTCCAGTTGATGAGGTGTGCTACTTTATTGTGCCTTTCTGTATAGAAATTTAATGCCATCAGAACTTCACAGTCAGCTATGAGGTGAGTCACTGTTTTCAGCTCTTTATCACAGACTTGGATATGTTTATTTTGCCATTTTTTTCAATGCTTACTGTAAACCATCTTGTTCGTAATCCACTATCCTGGGTGATCCATGACATGACTCTGAAGGCTCAGGCCTGCCTGGGCAAAAGTGAAAGAAATGCAATCTGCAAGCCAAACTGATAATGTGCATTTGGAGATGGCAACCTCCTGCTTGCAAGGGTCAATAGAAACAAAAAGCTGGATGGACTTTCTATGGGCTTTTGTCTGCTCCAAGTAGAAAACTAAGGCTCATTTGCAGTCCAACATCTGCAGCGCAGTTCCTCCTTTATGAGAATGGGGCTTTGAAAAAATGTTGGAAGAATGATTGACTGGTTAAGATGAAATTCTGTAACCACTTTTCGGAAGAAACTTGGGATAAGTATGAAGCACCTCTCTGTTATGATTAAATTTAGTGTAAGGTGGATGAACTACTAGAGCCTGAAGCTTACTCACTGCACGCTGAAGTGACTGTCACCAGAAGCAAAACCTTCCAGGTCAAGAACAACAGAGGTCAGGTATTGAGTAGCTTGAATGGAGCCTTCATCAGTTGCAGGAGAACCACACTAAAGTCCCAAGACACTGCGGGTGACTTGTTGCGAGGTTCAAAAAGATGTAAGCCCTGCATGAAGTGAACAATTAAGGGCTGTACAGAAATGGGTTTACCTTCTACACCATGGTGGTAAGATCCGTATGCCCTTATGGAGAGGTGCAGAGGGTATTCAAGCAGTGTTTCTGTGGGACAGGGGGAAAGGATTTAAGCACACAAGACAGTAAACCTCTTCCACTTGAAACATAAGATTGTCTAGTGGAGGCCAAAAGGACAACATTGACATCAGCTGGCAGATTGAGGGCAGATAACATTCACCTCTCAAGATTCAAGCTGCGATCGTGAGGGATTTGATGTTGGGATACAACATCGCTCCATTCTCCTGTGATATCAAATCCAGCGCCTGCCTTAGCCGCATTGGTTTATTAAAATTTGATATACCGCCCTTCATAGCATCAGAGCGGTGTACATACTTCTAGAGGGGAAAAAGAATTCCAATGAAATATAAGAAACAGGAATAAATATTGTACAGTAGGGTAACAGGAATAGAGGGAAAAGAAGAGGACAGTCTAAGAGTGGGAACCAGGGGTGGGAGGGAGGGAAAGCAAAGTCCTGTGTTGCTGTGGGGCGTCAGGTCAAAAGCTAGATGAAATAAATGGATCTTAAGGCATGATCTGAATTTCAGGTAAAGTTCCAGGCGGAGGTTGGGAGGTGGAGCATTCCACAGGCTGGGTCCAAGAAAATTAAAAGCATAAGGAGAGGAATGGCCAGCACATAAAAGGAGGTGATAATGCCTCTGTATAAGTCTCTGGTGAGACCTCATTTGGAATATTGTGTAGCATTCTGGAGACCAAACCTTCAGAAGGATACAAACAGGATGGAGTCGGAGCAGAAGGTGGCTACTAAAATGGTCAGTGGTCTTTATTATAAACCATATGGGGACAGACTTAAAGATCTCAAAATGTATACATTAAAGGAAAGGCGGGATAGAGGAGATATGATAGAGACGTTTAAATACCTCAGTGGCATAAATGCACAGAGGAGAGCCTCTTTCGACTGAAAGTAAGCTATATAATGAGGGGACACAGGATGAGGGTAAAAGAGGACAGACTCAGGAGCAATATGTACAATTATTTCTTTATAGAAAGAGTAGTAGATGCGTGGAATAGTCTCCCAGTGGAGGTAATAGAGATGAGGACAGTATCCGAATTCAAGAAAGTATGGGACAAACACAGAACATCTCTAAAGGGAAAAAAGGGACTATAGTAGTTGATATGGAAGGGCATACTAAATAGGCCATATCTTTTTCTACTGTCACATTTCTATGTTTCTAGAATAATGGGTAGATTCATATTGAGTGTATGATGGGGGGGGGGGGGGCGGGGAGAGAGAGAAGAGATTGGCATAGATGGAACATAGGAGATGTGAAGATGTGTGAAGAATAATATGGGATGAGAGATAAGAGGGTATTCCAGTGTGTAAATTCTTATGAACTGTGGTAAGGAGTTTGTATTGAGCCAGAATAATGAATAGGTAGCCAATGGGAGTCGATGAACAAGGGCATAACGCGATCAAATTTGGAAGCATGATACAGTAATCTAATGGGCGTATTTTGGAGATATTTGAGCTGATAGGAAGACTAGCATACATGTTATTACAATACTGCAGGCAAGATATGACGAGGCACAAGAGCAGTGTAGTTAAAGCAGAATCAAAAAGAAATGAACGGATGGATCTGATTTGGCAGAGAGCATAGAAAGAGTGTTTCAAAACAGTGCTAATTTGTTAATGAAAGGTGAGGGCATTGTCAAGAATAACTCCGAGGTATTTAAAGAAAGGTGTCAGTGAGTTGAGTGCACCGTTAACTGAAGGAATAAGAACAGTACTGCAGAAGAGCTGGTGAGCCAGGTGGATCCTGAATGGAACCACAGCTGACAGGGCCAATGAGGAGCGATGAGAATCATTGTACCTCTGTCTGTTTTGAGCTTAAGAAGGATCTTGGCATAATGACAGGTACAGGAGGATACGTGTACAGAAGATCCCCCCCAACTGAGGAAGAAACCATCACAGGCTAGTTTGCTGAGAGATCCCACTCTGAAGCAGAACTAGACAACTGGGCATTCTAAGGAGTGATGAAAAGATCTATCAAGGAGGGTGCCCCACTCCTGAAAGATTTGCTGCACCATGACCCTGTCCAGGGTCCATTTGTGAGGTTGAAAGGACTTGGCTCAGTCTATCAGCCAGTGTGTGTTGTTCACCAGGCAGATAAGTGGCTCTCAATTCCATCCCTTGAGAGACAGCGAAGTTCCACAACCTGACTGTTTCCCCAACACTGAATGTGCAACTCTGTCTCTCTCTGCTTGTTGATGTAGAATATAGCTACCTGATTGTCAGTCTAAATCAGTACATTTTGGGTGGCCAATTGATCTTTGAAAGTTCTCAGAACTAAGAACAATAGCAAACGCTCCAAAAAGCTTATCCAATGGAGACTTTCTTGGAGGCATCAAGTTCCCTGACTGTGGAACCCATCGAGGTGAGCTGCTCATTCCAGTTTGGATGCATCAGTCAGTAATTTTTGTGGAGTGGGAATTTGGAAGGAAAGACTATTTATTTATTTAACATTTCTTATATACCGCCTTTCATGATATCAAGGTGGTTTACATTGAACAAACTGAAATTACATTGAACAGGGCATTATAACTTGGAGATAACTATTTTACAGGGAACATGGGCTATGGAGGGTTAAGTGGCTTGCCCAATACCACAAGGAGCACCTGTGGGACTAGAAACCCCAGTCCTTCCGGCCCAAGGTTGATGTCCTCTAGTGGGATTTGAACCCCTGACCTTCCGGCCTGAAGTACCTTGCCCCAACCACTAGGCCACTCCTCCACTCCACTCCACTCCACTAATCTTTTTGTTAGATTGTTGTGAATTGTCCACAAGGTCAGAGATTAAATGAGTGGAGTGATAATGGACAGAACCTCTGAGATATCCTGTGGTCTATGACCACTGGGTACTCAAGGTCTATTGAGCATGTCTCATCTTGAGACGTACCGAGGGTGTCACATGTACTGCCACATAACCAGGTAATCTCAACATGGTACAAGCTGAAATCTGCTGACCCATTTGAGTATCCAGCACTATTGCTATCAGTCTGGAAAGTCTGTAGTGTGGGAGAAAGGCCCTCGCTTGAGTTGTATTGAGCAGAGCTCCAATGAATTCCAATTGTTGGGTGGGGAAGAGATGGGACTTGAGATAATTGACACCAAACCCTAGTAGCTCCACACCAGAGTGGTGATTTGTGCAGATCCCAGAGATCCTTTTGGAGTGGTGCTCTTGAGCAACCAAGCATTCAAGTAAAGAAACCTGTACTCTGAGCCTGCATTGAAATGCTGCTACTACGGCGAGGCATTTGGTAAAGACACAAGAGTTGACAAAGAAGTTGACGTGAGGCCAAATGGCAATACGCAGTACTGGAAGTGGGTATTTGCATCCTTTAGATCTAGAGAGCATAGCCAATCTCCTTTTTGGAAATAAGGGAGTAGAGAAATCATTCTGAACTTTTCTTCTTTGACCATGTACGAGGGTTGCTCAGAAAGTAATGCCCCACATGTTTTTTCTCAGTCCAGAATGAATATAGAGGTGTGAAACTGAAAGGGTCATAACTTGGAACTTCAAAGAACACGTGTGTAATTTTACAGTCGTCCGACAAATAGCGAGGCGGTAGTGATCCTTCAAATGGCGTCTGTGAGTGACACACAGTACAAACAACGAGCTGTAATTGAATTCTTGGTGGAGGAGAAAAAAAGTGTGAGAAACATTCACAAACGGTTGTGTGCTGTATATGGAATGGACTGCCTTTTTTTTAAATTGTTTATTTATGGAAATTTTGCATTTATACAGTAAACGTTACAGTATAAGGAAATACAGAAAAGAAAACAGGAAAAATGGCAATAGAAACAAAATTATTATACAATAGCCCACGTCCCGGGGAGAACATTCATTAATATAAGAACATAAAAATGAAGAATACACAAAGCCAGGCTATTAAACCAAATGGTAAATCCCTGGCCAACTAAACTGTCTGATGAGTCACCTCCCTTACCCCAGCAGTGAAACTAAATAATAAAAAAGGAAACGTTAAAGCATCTTTTCCCTTTGAAGGATCCACTTTTCTAAATCTGAGGATGTTAGAAATACATACTTATCATATCCCAAAGTAACACAGCATTTACACGGATATCTTAAAAAGAAAGTTGCCCCAAGAGCAAGAACTCTAGCTTTAAGCTATAGAAAAGCTTCCCTACGTAATTGAGTAGTGCGTGATACATCCGGAAAGATTGAAACACAATCCCCACAGAATTTTATTTCTTTCTTTCTAAAATATGCTTTAAAGATAGTAATCTTATCCTCCTCAGAGGCCAAGGTTACTAATAAAGTTGCCCGAGAAGAGATATTGTCTTGCGTGTCCTCTAGAAAAGCAGTTAAGTTAAATTTATCAGGAACCGAGAGGACATCCACCTTGGCAGATAAGTTTTTAATAGAAAGGTAATAACATAATAAAAAGGAATAACAATAAAAAGGAAACGTTAAAGCATCTTTTCCCTTTGAAGGATCCACTTTTCTAAATCTGAGGATGTTAGAAATACATACTACTCCCTTATTTCCATATAAATAGTATATTGTTTATTGTACATAGTTATCCCTGTTATTCCATGTTTTATATTCCCTTGTTCTCTGTAAACTCGATGTTACCTGTACACATTGCAGTATATTTTGTTCGATGTACACCGCGCTGATTTTAATAGCGCGGTATATAAGAGATGTTAAATAAATAAATAAATAACATTTAATGACAGAAATAGAATCAGCCTGTGGTAGGAGGAGGATGTCCTTAAGGTACTTCCGGAAAAGAATCATAGGGGACAACATAGAACAAACGGGAAAATTTAGTATTCTTAAATTTTTAGAATGTAATAAATTTTCCAGGTTATCAAGTTTCTGGTGCAATATACCACTATCCTTCGAATGAGCAGATTGAAATTCTACACAAGATTTTACTTGAGTATCCATGTTAGAAACCATGGAACTCGAGGCACCAACTTGTGAATCTAGAGATTGAAATTTTACAACTGTGTCCTTAGTACAATGGCATAACAAGGGAACAGTATCAATAAGAACTTGTTCGGTACAAAATACAACTTTCCACACATCCAACAGAGAAATCGTGGCAGCCTGAGGGTCTTTAACAGGGACAAAGGGCTCCTTCCAAGATACCACTCTAGGGAGCACATTATCCCTTTCAGAACTCAGATTGTTCTGAGGCTCAATAGACACTTCCAAAAAACCTGGGGGAAGTGAAGGAGTTCGCTCCACTGAGCTCAAACTCGCTCCATCGGACATAGGCAAGGGAAGCACAGTACCTGGATCCTTCGACCGTGGGGTAGAAATCACATGTTTGTCCAGAGCTCCCGCCTGAGATACTTCTAGCGAGGCTTTCTTCTTCCGTTTTTCACCAGGCATCACTACTCTCCGAACAAACCGGCTCCTGCCGTGCTCCTAAGGGGCTCACAAGGGGCATAGCATGCCCCTTTAGACACGCCCCTTAGGACAAGTCCCGGCAGAACGCCGTAGTAACACAGTAAGACCTTTATCCGGGCCAGAGGATGATGTCAGCTGGGCTGCCCCACACACGCCGGAAGATCTCACCACCGGCACCCTCAGCCTCCGTGGGAATCAGACAGCAGGAAATAAACGCTCCCCATGGATTGCCTTTTAATCTCTGGTTCATAGTGGTGAGCCCAGGTTTTGTCACCTGTGATGATCTGGGACAAAAAAGCCTCTCCCTCAGCTCCAACAAATCAGAGCAGATGTCTTTCCTTTGGCGTTTGCGTTCGGTTGTGAGACTTCGCAGAACCCATCTTGCACACACCTTTGAATATCCCAAAGAGTCAATAATTGCCATTGCACTACCTCTACTGACGGAAAGCTGTACGGACAATTCCCAACTTGTGATGCACCGATCCGCACGAATAATGTCATCATCACGCTGCAACTTGTCTGGACTGGTGGCTGAGGCAGGACGCCCAGACCGCGGCCGATCTTCCAGTTCCGTTTTACCACTTCCTGAAGCCTTTACTCTCTTCACTCATCATCCAACGGTGCTCCTATCTACCGCAGAACTTCCATACACAGCACACAACCGTTTGTGAATGTTTCTCACACTTTCTTTCTCCTCCACCAAGAATTCAATTACAGCTTGTTGTTTGTACCGTGTGTCACTCACAGACGCCATTTGAAGGATCACTACCGCCTTGCTATTTGTCGGACGACTGTAAAATTACACACATGTCCTTTGAAGTTCCAAGTTACGACCCTTTCAGTTTCACACCTCTATATTCATTCTGGACTGAGAAAAAACATGTGGGGCATTACTTTCTGAGCAACCCTCGTATTTGTTCAGATCTTAGGTCTAGGATGGGACAGTATCCTGTTTTCTTGGTGACCAGGAAATACCTTGAATAAAATCCCTGCCCTTCTTGCACTGGTGGAACAAGTTTGATTGCTAGATCTTTCTGAAGGGTGATGACTTTTTGAAGAAGCAGTTTCTGATACCAAAGGTTTAGGGATTAAACCCTTGGTGGGCAATTTGAAGGAAGGTAAAATAGATGTAATTTGCAGTCTCTTTGAATTGCGAGATCTAAATGTCAGAGGTTACAAGGGGCCACCCTCAGGGAAATGAGAAAGTGAGCCTCCCTCCTACAGGGGATTTGCCCTCTGAGGCTACAGGAAGAAGAGCTATGCTCTGCAGGAACCAGTCAAAACCCCACCCTTGGCTTTGGCTGAGGAGCAGGTTGGGCCTTCTGAGACTTCTCTCATTTTGGCTGTGCTGGAGGAGTCTGTTTGGACTGAGAATAGTGGGAACCAAGGAAATACCTATGTCTTTGAGAGTAATAGCAGGTCTTTCTTTGGTTGTCACCTTGATACCTGCTGTGATAAGAGGCCAGCTCAGACGTGCGCGTTGAGAGATTTCAAAGAGTGACGGCTTGCTTTCTGATGAAACCTGCTTTTTCTTTGACCTTATCTCTGAAAAGATTCTCTCCATGGCACAGTACGACAGTGAGCTTGTCCTGCACTGATGGTTGGAGGTACGAGACCCAGAGCCAGTGGAGTCTCCAGGTGTCAAATACCTGCTGCAGAAGCTCTCGGTGCTGAATCAAAAATGTCATAGGTCGATCAAACCATGAATCTCGAGCAGTCCTTGCTGTGACTCATATGGAACGATACTGTCAAGAGTTTCTCTTGAGGGAGAAAATAGAAGAAATCATCAATACCACACATGATGTTCTTTAAGAACATGCCCATGTAGAGCTAGTAAGAGGCCATTTGGGAAGGGAGCATGGCCAACACTTTTCTCCCAAAAGGATCCAATGTCCAAACCTCTGTCCCTGGGGACGCCAATGAGTGTGCCTTTTGAGTCTGGATCTTTTGAGAGCGGATTCGATGGCCAGAGAGTGGTGAGGAAGCTGTGGCTTATCAAATCTGGGAGCTTTTTGTACTCTGTAATCCAGTCAAGCTTTCTACTCACAGGAGGTACAGGGGGAGGGGGGTTCCCACGATTTCATCTGTAATCTCTGAAGGATTCAATGCATGGGCACAGTCACCGCTTTCTTGGGGACCAAGGAGTACTATAGAATTTCCAATTCTGCCCTGGCTCATACTCGGTCTCAAACAAAAATAGTATGGCCTTAGTCATATCCTACACAAAATCCCGGAAAGTCATATCCTTAGGACAAGATTTGTGTCTTTCATGAGAAGGATCAGAGGGGGAGCTCTGGAGATCTATTCTCTGATAAGCCATTAGACTCCTCATAAGAGATCTAGCCTTCTGAATCAGACTCAGAGTAGAAGTCAAAGTACTTCTGAGTCTTGGCCTGGCTGACACTCCTTTCCTCCAGGAGGGGCAATACACCAATGACTTCCTACATATCAGTGGCTCATCAGACCCCGATGCGCTGGAGAGTGATATCGGCCAGGCAGGTACTGGTGTTGGGGCACCTCAATGCCCTGATGTTGATACCTCTCCCACAGGCACTTTGTGCTTCTCGAGGATAGGTTTGATGGCTGTGGATGCCATGGTAGCATCCATCAAGGCTCTGACATGCTGCATGGCAAAAAGCATCATTTTTCTTTCCTCAACAGCTTTCAGAAAGCAGTTTTCCAGGGTTGCAATCTTCAAAGGCGCTGAGCCTACAGCAGTTGTGTCCAATGCTCCTGAAACTTGCGAGGGTGCATCAGCAGGCTGTTCTCAGCTAAAAGAAGGCCGTTGTTGCCCTTCCCAAACCATGGAGGTTGAGCCTTCCTCTCTTTGGTGCAATTTAAAGGAGTGCTCTTGCAAACCCTTCAATGCTCTCAGCACTGTGCCTCGGAGGGCTTCAATAACAATGAATCAAGGCCTCCACCCAATACTTGCCATCTTTGCCCTTCGGTATCGATGAAGATGAAGTCTAATCCTCCTTCACCTTTGGGGAAACATCGACGGATGTCCAATGTCCTGGGGCCTAGGGTGCTTGATTCAGAGTGGGCTCGAGAGCTCCTCGATGTAGATGCACCGCTAGCGTCTGATGCAGCCTTGGAAGCCATAGAGACTGATGCTGTCAATGCCGATGGATCGGACTTAGAAGCTGCAAAAAGGATGTTGCACTACTTCTCTTGACTTATCAGCTCTCTTTTTGTCATCTACAAACAATTTTCATGAAGAGGGCTCAAATTATGCATCTCCATTATGGATATGGTTTTCAGGCAATTGGATCACTTATTGAATCTGCTGGCAACTTTCTGGAACATATCGTCCAGAAAAATAGCTGCAACGAAAAAACTCGATTTTGGTAGAAAAAAATGTGACTAACCAAGACTGTAATGCCAATGCCTAAGGGAGCTGATGTGGTGCAGAAAGACAAAGGAAACTAAGTGTTGTATCATGACGGCAGGTGTAAAAACAAAAGAGGAGAAAATGCAGTAAACTGACTGAAAACGCACCGAACGAAATGTACCTACGCAGAGTACTGATAAAAATATCCGAGGGACTCCGTGGAAAAAAACAGACTGAGGCTAAGATGTGCTGCAGTGACAGGTGGAAGGTGCATCATGTATACGCAATGAAGCATCCAAAAACTTCTAGTAGGAGCAAGGAATGCTCCTGTGCAGGGGGATGGGGGAGGGGGAGAGCGACGACTCCATCAGATGACATCACTCATAACTGAGGGCTTTTTTCCTGCTTGTCTACGGAGAAAAATACATTCAAGAAATCCTTAGAAAATGAAATAGGAAAAACATTGCATAGTTTTCTTTGGGTAAATTATTTATACACTGCCTTGACCCAGTGAAAGGTGGTATATAAGCACAGCTAAATAAATAAAATAAACAGCTAAATAAATGTCCACCCTCCTTGTATTTCTGTAGCAATCCTAAACCTTAAGCTCTAGTGTAACCAATCAACTTTATTTAGTTCATCATTTATAGACTGCAAATCTGTTGGCATGCTCTGAAGTTTACAAAAAACATATGAAATAATAAAACAAAACAGACTAACACTTAAGACAGCAGATGTTTAAAGCCTAAAATGATAGGTAAATCCTCCCAGCTAAATATAATAAACCCAAAAATAAATACAATTGAATGATTGTCAAATATAAAAGGCCTTCAGCTACTTCTGAAAAGCAAGCATATCCTCCAGTAATTGCACCCAAACCTTCTAAAGCGCACAGCAAAAGAGCATTTTAGATAAGTCAGTGAGATACAAACTGAGATGTCCAGCTCAGGATGTGCTCAGTTCCTCATGTATTTCACAAAAGGCTCAGCCAAACACAGTCTTTTATAAAACATGAAGGAGGACTCCAGCAAGTACATGGGTATTTACTGGCGCGTCCAGTGGTAGCAGCAATTTAGAATGAAATACTTGGAGGGGAAAAAAAAAGTGATCCAAACTTTTAGAGTTGCTGCAGCCAGAAAAATCATAGGTTCCTTGTTGCAGCAATGGCCTCAAGTTAGGCCAGCTATCTGCTAAAGGGGCTGTTGATGGGACTGAGTTGTATCCCCATCCCCTAATCCAGAGGTTCCCAACTCCAGTCCTGGAGGGCCAAACATCATTCAGGTTTTCAGGCTGTCCCTAATAAATATGCATGAGATGCATTTGAATGCACTGCCCCCATTGTATTCAAATGTATCTCATGCATATTCATTAGGGACAGCCTGAAAACCTGAATGGTGTTTGGCCCTCCAGGACTGGAGTTGGGAACCTCTGCCCTTAATCTGCCCCTCCCCCCCTCCAAAAAAAAAGATAAAGTACAAGCTTCCCACCCCTAGCACACACAATACCCCCTCTACATGAGGTTTGTGTGGGAGGAGGGGCAGAGCAATCCACAAACTCATGCCCTGGTGGTACCCAGATTCAAAAAGGTACCTCTGACCCCCCCACCTAGCAGAAGTCTCACAATACTACTGTTAGAGACCAAGCTGCAAAAATAAGGGGGTGTAACCCTATTTGACAGCTTGTTCCCTAGCTATAGTACCATGAAGTCTACGCTAGGGAGTCACACATGCCCTTGTGAACCCAGGTGTCAATGGGGTAGGAGCATCTATGGATCACTCCTGTACCCCTCTAGCCATTACAGAAACCCTCTGGTAAAAGCTGGGGGGTGCTTTGACTTGTTTTGCACCTGCCCTTTGATTAGATTCCATGTCTAAATTGATAGCAGGCACTTGTGTAAGCCTCAAGGCAAGTGCAAAAGATGACAGGGAAATTTTGGAACACAGATGTATAATTCCCACTGTAAAATGGGAAGTCCAGTCTGTTTTTGCTCAAAAACGAAATCATGCCCACTTAAAATTCTACATCCTGTGCCTCTTGTTATTGTTCTGCCAAAGTAAAAGCAGCAGCTAGTAGAGAGCTGTGCATGGTGATGGAACCATTTGTGCAGCTGTGCAGCCTATAGATGGAGCCAAATCTCCAAACATGCTGTGCCTGTATTGCAACCACACAAAAATATCCCAGTGAGAACCTCAGTGGGAATAGGTCCTTTTTCGGTAGAGCACAGTTACTTACCTGTAACAGGTGATCTCTGGGAACAGCAGGAATAAGTCTTCACATATGGGTATCATCGGTACCGACGGAGCCTGCGCGGGAACGCTCCCCAGCGTCCAGTAAGAAAGCTTTTGGGAGCATCCCACAGCGCCTGCGTGCTGCCTTCCCGCCTTTCCCAACCGCCTCTCTCCAGTTCGAGTTTTAAAGCTGAGACAAAGAGAGAGAGAGGGAAGGAAAGATAGATAGAGAGATACAACTCCTAGGGGAGGTGGGTGGGTTGTGAAGACTTATTCCTGCTGTTCCCAGAGATCACCTGTTACAGGTAAGTAACTGTGCTATCTCCAGGAACAAGCAGGAATGAGTCTTCACATATGGGGACTTCCTAGCTGCAGATGCCAGGGAGAGACCCCAGAGTTGTGTGTCCTTGAAAAGGGCTCTACCTCCCCCCATGGATCTCTGGCATCCAACCAGGGTAGGTGGGTAGGAGTTGATTAGGAATGGAACAGGTGTTTGAGAACAGCCTGGCCAAACGAAGCATCCCGGCGGGAGTCCTTGTCCAAACAGTAATGGGCTGTGAAGGTATGAACCGAGGCCCAAGTGGCCGCTCGACAGATTTGGTTGATGGACACAGAGTTTAGATGAGCCATTGAGGCTGCCATGGCCCACACATTGTGAGCTGTGACATGACCCTCCAGAGAAAGGTTCCTACTCTGGTAGGCGAAAGAAATACACTGAGCAATCCAGTTGGACAGTGTTCTCTTAGAAACTGGAAGTCCTAAATGGGAAGGATCGAAAGCAACAAAGAGTTGAGAAGACTTTCTATGTTGCTGTGTTCTTTGTAAGTAAAAGGCGAGAGCTCTTTTACAATCCAAAGTATGAAGATTCCTCTCTGCACTTGATTCATGAGGTCCTGGAAAAAAGACAGGTAAGTATACCTCTTGGTTCAGATGAAAAGGCGAAACCACTTTGGGCATAAAGTGTGGATTGGTCCTGAGGACTACTTTATCATGATGGAACCTTGTATAAGGAGGATTAGCCACCAAGGCTTGCAATTCACTGATGCGGCGTGCTGAGGTGACTGCAATGAGAAAGATAACCTTCCAAGAAAGAAATTTCAAGGAGGTGGTGGCTAAATGGTCAAAGCTGGCTTCATAAGCTGGCCAAGAACCAGATTTAAGTCCCATGCCACTGGAGGTGGTCTAATGGGAGGTTTAGTTAAAAGAAGGCCTCTCATGAATCTTGCTATAAGAGGATGAGAGGAAATAGGTTGTCCATTGAGAGGCTTGAGGGACGCTGCAATAGCACTCAAATGGACTCTTACTGAATTTGTTTTAAGGCCTGCATGGGATAGATGCAGAAGATACTCTAGTAAAGAATTCAAAGGTATTGCAAGAGGGTTAAGACCCTTCTCTGAACACCAAATGGTAAATCTTTTCCATTTGAAAGCATAAGAACGTCTAGTGGAAGGCTTTCTAGAAGCATGAAGAATATCTCTGACTTGCTGAGAGAGATGAAAAACTTGAAGGTCTAGGCCTTCAGCAACCAGGCCCTGAGATGGAGAGACTGGGAGTTTGGGTGCCACAATGTTCTGTCTTCCTGGGATAGAAGATGTGGTGCAGAGCCCAACTCCAGGGAGGGAGCTTGAGAGAGATGCAGAAGTAGAGGGTACCACACTTGGCGTGGCCAATGTGGTGCTATGAGGATCATGGAACCTCGGTCTCTCTGAAGCTTGAAAAGTGTTTTGGGAATTAGGGGAATGGGTGGAAAGGCATACAGGAAGTCTTGACCCCAGTGAAGAAGGAAGGCATCCTTGGCCTGAACTCCCTGACACGGAATTCTGGAACAGAACCGGGGAAGTTTGGCATTCCACAGACTTGCAAAGAGGTCTATGTCCGGGGTTCCCCAAATTCGAAAAATCCTGGCTACCTGGTCCATGTAGAGGGACCACTCGTGTGGAAGCAGAACTCGACTGAGTCTGTCTGCCCAAGAGTTTTGAACGCCTGGAAGATATACTGCCATAAGATGAATCTGATGCTCTCTGGCGAATGCCCACAGTCGCAAAGCTTCATTGCAAAGCGACAGAGAGCCAGTCCCTCCCTACTTGTTCACACAGAACATGGCTATTTGGTTGTCCGTGTGGATGAGGACTGTCCGGTAGCTGAGCAGGGAGTGGAACACTCTGAGAGCTAAGAATATTGCTCTGAGTTCCAAGAGATTGATGTGTAGAGAAGTCTCCTGTGGAGACCAGATGCCCTGGGTGGAGAGATCTTGCAGATGAGCTCCCCAACCCATTGGAGAAGCATCTGTTGTAAGGGTTGCTTGGGGTAGTGACTGCTGAAAAGGGGACCCCAGCAACAGGTTTTGAGAGGACTTCCACCACCGGAGAGACCAAAAAAGGCGACTGGAGTTTGCTATTTTGTCTGACAGGCAACCTGATGCCTGAGTCCATTGGTTGGACAAAGTCCATTGATCTGCCCTCATGTGAAGGCGAGCATATGGAACCACATGCACAGTGGATGCCATGTGGCCTAAGAGTTGTAACATTTCCCGAGCAGTTAAATGGGACTTTAACTGTATTTGGGAGGCTAACTGCACCAAGCGTAGGCAACGAGCCTGAGGAAGATAGGCCCTTGCAGTTGTGGTATCCAGCAGAGCCCCTATAAACTCCAGAGATTGAGTGGGGTAAGATTGGATTTTGGGATGTTTATTACCAGTCCCAAATACTGAAGGACACGCATTGTGCAGGTTAGAAAAGTCTTGGCCTCTGACTGAGAGGGAGCTCGAATGAGCCAGTCGTCCAGATATGGGAAAACAAATATTTCTAGAGTGCGTAGAAATAAAGCTACTACTGCCATGCATTTCGTGAACACCCTTGGTGCGGAGGCCAGACCGAAAGGAAGCACCCTGTATTGGTAGTGCTTTTCTCCAAAAAGGAACCGGAGGAACCTTCTATGTGTTGGATGGATGAGGACATGGGTGTACGCATCCTTGAGATCTAGAGATCAAAGCCATTCCTGACTCTGAAGGTATGGAAGCAGAGCACCGAGAGAAATCATCTTGAATTTCTCCTTGAATAGGACATTGTTCAATTCCCTGAGATCTAAGATGGGTCTGTAGCCTCCTGTTTTCTTTGGGATAAGAAAATAAGGGGAGTAGAACCCTGTGCCTTGTTGAAGAAGAAGTACTTCTTCTATTGCCCCTTGGGCAAGAAGGGTGGCAATCTCCTGACCCAGAAGGTTGAGGAGAGATGTTGGAGAATTGAACTGTTTCACTATGGTGTGAGGGGGAAGGCTTAAGAAATGAAGCTTGTACCCTTCCTTTATGATAGAGAGTGTCCACTGCTCTGCTGTAATTTGTTCTCATCTGGGAGCAAAGTAAGTCAACCTTCCTGGAATGGTAAGGGGCTCTGGTACCTCCAGAGCCAGAAAGGCTAAGTTCTCTAGCTGCAAGTCAAAGGCCCTGAGGAGGCTGAGGCTGCTGGGTCATGGAAGGCCTAGCAGCCTTTGATTTGGCCTGTTTAGGTGGTTGCTGACGCTTTGCAGCAAAATGACCTGCAGAAGATGCCTGCTGACCATAAGCAGGATAGTATCTTCCCTTTTTGGAAAAAGATGTCTTTTTGAACAATCTTTTCTTAACAGGAGCAGAGGTAAACTTTGAAAGTTGATCCAAAGCGGAGTTTTCAGCATCCATCTGATTGGCCTTTGCTTGCCAATCCTTACCAAAAAGGTTTTCACCTGTACAAGGGATATTCCCTAATTCATCTTGGACCCAGAGCTCCAAATCAGAAGCTTGTAGCCAAGCAATTCTGTGTGCCCCTATGGCAATAGCCGAGGCTCTGCTTACACACTCAAAAGAGTCAAAGGCTGCACGGTTGGAAAATTTGGAGGCATCTTGGGCATGTTTGAGCCAAGTGAGAAACTCCTGCCTTTTATCCTCCGAAATGAAAGGGGTTAAAGTCTGCAGATGATCTGTGACTTCTTTTAGAAACATTCCTATATAGAGACTATAGGAGTTGATCCTGGCAGCTAACATAGAAGCTTGAAAAACCCTTCGGCCAAAAGCATCTAGGGTCCTGCATTCACGTCCTGGAGGATTAGATGAGTGTCTCTTTGCACTCTTTATCTTTCTCATGGCAGACTCTACCACAATAGAGTGGTGAGGAAGCTGAGTCTTGTGGAAGCCAGGACAAGGAGGGACACGATACATGGTGTCTAGCCTGCGAGAATGAGGAGAGGTGGTAAGAGGTGTCTCCCACATCCTCAACATGAGATCATACAGAATCTCATGGATAGGCAAAGTAGCTTCCTCTTTAGGAGTTTTAGGATATTGTAAAATATCTAACTCCTTGGCTCTGGGTTCTGATTCAGGGGCCACTGTGATGGAGAGGCCCCTAGCCACTTCCCTAATGAAGTCTTGAAAAGACAAGTCTTCTGGAGGAGACATTCTCCGTTTAGGAGAAGAAGACTCCTGAGGAAGAAGTATCGATGCCTCGACAGAACCCTCAGACTCATCAGAGTCTTCAGAGGAATCGAAGTATCGCCTGTCTGGATGCTCCTGTAAAGCCCGATAGCTGTACCGAGTAGGATCGGTATCGGGAGTAACCGGTACAGATTCGGTACCAATGGGCATCATAGGACAGGGTACCGTTGCAGTCGACACTGAAGCCGATGCCGATGCAATCAGTACCGGCACCGGGAGTGATGCCGGTGCCGGTACCGACAACGGGAATTGTTGCGGTACCGGAGGCGTCGCAGCCTGTATGAATGCCGTTAGGGTGCGCTGCATGGTCAGAATCTTCTGATCCATCGACGCCACCAAGGTCTGGATGTCAGTACCAGTGGGAGCCACCGGTACCCCAGAACATGGCAACAGGTGATCTGTCGAGGCCGAGCCATCGATGTCAATCTGTGACCCCATAGACAATGCTTTGGAAGCCGGAGCTTCCCGCCGGGGTAATTTTGCCGGTGCGGAATCCTCGAGGGCAAGCCCGGAGGCATCTCGATGCTTGGAGGGAGATCTACCCTTCGAGGACCGGCTAGATTTATGCTTGGTTACCTGAGATCCATGGGAGGAAGAAGCAGCCCTGGAAGACGTCAATGCCACTGAAGCTGCATCAGAGGGAAACAGGGTACTGAGCTTGGCTGCTCGGTTCTGCCGACCTCTTTTAGACATCATGGTACAGGACATACAATCCGTAATGGAATGGTCAGGCCCCAAACATTTTAGACACGTCATGGGTGTCGGTGACAGAAATAGTACCGCCACATTTTGTGCACTTTTTAAACCCAGAGGCGGGCTTCTCCATGAGGAAAATATTTTTAGGCCTAAGGCCCAAAAACTGAAAATGCACAGTGAAGAAAAGATAAATTGTTTTTTTTTGAAAGAAAGAAAAGAAAAGACCGGTGGTACCGGTCCGACGTCGAAGAAGGCAGACACGACACAAAAGAATTAAGAAAAAAATAAAGAACTTCTTCTGCGGTGACAGGAACACGACCTGCTGGCTCCACGGAAAAGAACTGGAGAGAGGCGGTTGGGAAAGGCGGGAAGGCAGCACGCAGGCGCTGTGGGATGCTCCCAAAAGCTTTCTTACTGGACGCTGGGGAGCGTTCCCGCGCAGGCTCCATCGATACCGATGATACCCATATGTGAAGACTCATTCCTGCTTGTTCCTGGAGATTGCCTCTATTACAGGCAATGACAGCTTGCGTGGATTTAGGATACAGGACAAAATCTTAGGAGTCAGTGCTTGCGCTCTCCTGCCCCATTGTCTCTCACGCTGGTCTCATGTTCTCAAGTCTCACGAGACCAGTGCTAGAATTCCTATATCATGCAGCATTTTTAGACAAAAATACAGATAACAGTTAAAGCTTCAGATATTAAGTGTCTGTATGTATGTGTGGTGCAACAGTGGTGTGCCTGTCTGTGCATGCCTTTGTGTGGGTAGGGAATGGGCTGCCATGCATGAGTGTGCTACAGAGTTGGGGAGCGTCTTTTTGTGTGGTACAGAGGCAAGGTGTATGTGTTGGTTTTGGAGGTGGGGTGCCTTTGTGTGCATATGTCTGTGTTGCAGAGATTTGGTGTGAGTGTGTGATGTGGGGGTGGAGTGTTTGTGTATATGTTCTGGGGGGGAGGGGAATGCACCTTTTGGCAACACTTGCACTCTTCCCTCCCCCTCCAACTCCTCTCCTTCTAGCTCCCCTCCGTTACCCTTCCAGACATTCCCCCTTCACCAAATTCCCTAGCACTCCCATCCCCTGCCCTAATCCCCCCCCCCCACCATCCTCCTTTCTCAATAGGTCAACTGTCCCTGTTTCTTTACCTCACTTCCTATCTCCACTGCCCCCCCACCCCTGCAACCTTTTGTGCTGCAGACTGCGATTATGGTCTCCCCTTGTCTTCTGCCCATGGGATATTGGATCCCCACAGTCAGTCTGCTGCCTTGGAAGGCTGTGATCGCAGTCTCGCTTCTGCTATGTGCCGTGGCTAGTGATGGGGGCAACTCGTTTGCAGGGGGGGCAATGCTCCCCTCATCCCCCCAAACTATACCCATGCCAAAAAATCGACCTTCCCCCTTCATTTTTGAAGTCTACACACCTAAGGTGCTTAGTTTGAAACTGGTAGCACAGCCATTTAATCCTGTGCGAGTGGGGTTCTTTATACTCTCCATAGACATATTGCTCTGCCTCGGCCATGTCATGCATTCATCCACTGCTTTATAGGCTGGCACAGCATTTCCCATCCAGTACTGCTTTAACTCCCCAGATCCCAGTCATACTGTATGGGAATCCTGAAGGAAAATGCAAAACTGCTCTGGCCAAGCTCTGTGGAAGGTAGTTGTTGTTGTTAGTGCTGTTGAGTCTGTGTCAACTCATGGCGACTCTGGATAGTTGTCCTAAACTGTGTTTGGTCTTCAGTAAGGCAGTTCCCAGTTGATAGAGTTGCATCCATAGCTACTGTTATTGTATCAATCCATCTCATTACTGGCCTTCCTCTTTTGCATTGATCTTCAACCTTGCCAAACATGGTGTCTTTTACTAATGAACTTTCTCTTTGCAAGATGTGTCCAAAGTATGAAAAGAAAGCTTAGGTCTGCAGAGGATATGGGAATGATACTTTTCAGCACTTCCTTCTATTGCAGACTTTCCTAGCTCACTGCACTTTTGACCAAGAAATTTAAAGGGAACTCTAGAAAGGCATCTCAGAGAGGCTGCACAAAGTCCAGGGTGTATCTCAATTCAATGACCTTGAGGACCCATTGGTCTAACATGATATGTGTCCATTCCATGCAAAACAGCCAGAGATACCTTCCAACCGCTTGTTCCTTGGAAGGATCTACCGAATTTCATCGTGAATGCTTCCCGTGAGTACTGGGACCCCTAAAAGGACTGACCTTTCTTGGACATAGACTTTAAAGAATAGGCCACGCCAGAGCTCTTGCCATCCCTAAACCCTCCCCAACCTCCCCGATGGACCTTACGAGAGGAACCCTTGGAACTGCTGTGCCTATTTTCTGGGAGCCTCTCTAGTGAAGCTTCTTCAAGGTTCTACACCAGCTTCTCCCCAAAGAGAAGCCAGCCACTGATTGGAATTGGTCTGTAGATGCTGTGTCCAGAGTCAGAGCCATCGGTGGGCCACCACAGACACAGTCATGAACTTTGTGATGAATGCCCTGTATGACTTGATCAGGATCTCCTCTAACCAAGCCCCTAACTCCAACTTTTCCATCTCTGGGCTGTCAGGCAATTACTGGATCCAGTGCAAGAACACTCAGCCACCACGTCTACACCAAGCACTGCCTGAGTCCAAGACTGAAGCCATTTTTGAGGAGGGATTTTATCCTTCTATCATGGGTTTCTTTCAGAGCAGAAACATCCTCCATGGAGATTGTAGTATGCTTTGCAACAACCATGACCAGGGCATCCACTTTAAGGGCCCTGAACAGTTGTTCCATCTCTCCTAGGGGTAGAGGATACAGTTACGCCAGGACCTCAGTACCCCCTCAGCCCCAGCATCAGCATCTCAGACTAAGTGTCATGAGGTTCTGCGAGGGGTCAAGGAGGGGAAAGAAACCCGAGACATCTCAAACCCTCCAGAATAGGGTCCATTCATGAAACCTCTCCAGGACGGAGCATTGCAATGCATAGAGCTACCATGGTATCCAGAATCAGAGTGGAGAGATCATCTCAGTGAAAAATGAATCATTGCCAGAATCCTCTCCCCCTCTGCCAGGGGAAGATCCCCTTCATCCTCTGCCATCCCCACTAGGGACAGGGAATAATCTTCTTCTCCCCAGCCTCCCCCCAGAGGGAACAAGGCTAGGATCTCAGAAGAATGGACATGCAAAATTGGAGGATGGGGTGCTTAATCCCCTTGCAGCCTGAGAGGTAGACCTTGGAGGACTCCATGTCCTCTGTAGGGGAGTGCAAGGCCTCTGATCCCTGTGAGAGGGGTTACTAGATGACACAAAAATTTGCAACAGAGTGGACTCCCCTGAGGGAGTGGATAACATGAGGAAAGATCTGCAAAAGCTGGAAGAATGGTCTAAGGCTTGACAGTTAGATTTAAGGTGAAGAAGTGCAGAATCATGCACTTGGGATGCAGAAATCCAAGGGAAATCCATGAGATGGGGGAAATAGGTTGGTGTGCACAGACCAGGAGAAGGACCTTGGGGTGATTGCTACTGAGGATCTCAAGGTGGCGAAAGAGTGCGACAAGGCGGTGGCCAAAGCCAGAAGGATGCTGGGTTGCATACAAAGAGGAATTACCAGCAGAAAGGAGAAGGTACTAATGCCATTGTACAAGTCACTGATGAGGCCTCACTTGGAATATTGTGTTCAGGTTTGGAGACTATATCTCACAAAGGATATAAAAAGACTAGAAACTGTTAGAGAAAGGCAACCAAAATGATTTTGAGCCTGTGCCAGAAGACGTATGAAAAGAGACTCCAAGACCTAAATATGTATACTCTAGAGGAGAGGGGGGACAGTGGAGATATAATACAGACTTTTAAATACTTAAGGAGTATTAATGAACAAACAAATCTTTTTCAAAGACGGGGAAGCTGTAATACTAGAGGACATAACATGAAGCTGCAAGGGGGTCAACTGAAAGGCAACATCAGGAAATACTTTTTCACTGAAAGGGTGGTGGATGCTTGGAATGCCTTCTCAATGAGAGTGGTGGGGCAAATACAGTGACAGAATTTAAAAATGGCATGGGACAGACACAGTGGATCCCTTTATAGAAAAAGAATAAAATCAAAATAAACTTAACTGTTTCTGATATCTTAACAAGTAGAGGTCACCTGCATGAAGTGGTGGGTACACCCCTAAACAAAAGCCTGGAGAGGGGTGACCTGCACAGAGCAGCGGGCATACCTACTCTTGCCACTTTGCTGGGCAGACTAGATGGATCATGCTGGTCTTTATCTGCCATCATATACTATGTTACCAGGCAGTCAATAGGAGAATAAAAACAGCCCATGAGCTGTTTCAGAAGCTATTACATAAAGCTGGCTGAGAATAGAGCCCCAGAAGACCCTCAGGGGCCTGCTGGCTCAAGATAGAAGTCACCTCACCACACTCCCCTTCAGCGAAGATCATGCGAAGATCGCTGAAAAAAAGGGGGGCCCTGAGGCTTCATCGCACGTATGGCAAAAGCAACCAGCCACAGAGTTCACCCAACAGGAGCCACAAGCATCACACCTCCATGCACCCAGCATCACATCACAGCTCAGCTCAGCTCAGCAGTGATCAAAATTCTAAAAAGCTGTGAAGAAAAAACCCTGATGGAAACAAAAAACATGATTAAAAATTGAAGGGAATCCTTTTGCCTATTGGGTCTACTGGAGAAAAACCAAGGAGGTCCTCCCCAGCTGTTACACAGGCCTGGGGAAGGCCAGCTGCCTGAAATAATTTTTTTAAGCTGCTTTATTAAAGCAGCAAACTCAAAGAGCCAATTTAAAGAATAGGAAAAAAGGAAAGACAAAAATAAAGCAGAACTTGCAGAAGTAGGACAGGAAGGAGAGGATCCTGGGCCTGGACTTATCACCCCCCATAGTGGCTCTGTGGGGTCCTCGACCACTCTCTGGCCTAGCAATGCTGGAACCCATGGGTAACAGCGCAGGACACAGGGCAACTACTGGCTTGAGCTGACAGGGGTGTACCCAAACTCTGAGCAAACGTCTGGCCAAGACCTTAACTCACACAGGCCACAAGATCAGGATCTGGGCCAGGGGAGACAGGCCTATCTGCACTGCTGCAGTAGTCCACACGCCTTGCTGGAGGCAGACAATACTGGCAAGTCTCAATGCTGCATCACCAGTTATACAGTTAGGGTTGCCAACTGACTCCAGATGTGCCCGACAGGCTTGATCCAGTCCTGTGTTTACCCCATTGCATACAGGGACTTGTAGTCTTGCTTTTCTTATGGAATGCAATGGAGAAATCAGAACTACGTGTCTCTGCTTGAAATGGAGTAAACCCAGGATTGGATCAAGCCTGTTGGGCGCATCTGGAGCCAGCTGGCAACCCTATATACAGATGATGTCACAAAGTTGCTCTTATCTCCCTCAACTGCTGGCTGGGAAGCATAACCAACTCATCTGGATAAGGAAGCTTTCTTTTTCACCTCATCTCCAAAGACATTCTCTCCAGGGTAGAGCATGTCAGCACACTGTAACAAAGGTTTGCACATCATAATGAAGGTCTGAGGCCTGCAGCCACGAATCTACAGGTCCCAATATCCAGGGGCGGCCCAAGGGGGGTGCGGGGCCATGTGCAGAGACTCGGTGCGGGGCCTCATTTGCATAAGTGGCCTTATTTGCATAAATATTTGCGTAATGTTACCATACACTAACTTTTAGTAAACATATCTCTTAATGAGTGTATGGATAAAGAAAGACTAAAAGATTTCTACATTACTATAATCCAGTGCCAACTGCCAGGCACATTAGGAACTACTACAAACGCTGCCCATTTAGAACCCATAGCAAACCTGCCGTATCCTGACCGCATTACCAGGACTCACAAAGCACCATACCCTACCTATCAAAAGGCAACACTGCAAATATTAAACCAATACATTTCAGAGAATACTGGGGAAAGAGAACAAGTGGCAATGTCAAATAGGAATTACATAAACAGAATACCTCAGCTCAGTTACACATGCAGAACATAGACCATCACCAAACAAGGAATCACAATTTAGAAACAGGAAGGCAATAATTAAAATGGGAACCCCAAAAGCCAAACTTGGAATGTACAACAACACTGTAGAAATAAAACTATAAATTAATTTCCTCTTGTACCAAACAAAGCGCAGACGTTAATGATACACATTTCCCAGAGCTTTCATATTCCAGTTAATAAATTCAAAATAAAGAGATATCTTTCTACCTTTTGTGCATTTTTTTTCAGTTGCAATTGCTCCAGCCACTTTCTTCTGGTTTCTTCATGTTTTCTGCTAACTCTCCATTGTCTGCTGTCCATTTGTCCTTTCTTCTCTCTTCTAGTTTTTTTTCCATTCTCTCTCTCTACATCTGCTTTAACATACTAATCTTTCTCCTTTTGCTCTTTCCTCATTCCTATTTCATCCACTCAAATTTTACCCCTCCATCCTCAATGCCCACTTACTCTCCCAATACCAGGCCAATTGTAGATTTTTCATCCCTCCCACACAAAATATTTTTCCTCTCTCCATTTTACTCTCCCAGCCCCATCCCATTCTAATCCTTCCCCAACATCAGCTCCCTTCTAGTTCCAGCCTCACCCAGCATCCATTCCCTTCTAGTCCCTGCATCAGCCCATTTCCAGTCCTAGCCCCCCATCAGCCCATTTCCAGTCCTAGCTCCCCCATCCATTTCCAGTCCGAGTCCCTTCATCAGCTCATTTCCAATCCTAGCCCCCCATCAGCCCATTTCTAGTCATTTCCTAGCCCCATCATCAGCCCATGTCAAATCCTAGCTCCCCCCCACTCAGCCCAATTCCAGTCCAAGCCCCCCCATGAGCCTACTTCCAGTTCTAGCCCCTCCATGAGTCCATTTCAATCCAAGCCCCCACCACAGCCCATTTCCAATCTTAGCTCCCCCCAACAGCCCATTTCCAGTCTTATCCTAGCTGCTCCATCAGCCCATTTCCAGTCCTAGCTCCCTTCCCTCATAGCCCATTTCCATTCCAAGCCCCCTCCCCATCAGCTATTTGCAGTTTAAGCCCCCCTTCCACTCAGCCCATTTCCATTCCAAGTCCCCGTCCCCATCAGCTATTTGCCGTTCAAGCCTCCCCTTCCACTCAGCCCATTTCCAGTCAGCCCCCCATAGCCCACTGCCAGTCTTACCCCCCCCATCAGCCCATTTCCTGTCCTAACCCCCCATAGCCCATTACCAATCCTAACCCCCCCATAGCCCATTACCAGTCCTAACCCCCCATCACCCCATTTCCAGACAGCCCCCATCAGCCCACAGCCCATTACCAGTCTTAACCCCCCCATAGCCCATTACCACTCCTAACCTCCCCAATAGCCCACAGCTCATTACCAGTCCTAACCCCATCAGCCCACCTCAAGTCCTAACCCCTCCCCATCAGCCCATTTCCTGTCCTAGCCCCCCATAGCCCATTATCAGTCCTAACCCCCCATAGCCCATTACCAATCCTAACCCCCCATAGCCCATTACCAGTCCTATCCCCCCATCAGCCCACAGCCCATTACCAGTCTTAACCCCCCATAGCCCATTACCAGTCCTGACCCCCCCAACAGCCCACCTCAAGTCCTAACCCCTCCCCATCAGCCCATTTCCTGTCCTAGCCCCCCATAGCCCATTTCCTGTCCTAGCCCCCCCCCAGCCCATTACCAGTCCTAACCCCCCATCACCCCATTTCCAGACAGGCCCCATCAGCCCACAGCTCATTACCAGTCTTAACCCCCCCTCGCCCATTACCAGTCCTAACCCCCCAACAGCCCACCTCAAGTCCTAACTCCTCCCCATCAGCCCATTTCCTGTCCTAACCCCCATCAACCCACAGCCCACCTCCAGCCACGTCCTAACCCCCCCCATCGCCCAGGCCATTACCCGTCCTAACCCCCCCACATCGGCTCAGGTAAATTTAAAAAAAAAAAAAAAAAAAGCTGGCTGCTGCCGCAGCAGCAGCAGAATGGAGTGTCCCGCGGGGCTCCCTCTGCCCGCTGAGCCCCTCTGCAAGGGCTTTCAGATTCACGAAGGGAGAGTGTCTCCCTCGCGTCTCTGTTAAGCCCGCAGGGGCTAATGGGAAATTTCCCATCTGCCCCTTTAGACGCGAGGGGCTGATGGGAAATTTCCCATTAGCCCCTGCGGGCTTAACAGAGACGCGAGGGAGACACTCTCCCTTCGCGAATCTGAAAGCCCTTGCAGAGGGGCTCAGCGAGCAGAGGGGGCCCCGCGGGACACTCCATTCTGCTGCTGCTGCGGCAGCAGCAGCAGCAGCCAGCTTTTTTTTTTTTAATTGAATTTTTAAAAAAGCAAAATGTTCTTTGCGCGGGGCCCCCTGAAACGCGGGGCCCTGTGCAAAAAACATTCTTGCTCAATGGACGGGCCGGCCCTGCCAATATCCATTGCAGAGGCTCTCAATGCTATCTCGATAGCATATAGGGTCGACTTGATCATGCTCTTTTCACACACTTTCTCCCTGCCCACTAAAGACATGAGTTGGGCAGACTTATCCTGAGGGAGACATTCTGCTAACTCCTCAATGTTAAGACAGGATGTTTCACATACACTGACCTATAAAGAACCTGTAAAAAATGGTATAGAAAGAGCATAATTCTGATATACTTTCCTACCAAGAGGATCCACAGCTCAAACATCTCTCCCCAGAGGCGCCAAGGAGTGTGACTTCGAACTTCTGGCTCTCAGTTCTAACTTCTCCTCCTTACCTACCAGTGCATTCATTCTGTGGCTCTTCACCACCTTTCCTCTCTTATCTCACTCTACACTTCTCCTTGGGAACTCCGCTCCTCTGGCAGATCCCTTTTATCTGTGCCCTTCTCTGCCATCACCAACTCAAGACTTTGTTCATTCCACCTTGCTGCTCTATAAGCCTGGAACAAACTACTTCGGTGTGTCGGGCTCCTTCTTTGGTCCTATTCAAGTCCAGGCCGAAGACCCACCACTTTGAGGCTGCTTTTGAATAGTGATGCTCCTCATTCTCTTGTCCACTATTTGTATTTATCTTGCCATACTCTAGTCCCCAGTTTTGCAATGTTTTTTCATCTTGATTAGATTGTAAGTTCTGATGAGTAGGGATTGTGTCTAATATCCATATGTACAGCATTGTGTACACCTTTGAAGCGCTATACAAATGATTAGTAGTAGTAGTAGTCATAAGAGCAGATACAACTACCACAGAATGGTGTGGGAGTTGCTACTTCTCAAATCTAGGAGCCTTTTGGACTCTACTAACTGGGTTTATGGGGAGGTGGGGAGTCTCTTACATTCTCACTGGTACATTCTTAAAGATTCTGTGAATGGGCAATGAACAGGAGAAAGGTGCCAAGGAACTAGAGAAGGTCCAATGTTTCTATCCTGGGTTCTTCCTCTGTCTTTAACCTAAATGGAATGGTGTCAGCCATTTCCCAGATATCAATGAAAGAAGTCCCTCTAGGGGAGACTGTCTCCTTCCGTGGTGAGGGGTGGGATCTGATGAAAAGCTAGTGGAGCCCTCAAAACATTCCTGTGGATGTTTCACAAGAATTATTCCATTCAGACCTTAAAAATTACTACAAAGGATGTCTGGGTATGAGCCTAGCTAAATCTCAATGCCTCTGTGGAGGTATTCTTTGATTTAAAGTGTTTAGACACCTGTGTACATCTATGTCCTGGGGAAGTTTCTTCTCCTGATGCACTGGAGATACATAAAGATATGGCTGACACAGACTCCAATGCCCTTTGAGGCCTCAGCATCGATGAATCACCTCTAGAGACAGCATGCAACATCCTGTGTCAACTATGATGCAGAAGCACTGCCCCGAGAAGGATTTGAGTGAGCCTCTCATTGATCTTCCTGTTGAGCTCCTCTTTGAAGATTGCCAATGCTGACTTCAAAGAAAGAGCGGTAGCTGAGATCACATCCTCCTGAGTCATCTAAGGAGTATAGATGGCCTGAACCCGGATTCTTGGAGGCTGACGTCAAGGGGGTAAACCTAAGAGTATAGTGGCCACCATACCTCAAGTGTGCTCAATGCTTGCTCAGACAAGGCTTGATAATGCTTTTCGGGCTGTACTTGATGCTCAATGAATACCCTCAGTGTCTTATGGAACGAAGACAGAATCCTTCCTTTTTTCAGGCAGGAACTGGTCTATGCTTTTTCCTGTAGCTTCTATTGACTAATACAGAAGATAATCGATACACTCCTGACATCACTGCATCTATAACATCTGGTGCAGCTCTCGGACTCCTTGAGACCATTGCTTCCAGTGCCAATGACTGAAATCAAATGGTGCAGTTTTGGTAACAGAGACCCAACCAGGCACCCTGTATCCTGAAAAGGGAGTAGATATGGGTGGGCACAAAAATGAAAGGAAACTTAGAAAAATGTTGAAAACCCTGATTTGGGACTCTGAAGTGGAGAAAAGAAGAAAGAAGATGCTCATGTGACAAACATGATAAAACAACAAATTGAGATCAATGGGAAACATCTGAATGGCTCTGCAAAAAAATGAAGACTGAGGCAGTTACACATGACAATATGAAGTTGGATATAGCATGCATGCGAAATGGTGCCACTTACAGGCTTCCAGAACTTTGCTAAGCTGAGGAGGCTAATCTTTGTGAGCTCTGTTGGAAGATGTCACCTCAATTGTGAGGGATTGACATCCTGCTTCTTTTTGGAGACTATACATATCTTTAAACATGTACGGATCGGGCATCTCCATTGTTACAGCAGCTCCATTGGTTGCCTGTTTGGGCACGTTGTAGATTCAAGCTGTTAGTCAATGTCTTTTGGGCTTTGCAGGCGGCCACCCGGGTTACCCGCGTGGCATGTGGAAATGGTATGAGCCCCAGCAGAACTTACGCTCTTCACAAGATCGCTTTTTGCAGGTACATGGTTTGGATGAGGTACGGTCGGTGCATTGGCAGGTACGTCTTTTCTGTGTTGTGGAGGCCGAGGCCTAGAACTTGTTGCCTGCTGACGTGCGGGCAGTGGTTGGTCTGCACTCATTTAGGAAACTGCTGAAAACAACTATTTTCAGGGGCTTGATATAGTGGGGACTGGGCATTTTTTTAGTTGGGGATACTTGGAGTGGATAACAGGGATTGGGGATTTTGCTGTACGAGTTTCTGTTATGATTGTACATCCTGTGGATTGGCTATAGTCAGACTGGGGTTATTTACGAATAAATGAAATGAAATGTATCTTATATGTTTCAAAGTATTTGGCAGCCATACCACCGATTATTGATCTCCCTGTGTTGAAGATTGTTTGGTCCAAGTAAACAAAGTTCACCCTCTCCAGAAACACTAAAGAAAGTACTTACAAAAAGTTGGAGGAACTTGAGGATTCTTTTGTGGGTAAGTATATAAAGTGCATTCCCACTGACGGGGTCAATGACTGGCAACCTGTGAATTTTGTTTTTGATCAAAGAATATACAGCATCAAAGAGGCTGAAAAGAAAGAACAGGAAACGTGTTAGTACTTTTGCAAATGGTGGTGAAGTGTAAAGATGCTTATCAAGAAAGAATCACCACTAAAGACTACTTTCAACAAAGTAAAAATATTTTTAATGCAGTCTTTAAGATCCTTGGTCTTTGGCTTCAGTAGTGAGCTGATCTGCTCTTCACAGAAACCACGAGTGCTAAACCCATCGCTGATTTACATATGAATATTGCCAAATCATTGAACTACTAGAAGCATTAGGAATACATTTCAAATTAATTATTTTATATTAGGAATGATTATTTTATATATAAACTTACTTCATGTCTAGGTTTATAGATCCTAATATTACTTTTTTACCAAATAGTCTTAACTATGCACAGGCTCATACCATCTGAAAGACATATTACTTGACATTTTCCAGGGGCATACAAAAACAGAATAAATTAGAATGTCTATAAGAAACCCACCTTTGACCTCAACTAAATGAGCATTAGTAGCTGTTGTCTGTAAATAATTATATATGGATTCAAACATTAACAATTCTGAATGCGACCCAACGTGGTCCATTCATTGTCACACACAAGGGCCTTAATTTTATCCCTGCTGGAAATTTTGTGGGGGTGGGGGAAAGCATTTTTTTTCTACTACTGCTTCCTCTTCCTCTTTCCTCACTCCAAAAGTGGCCTCTCTCTCACGCTTTACCCTCCCTCAAGAGGATCCTTCTTTCCATACTCTTCCTCTCTGGGTCGATGCTTGTGCCTACTTATTTGTGCCCTGTCTCTTCTTGAGCTGAGTAGCTTATATGCCTCTGTCCTCTTTCAGCTTCAATCTTGCTGTCTGAACTGTTGGGCCAGTAGGTCCCATGAGATCAGACTGCCCCATATAATTCAAACTGCATAACTGAAGCCAGCCAGTGAATGACACAGAGGCAGCTAAGCACACTGTCCTTCTGCCAGACCTTGACCTGCAACGTGTCCAGCTGGGGATTAATTAATGGGTGGGTGATGAGAAAGGTCTAGAGAGCAGGACTAAGGACTGGGGGGAAAAAGAAGGACCAATAGCTAATATGACTTTCAGTCTGGCAGCTGGCTTTTCCTGAACATAATAAAGCATAGTTACTCACCTGTAACAGGTGTTCTCCAGGGACAGCAGGAATCAGTCCTCACATATGTGTGATGTCTGCGCCGATGGAGCCCACACAGAGCATTTCCCCGGCTTTCATAGAAAGCCTTTGGGAATGCTAGCACGCATGCGTGGTCCCCTTCTTGCCCAAGTGTGCCATCTTGCTTAGTCAGATGACATAGCAAAAAAGACTTAACAATGTAGGGAGGCAACTCCAAGGGGAGGAGGGAGGGTTGTGAGGATTGATTCCTGCTGTCCCTGGAGAACACCTGTTACAGGTGAGTAACTATGCTTTCTCCAGGAACAAACAGGAAGTCAGTCCTCACATATGGGACTCCCTAGCTCCAGGCTACCGAGGACCGAACCACGACAGCATTACCAGCAACCCATCAGATAGCTGTAAGTTGCAGAAGGTGAGTCCCAACAGAGAGATGCTGCAAGACCCGCACGTTCAGTGACATCAGCACTCTGGTAGCCTGAACACTGAAGGGTCGGAGGGTAGGAGTTGCCTACATGCCGAAAATATTGCGGAGTACTGCCTGCCCGAAGGCACTGTCCCTGCAGGACTTGCTCTCCAGGCAATAATGAGCTACAAATGTATGAATGGAAGACCATGTGGTGGCCCTGCAGATTTCCGCCACCGGCACTGAGTGGAGATTGGCCACCAACGTGGACATAGCCCACACGCGATGCGCGATGATCTGGTGCTCAAGGAAGAGGCCCGCTTGCTCATAGGCGAGGGCAATGCAGTCTGCCACACAAATTGACAGAGTTTGCTTCATAACAGGAAGCCGCAGTCTACTGAGTTCATATGACTCAAAGAGCTGAGGAGCTTTGCGATGGGCCTGGATCTGCTGCAGGAAGAAGGACAGGGCCTGCATACAGATTAGCGTATGCAATATGAGTTCCTCCCTGCCAATGTGGTGCCGTGGAAAAAAGGTGGGAAGGACCACCTCCTGGTTGAGGTGAAAGGGAGATACCACCTTGGGGAGGAATTTGGGGTGTGTGCAGAGCACTACCCTGTTCTTATAGAACCTTGTATATGACAGATCCGCCAAAAAAGCCTGGAGTTTGCTCACTCTCCGAGCGGACGTGGTGGCCACCAGAAAAAACACTTTCCAGGAGAGGTATCACAAATGGCAGGTGGCCAGGGGCTCTAACAGCAGTCTGGTGAGTTGGGAGAGCCTCACATTAAGGTCCCATTCTGCCGCAGGAGGGCAGAGAGCGTGCTTCGATAGCAGGAGGCCCCATAGGAACCTGGAGACCAGGGCTTGGTTTGAGAGTGATTTCCCTTCTATAGGGTGATGATGAGCGGCTATGGCTCTCAGGTGTACCCTCACCGAATTAGACTTCAGGTCGGCATGCGAGAGGTGCAGTAAGTACTGCAGCACTAGTTGCATGTGGCAGGAGAATGGGTTCTCTGATCTTTCTGCATACCATATGGAGAATCTTCTCTATTTGAAGGCATATGCTCATCTGGTGGAGGGTTTTCGGAAGGCCAGCAGGATCTCCTCAACGTCTCCCAGGAGACTGAAAGAAGCCAATGCTACCCTTTCAGCACTGATGCCGTCAATGCTAGCAAACCCAGGCTGGGGTGCAGGAGGGAGAGTGCCCTCCTCCTGGAACAGGAGATCTGAATCTCGCTCAAGTGAGACTGGGAGTGCCACCGACAAGGAGAGCAGCAGAGGGAACCAGGGAACAGAATCACTGATGCCTGCTCGCTCTGGACCCTGAAGAGGGTCTCAGCCACTAGAGGAGTTGGTGGGAAGACATAGAGGAGGCCCTTGGACCACAGGATCAGGAAGGCATCCGCTGCCACTCTCCCCGGGTGCAGCTGGCATGAGCAGAAGCAGAGCAGCCGAGTGTTGTCCAGGGAAATGAACAGGTCCATCACAGGCCTGCCCCAGAGGTGGAAGAGTCTTTGCGCCACCCTGGGGTTCAGACACCTTTCGTGAGGGCGTAGGAGTCTGCTGAGTTTCTCCACTAAGCAATTGTTCGGACCTGGAAAGTATACTGCTCGTAGGAGCATTCCATGGTGCACTGCGAAGGAGACGAAAGCTACTGCCTCCTGGCAGAGGGAGTACGAACCTGTGCCACCCTGCTCATTTACATAAAACATGGCGACCTGGTTGTCCGTCTGGATCAGCACAAGACGGTTGCACAGAAGGTGGCGGAATGCTCGTAAGGCCAGGAAGATGACTCCGAGTTCCACGAAGTTGATCTGTAAGAGTGACCCCTCTTGCGACCAGCTGCCTTGAGTGGAGAGGTCTCTGCAGTGTGCACTCCATCCCAGGAGGGAGGCATCCGTGGTGAGGACCCCCTGTGGCAAAGGCACCTGGAATGGCTTCCCTGCTTGGAGATGGCATAGGGGCTGCCACCAGTTGAGGGAGTCCGCTAGTTGTCAGGTGACCCTGACCCTATCCCACAATCTGCCTGTGGCCTGAGTCCACTGGAAGCGGAAGCACCAACGGGCTGCCCACATGTGCAAGTGGGCTAGGGGCGTAACGTGGACCATTGAGACTATATGGCCCAGTAAGCAGAGGAGGCAGTGGGCTGGTACCAACTGGTGACTCTGCACCTCTCCTGCCAGCTGTATGAGGCGATGTGCCATTTCCTTCGGGAGGAAGGCCTTGATCTGCAACGTGTCCAGCAGGGCACCTATGAACTCCAGGGTTTTGGGCCGGAGAGAGGTGGGGTTTGGGGTAGTTGATGACAAACCCTAGGTGCTGCAGGAGACAGATTGTTCGCCCTGCGGTCTGGTTGGCCTCGGGGGCTACACTGCCTCTGATGAGCCAGTCGTCCAGATAGGGGAAGACAAAGGCCCCTTGCAGGCGAACCTAGGTGGCCACGACTGCTAGGCACTTTGTAAAGACTCTTGGCGAGGAGGCCAGGCCAAACAGAAGTATCCTGTACTGGTAGTGCTCTCCTCCCACCATGAACCGTTGGTACTGTTCTGTGGGAGGCGTGGATCAGGATGTGGGTATATGCAAGGAGCACAGCCAATCTCCCTGGTGGAGGTAGGGCAGCAGAGTTCCAAGGGAGAGCATCTTGAACCTCTCCCTCACTAGAAACTTGATCAGGTTTCACAGGTCTAGTATGGGCCTGAGGCCCCAGTTCCTTTGGGGACAAGGAAAAACCTGGATTAGAAACCCTTTCCCCCAAAATGGCTGGGTACAGGTTCCACCGCCCTGTCCTTGAACAGGCCTGCGAGCTCTGCGAGGAGCAAGGTCTGGCGAAGAAAAGGCCACATCAGCTCTCCTGGGAAGAACCCTAGGGGGTTGCTGGAACCTGGGGAGAAATCCCTCCTCTACCACTTGTAGGACCCACTGATCCGTGGTGACCCCAGCCCACCTGTGGGCAAAGAGTGCCAGGTGGCCCCCTGTGTGCTGGGGAGGGTTTTCCGTGGGAGAGGAGGCCCTGCCTGAGGAGTCAAAAGCTCCCCCCAGGCTGGGTGGGAGCTGGTGGCTGAGGCTTCTGAGTCTTTGGTTTCCTCTACCTATGGCTCTGGTTCTTGGGCTGGAGGCCCTGTTGCTGTTGCCCTGAGAAGGGTTGGTAATGGCCCTGATGAAAGGACCCCTCTTTCCTCAGGAAAGGTGGTCTTTTTCCTGATGACTTCTTCCGGGGAAGGGTTGAGGTCTTCGAGAGCCTCTGCCTGGTTATGACTTCGGCCTTTCATCTCAGTCACACTGTTGGCCATGGGCTTGCCAAACAAGTTTTCCCCAGAGCAGGGGACGTTGAGCAATTTCTCTTGCACCCATTGCTCGAGGTCAGAGGTCTGCAACCAGGCCTGGCACTGGGCTCCAATGCTGCTACCCGGGCTGCTGATTCAAAGCCATCGTAGGCGGTGTGGATAGGAACTTTGGATAGTCCTGGATCTCAGCTGTCAAGACTTGAAACCTCTGGATGGATTCCCCGGCGAGTCCTGCAGAGAAACTTGCCAGTTCTTGGATGAGACCTTTGAGGTACATGCCTATTGTAATGGGGAAGAGACATCCTGTGATATGGAAACAGAGGAACCTGAGTGCAGTAGGGCTGTTTCTGGTAGGAAGGATAAGCTCAGGACGCCCAGTTGTCAGGAGCAACACAAACAATCCCAGCCACGAGGGCAGGAACCCCGCCCAGCTAGCAAACAATCCCCATCTCCTGGGCCTGATAGCTTTCACCTGGGAGGGGGAAGGGCTAGATTAGCTCCTAAGCAAACGTATAAGAAACGTTCATTAGAGTTTAGCAACAGCAAGGGGAAGAGCAACAGCAAAGAGAGGACGAGGAATGAGAGAGAGAACAGGGAAGACGGAGGAGAACAGAACCAGCTGGAAAGTTTGTGCAAGCTGAGGTCTGGCTCTTGGAAGCAGCGTCTGTCCCGGTGTGAAAGGAAAACGTATGTAAGTGATTCAGTGGATTCTGATTCTGAATGTGAGAGAGAGAGACTGAAAGCAGCTGACAGGAATAACTGGAGGAGCAGGGCACAAAAACCCTTTGACCAAACTTCCAGGCATTTATCCTATGGTGAAGGCACTCAAAGGGAGAGGTTACCAGTGAGGATAGCTGAGAAACACTTACAAGTTCCAAGGAGTGAAAGATATACAGTGCCAGACATTTGTATGTCAGAAGAAGAGGGTGAGCAGCCAGAATACAGAGAAAAACCTCTGAGGTTTAAACCCCATCCTGAGAGAGCTGTGCACGGACTTTCTCCTGCCTCAAAGCCAGAAGGTAGGCTGTATAATCCTTGTAAAAGTGGTTATAAGAATTTCTCTCATAAGAACTATAAAGAATATGACTCTCCTCTAAGCTATGCCAAGAGATATAGTAAAGCTGATCCTTACCTCATAGAGGCAATAATAGAGAAGCCTCTGGAACAGACAGCAGAGAATAATCTGGAAACGTTGTATACAAGGCAGAAGTTGTATTCAGCTGATAGCCAGCATGAGTCAATGCTAATTGATCCTCCAGATGAAGAGTTGTCTGATACCCAAATGGATTGTACGTTAACAGTTACAAATGATAAGATTTCACTGTGCTGAGCCAGATATCCTGAAGAAGCTGTTCAACTGGCAGTTGAGAAGCACAGGACTTTATTTCCTAATACCAAAGGACTGTATGCAATGAATACCGTACCATTTGTGATTTAAGTTGGAAGCTGTTATAAGTTCTTTTTCCTACCTTGTGCCAGAGTGTATGGCTTTCTGTTCCTATGTTACTTTGTGTTTGAATCCGCCCCAGGAGGGGAATTAAAAGCCTGTCTTTGCCTGAACCACTCGATTCACGACTACAACTTATTGAAAAGGTACACAACTACACCTTTAACCTTTCAATAAAAGGTCTCCAGGCTACCTACCCCGTATGCTGAAGCTACGGGCAGACTACTGGTGACATTATGTACAACTCATAGGCCTGTATCCGACAGCCCAGCATGGATCTCTGGAAGTACTTCCACCCGAGGGCATCGAGGGCTCGGGCTTCTCTGCCGGGGGAACAGAAGAGTAATTCTTCTGGCTTTTAAGCTTTTGCATAGATGACTCCATGACCATGGAGTTATATGGAAGTTGGGACTTTTGGAAACCCAGGCCCTTCTTGATGCGGTAGATGGCATCCATGTGTCAGCTGACCACCGGCACAGAGGCTGGGGTCTCCCACATCCGCACGAGCACCCGCTTGAGGATAGGCTGTACTGGCACTGTAAGAGTCTCCTTTGGCGGGGACTCATACTGGAGTAGCTCCAGTTCTTTGGTGCGTGGGTCCTCCTCTGATTCGGTTGGGACCGAGGGGGCCCGGGCTATGTTCCAGATGAAGACATGGAAGGCCATGTCCTCGGGAGGGGAATGGCACTGGGGCTCTGGGAGAGATGGCTCCAAAGGGACGTCTTGGCTGAGGCCTCCCCCCGCAGGTCTCGGGGGAGGCCTCAATGTCAGTTTCCCAGTCAGAGCCAGAGGGCATCAAGGACTCCGAGGCTTGGGACTCCCGTACCTCGAGGCCAACCCCGAGGAACCGTGGTCCCCTGGTGGATCTCGGGTCAGACTCCCGGCAACTGGCCAGGAGGACGGGACACCTGAGGATCAGGACTGGGAACTCGATCGGTGCCGAGGGCACTCAGGGCCTGGCTCGACGCCTGGAGATTACCCCGCAGGCGGGGGCACGGTTGCCAGGGCAGATGATGTGGACGAAGCAGACATCACTGCCTGCTGCAAGGCCAGGATTATTCTGCTCCAGGGCCACCATTCTGGATTCAATGCCAGAAGGCTCCACAGCTGTTGGCGTGGGCACATAGGGCCTTGGGCCTGACACCGGCACTCTCGCGAGTGTGTCCTCGATGAGGACTACAGCCTTGAGGAGCCTTGCACGGTCGCTGCTGGCTGAGGACTCCTTCTTAAGAGACCTTAAGGGGGGGGGGGCTGCTCGGAGTCGCACGAGTCTCGCCACAGGACCTTACAGAGTTTCACCGGTGGAACCTTGATGGTCTTGAGGATTTTTTCTTTTTCTTCCCAGGGTCTGGGGTCTTTATGGAGGAGCTGCCACCGTGGGATTCCGAAGATGCTCGGGCCTTGTGGGAGGTGCTCAACTTGGGGCTCAGCATCGGGGAAGCCAAGGCCCGAGTCAGACCACAGGAACATCCTCTCCTGCAACTCTGACTTTTTCTTATTGGTTTTCGGAGTCATGGTCTGGCACAGGTCACAGGTGGTACTGTCGTGGTCTGGGCCTAGGCAGCGCAAGCAGCAGTTGTGGGTGTCTAACAGACATGGTTTGACTGCAGCGGTCACACTTTTTGAACCCATCGTGAGACATGGTGGGAGACACCCGGCCAGGGGAGACAACCCCCAGGCAAAAAAGGGCACGAATGCTGGTCAAGGCAAGCCTCATTAAAAAAGAAGAGAAGAGCCGAGAATGGTGCTGGGGATGGCGCCAGCTCGAGGTGGGAAGAGGAACCGGTACATAAACCGGGAAAACACAACTTTTAAAGATAAATTTTAGATGATTTTTCCAGGGAAACAGGACAAGCGTTCCTTGGGCTCGGTGGAAAAAAAGGAGACTGAGCAAGATGACATCCTTGGGCAAGAGGGGGACCTCACATGCATGGTAGCATTCCCAAAGGCTTTCTGTGAAAGCTGTGGATATGCTCTGGGTGGGCTCCATCGGCACCAACGTCACCCATATGTGAGGATAGACTTCCTGCTTGTTCCTGGAGAACATCAGTTCCCTGATAAGCCAGTGAAGCTCAGTTCTTCAGAGAACACCACAGGCTCATATCCAGAATCCCAGGAGCCTTTGATTTGGACTCAGAATACTCCATTCAGATTTCCAAATCAGAACCTATACAGTTCAACTAGCTAATGTCCCACAATCACTAGCAAGTCCATACTTTATTGTCATTTATGTCTCAGTAATCTTGACTGCTTATACAGATTAAGCAGTATATTAATATTTGCCTTTAAGAAAATGCAAGTATGACACAGTCTAATACCAACAATCCTGCTCGCAGATAAATAAGGAGGGAGGAGTGGTTGGGACAGGTTACCTCAGGCCGGAGGGCCAGGGGTCACTAGTCCCATGACCGCTCCTTGTGGCCTTGGGCAAGCCACTTAACCCTCCATTGCCTCAGTACACTTAGATTGTGAGCCCTTTGGGGACAAGGGAATTAAAAGTACCAGTTAGTATTATACATACATGTAAATCGCTCTGATGCGTAAGTAAAGGACGGCATATCAAGTGTCTAAATCATAACCATAACTATTTAAAAGAAAAATAAGTAGAGCCTACCTTGCATCTGGAGATATATTCACTAAAGGTTTAAATGTTTCTTGCAAATAAAGCTCTGTATTAAAAAAAAAAAAGAAATCTTGTAATCTTTGTTTTATAAACCTGCATTTAATTAACATTATCTTTTAATTCTGGGATGCCATTGTTTGTGTATGTGTTTTAAATACATGGTAGTTGAAGTCATAGAACAGGCAGGTATAAATAAAATGAAATGAAATATGTCAATCAATACAAATGGTATTGGAAATGAAGATGTATTTTAGCCAATTTAAAGAAAATATTCTGCAATTCTGAACATTCCTTTCCTTTTAAAGTGGCTAGGATGTAAAGCCAACCAATCAGAAATGTCATATTTTGAAATGTAAACACCACAAACATCACTGTCACAAAGCTGAAAATTTATAAATAACACTACCACTTTTATTGTAAAAACAAGATCAATTGTATTACCTAAGAATAGGTTTATTAAATTGTCACTGCTTCATTATTAAGTGAAACAAATTTTGCACTTTTAGTATTTAATCTTTTTATTTATTGTAAATAGTTTACATATTAGACAGCATACATTTTGATTCCATTGTAAGAAGCTAACATATTGAAACATTATAGACAATATACACTTTAAGATAACTTAAAAAGCATACATATTGAAACAATGTAAACAGCATACATATTAACAATGTTAAACATATTTTATTTTTCTCCCCTTCCTCCCCCTTTATCCACCACCCCCCATCCCATACTCCCTCCCATTCCTTAACTTTATCCCCTTCCCCCCCCATATACCACCACCCCCATCCCATACTCCCATACTCCCTCCCATTCCTTACCTTTATCCCCCCTCCCACTCAATAATAATTCATTAAAAAAAAAAAGTCAATTAATACATTATAATTTCCCCTTCTCCTTCCTGCACCTTCACCCTTTTACACTTTCCCCTTCCAATCCCCATCCTCCCTACTAAACCAATTCTAACCTAACCCTTATGTAATTCTAACTTAGCCAATTTAAATTGTTAAAATATCATTCCTTGCCCTTGCTGAAACCCCATCAAGATAAGGAGACCAAACATTTAAAAAATAAGCTCTTTTACGCACATGTTTCCTAGTAGATACTCCTTCCCATAAAATCAATTGATGTAATACGTTTCTCCACTCCCAAAATTCTGGACCTTTAGGATCTCTCCAATTCCGAAGTATACATTGTTTAGCAAGCAGACAACATTTCCTCACTAAATGTCTATTCCCTGATAATGAAAGCCCTAAAGAATCTGGAACATCAAGAATTGCAAACCCTGGAGTCAAAATTAAAGATTGCCTCAATATACCACTTAGAAATTTTTGAATATTAATCCAAAATTTCTTCACACATATACAAGTCCAGAACATATGCCCCAAATGTGCCTTCTCCATTCTACACCTTGGGCATTCACTACATTGAGCAAAGCCCCCTCTCCATGCTCTATATGGTGATATGTAAGCACGTTCTATTATCTTAAATTGCATTTCACGTAATTTTGCCCCCGCTATTTGTCTAGGAATACACCCAATGGCCTTTTCCCAGGCAAACCTTTCAAGATTGATTCCTAATTCTTTTCCCCAATGCAAACTCAAATGGTCAAAATTCTTGACATGAACTAAATTAAATAAAGCCTTATTATATTCTGCTACAGTTATCCTTTCCTTGTCCTTCAACGTAAACCAATCTTCCAATTTTCTAAAATTTTCTGATCTCAAACCAATTCTCCTATCAGCTATGGAAATCAAATAATATTTTAAATGTAGATATGCATAAAAATGCCCCTGAGACAAACCATAACTTCTTTTTAATTCACTAAATGGTTTAAGTACACCCTCTTCATTAATTACTTGATACAGCAGAAAAAGACCCTTTTTCTCCCAACCTTTAAATAAAATTGACTTTGTACTCAGATGAAAGTCAATATTACCCTGCAGTGGCAAATAACCTGAAATTTCACTTGAAACACCCAATATTTCACAAAGCTTCTTCCAACTCCATCGAACCCCCTGCCATAATATATTACTTTTAAATACTTTAGGAAACTTCATGCTCGATACATGTAACATTGACCGAAGAGAATAAGGAGCAACTAATGCTGATTCAAAATCATAAGGAGTATAAACCGAAGTACCACCTATCCAATCACGTACGTGACGAAGTAAACAACCCATATTATATAATTCTATACAAGGTAACCCCATACCACCTTGTTGCCATGAACCATACAAACGATCAATTCTTAATCTTGGATGTTTCCCTCTCCAAAAAAATCGCTGCAACAATCTCTCTAATTTCTGCACATCCTGTCTTAAAAGTCGCAACGGAATTAATTGTAAAATATACAAAATTTTGGGAAAAATCATCATCTTATATGCAGCTATCCTACCACCTAATGAAAGTGGCAAAGGTGTCCAAACCTGTAATTTATTTTGTATATCTCGCATCAAAGGCCTAACATTCTGCCTATACAAATGGCTCGGATTTTTAGGCAACCAAATTCCTAAATACTTAAATTTGTTAATAGCCCATTTTAATGGAAACTCATCACCCCATTTTCTCTGTAACCCCCAATTAATATCCAAAGCTTCTGATTTAGTCATATTCAATCTTAAACCAGCAATTTCCCCAAATCGTCTAATCATATCTAGAAGTCTTTTTAAAGATTCACAAGGATTTAACAACATGACTAATAAATCATCTGCAAAAGCAGAAATCTTAAATATACATGTCCCAACTTTCACTCCTTGTATTTCATCACAAGCATAAATCAATCTCAGTAAAGGATCCAAAGAAAGCACAAACAACAATGGTGATAAAGGACAACCCTGTCTAGTTCCACGTGTAATATAAAAATTATTTGTAATCTGTCCATTAACTCCTATTACTGCATTTGGTTTATAATACAAAGCACTAATTCCTTTTATATATCTTTCACCTATGCCATAGGTTTTTAATATTTCAAATAAATATTTCCATTCTACTCTATCAAAAGCTTTTTCTGCATCAAAACTTACCAATAAAGATGGGACATCCATTTTTCTAACCCAGCTCAATGCTCCTAATATTTTTCTTACATTCTTTGAAGGGTACCGTTCTCTCACAAATCCAGTCTGACAATCATGTAATAAAATAGGCAGATAACCTGCCAACCGATCTGCTAAAATCTTCGCAAACAATTTTAGATCACAATTTATTAACGAAATTGGTCGATATGACTCAACCTCAGTTACATCTTTACCAGGTTTAGGCAGAACCACAATGTGAGCAAGATTATTATTATATTTAAAAACTCCCTCATTCATCCACCTATTAAATAAGGTCACTAACACTGGTGTAATCTGAACTTGCAGCAATTTATAATATTCTGCTCTAAGACCATCTAATCCTGGAGCTTTATATCTTGTGGCATTATCAATTTTACTTTGTATTTCATCCGCTGTTATAGGAGCTTCCAATTGCATTTGCTGAACCTTTGTAAGATGCGGTAAATGTATTTTTTCCAAAAATTTTTTAATATTTTCATTAGAAACATCTTCTCCCCTATATAACTTTGTATAATAATTTACAAAAATTCTCCCTATATCCGCACTATTTTTACATATTACTCCTTTATCTTTCAAAAGTGGAACAAATCTGGATCCCTTACTTCGTGCCAAACAACGAGCTAAAAGTTTCCCCGACTTATCCCCATATTGATATAAATGATGTTTATAATATAACAGAGATTTTTTAGCTATTTGTTGTAATAAAGTATTTAAAGTTGCTTGAGTAGCAAGTAACTGCTCTTTGTTGAAGTTATTAGGTTTATTAGCCAGGAGCCTACGTTCTCTACAAATTTGTTTCTCCAATCTAAGAATCCTAAAAGCAAGCATTCTTCTCCTTCGAGCTATATAAGAAATTATGTCTCCTCTCAAAACAGCCTTTGAAGCCTCCCAAAATAACTCTGGATCATTTTTATGCTTCCCATTAAAATAATCATAATCATTCCATTTTGTTATTAAAAAATCCTTGAAATTAGTATCATAACATATCTCGAGTGGTAAGCGCCAAAAACCTTTACTACTACCATGCTGACTTCCTATCCAATCTACCCACACAGGAGCATGATCTGAAATTTCATATGGACCAATGACTGCGTCCACCATATTTGGAAACAATATTTCAGAAACTAGTATTGCATCAAGGCGCGCACTAGTACCATGTGCTCTAGACATGTGTGTAAAATCTCGTTCAGTCGGATGAAGAACTCTCCAAACATCAATAAGCCTACATCTCTGAATGAATCTCTTTAAAAGTTTTATGATACTAAGACGATTACTCCCGCACCTACCTGACACATCCATTTGTTCATCAAAGACACCATTCCAGTCCCCTCCTAATATAATAGGAGACTCAGGTAACTTATCAATTTCTGCCATTAAATCTATAAAAAAATTTGGATCAGGCACATTAGGGGCATATACACTGCCTAACAGCAACTTATGTCCATTTAAATTCCCTTGCACTAAGACAAATCTCCCTTCAGGATCCACTACCATCCTATCCTTCTGGAAGCCTATTCCCGTCTTAATTAATAGCTACCCCTCTTTTCCTTCCCTTTGCAGAAGCCCCATAAATTAACTCAATACCTTTTTTCTTTAATCGAACCAGATCTTCTATAGACTGGTGAGTCTCTTGTAACAAAACAACATCCGCTTTATGTCTTCTTATTGCTAATAGAATTTTGTTTCGCTTAAAGGGGCTTGTAAGACCACACACGTTCCATGAGAGAACTCTCATCCTCCTGATAAGATCATTAAGCAAATATTTAAATTTAACTTAATCATATATTCAAATTTAGAAGTGTCCCCCCAGCCTAGGACCCCTCTTACAGCTATTACCAATACTTGAAATTCTCTCTTCTTAATAGTAAATTGGCTTTCTATATAAACTATAATAATAATATAATAGTAATAACATATAATAAACCCCCTATTTTCCCTTCCCCATCCCATTTCCTCCCTCCCACCCACAGTTTCACCAAACCCTTTATTACCCATTAACCTTCAGATCTCTTCTTCTCCTCCTACAGCCATCTTAGTGCAAATCCTAATTCAATTCCACTCTACTGAACTATCTTGCAATTTTATTTCCCAACCAATATCCAAGTTATATATTTTCCAAAAATAAACCAATAACATCACCAACATTTAGGAAAATAATCATCACACATTAAAACTTAAGACTTTATCCCTCTATGCATAACCTGAACTAATAAAATAATCCATTAAATCTCTTTTTTTTAAAAATTAAATTAAATATTATAATGATCAGCTAATATCTTTCCTGCCAGCAATGTTATCCTGTAACCATTTTTGTGCCTCCTCTGGTGATTCCATTAATACAGCTTTTCCATTATAAAAAATCCGCAACCGTGCTGGATACTGTAACATAAATTTCAAATTTGATGACACCAATTGCTGACAAATATTAGCATATGCTTTTCTCTTTAAACTTAGCTGAATAGAGTAATCTTGAAAAATTTGTATACGAACCCCCTCAAACATCAGAGACCCTTTCGCTCGAGCTGCCCTTAAAACTCTATCTTTGTTTTGAGAATTTATAAACCGGACCATAACTATTCTTGGTCTTGTATCATCAGGCCGAGGTCTACCTAGTCTATGTATACGTTCTAATATTAAATGATTACTGCCTTCATTTAAATTTAAGAACTTCAGTATACCAAAAAAATAATCATTAAGCTCAACATCTTTTACAGTTTCAGGTATACCAATTATACGAAGATTTTTCCTACGACTACGATTTTCTAAATCATCTATTTTCAAACCCTGTGTACTGATTGTCTCTTGAAGAGAAGCGATTTTATTATTTGCACTAAGCAGATCATCCTCCAACATTGAAATACGTTCCTCAGCTACTTGTATCCTTATTCCCATTAACTCCAATTGTTTACTAATTCCATCTAGTTTGCCTGTAATTCCATCTAAACTACCACTCAATGCATTGACCACTGCATTAGACACATCATCTGTATTCACCAATGAAGAATGACTAGCATGCATCTTTGATGTAGTTGTTAAATCAATTTCTCTTTTCTCACGTTCACGACGAGCAGTTTTCATTTTAAAAAGAAATTAACACACGTTACTTAATATAGTTTGCACCTTTAAATCACTTTAGCCTAAAAAATAAAATAAAATCAGAAGTGCAAACTCATTACCATATTTTCACTACTCCTCAAAACTTGTATAAAGATAACAAACTTTAATATCCAAAAAATTATACACTAAAGTATTTTATATATTAATGTTTGCCATCTTCTTTTCACTTCATTTACAAATTTTCAAAAATTTAAGTACTTTGCTATAAATTTGCAAATATTATAATCTTAAAAATTATTAACTGCTGTAATTACAAATTTCAGATTCCTGTCACAAATTAGTCATTATTCAGAAGGTGATCACAATTGGAAATAAAAACCCTCCTCCACAATTTTTTCTCTCAGTCAGATGAAAAGCAAATCTCTAATAGATAACCACAGAGTAATTCTCTCAGTTTCAGTCACCAGAGTTTGAATACAATTAAAAAGCAGATCTTAGATAAAAACCTACAGCACAAGTCTTTTTTAGACATTAAAGTATAGTCACAGTTGAAATGCAGAACTTAGATAATGAACTGCAACACAAATCTCCTCAGGGTGTTTTTACAGATATAAAGCAAATCTTGGAGAAAAAAAAAACCTTACAGCACAAGTCACTATTCTACACGAGATTTCAGAATAACAATTGAGGTTGTCAAAATGCAATCTCTGCTGAAAAACACACAGATACTTCTCTCAATTCACAGATCTTTCTCTCAATTGAAGCTGTTAAAATGTGGTCTCCGATGCAAAACAGCAGTCTTTGAAGTACGATCCCAGATCTTTCTCTCAATTGAAGCTGTTATCTCCTTTGAAAAACAATTCTCCGATGCAAAACAGCAGCACAAATATACAAATCCTTCTCTCAGTCTTTGAAGTACGATCGCAGATCTTTCTCTCAATTGAAGCTGTTATCTCCTTTGAAAAACAATTCTCCGATGCAAAACAGCAGCACAAATATACAGACCCTTCTCTCAGTCTTTGAAGTACGATCGCAGATCTTTCTCTCAATTGAAGCTGTTATCTCCTTTGAAAAACAATTCTCCGATGCAAAACAGCAGCACAAATATACAGACCCTTCTCTCAGTCTTTGAAGTACGATCGCAGATCTTTCTCTCAATTGAAGCTGTTATCTCCTTTGAAAAACAATTCTCCAATGCAAAACAGCAGCACAAATATACAGACCCTTCTCTCAGTCTTTGAAGTACGGATCGCAGATCTTTCTCTCAATTGAAGCTGTTATGTCCTTTGAAAAACAGTTCTCCGATGAAAAACAGCAGCACAAATCCTTCTCTCAGTCTTTGAAGTGCGATCCCAGATCTTTCTCTCAATTGAAGTTGTTAAAAAGTGATCTCCGCTGAAAAACAGATCTCAGATGAAAAAAAAACCCAGCAGCACAAATATACAAATCTTTCTCTCAGACTTTGAAATGCGATCGCAATTCTCTCTCTTATTTGAAGCTGTCAAAATTCCAATGCCGTTAAAAAAACAGATCTCAGATGGAAAAAAGCAGCACATTATTTTTCTTAGCTGAAGCTATCAAAATGCGATTACAGATGAAAGAAAGCAACACATCCTTTCTTTTTTTTTTTATTCAGTCAAAATTTCCGAAGCACTTTGTTACTTTTCATGCCCAGAATCAAAGGGAGTTGAAAACAGTGATCAAAGGGAGTTGAAAACAGTGCCGCACTAGCTTAAATGAAGAAACATTCTAATGCCAACTGTCAGAATATGCAATATCTTCAGGTCTCAAAAAAATAACGTACTAGCAACCCTTTTCATTATCCTCTGTTTGCCAAACTCCACTTCATCAGCTCATCAATTAAACTTAGTTGATATAATTGCCTGATTCCGTTTCTATTTTCACTTCGCACAAAGCAGAACCGTCATCTGAAACTCAGCAAAGCTGTCAAACTGCGATCACAGCCACGGAACTACAGCACCTTTCTTCCTCGCGTTTCCTCTAATCCACGGAACTACAGCACCTCAAATATTGCGGGACACCTTCTTAATTTTCTGTGCCGTTGGCTAAACAGCAGAGGGAATTGAACACGGAGCTACACTAATCTGCGGCCATTTCCTCCGAGCTCTAGAACGCTCCTCCAAATTTTGCACTTTTATTTGATGTACAGTACTTTGCTGCTTCTGAGACTTCAACCATGGAGATTCATTTTGGTTCACACCAAGCAAAGCACACCAAGTTAATGGTGACAGAACCATACATTTTATGTGGACAAACAGGATAATGTCCTCATACATGGGTGACATCACTGACAGAGCCAGTTCCCAGCTTCTTCTAGAACCTTTAGAATCTATCTTGCATAGATGTGCCACTTCTTGCCTTCCGCCACTGTGCATATTTACCTCAATCTTCATTTTTCTACAGAGCCTTGACATGCCTGGCTGAAAACTTTGATTGTCACCCTTTTGGTTTTTATTTTAGTGTTTAAATTACAATTTTTCTTCTCCTGCCACTGCTGCATAACAAAGAGAACTCAAGGGTCAAGAAGGAGTTTTGGAGCAGATAAGGCCAGTTCATCAACTTCAGTGGCAATGGTCCCCATGGCCCATGGAGTTACATCATTGACATCTAGAGATCATCCATCTCTTTCAGTCTAGCATCAATAGTGTGTCCCAGGAATGGTCTTCCACCAATTCCCACGTGAAGAAGAGAAAGGATTAATCCTCAGCTCTAATCAGCATTGAGGACTTGGGATGCCAAGCATCAGGAAGAGGTTCAGGTATATCAGCATCACAGTTCATTGGAGCGTGATGTAGGAAGCATTGAGGTATCAGAGGTGCTAGTATCCATAGAGGGGCCCCCACATGAGGAACACTCATCCTCCTCAGCACTAGAGGGGCCACTGATACTCCTCACCAGATTACTCAGACAGTGACAGAATCTGTTGTAGCCCCTCCACCCTTGCTGACTGCAGCCTTTAAGAAGCATCTTCTAAAAGTCCTCAAAGAACAGATGGAGGATTTTTTTGTAAGGTGCGAGGCTACAGCTTCTATGGCATTGAGCCAATTCTGGAGATTCACTAGCTGCTTGCGAAAGAAGCAGCGTCATTGAGGAGCTGAAGGGCTTCAACACTGATGATTGCCTGGCCAGTGTTTATTTCAAGTGCATTGGGGCACTGAACGCTCACCAAGGCATCGAAGCACATTGGTGCACTGATGTCCTACCCACAAATGTGCATTCTAAGGGAAGCGGGTGTCAGCCGAAGAGGAGACAGATTTTGTTCAGGCATATTTCTGAGTCTCAATCGGAGCACTCTTGGAGTGTATGATCTAGAGTACGTCTCAGAGTATGATCTCCAGAATTGCCCTCTGACCCTCACCTCCTTATGAGAGACATTTGCCTCCAGAGAAGTTGTCCTTTATAGAGTTTGCTGAAGAGATGGCTAAGTCTGTCCCGTTTAAGATTGAAATGGAGGAGGAGCTCAAGTTTAGGTTATTGGAACTCCTCCAGTTCTATGATCCCCTGAGGAGGCTGTGACAGTGCCCGTTAATGGAATCCAAGATATACAGATGAAGATGTGGGAGATCCCCCTTTCTGAGTCAACCTTCTTGATCACAGATTGTACAATGCATTGAGTCCAGAAGGCTCATGGACTTGAGAAGCTTCAGCTGCCACATCATTCCATGGTTGTTGAATCTGCCCTCAGAAGGCACACTCTTTGGTACCCCTAGGGAGAGAGGCTCAGATTTTGGACTCTTTTGGGAGGAAATTAGCTATGGGTCTCTCTTCTTCCCCCCAAAACGCTGCCATATCTCCAGTCAAACTGGGGTGGGGTTTTGACTGGCTCTTTGAGAAAGTAGCTGAGATGCTAGAGCTCATTCTGGACACCCTTCTGGTTGGAAGGAGGCACTAGTACTTTGCTGGTCCCTAATCACCGCTGACAGATGGGTTTTAAGAATCACTTAGTTTGGGTACAAATTGCACCTATTCAAACTCCTGCCAAATCGGCCCCCGAGAGTCTCTTCCATCGACTTTCTGCACCATGAAGTAATTACTCAGAACTCTGCTCTTCTCCAGGAAAATGCCATCAAGTCCATTTCACCCAGGCAAGAGGAGCAGGGATTTTAATCCGGCACTATATGGTCATAAAAAAGAACGGGGGATTCTGTCCCATCCTAGACATAATTCCTAGTTCAGGAAAAGTTCAGCATGGTTTCCCTCAGCATCCTCATTCCTTACCTCTAAAGGGAGGATTGTCTATGTTCTCTGGACTTAAAAGGATACCTATACCCACATACAGATACATTGTAGTCACAGGAAGTATCTATGATTCCTTACAGGGAAACACCATTACCAGTACTGTGTACTGCCTTCTGGCCTTGCTTCCACTCCTCGTGACTTTACCAAGTGTCTTATGCTTGTTGAAGCATTTCTACACAGATTGGGTAGGCACACGTTTCTTTATTTGGCTGGTCATGAGCAAATCATCTCATCTCCATTAGTAGCTTGTGAATTTCTATGCTTAACCATCTGGGCACGGGAGTTGCTAGGGTTTGTCACAAATTACTTCATCAAATTTAAGTCCATCATGTCAACTGGAATTCACAAGAGCTCTGCTAGACACAACTGAGGCGGAAAGCTTTTCTTCCATAAGACAGACTCACCAGTTAACCGCTACTGTGGAAGAAATTCAAGTGTCATCAGATGAGGACCATGCTGAGAATACTGGACTACATAGTATTGATAGTGCATGTAATTACCGTTGTACATTTCCAGATTAAGAGAAGCTTAGTGGACCTTGAGCACATAAGTGTATGGAGGCCACTCACAGTGTCTGGGACATCATTTCTGTCACGGTTCCATTTGGGGACTCTGATCTGGTGGATGGTTCATTCCAATCTGGTCAAAGGAATTCCTTTCCAAGACCCTCCTTATCAAAAAACACTCAACATATGCATCCAAACCGGGATGGGGAGCCCATGTAGATGAGTTCTATACTCATGGTCTAGAGTCCTCCCAGAAGACTCTTCAAATGAATTTCCTGTAAATGAGAGCAATTTACAGGAAAATAAGCATTCATTCACAACTAGGCCAGTTGAGGTTTTAGGATTCTCACAATGAATATGCATGAGATAGATTTGCATACAATGAAGGCAGTACCTGTAAATCTATATCATGTTTATTCATTGTGGGCACCTGAAAACCTTTGTGGCATAGGTGTGCCCTGAGAACTGGGCTGGGAATAGTGGCTCTAAAGGCTTTCAGAGATAGGATGGACAATGAAATTATGATTCAAATGGACAACCAGGTATCCATGTACAATACGGACAAGCAGGCAGGAACAGGATGTGGAACAGAATGTGGAACTGCGCCATCTCTCTCAGGGCCTGACCCTCAGAGCCACTTATCTGGCCAGAGAAGATAACGTCTTGGTAGATAAGCTAAGCTGGGTGCTCCAATCTCATGGATGGACCCTGGATAAGGCAGTGGACTCCTTAATCATTCAGGAGTGGGGAATTCCCTTGATATATCTATTTGCTACTCCACAGAATAGGCAGCCACCTCAGGTCTGCTCCAGATGAGGGACATATGGCAAACTAGCTTTGAACGCCTTCCTCCTATACCTCTAATAGAAAAACCTCTTCCAAAACTCAGAGATGACAGAGGCACCATGATTCTTCACAGTGCCATATTGGCCCCAAAAACCATGGTTTCCTTTGCTCTTGGAGCTGTCAGTCAAGAAGACTGTTTGGCTGGGCACTCTGCCAACACTTATCTCACAGGATCAAAGAAGGATGTTGCACTCCAACATGAAAACATCCAAGCCATGAAGATTAGGAATGAGGGGCTAATGCTGTCCTCTTTCAATCTGCCAATTGGTGTAACCACCATCGTCCTGGCTTCCAAGAGAGATTCCATTAGAAGGTAAGATGGTTTCAAATGGAAGAGGGTTGCTATTTGGTGTGAGGGAGAGGCCCTAGATCCTTTCACCTATCTCACACAAAAGCTGCTGGAATACTTTCTAAATTTTTCAGAATCTGGTTTGAAATCCAGCTCTGTGCAACTGGCACATACCAACACCATGTAGAAGGACTGTCTCTGCAGCCTTTAGTTGTTAGCTTTATGTGGGAGCTTTTCTTCTTTCGAAGCCTGTGCTCAAGCTATCCGAGGGATCTGGGAGCTAAATATGGTTTTAACGTAGCTGATGAAAGCTCCTTTTGAACCACTAGATATCTGGGGACTGAAGTACCTGCCCTGGAAGGTCATGTTTTTTGATGGAGGTATCTTCAGCATGCGGAGTTAGTGAAATCTAGGCCCTAGTAACTGATCCACCCTATACTAAGTTTAATCACAATAGAATGGTTTTACATACACATCCTAAGGTGGTGTCTGAATTCCACCTTAATCCGTCAAATGGAAGAGCTGAGAAGAGACAGTGAGGCTGAGAAGCATCTGTGAAAGCAGGCTGGACCAAAGGATCCATCAAGCCCAGCATCCTGTTTCAAATAGTGAACAATACAGGTCACAAGTACCTATTAAGTTCCCAAAACATACAAGAAATATTTCCTCAGTTTACTTCTGAATCTAATCTCTTTCACCTTTATCTTTTATTTATTTATTTATTTATTTTATTCGTTTTTATATACCGTGCTATTAAAGATCAGTGCAGTTTACAAGAAACATATGAACGTGTTTTACAAATAACATTTGAGCAAGGTTTACATATAACATAATAACTAGATTACATGGTTTACATATAACATAATACCTAGACTGTGCGGGCAGCTGTGTTCATGGCGAGTTGTAGTGGCTGAAGAGTGTGCTTTGACATACCATGAAAGATGATGTTGGAATAGTCCAGATGAGGGAGGATGAGAGTTTGAGCAACCGAGCGGACGTCTGAGGACTCGAGGAGAGGACGTAAGCGCCGGAGAGTTCTCAGTTTATGGTAGACTGTTTTGGAGATATTTTGAATGTGGGTCTCCCAGCACAGGCGTTGGTCGATTGTTATTCCCAGATAGCGGACTTCTTGTTTGGTTATGAGGTCAAAGTTTTTCACTTTGAGGGAGGGCGGTGGGGTAAATGTGGGGTCTTTGGATATGAATAAGACCTCAGTCTTATTGGTGTTGACCATCAGGTTGTGTGTCATGAGCCAATCTGAGACTGTGTTGAAACATTCAACTATGGACGAGTAGTCAGACTTGTCAATGAGGAATGGAGTGTACAGTAACACATCATTGGCGTAGATATGGTAGAGTATGTTGAATGATAGAACAGATTGGCTGTATGTAGATGTTAAAGAGTAGGGATGAGAGGGAAGATCCTTGGGGGACCCCTTGTGTTTGCTGGAAAGGCCTGGATGCATGGTTATCTATGTGGACTTGTTGTTGTCGGTCAGATAGGTAGGATTTGAACCAGTCTAAGGCTAGGCTTCTTATGCCTTTTTGAAACAGTTGGGTGAGCAAGAGGTTGTGGTTGACAGTATCGAACGCTGAGGCGATGTCCATAAATATGAGGATGAAGCCTGTATGGAGTCTGTCAAGGAGAGTCGTGAGAAGGGATTCAACACCATGCTGTTGCCGAAATCCATGCTGTTGCTAGTCTAGAGAAGCGTAGGAGTTGATGTGGTCCTGGGTCTGTTGGAATGACTTCTCATTTCCAGAGCTTCCATTCAACTGAAAGACTTGAACCCTGGATCCTCAGAATACAAACCTGATGCTCTACCAACTGAACTATCCAGGCTTTGGATCCCATGCTGCTTATCCTTTCTCCAGTCCACTTCAATAATGATTTATGGATTTTTCCTCCAGTAGCGTGTCCAAACCTTTTTTAAAACTAGCTATAATAACAGCTTTTACTACATGCAGAACTCTTAATACTAATCTGTGAACTATCATTAAAATCATCTGTAGTACCTGAAGATATGTGAATGGCCAATGTAACTCCAATTGTTAAAAAGGGTTCCAGGAGTGATCTAGGAAAATACAGGCCGGGGAACCTGATATCACTACCGGGCAAAATGGGAGAAGCCATTATAAAGAACAAAATTACTGAACTTGTAGATAATCATGGTTTAATGGGAGAAAGCCAACCTGGCTTTAATCAAGGAAGGTCTTGTTTTACTAATCTGTTATATTTTTTTGAAGGTGTGAATAAACTGGTAGACGAAGGTGAGCCGGTCGATATTGTGTATCTGGATTTTCAAAAAGCCTTTGACAAGGTCCCTCATGAGAGACTCTTGGCGAAGTTAAAAAGTCATGGGATAGGAGGCAGTATATTATTGTGGATCAGCAACTGGTTAAAAGATAGAAAGCAGAGGGTAGGGCTGAATGGCCAATTTTCCCAATGGAGAAAGGTGAATAGTGGAGTACCGTAAGGATCTGTGCTGGGTCTGCTGCTTTTTTAACATATTCATAAAATGACCTGGAAATGGGAATGAGTGAGGTAGTCAAATTTGCAGATGACACAAAATTATTCTAAGTTGTTGAAACCTAAGAGGATTGTGAAAAATTGCAAGAGGATCTTGATAAATTGGAAGACTGGACGTTCAAATGGCAGATGAAATTTAATGTGGACAAGTACAAAGTTATGCACCTAGGAAAGAACAACCCAAACTATGGTTACATGATGCAAGGTTCCACATTAGCAACCACCACCCAGGAAAATGATTTAGGCATCATTACGGATAACATGTTGAAACCCTCCGCCCAGTGTCAGCAACAGCCAAGGCAGCAAATAAAATTCTAGGCATCATAAGGAAAGGAATGGAGAATAAAACAAAGGATATTATAATACCTCTGTATCGTTCCATGGTGCGATTGTACTTTGAATACTGTGTGCAATTCTGGTCACTGTATCTTAAAAAGGATATAGCAAACTTAAAAAAGGTACAGAGAAGAGCCACCAAAATGGTAAAGGAGATGGAAGGATACCCCTATCAGGAAAGGCTTAAAAGGTTAGGGCTTTTCAACCTGGAAAAGAATTGAGGGGAGATATGATAGAGGTCTATAAAGCGTAGTTACTCATCTGTAACAGGTGATCTCCGGGAACAGCAGGCATTTAGTCTTCACATATGGGTATCGTCGGTACCGACAGAGCCCGCGCGGGAACGCTCCCCAGCGTCCAACAGGAACGCTTTTGGAAGCATCCCACAGCGCCTGCGTGCTGCCTTCCTGCCTTTCCCACTGTCCCTCTTCAGTAGAGTTTATAGCTGAGACAAAGGAGAGAGGGAGAGAGAGAAAGAGAGAGAGATAAAGAGACAACTCCTAGGGGAAGTGGGTGGGTTGTGAAGACTAAATTCCTGCTGTTCCCGGAGATCACCTGTTACAGGTGAGTAACTACGCTATTTCCAGGAACAAGCAGGAATGTAGTCTTCACATATGGGGACTCCCTACCTGAAGATGCCAGGGAGATGGCCCCAGGAAGCTGCAACCCATTGTGAGATGGGCCATGCTTCCTCCCTTGGATCACTGGCATCCCACCAGGGATGGTGGGTAGGAGCTGAATTAAGTCTGAAAGAGATGTTGAAGAACAGCCTGGCCAAACAAGGCATCCCGGCAGGATTCCTTGTCTAAGCAGTAGTGGGCTGTAAAGGTATGTACTGAAGCCCAAGTGGCTGCTCGACAAATGTTGTCGATGGGTACAGAGTGAAGGTTAGCTACAGAAGCTGCCATGGCTCACACATTGTGAGCTGTGACATGGCCTTCAAGAGAAAGGCCCTTACTCTCATAGGCAAAGGATATGCATTGTGCAATCCAGTTAGACAGAGTTCTTTTGGAAACTGGAAGTCCCAAATGACTAGAATCAAAAGCAACAAAAAGAGTTGAGAAGATTTTCGATGTTGCTGTGTTCTTTGTAGGTAAAAAGCTAAAGCTCTTTTGCTGTCCAAGGTATGAAGGTTCCTTTCTGCATTGGAGGCATGAGGCCTCAGAAAGAATACAGGAAGGTAAACCACTTGGTTTAAATGGAAAGGGGAAACCACTTTTGGCATAAAGTGTGGATGAGTCCTAAGAACAACCTTATCATGGTGAAATCTTGTATAAGGAGGATCGGCCACTAGAGCTTGTAATTCACTAATGCGATGTGCGGAGGTGATTGCAATTAGGAATTTCAGAGATGTAGTGGCTAAAGGCTCAAAGGGCGGTTTCATAAGCTGCCCGAGAACAAGATTCAAATCCCATGCCACCGGTGGTGGTCTAATGGGCGGTTTTGTTAATAGAAGACCTCTCATAAATCTTGTTATAAGTGGATGAGAGGAAATAGGTTGTCCATTTAGAGGCTTGTAGGAAGCTGCAATAGCAATAAGATGGACTCTTACTGAATTGGTCTTAAGAACAGCATTAGATAAATGAAGGAGGTACTCCAGTACCGATTCCAGAGGTATCGCAAGGGGGTTAAGTCCCTTTTGAGAACACCATATGGTAAACCGTTTCCACTTAAAGGCGTATGATCGTCTTGTGGAAGGTTTTCTAGAAGCCTGTAGGATATCTTTTACCTGTTGAGAAAGGTTGAGATCCTGAAGGTCTAGGCTTTCAGTAACCAGGCCCTGAGATGAAAGGACTGGGGATTCGGGTGCCATAGCGTCCCGTTCTCTTGGGAGAGAAGATCTTGAGCACACCCCAACTCCCGAGGTGCAGCTTGAGAGATATGTAGAGGCAGAGGATACCACGTTTGCCGTGGCCAACGTGGAGCTATGAGAATCATACGACCTCTGTCTCTCTGAAGCTTGAATAGTGTTTTGGGGATGAGGGGAATGGGTGGGAAGGCATAGAGGAAGCCTGACAATCTCGAGCCGGAATTCTGGAACAGAACCGGGGACGTTTGGCATTCAGTGGACTTGCAAAGAGGTCTATGTCTGGGGTTCCCCAGATGTGAAATATCTTTATCACCTGGTCTAGATGGACAGACCATTCGTGAGGCAGCAGTACTCGGCTAAGTTTGTCTGCCCAAAGGTTTTGAATGCCTGGAAGATATACCACGAGGCGGTGAATTTGATGCTCTCTGGTGAGGGCCCATAGTCAAAGCTTCATTGCATAACGACAGAGAGCCGGTTCCACCCTGCTTGTTCACGTAGAACATGGCTACTTGATTGTCCGTCTGGACTAGGACTGTCTTGTAGCTGAGCTGGGCTTGGAATACTCGAAGAGCAAGGAAGATTGTTCTGAGTTCCAGGTGGTTTATGTGAAGACAAGCCTCCTGTGGAGTCCAGGTACCCTGGGTAGAGAGATCGTGCAGGTGGGCCCCCCATCCAACCTGTCATGCATCTGTTTTTAGAGTGGCCTGGAATAGGGGTTGCTGGAAAGGAGACCCCACCAGAAGTTTCTCAAGTGATTGCCACCACTGGAGGGATGAAACAAGACGTTGTGAGTTTGTTATTTTGTCTGACAGGCGACCTGTGGCCTGTGTCCACTGAGTGGATAGGGTCCACTGGGCTGCTCACATGTGGAGGCGAGCATAGGGAACCACATGTACAGTGGATGCCATAAGTCCTAGTAGTTGGATCATCACGAATAAAATCCTGAAAGGACATGTCCTCTGGAGGAGACATTCTGCGTTGGGGAGAAGAAGATGGTTCCTCCGGAAGAAATACTCTGGTATCGGCAGAGTCATTAGAATCATCGGAATCGGAAGATTTGAAATATGTCTGATCCTGGTGTTCGTGCAGAGCACGGTACTGGTATTGATCAAAGTCGGTATCGAGGTGTCTCGGTACCGATCTGTCCATGCCGGTGATAGACTCAAGACTCGGCATGGGGGGGTATACCCACCGAAGCCGGTACCGTCGGTACTGGTGCCTGTTGAACCCTCTGTAGCGGTCTCAACAGTACCAAAGCCGTGAGAAGAGATGCCAGACTGTGTTCGATAGCGAGAAACTTCTGATCTATCGACGCTGCTGATGCTTGGGTGTCAGTACCGGTAGAAACGGCCGGAACCCCAGAGCATGGCACCAGTAGTTCTGCCGAGGTGGAGGCCTCGAGAACATCCTGGAGCCCCGTTAGTGCTTTGGAAGCTGAAGCCTCCCGCCGGGGCTGTTTTGCCGGTGAAGTTTTCTCAAGGGCAACGCCAATGGCCTCTCGATGCCTAGAAGGAGATCTACCCTTTGAGGACCAGCTAGATTTATGTTTATTTACTGAGATCCATGGGAGGAAGATGAGGCTCTGGAAGACGTCGATGCAACGGACATCGCATCTGAAGCAAAAAGGGTACCGAGTTTTGCAGCTCTATTCTGCAGGCCCCTTTTAGTCATCTTCTACAGGAGAGGCACTCCGATGGAGAATGGTCAGGGCCTAAACATTTAAGACACCAGTCATGGGTGTCGGTGACGGATATGGTACCGCCACACTTAGAACATTTTTTAAAACCAGTAGCTGGACTTCCGGTGGCATGGTGGACTAGGAAGGACGTCTCCTTCTTAGCTCCGGAGCCTAATCGCCCTCCCTCCCTACTTACTTGGTTTATTGCTGCCCCCCCTTGCTCGGTTTGAGTCGGGGGAGACACTGTCTGCTTGGAGGGGGACCTTTAACGTTTCGGAACAGCGGTGACCCATATGGCAACGAAAATCCCGCGGCGGGAGCGGCCCAGGGGAGGAGAAGGCAAGATGGCGGAGACTGTTGAGCCTGGCCCGAATACCAATGCCTCCTGCACGATGGTGGAGGAGGTCTCTAGGGCGGTAGTGGCTGCGTTGGAGGACCGCCTGGGGGGCCTGGCGACTCAGATGACTGCAGTGGCACAGATGGTCTCCGAGTTTGCAGGCCGGGTGGAGCAAGTTGAGCAATGCGTGAGCACTCTGGAGGACACGCGGGAGCACGATGCGGCCAGGATCCAACAGTTGGAGGAGGCCCTGCGGAAACAGGCGGAGAAGCTCGAGGACCTCGAGAATCGGAGTCGCCGCAATAATCTACGTTTTATTGGAATAGCGGAATCGGTACCGGATAAAGATCTTCGGCAGTTATCTGGAGCAGTGGCTGCCTGCTAATCTGTCGCTGGCGGAGGGGCTGGGCGAGATCACCCTAGAGAGAGCGCATCGGCTGGGCCCTTATAGGGCTGGAGATAACCGGCCCAGAGCGGTCATTGCCCGGTTCCTCAACGAGGCTCAGAAGGAAGGAGTCTTGCGAGCGGCGAGACAATCGCGGCGCTCCGGAGCATCTGCCTGCAAAGTGCTGATTTTCCAAGACTACTCCGCTGGGGTCTCGCAACGGCGCAGGGCCTACAAAGAAGTCTGTGGCAGAATGGTGGAGAAGGGCATCCGTTTCACCTTGGCTTATCCTGCCTTGCTCCGGGTGGACAGTGCGGGTGGACGCCGCGTGTTTCCACGCCGGAGGAGGCTTTGGACTATTGCAATAAAAGTGGATGACTGTGGGGTCCTACATTGGGTGGGACATTAGAGTTTTCGAGCTATCCCTGGACTCTGTAGATCTGAGCGGAGTGTGGGGGGGAGTATTTCCATGTTGCTGGTTATACCAGTTGCTGTTTCATGTATATAATTTTGTGCTTGTTCAGTGCTATCTATGCTGTATCAACGGCCACCATGGGCGCAATGCTAACCCCTACTCATGTTTGTCTTAATCTGCCACTGTGGTGGTGGGGGGGGGGGGGGCGGGTGTGCCTGCTTCCTGGCTGTGGAGTAGGGTATCTTGATGGGAGTGGGGTCTGAGGTGGCCTGCTAGAGGCAGCTACGGCTGCACTAGCTTTTTGACAGTGGGGCGGAAGGTTATTCTGTTCTTTATCCCCTGGGTTCATTGGAGCACTTGTTTGTTCGTTTTTTAGTTATAGTTGCCTGCCTCTTTGCAAAACACATATATCGGCAGGTCTCCGGGTTAACTCTAATTTCCCTGTGCCCGCCTCTGTCTCTACTTATTGGGCGATGCTGTTCAGGGTGTGGTTTGTGGAGGGGATAGGGGGAGGTTGATCGTGGAGGTGGTGGGGGCACTGGGGAGCCTAATTTTTTGACTTCCTCTTATTTCTTTCTCTTGGAATTTGTTCTCTGCTATTTATTTATTTCTGACCTTGGGGTTGGTTGACACTATGGTCAAGCGGGGGGGAAGACGGGGTTGCCATGAGTGGGCCTGGGGGAGGGGGGGGCTCTACAGGTCTCGGAAGGCATGGCAGCGGTGGGGACCCTGGGAAGCCAGGGCGACAGGTGGAGAGTGCAGAGGGCGCTGGGGAGTTGCAGGGGGGGGGATAGGGCTCGGGCAGCATAGGGCTGCTGTTCTGTATATTCAGGTATGGGGGGGGGGGGGAGGTTGGTATGTGCTTGGCTTTTTGGGCCTGTCAGGGATGGTGTATATGTGTGAGTGTGTCCGTAGCTGTGCGTGGGTGAAGGGGGTGAAGGGGGATGAATTGATGTTGGGGGAATCCTAGGCTGGGGGGGTTCCCGCCACGGTAAGGGAATGGTTGCTGTTCTGGGAAGATCCCTTTGTTGGAGGGGCTATGGGTAAGGGTATTAAGATTGCCTCCTGGAACATCTGTGGTCTGGGTTCTCCGATTAAGAGATATAAAGTCTTACAACAACTAAAACGAAAGCAAATTGGGCTTGTGCTGCAAGAGACACATCAGTCTGAGGCTGAACATGCGAAACTGTGCAAAGGCTACATTGCTAAGGTTTATGGGGCCCCTGCCATTGGGAAGAAGCTGGGGGTGGCCATTTTAATTGCTAAGCACGTGCAGTGGGTGGAGGAGAAAGTGGAAATAGATCTGGAGGGTCGCTATGTTATGGTGTGGGGACTGCTTGACGGTACTAAAGTTGCTCTGTGTTCGGTGTATGCCCCTAATGTTTATGAGGTTCGCTTTTATCAGGCTCTGTCTCGGTTGTTGGCAACCACGGCTGGTTTTCAAGTTATTATGGGAGGGGACTTTAATGCAGTCTTAGATGAGGACATGGATAGATCTGGGTCCACTGGGGGGAGAGATAGGAGGAGCCAGCGGAAACTGTGGGGTTTGTGCGAGGCAAAACAGCTAGTGGATATTTGGCAAGTTCTACACCCTGGGGACCGAGAGTATACCCATGGGCCCATGGAACATGGTCACGTATTGATTTTTTCCTGTTATCGGACTCCCTGTTCAGTTGGGTGCTGGAAGCGGAAGTTGGTCCCTCGGTTATTTCGGATCATGCAATGATTATATTGGAGTTGCGAGATCGCAGCCCCAGGAGATACCGGCTTTGGCGTTTTCCATTGGAACTTAGTGGGGATGCGCAGTTTGCAGGGTTCTTGCGGGGTAAATGGAGGGACTATGTGGCCTTCAATGACCTCACGGGGACCCCTCCGGCTCTCTTTTGGGAGGCTGGAAAAGCGGTTCTTCGGGGAGAGATTATTAGTTATCACAGTTTAAAGCGGAAGCGAAGAAACCAGCGCATCCTTGTCCTGGAACGGGAGCTGGGTATGGCGCGGCGACAGGTAGCGGCAAACCGGACGGCGGCCAACAGGCGTAAGTTGCAGGAACTGCAGATGGAGTTGGAGATGCTTCTTCACCAGCGCGCACAGAAATCCCTGATGTATTATAGATATCAATTATACCAGCATGGGAATCGGGCGGGGAGGCTGTTGTCTTCCTTGGTGCGGCCGGCGGGAGGGTCACACCATATTGGGGTTATCAGGCACCCGGATGGGTCTCTTCGTCGGGAGGCGATGGAGATTGAGAAGGTCTTTTCTGATTATTTTCGTCAACTCTATGCAGGGGATGGGGACCAAGAAATGGAGAGTATGAAATTTCTGGCGGGGTGTGTTCTACCGCATTTGAACGTTGAACAGGTGCAGGCTTTGAATCAACCCATCTCCTTGCGTGAGGTTCAGGATGGGATTCGGAATTTGAAGAATGGGCGCGCGCTTGGTGTGGATGGGTTTAGAGGTGAGTTTTACAAGACCTTGGGGGATGCCATTGCGGCTCCACTAGTGGGATACTTTAAAGATTTGGAACAGCGTGGTGGCTTTCCCTATGAGGCGAACAAAGCTGTGGTCACTATATTGCCGAAGTCGGGGAGGGACCCGCTTAATCCGGGCTCGTATAGGCCCATTTCTCTTCTTAACGTCGATATTAAGATCTTGGCCAAGATTATGGCGGACCGGTTGGCAGTATTTTTGCCGGGCCTGATCCATGGAGATCAGGTGGGCTTTGTGCGGGGCCGACATGCGGCGTATAGTTTGCAGCGCCTTCTGATTTCTGCTTGTGCGGGGCGGGAGGCTCAACTGGGGTCTATGCTTATCAGTTTTGATGCTGAAAAAGCGTTCGACCGGGTCAATTGGGGGTTCATGTACCAGGTATTGGGAGCCATGGGGTTTACTGGTTTTTTTGTTGATGTGGTACGGCTTCTCTACGCGGACCCGAAAGGGGCCATCATGGTGAATGGGAACCTGACTTCAGACTTTTCTATTCAGAAAGAGACGCGCCAAGGTTGTCCTCTGTCTCCGCTTGTTTGTTTTGACCCTGGAGCCTCTCCTGATTCGGATTCGGGCACATTCTCAATTTAGGGGCATCCCGGTGGGGCGGACGGAATTTTGTGTTGCGGCCTTCGCTGATGATCTGCTTGTGCATCTAGCGGACCCTCAGGAGGGGTTGCCCCACTTGCATGAATATGGGGTGCCCTCTGGGTTTCGCTTAAATTTGGATAAATCGGAGGCGATGTTGCTGGGCCCCGGAGCGCGGCAGGGCTGGCAGGGTGACTTTCCTTTGAAATGGGCGCGGGGGCAATTCAAATACTTGGGCATTTATGTACCGGGAGAGTTGGGTGATCTTTACCAGCTGAATGTTACTCAGCTTTTAACCGCATTGACGGTTAGTGTAGATAAATGGCGGGACCTACCATTATCTTTAGGGGGGCATGTTGCCTTGTTTAAGATGACCCTGTTTCCTCAGATTTTGTACGTGCTGCAGACTCTCCCGCTGTTGCTGAACCGTTCCGACTTGCGTAAGATGGACAAGTTAATTAATCGACTCTTATGGTGGGGTCGGCGGCCTCGGATACGCCTAGAAGTGTTGCGGCAACCTTGGGGTGCTGGAGGTATGGGTCTTCCTGACATTCGGAAATACAATATAGCTTGTTTATTACGGTATGTCCGGGATTGGCTTTGGGACCTGGGGGAATATACTCCGCTGGGAATGTTGTGGGAGGCTGTGCGGCCTCTTCACTTGCGCTATCTCCTGCATGCGAGGGAGGTGCGGGAGCTGGATCGGGTTCTTCATGCTGTTGTTTTGGATCCCATTCGCAGGGCGTGGAAGTATTTTTGTCAGAGCCGAAAGTTTGCCGCAAATTATTCTCCTTATCTCCCCATTCGGGGTAATGGTGCGTTCCTACCAGGACTTGGGGGCAGTCTTTTTGCGCGGTGGACACAAATGGGGATAGTGAATTTGGAGCATGTGCTAACGCCAGGGGGTACGCTGGTGGAGTTCTCTGTGCTGCGTCGGCAGTACCCATTGGGGGGCCGGGATGTTTTCCTCTATGCCCAGCTTCGTAGTTATATTCGTATCGTACCTCAGGAAGCGCTACTTGGTGAGGTAAGCTCTGGCATTGAGGTGGCCCTCTTGGGGGGAGAGCAAGAGGCCCGGGTGGCTTGGTTGCACAAAATGTTATGGGAATTGGTGCCACCGGTTGCCCTGGATGAATTGGCTGTTGCTTGGGCGAGGGACCTAGGGGAGGCGGTGACGAGTGAAGAGCTGTTAAGTGGGCTGGCTGCCATTCCGAAGCTTAGTGTGTTGGTGACCTTTTGGGACATGCAATATAAATTGTTGCGTCGCTTATACTTTGCTCCCCTTAGAGCGTGGAAGACTGGGATTGTGGGCTCCCCCGATTGTCCCCGTTGCGGGGCAGGTAGAGCTACGCTGGGTCATATGTTCTGGGGGTGTACGCGGGTCCAGGTCTTTTGGGGCTGGGTGTTAGCATATTTGATGAAGTGTGTGCAGCGCCCGTTGACCTTTACAGCGGTGAATGTGGTGTTGGATGTGTGGGGGGAATCATGGGAGGCGGAGGTGGGGCAGGGGGTATTGCATTGGGTGCGTTTGGTGTTGGTGACTGCTCGTATGACTATCTTGCATAGGTGGGTGGATGTTCGGGGCCCAACGTATGGCTTGTGGAGGGGGCGTCTGCATGAGGTGCTCTTAATGGAGCGGCTCCGGGCCAGTGGGCATCCTGGGAGGTGGCAGCGCTTTTTGTTGAGGTGGGGACCCCACTTAGATTCTCTACCGAGGCAGACTCGTAGACGGGTTTTGTGAGGGGAATGAGGCTCCTTGCTCTTTCTGGCCTTAAGGTCGTCTTTGGTTCATTTACGGACACTTACGATTTAGTTGTGGCTTATACCAGTTGGGAGGGGGGGGGCGGGCCGGGGGGGGGAGGGGGGTTATGGGTGGGTGGTGGGGTACTTAGTGAGTCTGACTCCCTGGATGCTAAGGGACGGACGTGGAGAAAGAGTAGACTCTGAGTCCATCTGAGGCTGGGTCACATTTTGCTGGGGTCAGAGTGGGGGGGGGGGGCAGGAATAGTGTGAATCTTTTGGGAACTTGTTCTCTTTCCTGGGGGCTTTCGGTGGGGCCCAAGGGTGTGAGGGTCTCCTTGGGGCATATGCATGGATCAAGGTTCTGGGGTTGCCGTGGTGCCATCCCTGGATGGTGGTTTCCCCTTTAAGTTTGTTTTTACTTGTTGCTGTTTATGCTAACTTTATATGTTGATTTCTGTCTTTGTTGTATGCCTCTTGTACTCTATTCTGTTTGCAACCTTGTATTGTACTGGTTTGCTGCCGTTTTGCTGGGTGTGGATATGGAAAGTTGAATAAACACATTTGAACCTAAAACCAGTAGCTGGTTTTTCCATTTTTAAGGAAAATGGGCCTAGTGTCCAAAATGGCGCCTAGCACCGAGGAAAAAAATTTTCTGAAGAAAAATACCTCAGAACTATAATTTTTTTTTTTTTTTAAGAAAAGAAGAAAGAAGAACCAGCGGTACCGGTAGGTGTCGAACAAAGGCAGACGCGACCACAAAAAGTAAAGAATAAAGAAGGAATTTTCTGCGACCTGTCGGCTCCGTGGAAAATGAAGAACTGAAGAGGGACAGTGGGAAAGGCGGGAAGGCAGCACGCAGGCGCTGTGGGATGCTTCCAAAAGCGTTCCTGTTGGATGCTGGGGGGCGTTCCCGTGCGAGCTCCATTGGTAGCGACGATACCCATATGTGAAGACTACATTCCTGCTTGTTCCGGGAGATATTAATGAATGGAATGAAACAGGTATACGTAGATAAGATTCTTTATGGCTTCAAAAAGTTGAAAAGCTAGAGGGCATGCAAAGAAGCTACAGTGTAACCAGTTTAAGACTAATAAGAGAAAATATTTTTTCACTCAACGCATAATCAAACTCTGGAATTCGTAAAAGCTGTTAGTGTAGATGGGTTTAAAAAAGGTTTGGACAAGTTCCTGGAGGAAAAGTCCATAAACTATTATTAAAGAGGACCTAGGTATTCCACTGCTTGCCCCAATACAAGCATTATGGAATCTGTGTGTCTTTTTGGGAAACTGCTAGGTATTTGTGACCTGGATTGGTCACTGTTAGAAACAGGATACTGGGCTTGGTGGACCTTGGTCTGACCCAATATGGCATTTTTTATGTTCTTATGTACATCGTCAATGAATTCAAGTTTTTGTGTTAAGTGAAAAAATATTTTCTCTGATTAGTCTTATATATGCTACACTGTAACTTCATTTTGTGTCCCTCTAGTCTTTCTACTTTTTGAAGGTATAAACAACTGATCTACGTTTACCTATTCCACTTCACTCTCTTTTACAGATCTCCATCATATCTCCCCTCAGCTGTCTGTTTTCCAAGCTGAAAAGCCCTAACCAAAGCTGAAGAGCCCTCCAACAGAGTGAAGATGAGATGGTACAGAAAGAAGAAAGTTGGGGGACTTCTGGTTATGGCAGGCTGAAGGGAGAAGTGAAGAGGAGAGCTCTGGGCAGCCAAAGAAATAATCGTTTTTGTAATCCTCCCTGAGGCTGGAGTAAGGTTTAAGCAATCCCATGGGCACCCCCCACCATTCTAGCCTGCCTACCCACTGAATAAGGAAAGGCAAATAACAGGGAAGAGTGGAACTTGCCAACAGCATGGTGGCTGAGGTACAAGGCGAAAAAAGTAAAGCCAGCGAAGCTAAGATGGTGCAGAAGGGCAAAATACAAATGGTGCTCCAGACCGAAAGTCTAATGGCTAGCATATCCAAAGGGATAATCGGCTTCTCTGGAAGAGCAATTGATAAAGCTGCAATCAGCAGCAGAAAATCTAAAAAAAAGAAATTGGAGAAGCAGATGAATCGCATGGTCAAGGTGGAACAGAGAGTAAACCAAGAGGAGGATGACTCGATAGACATGCACCAGCAGATTGGAGAGCAACAGAGAGCAAATTCATTGTTAGAGAGTGGATTATCAAGATAATCGGATTCGAAAAAACATCAGGTTGGTGAGGATGCCTGAATCAGTTGCTGAGAAAGACATATGTGAGGTCTTTGAGAAATAGCTGCCCGAGAAGGTAGGTCTTGAAGTAAATGGAGTGAGGATTGACTGTGAGAGGGCACACAGAATAAGGCTGATGAGAGAGAGAGAGAGAGAGAGAGAGAGAGCAGCAACACTGAGGGCCATGTTCGCCAAAATACTGAACTAGGCTGATAAACTAGCCTTAATGTGAATGTGAGCGGTGTGCAGGAGCTTCAATACATGGGGCACCAGCTGCGACTGCTCTAGCGGACCAAAGAAAAGAAATGGTGTCTGTGTACTGCACTGCATGAAAAAGGAATCTGTTTTGCTTTGTTGTTCCCAACCAAGCTTAAAGCTACCGGGCCGGTCTTTCTCAATATAAAGGAGGAAGACAACAATATATTTGGACCGGGTGAAGAGAGACCAAAGGAGACAATAAAATGGCATATGAGAGGCAAATGGACAGAGGTCATAGAAAGGCCCGGTGAGATGGATATTTGCTAAGGCAATGCCAGTAGAGCTCAAGGTCAGCCTTGGGCCTGTAGTTGTGAACAGGCTCGGCAAGCCTCTGAAGACCATTCAGAACCAAGCTAGAAACATAATGGAAAATGGTCTATCTAGCCTGCCCTTTCATATCAACTACAATAGTCCCCTTTTAACCTTTAGAGATCCTCTGTGTTTGTCCCATGCTTTTTTGAATTCAGATACTGTCCTCGTGTCCACCATCTGCACTGGGAGACTATTCCACGCATCTACCACTCTTTCCGTAAAGAAATATTTCTGCATATTACTCCTGAGTCTATCCCCTTTCACTCTCATCCTATGTCTCCTCGTAGCAGAGCTTGCCTTCAATTGAAAGAGACCCTCATGAGCATTTATGTCACGGAGGTATTTAATAGTTGTGAAACTTCTTGCAGTTATTGCTGTTTACTATTGAGAAAGTTGACTGAAGGAACAAGCTAGCCACTACAGAGCCAATGTCCTTGCTTTCCCCCTCTTTCCTCACCCTGTGAAACATATGCACCTCCAGAGAGCATGGTAGAGATCTGCCCTAGGCTGCTCATCTTGAAAGAAACAAAGTTAGCCAAGATTAGAGTGTGTTATCAAAGAAGATGGACATCAGTAGGTTTGATGGTGAAAGTGACTAATAAGGACAAATCCTGAGGAAAGGGGTGGCAGGTTGTCCTTTGTGGCTCAGGACTGAGGGTGTTAAAGTGCAGGCTTGAGCTGGAAGAGCCAGAAGCTCATTTTCTAAGTTATCTGGAGTGTGAATGTATGGGAATAGACAAAGTACAACAATGGGAGATGGAAGTGCTGCCAAAAATCAGCAAGGCCTCATGGAACTTATTTGGAATGGAGAGTACATTAATAGGGTGAAGCGAGTTTGATTGGTATGTTTGGATGGGGGAGAAGAATGAGTGCTGTAGTGAGTGGATGATATACATGAAGTAGTATGCAGCTGAATGTGGTAGACGTGGTGAGGGCCATGGGGAAAGAGTAGTTACTCACCTCTAACGGGTGTTCTCCAGGAGCAGCAGGAATCAGTCCTCACATATGGGTGATGTCGGCGCCGACGGAGCCCCCATGCGGAGCATTTCCCCAGCTTTCAAAGAAAGCCTTTGGGAATGCAGGCACGCATGCGCGGTCTCCTTCCCGCCCAAAGGTGCCATCTTGCTTAGTCAAATGACATAGCTAAAAGACAGCAAAAAAAGAAAAAGAACTATATACAACTGCAACTCCAAGGGGAGGAGGGAGGGTCGTGAGGACTGATTCCTGTTGCTCCTGGAGAACGCCTGTTACAGGTGAGTAACTACTCTTTCTCCAGGACCAAGCAGGAAGTCAGTCCTCACATATGGGTGACTCCCTAGCTCTGGGTTACCAGGAACCCAGGCTGAAAAATAGAGCTCCCTCTAGAGCCTCAGCAACAGTGAGAGAATCTTCTCTGAGACCACACCTGAACGGTAGCCCAACACCAGGGCCGGAGGGTAGGAGTTGCCTAGACCTCAAAGAGATTACGGAGTACCGCTTGCCCGAAAGCACTGTCCCTATGGGAGTCCCTCTCAAGGCAGTAGTGATCCGCAAAAGTCTGGCTTGAAGACTAAGTAGCGGCCTGGCAGATGTCTGCCAACGGAACAGAACGGAAGTGAGCTACTGATGCGGCCTTCGCCCTGACCCGGTGGGCCGTGACTCGACCCTCCAGGGAGAGGCCGGCTGCCCTGTACGCCCAGGCGATACAGTCTGCCACCCATATGGACAACGTACACTTAGTTACAGGCAACCCCAATCTATTAGGGTCAAAGGAAATGAAGAGCTGAGAAGCCCTTCTATGCCTCTGCGTACGTTCCAGATAAAAGGACAGCGCCCTTCTACAATCCAGGGTATGCAAGACAGTTTCTGCCCTACTGGCGTGCAGCCTGGGAAAGAACGTCGGAAGTACCACCTCCTGGTTGAGGTGGAAAGAGGACACTACCTTGGGAAGGAACTTAGGATGAGTCCTCAAGACTACCCTGTTCTTATAGAACCTGGTATACGGCCTATCCGAAACCAGGGCCTGAAGTTCACTCACACGCCTGGCTGAGGTGAGTGCCACCAGGAACAACACCTTCCAGGAGAGGAAACGTAAATGGCAGGTTGCCATTGGCTCAAAAGGTGGGCGAGTCTGCTGCTGCAAGAACACATTGAGATCCCACTCAGTGGCCGCTGGACGAATAGGAGGCTTAAGCAGAAGCAGGCCTCTGAGAAAGCGAGACACCAGAGGGTGGCCCGAAAGGGATTGTCCATCCACCAGCGTGTGGTGAGCTGAGAGTGCACTGAGGTGAACCTGGACAGAGTTGGACTGAAGTCCCAGGTTTGAAAGGTGGAGCAGATATTGCAACACCACCTGGACCGAGCAGGAGAAGGGGTCCTCTTGCTGTTGAGAACACCAAATAGAGAACCTACGCCACTTCAGGGCATAGGCCTTCCTAGTGGAATGCTTTCTGGAGGCCAGCACCACCTCTTCAACCTCTCTTGATAATAGCAAGGGAGCAAGGACTAGCCTTTCAGCAGCCAGGCCATCAAATTGAGGGATTTGAGGTTGGGATGCAAGAGGGACCCCTGATCCTGAGTTAGAAGGTCGGGTTGCAACCCCAGAGGAAGTGGAGTATCCACTGCCAACTGCAGAAGAAGAGGGAACCACGGCTGCCTGGGCCACCTGGGGGCTATCAGGATCACCGTGGCTCGGTCCTGCTGGATCTTGAACAGAGTCCGGGCCACCAGAGGTGTGCGAGGAAAAGCATACAGCAGGCTTTCTGACCAGGGGATCAGGAATGCATCTGGCGCTGTCCGCGAGGGATGCGGTTGCCTGGAACAGAACCTGGGTAGTTGCCTGTTCAGCGGACTGGCAAAAAGATCCATGGTTGGAAGTCCCTACTTCACAAAGATCTGCTGAACCACCAGAGGGTCCAACTGCCACTCATGAGGTTGCAGGAGTCTGCTTAGCCTGTCCGCCAGGTAGTTGTCCTGGCCTGGGAGGTAGACCACCCTGAGGGTCATGCCCTGATTGACAGCCCAGGTGCAGAGAGCTTGTGCTTCCAGGCACAGAAGTCTGGATCCTGTGCCTCCCTGCTTGTTGACGTAGAACATAGCCACCTGGTTGTCCGTCTGAATTAGGACAGTCTGGTAAGACAGGATCTGAGAGAAAGTCCGTAAGGCCAATTGAATGGCCCGCAATTCCAACAGGTTGATCTGCTGGGCGGCCTCCCACGGAGACCACAGGCCCTGTGTGCAGACCCCTTGGCAGTGTGCCCCCCAGCCCTGCAGGGAAGCATCGGTCGTCAGTACCTGAGTGGGTGGGGAGGCCTGGAAAGGAAGACCCCTGACCAGATTTGGGAGATGTCTCCACCAGCGTAAGGAGTCCACCAAGAGTTTGGACACCCTTACTCTGTCTGACAACTTCCCGGTGGCCTGCAACCACTGCGCCTTGAGGTGCCACTGAGTCGGCCTCATGTGCAGCCGGGCATGCGGTGTGACATGCACTGTGGAAGCCATGTGACCTAAGAGCCGGAGGAAGTTTCTGGCCGAGACCAGAGAGTTCGCCTGAAACTGGCCGGCCAACTTTATCAGCCTCTGAGCTCTGTCCGCAGGCAAATAGGCCTTTGCATGGATGGTATCCAAGCTTGCCCCTATGAACTCCACGTCCTGTGAGGGGACTAAAGTGGACTTGGGGAAGTTTATGACGAACCCCAGGAGCTGAAGCAGGGATATGGTTCTGAAGGTGGCCTGCCTGGCCTCTTGTGGAGACTGGCCCCTGATAAGCCAGTAGTCCAGGTAAGGGAACACAAAGATCCCCTGGTTCCTGAGGTAGGCCGCAACCACCGCCAGGCATTTTGTGAAAACCCTGGGGGCGGAGGTGAGGCCGAAAGGAAGCACTCTGTACTGGAAGTGCTTTCCTCCCACCACAAATCTGAGGAATTGCCTGCGACTTGGATGGATGAGGATGTGAGTATAAGCATCCTTCAGGTCTAAGGAGCATAGCCAATCTCCCTGCTGGAGGTAGGACAGTAAGATTCCAAGGGTAAGCATCTTGAACTTTTCCCTCTCCAGAAACTTGTTCAGATTTCTCAGGTCCAGGATGGATCTGAGGCCTCCTGTTCTTTTTGGTACCAGGAAGTACCTCGAGTAGAAGCCATGCCCTTCCAGGTGGTGAGGCACCGGTTCCACCGCCTGGTCCGTTAGCAGACCTTCCAACTCCTGAAGGAGTAAGTTTCTGTGCAGAGGGGGTCTTGGAGGCTCCCCTGGAAAGTAGGAGGGGGGTATCTGGGTGAAGTGGAGCAGATAGCCCCTTTTGATGATGCTTAGCACCCATGTATCCCCTGTGATAGCTGACCACCTGTCTGCATACAGGGTCAGCCGACCTCCTGTGCCGTGGAGAGAAGGAGAGGCTATGCTGGCATAGTCAAAACCCCCCTCCCTGCTGAGCAGGAGCCGGAGTAGGAGGCTTGGGGGTCTTCTGCCTACGGGGCCCATGACCCTGCCCACTGGCCTGCTGTCCCTGTTGGGGAGCTACAGAGGCCTAGTAATGAGGGTAGGTTTTATAGGCAGTGGTCTTCCTCGGGTAAAAGGTCTTTTTCCCCGAGCCCTTCTTCTTCTGAGAAGGGGCAGAGGTTTTTCTGGACAGCCTCGTCCGGGTAAGAGTCTCGGTCTCGAGTTCTGCAGCCTTTTCTGCCATGGGCTTGCCAAAGGGGTTTTCGCCTCGGCAAGGGACATCGACCAACTTGTCCTGAACCCATGGCTCGAGGTCCGAGGATTGTAGCCAGGCCTGGCGGCGTGCACCGATGCCGGCCCCTGCTACCCGGGCCGAAGCCTCAAATCCATCGTAGGCTGCTCGAGATATAAACTTCAAGTACTCCCGAATACCAGAAGACAAGGCCTTGAACCTCTGCAAAGGTTCCTCGGACAAACCAGCAGAGAACCCGGCAATCTCCTTTGCCAGGTCCCGAAGGTACATGCACATGTACAGCTGGTAGGTCTGGATACGGCAAGCAAGCATAGAGCCCTGGAAGAACTTTCTACCGAGGAGTGCATCTTCTGACTCTTCAGTCGATGCATGGCCGATTCCACAACCATGGAATGGTGCGGTAGCTGTGCCTTTTGGAACCTGGGGCTCTTGCGGACTCGATAGATGGAATCGACCCGCTTGCTTAGAACCGGCATCGAGGCCGGCGCTTCCCACATGCGGAAGAGCAACCGCTCCAGCATCGGAGGAACCAGGACAGTAAAGGCCTCCTTGGGAGGAGAGTCCTACTGCAGAGCCTCAAGCTCCTCACCTCGAGGCTCCTGCTCTGGATCCGCCGGGAATGCCAGTGCTTTGGCCATGTCCCGCAAGAAATCCGAGGAGGAATCGAGCGGCTCCGAGTGGGCGGGCACCGACGCCATCTGCCCCGATGCCGAGGGAACCGGCGTCGATGACCTCGGTCCCGAACGGGAGGCTGAGGGTGACCGCGGCCGAGGATCGACTCGAGTTCGCATGGTCTCGAGGATCGGCTCGGCCTCCGGGGTCAACTTGGACGTCGATGTCCCGGTGGTCAGGGCAGATGCGTTGGTGAGACCGGTGATCAGCACCCACTGCTGTTCCATGAAGGCAGACAATCTGATCTCCAAGGCCGTCAACCTGACTCCGAGCTCAGGAAACCCAGCAGCCTCCGACTCGGGCCCCGATGGCATCGGGCCCGATGTCGGCTCCCCCAGAGGAGAGTCCACGAGGACAACAGTACTCACGTGACTCGGGGCCTCCGACTCCACACGAGGATGCTTTGCAGGCCTCTCCGACTCCGAAGACCTGGGACGGCGATCGGGGCTATGCGACCTGGCCCTAGAGCCAAGAGCGTCCACCGACGCCGCCCTCACGGGTTTCTTCTTCCTTCGATGCTCCCTCGAGGGGGACTCCTTCTCAGAGGAGCCCCGACGATGCTCGGGATCAGACTCCCAAGATGTAGAGGCCTCTGACGAAGTCCGGACCCGTCCAGAGGCAGACTCGGAGAAGATCCTCTCACGATGGTGCTGATGGCTCCGCAATACCTTGGAAGACATTTTGCCACAGGGGCTACAGACCGTAGAATCATGGTCTGGCCCCAGGCACCGGAGGCAGCAGTCATGTGTGTCGGTAAGAGACATCAGTTTCTTACACCAATCACACTTCTTAAAGCCACTGGCAGCCATTGGGGGAAAAAGGGCCCCTGCAAGATCAAAAAATTGGGCTGCCAGGGAAAAGAAAAAAGGCGCGAACGCAGTCTCTAAGGACAAAAACCGAAAACAGAGATCTGGGTTCAGCACCGGTGTACCGAGTCCAGGTGGGAAAAGAACCGACGTCGAACCGAAGAAAATACTCGACCCAACGCAGAAGATCAACTTTTTCCACGGGTGACAAGGACAGGCGTCCGTAGGGCTCCGCGGAAAAAAGGAGACTGAGCAAGATGGCACCTTTGGGCGGGAAGGGGACCACGCATGCGTGCCTGCATTCCAAAAGGCTTTCTTTGAAAGCTGGGGAAATGCTCCGCATGGGGGCTCCGTCGGCGCCGACGTCACCCATATGTGAGGACTGACTTCCTGCTTGGTCCTGGAGAAGGGGATAACTTTAATGTAAGCAATTTTTCCATCCACCACGTGAAGGAAGGTAGAAGGTACTTGGAGGCTACACGAAGCAACTAGAATGAGGATGTGTGAAAAAGCGGGGCGGAGGGGGTAGTCATTGAGGTATGAGGAGGATGAATGTAGGGAATGGGGGGGGGGAGAAAGGCTGGGGGAAGAGCAGGAGAGAAGGCAGGTAGACAAGAAGGGTGGAGGGTTCACATTACAGAGGAGGGGTACAAAAGTTTCAGGGCTGTGGAGGACAGTAACTTTGGCAGAAGACTAGCTGGAAGGCTTACGTTAGGGTAGAGAAGGGGACTATTCATGGAAATCTGGAATGGTAAATGAAGCGACAGGATGGCTGATACAATATTGACCCTTAATGTGGGAGGCCTGCACTCTCCAGTTAAGCATAGTAACACAGTATATGATGGCAGATAAAGCACAGTTACTTACCTGTAACAGGTGATCTCTGGGAACAGCAGGAATTAGTCCTCACATATGGGTACGTCGGTACCGACGGAGCCTGTGCGGGAACGCTCCCCAGCTTCCCAAAAAGGAAAGCTTTTGGGAGCATCCCACAGCGCCTGCGCGCTGCCTTCCCGCCTTTCCTAACCAACTCTCCTCAGTTCAAGTGTAAAGCTGAGACAATAGAGAGAGAGAGGAAAGGAAAGATAGAGAGAGATACAACTCCTAGGGGAGGTGGGAGGGTTGTGAGGACTAATTCCTGCTGTTCCCAGAGATCACCTGTTACAGGTAAGTAACTGTGCTATCTCCAGGAACAAGCAGGAATGAGACCTCACATATGGGGACTCCCTAGCTAAGATGCCTGGGAGATCCCCAAGGATATGAGACCCTGAAGGGTTCCTCGTCTTCCTATGGATCTCAGGCATCCATCCAGGGAAGGAGGGCAGGAGTTGTTCAAGAATGGAACAGGTGTCTGAGGACAGCCTGACCAAACAAGGCATCCCGGCGGGAGTCCTTGTCCAAACAGTAATGGGCTGTGAAGGTATGAACCGAGGCCCAGGTGGCTGCTCGACAGATCTGGTCGATGGACACAGAATGTAGATGAGCCATAGAGGTGGCCATGGCCCTCACATTGTGAGCTGTGACATGGCCCTCCAGAGAAAGGTTCTTACTCTGGTAAGCAAAAGAAATACACTGAGCAATCCAATTGGACAGTGTTCTTTTAGAGACTGGAAGTCCTAAATGAGAAGGATCAAAAGCAACAAAAAGCTGGAAAGACTTTCTATGTTGCTGTGTCCTGTGTAAGTAAAAAGCAAGAGCTCTTTTACAATCTAGAGTATGAAGACTCCTCTCTGCACTGGATGCATGAGGAGCTGGAAAAAAGACAGGTAAATATACCTCTTGATTAAGATGAAAAGGTGAGACCACTTTAGGCATAAAGTGTGGATTTGTCCTAAGGACTACCTTATCATGATGGAACCTTGTATAAGGTGGATTAGCCACTAAGGCCTGCAGTTCACTGATGCAGCGAGCAGAAGTGATTGCAATAAGGAAAATAACCTTCCAGGAAAGAAATTTCAAGGAGGTAGTGGCTAAGGGTTCAAAAGGTAGCTTCATAAGTTGACCAAGAACCAAGTTTAAGTCCCATGCCACCGGAGGAGGTCAAATGGGAGGTTTAGGTAAAGTTAGGCCACTCATGAATCTTGCAATAAGAGGATGAGAGGAAATAGGTTGTCCATTGAGAGGCTTAAGGGATGCTGCAATAGCACTCAAATGGACCCTTACTGAATTCGTCTTAAGGCCTGCATTGGAGAGATGCAGGAGATATTCCAATAGAGAATTCACAGGAAGTGCCAGAGGGTCAAGACCCTTTTGAGCACACCAAATGGAAAATCTTTTCCACTTAAAAGCATAGGAACGCCTGGTGGAAGGTTTTCTGGAAGCATGGAGGATATCCTTCACTTGCTGAGAAAGATTTAAGTCTTGAAGGTCTAGGCCTTCAGTAACCAAACTCTGAGGTGAAGGGACTTGGGGTTTGGATGTCACAAAGTCCCTTCCTCCTGGGACAGAAGGTCTGGAGCAGCTCCCAAGTCCAGGGAGGGGGCTTGGGAAAGATGCAGAAGTAGAGGGTACCACACTTGGCGTGGCCAGTGTGGAGCTATGAGGATCATAGATCCTTGATCCCTCTGGAGTTTGAACAGAGTCTTGGGAATCAAAGGAATGGGTGGAAAGGCATACAGGAAGCCCTGACCCCAATGAAGGAGGAAGGCATCCTTGGCCTGAACTCCCTGACACGGAATTCTGGAACAGAACCGGGGAAGTTTGGCATTCCACGGACTTGCAAAGAGGTCTATGTCCGGGGTTTTTATTTATTTATTTTATTTATTTATTTAACACTTTTCTATACCGCACTATTCGGCATCAGCGCGGTTTACAAGGAACAGGTTTGAACAATGAGGAACCGCCGTACATTGAACTTACATAGAACAGGGAATTTAAACATGGATAACAGGTGAACTTTATACATAATAAATAATAGGGAGATTTAAACAAGGATAACAGGAGATCTTTGTACATTATATACAAAAGGGGATTGCATCATATCTGAGTTTATGATACAGGCCCTAAAGGGGATAGTTGGATGAGGTGGGGAGTTATCATAGGGGATTGGTTAGGCAGCGTTGGATTGATAGGCTATAGGGTCACGTGATACTGTCTAGGTGATGCTGTCGGAGTTACCAAAGTGTTGTATAAATAGGTGCTGTTTGAGGGCTTTTCTGAACTGGGGGAGGTGTTTATGGACCGGATTTCTGTTGGGAGGGAGTTCCAGCATGAAGGGGCAAACAGGGCAAAGGCACGCTTTCTAGTGGATTCGTTGCATTTTGTGATGGCTTTTGGAAGGAGGATGGTATTGCAGGACGTGGTTCTTCTTAATCTGTTGTTTGGAGTAAGTTGAATCAGCTCTGACAGGGTAGTTGCGGTGATACAGTTGATTGCTTTGAAGGTCATGGTTAGGATCTTAAATGTGATCCTGTATTGGACGGGGAGCCAGTGAAGGCTCTTCAGAATGGGGGTGATATGGTCTCTGCGGGATACTCCAAAGAGGGTTCTAGCTGCGGTGTTCATCGCCAGCTGCAAGGGGTTTAATGATCTCTTTGGGAGGCCAAGTAGGATGGAATTGGCGTAATCGAAGTGGGGCATGATTATGGCCTGGAAGACTGTTCTGAATTCATTTGATTCAAGAGTGTTCTTTATGAGGCGTAGTGTCCGTAGTTTATGGTAGATTGTCCTGATGGTATTGTCTATATGAGCATGCATGTCCAAGTGCTGATCAAGTGTTACTCCTAAATATTTGATCGTTGTCTTGGTGATGAGTTCTGCGTTGTTCACCTTGATTGATGAGGGGGGAGTGAATGACTGGTCTCTTCCAATGAATAAGACTTCTGTCTTTTTTAGGTTTATCCTGAGCATTTGGTTGTGTAGCCAGTCCGTGACGGCGTTGAAACAAGAGGAGAGCTGATCGAGGTTTGGATGATCTGTGTCTATTGGGGTGAACATTAGGACGTCATCAGCATATACTAGGCAGTTGATGTTAAAGGACCGGATAAGGTTACAGATGGGCTGCATATAAATATTGAATAATAGGGCTGAGAGTGATGAACCTTGCGGAACGCCTTTTTCTAGTGGGAAAGGGTCTGATAATGAGGAGCCGGAGTGGACATGCTGCCATCTGTTACTCAGGTATGAGGCGCACCATGCTAGAGCGTTGCCATGGATGCCCTTCTCAGCGAGGCGAGATAGGAGTATCTTGTGGTCCACCGAGTCAAAGGCGGCTGCGATGTCCAAAAAGATAAGGGCGAAACCCTTCCTGATGTTATCAAGCCCGATGGTAAGGGAGTTGAATAATGTAGTCAGAAGGGTATCCACTCCATGGGACTCTCTGAATCCATGCTGGCAATAATCAAGGGGCGCGTTGTTTTCAATGTGATGGGTTAATTGCTGTTGGACCGTTTTTTCGATGATTTTAGCTAGGAGCGGAATGCTCGATATGGGCCTGTAAGAATCCATCTTTGTGGGGTCGAGCTTTTTGTTCTTCAGTAGGGGTCTTATTGAGGTTTGTTTTAGGTTCTGTGGGAATATCCCCGACGTGAAGGATATTCCTATTAGTTTGGCGAGGAACGGGCTGAGTTCTGATTTTAGCACTTTAACCCATTGTGCCGGGCACGGGTCGCTCGGAGCCGTGGTGGTGTGAATGCATGTGATGGTATCTTGGATCTCCCTTGCTGTTGGGGGGGAGAAGGAGTTAAGAATGTGGTGGTTATCTGCTGTCCAATTTAAAGGGAAGGGGTCGGGAGGAATCAATATTGTATGTTCCAGGGGGTGGTAGTTTGCAGGGGCAATGTGTTGGCTCGTCTTTGAGCGAAGGTAGTCCGCATATTCCTGGGGGTCAGGTAAATTTGTTTGGTTGGGGGAGGGCTCCTTTGCCAGTTTTTTGACCAGATTGAATAGCTCTCGTGGTTTGTTTATGGCTCTCAGTAGGATATCTGAATGGTATTGCTTCATTCTTGTGGATATGGTTCCCCATTCTTGGAAGATTCTGAGTACCTGATCCATGTGCAGGGACCATTCGTGTGGAAGCAGAACTCGACTGAGTCTGTCTGCCCAAGAGTTTTGGATTCCTGGGAGGTATACTGCCAGGAGATGGATTTGATGCTCTCTGGCGAAGGCCCATAATCTTAGAGCTTTGTTGCAAAGCGACAGAGAGCCAGTTCCTCCTTGCTTGTTTATGTAAAACATGGCTACTTGATTGTCCGTATGAATGAGGACTGTCTTGTAGCTGAGGAGGGTATGAAAGACCTTGAGAGCTAGGAACACTGCTCGAAGTTCCAAGTGGTTGATATGAAGAGAGGTCTCCTGTGGGGACCAAGTGCCTTGGGTGGAGAGGTCTTGTAGATGAGCACCCCAACCTGTTTGGGAGGCATCTGTTGTGAGGTTTGCTTGGGGTAACAAAGGTTGGAAGGGGGACCTCAGCAACAGATTTTGAGTGGACATCCACCACTGGAGAGACCAAAAGAGACGTTTGGAGGTTGCTATTTGGTCTGAGAGAGCTCCTGAAGCTTGAGTCCACTGGGTGGACAAAGTCCATTGAGCTGCTCTCATGTGTAGGCGAGCATAGGGTACCACATGTACTGTGGAAGCCATGTGGCCTAGCAGCTGTAGCATCTCCCTGGCAGTTAAGTGGCTCTTTGTCTGAATCTGGGAGGCTAACTGCACTAGACGTTGGCAACGGGCCAGAGGAAGGTAGGCCCTTGCAGAGGTGGTATCCAACTAGGCCCCTATGAATTCCAGGGACTGAGTAGGGGTAAGCTGGGGCTTTGGGAGGTTTACCACAAGTCCCAGGTATTGCAGAATGCGCCTGGTGCGGTTCAGGGAGATCTGAGCCTCTGACTGGGTTGGAGCTCGGATGAGCCAGTCGTCCAGGTAAGGGAAGACAAATATTCCCAGAGTGCGTAGAAATGCAGCAACTATTGCCATGCATTTGGTGAACACTCTCGGAGCAGAGGCCAGACCAAAAGGAAGCACTCTGTATTGGTAATGTTTTCCCTGGAACAGAAAACGTAGGAATTTTCTGTGAGATGGATGGATGAGGACATGAGTGTACGCATCCTTGAGATCTACAGAACAAAGCCAATCCTGACTCTGCAGGTATGGAAGGAGAGTGCCTAGAGAAAGCATCTTGAACTTCTCCTTGCATAGGAATTTGTTCAATTCTCTGAGATCTAAAATGGGTCTGTATCCCCCTGTTTTCTTTGGAATGAGAAAATAGGGGGAGTAGAACCCTGACCCTGTTGAATAAGAGGAACTTCTTCTATGGCCCCTTGGGCAAGAAGGGTAGTCACCTCCTGATCCAGAAGGTCGAGGAGAGATGTGGGAGAATTGAAGTGTCTCACCATGGTGTAGGGAGGAAGGTCTGAGAAATGAAGTTTGTAGCCCTCTCTTATGATGGAGAGGGTCCACTGCTCTGATGTGATTTGCTCCCATCTGGGAGCAAAATGAGCTAACCTTCCTGAAATGGTGAGAGGTTCTGGCTGTTGTAGAGACAGAAAGGTTATGTTCTCTAGTATCAAGTCAAAAACCCTGAGGAGATTGGGACTGCTGGGTTGTAGCAGTCCCTGCAGGTTTAGGCCTGGCCTGTTTAGGTTGCTGACGCTTAGTAGCAAAGCGACCTGTAGAAGATTGTTGGCCAGAAGTGGAAGGAAATCTGCTGTCACACCCTGCTCGGCCAGCAGTGTAGTATACTGGTTGGGCTACAGGGGGACCTTTTATTGAAAGGATTGTAGTTGGGCTCCTTTGCAATAAGATAGTTGAGACCCGAGTGGTAAGGTCAAATCAAGGTTTTATTTCCCCTCCCGGGGTTTGGATTATAACACAGGTAACAAAAGAACAAAAGCCATACACTCTGGCAAAAAGGATAAAGTAAAGACTGGTGCTTTTAAACAGGCAGTTAAATCACTTCCAGCATCGTATATCTTCAGCACAATGAAAACCTATCGTTTATCACAGCCAATGTACAGTCCATCTGGTAGTCAGATAATTCAGGCTCTGGCGGATCAATTATCATTGATTCAATCTGACTATCATCTGCATAACATTGTTGCCTATAGTGTGTTGGCAGATTATTCTCCGCTGCCAGCTCCCTTGACCTCCCTACTATTTCCTCCAGCAGGTAAGGGTCAGAGTCACCATATCTTGGCATGCAATTCCAATAAGACTTATGTCCTTTATAACTTCTAGGTGAAAAAGACTTGTAAGCAGCTTTACCTTGGTTAATTAGCCCACCTTCTTGGTTTGAGGCAGGAGAAAAGCTATGCACAGCTTCATTCAGTAGGGGTTTAAACCTCAGAGGCTTTTCTCTATGCTTAGGCTGTTTGTCACCCTCTTCCAACATACAGATGTCTGGCACCGTATATTCTTTCTTTCTTGAGGCTTGTAATTGCTTTCCAGTTATTCTGACTGGTACTTTCTCCTTATAAATGCCTTCACCATAAGGTATATGTTTGGAGGCTTGGTTAAAGGGTTTTTGAGCCTTTCTCCTCCAATTAAGACTATCAGCTGTTATCTGCCTTTCTCTTTCACATTCAGAATTAAAGTCACTCACATCAGTTTTCCTACCAGCCCAAAGCAGACGTTGCTTCCCAGATTCAAACCTCAGCTTGCACTCAGTGTCCAGCTGGTTCTCATTCAGCACGTCTCTCCTGCTTCCAGTTACTGGTTTCACTGAATCTTCCAAACTGCTTTCTCTGGAGTTACCGGAGCTACCAAAGCCAAAGTCAGAACTCCTTCTCCAGCTCCTGCTATTGCTGCTCCTACTACTGCCACTATTGCTACCTCTATTCTCTAATGAACGTCCCTTATAAGTTTTCTGAGGCTTTACTCCAGCCCTTCCCCCTCCCAGGTGAAAGCTATTAGAGCTAAGAGCTGGGGAATGCCTATCAGCTGTGCAGGGTTCCTTCCCTCGTGGCTGGGAATGTTTATGTTGCTCTTGGCAACTGGGTGTCCTGATATCTTCCTTCCTGCTAGAAACAGCCCTATTACTCATAGGTTCCTCTGCTTTCCTATCACAGGATATCTTTTCCCCATTACACTGCTCCTTTTGTAAAAAGGCTTTTTGAAAGGTTTTTTTCTTGGCTGGAATGGAGGTTGACTTGGAAAGTCTATCCAGAGCAGAATTCTCTGCATCCATTTGAGTGGCTTTTATTTGCCACTCTTTGCCAAAGAGATTTTCACCTGTACAGGGCAGATTTCCTAAGCCATATTGAACCCAGGGCTCTAGATCAGAAGCCTGTAGCCAAGCAATTCTGCGAGCAGCTATGGCAATGCCTGAGGCTCTGCTGGCACCTTCAAAAGAGTCAAAGGCTGCCCTGTTGGAAAACTTTGAAATGTCTTGAGTATGCTTAAGCCAAAGGAGGAACTCATCCCTTTTATCCTCTGGAAGAAAAGGGAGAAAGTTGTGCAGCTTTTGTGCAACTTCCTTTAGAAACATACCCATGTAAAGGCTATATGAGTTGATTCTGGCAATAAGCATGCTGGCTTGGAAGATTTTCCTACCAAAAGCATCCAAGGTCCTGCATTCTCTTCCTGGAGGAGCAGAAGAGTGTCTTTTGGTACTCTTTATCCTTTTCATAGCTGACTGCACCACAATGGAATGGTGAGGAAGCTGAGTTTTCTGAAATCCAGGACAAGGAGGGACATGGTACATAGTGTCCAATCTGCGAGAATGAGGAGAAAGGGTGAGAGGAGTCTCCCATAAGTCAATCATATGTTCATGAAGAATTTCATGAATTGGCAAGGTGACTGCCTCTCTAGGAGCCTTAGAGTATCCTAAAATATCTAATTTCAGAGGTTACTGAAATAGAGAGTCCTTTAGCCACTTCTATTATGAAGTCTTGAAAGGACAAATCCTCCGGAGGAGACATTCTCCTTTTTGGAGAAGTAGGCTCCTCAGGAAGGGTAATGGATACTTCAGGAGATTCATCTGATGAATCAGAGTCATCAGAGGAATCGAAGTATCGTCTGTTAGCTTCTAACGATCGATACGCGTATCGATCGGTACCGGCATCGGGCGTTCCCGGTACCGGATCGGTACCGAGAAATAGCCCTGGACAAGGAACCGGAGTCGGTATCCTGGTCGATGTTGATGCAGTCGGTACCGGTATCGGCGCTGGTACCGGTACCGACAACGGAACTCGTTGCCGTACCATCGGCGTCGCAGCTTTAATAAATGCCGTTATAGCCTGCTGCATGGATTGAACAGTGTGATCCATGGACGCCACGACTGCCTGGATGTCGGTACCGGGAGAAGGTGCCGGTACCCCAGAGCAATCTAACAGGTGATCGGTCAAGGCCGTGCCATCGATGTCAACTTGTAACCCCATAGGAGGAGCTTTGGAAGCCGGAGCTTCCCGCCGGGGTTGTTTGGCTGGGGCAGGATCCTCGAGGGCAAGCCCGGAGGCATCTCGATGCTTAGAGGGAGATTTACCCTTCAAGGACCTGCTAGGTTTATGTTTGGTTACCTGAGATCCATCAGGAGAGGAAGACCTGGAAGATGTCGATGCCACCGCCGGTGCATCAGTGGAAAACAGCACATGGAGCTTGGCTGCTCGGTTCTGTAACCCCCGTTTAGACATGAGAGAGCAGGACTGGCAATCCGGAATGGAGTGTTCAGGACCCAAACATTTAAGACACCATTCATGGGTATCTGTAACAGAAATAGTACTGCTACACTTAGTGCATTTTTTGAACCCGGAGGCTGGTTTTTCCATGAGGGAAAATTTTCTTGTGGGCCTGGAGGCCTAAGAAGAAAAATACACCAAGTGAGGAAAAAATATATATATATATTTTTTTTTATAAGAAAGAAAAGAAAAGAAAAGACCGGCGGTACCAGTCCGGAGTCGGGGAAGGCAGACACGCGACCAAAGAAATAAATTAAAATAAAGAACTTCTTCAGCGGTGACAGGAACACGACCTGCTGGCTCCGCGGAAAAGAAGAACTGAGGAGAGTTGGTTAGGAAAGGCGGGAAGGCAGCGCGCAGACGCTGTGGGATGCTCCCAAAAGCTTTCCTTTTTGGGAAGCTGGGGAGCGTTCCCGCGCAGGCTCAGTCGGTACCGACGTACCCATATGTGAGGACTCATTCCTGCTTGTTCCTGGAGATAGACCATCATGGTCCATCTAGTCTGCCCAGCAAGGTGGCAAGAGTAGGTGCATCTGCAACTCTGTGCAGGTCACCCCCTCCCCATTCCTTTGTTTAGGGGTGTATTCACCGCTCCGTGCAGGTGACCCCTATTTGTTAAGATAACAGAGACAGTTCAGGTTATTTTGATTTTATCCTGTTGCTATAAAGGGATCCACTGTGTCTGCCCCATGCTATTTTGAATTCTGTCAGTGTACTTTCCCCCACCACTTGTCAACACCTTCACTCACTCCCCAACCTTGTGGGTTAAGGAGGGAAAGGGCTTGTGTAGTTGTGGGGGCCCAAATGAATAATATGGGTGACAAGAAATTTATTTTTCAAAAGGATGTTTATTTCCCCCGCTCCGTGAGGCACACAGAAACAGAAAAGTCACTAACTCAGGATTCTGCAAACAGGGTTTTCCAATAAAGTGCTTTAACAAAACTTCTTCAGTAGAAAACACATTGCTTCATGTGTCTTTCTCCTGGTCATGTACAGGTGAGTGGATATAAAGTATAATGGTTCCCTTGAACAGTTAACTCACAGTCCAGGATACAGCCTATGCACAATAGCCTTTTCTTGCAATTACCCAATCACAGTCCTGGTGGGTAAATTTCAGCAATTCTGGCTCAACAATAAACAGAATTAAATTCAGGAATAATCACTCAAGCTTTGGTTTCCTTAGGCTTATCAATCAGTCCTATCGAGCAGTCCATCGGCTGATTGATTTCTCTCATCGGCAAAGGGACGTGGGGTAAAATCCTTTCTTCAGGATTGTTCCCTGCTTGAATATTGGCTGGTAATAAAATGTCTCTTTTATTCAATAGTTTTCTCAGCTCAGTTAGGAGGTATTCTGCTTGGCTGCTAGCAGGGTTAGGGGCAAAGCTTGCTGTTGTTTAAACAGCTGATTAACAGGCTGTAATGAGGCAGCAGGGCTTTCCCTTATTAAACATTCTGGTCCCGAGGTGGAGATTCCCTGCCCCCACTGCTCTCTGCTATCGAGTGGAGGAATCTCACATCTGTTGGTAGCAGTCCTAGCTTTTAGCACAGCTTCAAAAGTAGGTCCTCCTAAACCTGGATAGTTTAATCTATCTGTAAACCCTTTTGCTGTGTTTATCTCCTCAGCTTCTCTATTAAGCACAGGAATTACAGGCTGAGTAAAAGTTGGTTTACAGGGAGAGCTTTCAGGGTAAAATAAACTCCCTTTATATTCCCTGAAACTGTCCTGTCCTCTGCACACAGGATTCTCTCTTTTTGGTTTATAAAAGTTTGCATAAGGATTAAGAACAGCAGATACCTTGTGTTGAGAGTGCTCAGGAACTATCTTGCCAGCATATCTTTCTCTCCATGGAAGGAAATTGCTTCTCAGAAACGTGAGCTTTTCTCCTGCTGAGGAATTAGCTTCCTTCCTGGTGCAGCTGGGCAGAGGTTGTGAAGTCAGGTCACAGGGTTCTGCAGTCAGAGGAACTTCCTGCCTTCCCCGTAGCTTCTGCTCACACTCTCGTGGGTAAAAAGGAACTTCCTTTCTCCAACCACTTGCAGCATTCACTCCTTCATTCCTTTTCCATATGCTCTCAAATGGTCCTGTTTCTGCATTTGTTCTAGTGCTTCTCCTTCTTCTTCCACTCTCTCTCTCCCTCTCTCTCACTGTGTTCCCTCTCTTTGTTTAAGAAGGGACCCTTGCTCTGGGAAACCCGCCTCCTCCTAGGGCGTGCCCAATCCATGGGTTCACTTCTCTCCTCCTCTGAGGTGAACTGATTGGCTGCCTGCAGGCTATGCTGAGAGTGTGAATCTCTTCTTTTGCCTGCAGTACCGGACTCTACCAGGGGGTCACTATCAGTCTCCATGGCTTCGGTGCTTGGCACTGCGTCACACACTTCCATCGCGAGGACATTACAAGCACCCTTTCAGTGAAAAAGTATTTCCTGACGTTGCCTTTCAGTTTATCCCCTTGCAGCTTCATGTTATGCCCTCTAGTTTTGTAGCTTCCCTGTCTTTGAAAAAAGGTTTGTTTGTTCATTAATACTCTAAAGTATTTAAAAGTCTGTTTCATATATCCCCTGTCCCTCCTCTCCTCTAAAGTATACATATGTAGGTCTTCAAGTCTTTTCTCATATGTCTTCTGGCGCAGGCTCCAAATCATTTCAGTTGCCTTCCTCTGAACTGTTTCAAGTCTTTTTATATCCTTTGCAAGATATGGTCTCCAAACCTGAACACAATAGTCCAAGTGAGGCCTCACCAGTGACTTGTACAGTAGCATTAGTACCGCCTCCTTTCTTTCGGTAATTCTTCTCTGTATGCAACCCAGCAGCCTTCTGGCTTTGGCCATAGCCTTGTCACATTGTTTTGCCACTTTCAGATCCTCAGAAACAATCACTCTGAGATCCTTCTCCTGGTCCATGCACACCAGCCTCTCGCCCCCTATCGCATACAATTCCCTTGGATTTCTGCATCCCAAGTGGATGACACTGCACTTCTTCACATTAAATCTTAATTGCCAAACACTGGATCATTCTTCCAGCTTTTATCGATCTTTTCTTATGTTATCCACTCCCTCAGGAGAGTCCACTCTTTAGATCTTTAGCCATCTTTTCTTCTGCCTTTTATTTTGCTATCCTTATTTCTCTTTTTGTCTTTTTTAGCTTTATCCTGTATTTTTTTCTGTGTTCCCCTGTTTGCAAACTTCTGATTTTGTGAAAGAAGTTTTTATTTATTTAACAGGTTTTATACTGCTTTATTATTTCAGTCAAAGCAGTTTATATTGTAACTTTTCTAGTCCCACAGGTGCTCCTTGTGGTCTTGGGCAAGCCACTTAACCCTCCATAGCCCATGTTCCCTGTAAAATAGTTATCTCCAAGTTATAATGCCCTGTTCAATGTAATTTCAGTTTGTTCAATGTAAACCGCACTGATGCAGAATAGCGCGGTATATAAGAGAATGTAAATAAAATAAAATAAATAAATAAACTTAAACTTTGAAATGTACATTAAAACAGGGGCACTGATAACTTGGACTTTTCTGAGGCAATGGAGGATTAAAGGACTTGTCCAAGGCCACAAGAAGTGCGAGTGAGAATTGAACCTTGGTCTCTTGGTTCCCAAGCCAGTGCTCTAACCATTAGGCTACTCCTCCACTCCAACTACTAGGCTTCTCTTTTGAAGCCACTTCTTTGGAGACCCAAATAGTTTCCTATAGTTTTTATTTACTTTCCTTACATATGTATCTGTTGCCTCTTTTATTGCCTCCTTTAGTTTACTCACTGCAGTTCCACTTCCCTTACCTCCTGCCACTCTGCCAACTCTTCCTTCAGGCACTTGGCCATTTTACTGGAGTCAGCGTTTTTAAAGTATATGACTTTGAGCTTGCTGTGATTGGACTCTGCCTTGGCTTTTATCTCAAACCATACCGTATGAGGATTGCGGCTGCTCACATGGGCATCCATCCGGACATTCCTCACGCTATCTCCGTTGGCGAATACTAAATCCAGCATCAAACTTTCCCTGGTCGGTTATCACCATTTGTCTAAGCAAAGCAATCTTGGAAGGCATTCACAATTTTTTTACTTCTTTCCAGATATGCAGAAGGAGTACCCCAATCCACATGGATAGATTGAAGTCACCCAATATGATCACTTTCTCCTTCAGGGTTACCTTTGTAATATCAATAATCAAGTCCCTAACAATTTCTTGGTTTGAGTTGGAGGCCTGTAGACTACACCAGCATTGATGATAGTGCCATCTCCTCTTTCCAACACAATCCACAGCACTTCTTTTCCCTACGTCCCCTATGTTTCAGTAGCTTTAATATTGCTTTTGACATATAGGGCTACTCCTTCTCCTTTTCTGCCTTTTCTATCTTTGCTAAATAAATTTATTTTTATTTATTTAGCTAGGCTTATACACCGCTTTTCACCGGGTCAAAGCAGTTTACAGGAAACAGAACGCTTTACAGTAAACTTATGTCATACAAGGAACAGAGTAACAGTTAACAATTGAAACAGTTCAACATTTTGCTAACAACCATATAAATATTATAAACTGTAGTACTATATACAACCGTTGGAGCTAGATAGTATATTCAAACAACTATTTACAATTGTGCTTTTGTTTAACAGGGTAATGTTGATGGAAGGGGGTTAGGTGGAGGGACAAAAATGTTCAGCGAATAGGTGGATTTTCAGGTGCTTGCAGAAGACAGGGAGATTGATAATGTTTCATAGTGTGTCAGGAAAGGAGTTCCATTGGGAAGAGGCGTAGAGTTTGAATGCTTTGCGGCATGTTTGTTGGTTGTATTTAGGCTTGGATTGTGGTATGTTAAGTTTGTTAATTGTTGAGTGCCTTTGTGGTCTGTTTGTGGTGGGTTTCTGTAGCAGGGATTTGAGGTAGGTATCTTGGTTGGAGTGAAATGCTTTGTGAGTGAGGAGGATGCATTTATATTTGATTCTATTGGTAAGGGGCTATATTCCATTCATGTGACTCATTAAACCATGTTTCTGTAATGGCCACATTGTCCAAGTCCATTTCCACCATTAGGGCTTCCAAGTCAGGAACTTTGTTGGCTAGGCTTCAAGCATTTGTGCTCATTGCTTTCCAACATTTGTTGATTGGCTTGCCTGTATTTTGCATGGATTTTGTTCTACACACCTCTTCCCACTTGCCATTGAAGTGTGGGTTAATAGTGTGGTTGTTTCCAATGTTATTATATTTTTGGTGGGAGTGACGTCCTGAACTTGTTCATCTCCAACTGTCACCCCTTTCCCTAGTTTAAATGCCCGTCAACATATTGCCTGAATTTTTCACTTGGGATCCTTTTCTCTGCGACAGAGAGATGTAGTCCATCAACACAGTATAGACTCTTGTTGCTCTATTTCCCCAGTTTCCTTTATGTTTAAATTCTTCTTGTTTGCACCAGGTTTGGAGCCATGTATTAAAGTTGATTATGCAGCCTTTGTGCCCCCTTAAAAAGAAAAGGTAGAACTTCTGAGAATGCTATAGTGTTAACAATGGGTTTGAGTTTCTTTCCCAGAATCTGGAAGTCCCTTTGAACTGTAGAGGCACTGTTTCTAGCCAGGTCATTTGTACCCAAGTGGATGATAACATCAATTTTGGAGTGCTCACTTTCTGCACTAACTATACCAACAATTTGGTTCGTATTTCTGCTGGCTGAAGAGCCTGGGAGGCATTTGTTCCTGGGCTGTTTGATTCTTTGTGGGAGCAGTGGTTGATTTTTTCAATATGTACCCTAAAGGAGATATGTTTAATTGCAGCTAATTCTTCCCTTATTAGAATCAATTATTTATACATAGCAGATAACTTGAGACACATAGGGCAAGCTCTTAGGCTCCAAATGATTCTTCTTAGAATGAAGGCACCACAGCTGTTGCATTGAATACTCGACATGCTGATCAAGACTGTTATAAAGCAGTGCTAGGACAAGAAGAAAAGGTGGGTGTTATACATAATTGAAGGACAGATGTCAATCTATATGACAACTATATAGGCAATGCAACTCTAGGATGGGTGGGGTGAGGGATAGGGTTGGTAGGAAGTTAAGTGTCCTTGGCCAGTAGGCCTTATGTGAACTGAGGGCACACTCAGATGTCTGATTCAAAAAAGCTATGCAAGGAATGTAGGCAAGCTAAATATTCTTAAACCTATAACCAAAAGTCAAATTGTTTGCCACTAGGACTATAGATCAAGGTGGCTGTGAACAGATAGAAATGGGATAGACACAGAAGGATAGGAAGCACAAGGTTAGTTTGTTTGTCCCCTAACACACCATAGTGCCTACGTATCTTATAAAAGAAGAAAACAGGTAATAAATAGGCACAGAAAATTTATATGAAAACCAGCCAACCAGTCAAGTTTGAAAGCTTAGCATACCAAAACATTAAATTACTGCAAGAAAGCAGGAGTACATGTGGTTTTCCTACAAGAGACACACATGGAGCAAAGTGAACACCTAAAATTGAAACAGAGACGGATGGCTATTCTTATTAGAAATGCAGCTGACCAGATCATTCAGGATGCAGAGGAGAGATTTGTAGTATGGCTGGGGGTGCTAAATGGGGAGTGTTTGGTGCTATGTAATGTTTATGCACACAATCTGTACAGTCATGAATTATTCTCTACAATTGTGGCCAAGGAACTGGGATTCAGCACTTATAGGATAGTGATGGGAAGGGGGGAGTAACACTACTGTGGATCCCACTATAGATTGTAGTGATGAAAAAGTCTCAAGGAGATACCAAAAGAGAAGAAAAGTAGGCTTCCTCATTTCAGAGTTGGGTTTGCTAGATGCCTGGAGAACCTTGCACCCTACAAAAAAAAGGAGTACAATCACTTTTCGCCGCCCCCCCCCCCTAAAATGTATACCAGGTTAAATTATGTGTGCATTGCTGAGCTGTTTGATAAACTAGAGGAAACCAGGATAGAAGAACCAGCACTTTCTTACCACTCTGCAGTAATAAAAATGAGACTTTTTGGAGGGGGGCAGGGATAGAATATGGAAGATGAATCCTCCATGGCAGACTACCAGAATGAGAATGAAGAGGGGAGAGGGGAAGATAAATTATTGGGAAGTGGCAAAAGCAGTCCTTAGGGGCAAAATTATGGCCTTCACTTTAAGTGTGTATAAGAAAAGAGAAGCAGCTGGTGCGGGGGCTACAGGAACTGCAGGAAGTCTGAAGAAACCACATTCGTTCCCTGAACACAGCTGAGTGAGAACAACTGCTAAAAGCAAAGTGGAGGGTGCATGAGTTGATGCAAGTGAAAGCATAGAGGAACATACAACTATAGGTCAAACAACGGTAAGGATTTGAGGGTTTATTTTTATTAAATTGCTAGCTCTCTGACTGGGAGCTCTTAAAAGGGTTTATGTATATTTTTTAAAGCAAAGTTTCTTTCTTTTTGGTGCTTTAGTAGAAATTTCCTTGAGCAGAGTATGTTGTTGAACTCTAGTAACCTTCTCAGCTTTGGGAACTGCTCACACCTAATCAGGTGTTAGTTCCCTCCCTACCCACCCACCCCTAGTGAGCAGTCTTGCTTTATAGGGCACCTCTCCATTTAACAAAGCACAGAGACTTGGAGCAGCACATTTTTAATATAATTAACGAGATTTAACTGCTTTTTCTTTGAAAGGACAGCTGGGAAACTGGCTGGTACTTTGTAGATCTCTCTATTTTGCTTTAACAGATACCTAAGCTCCATGAACAGAACAATGGCTGGGAAAATCGTATCGCTAAAGCTGTTGCCCCCGTTACAGCTTCTGCCTCTGTCCAGACAGAGGTCCTAATGCCAGTTGAAGGACCGGTTCCATGTGTAGGGTGCCTCCATGCTGAAGCTCTGAGGAAACAAGTGGAGGAACTCAGAGAGGAGGTGGCGAGGCTGAGGAGCATTCAAGACAGTGAGAAGTACATTGATGAGATGCTTCTTGCAGCAACCAAGCTCTCCAGCAGAGGAGAAGATGGGTGCCAACAGAATGTCGATGGTTGGACACAAATCACCAGGGCCTGCAAAATCACCAATCCAACTTCTCCAGCCCTTGAATTCAAGAACCATTATGCAGCCCTGGAAGTGGAGGAGGTGAAAGCATCCCTGGAAAGGGAAGAACCAGTGCTCAAGTACCCCAAAGTTGCAGAATCAGTGACCACAAGGAAGCGAAGGGTAGTGGTGGTTGGAGACTCTCTTCTGAGGGGTACTGAGGCGTCCATCTGCCGACCAGACTTGATGTCCAGAGAGGTATGCTGTCTGCCTGGTGCCAAAATCCAAGATGTTACGGAGAGTTTGCCAAGACTCATCAAGCCCCCTGACTATTACTCAATGTTGCTAATCCATGTTGGAACAAATGATACTGCCAGGTATCCCTCGGAACGGTAACAAAAGTGACTTCATGGCTATGGGACAGAGGGAGAAGCAGTTAGGTGCACAGATGGTGTTCTCTTCAATCCTCCCTGTTGAGAGTAAAGGTCAAGGCAGAGAGTCTCGCATCCTGGAGATGAATGCATGGCTGCGTGGATGGTGTCATCGAGAGCGTTTTGGTTTCCTAGACCATGGGATGCTGTTCCAAGGGTTGCAGAGCAGAGATAAGAACATAAGATATGCCATACTGGGTCAGACCAAGGTCCATCAAGCCCAGTATTCTGTTTCCAACAGTGGCCAATCTAGGTCATATGTACCTAGTAGTTTCCCCAAGAGACACAAGTTCCACAATGCTTGTAACTGGGTCAAGCATTGATATCTTCGGTCACTTCTTAATAATGGTTGATGAACCTTTCCTCCAGGAACTTGTCCAAACCTTTTTTAAACCCAGCTACACTAACAGCCTTTACTACATCCTCCGGTAACAAATTCCAGAGTTTGATTACACGTTGAGTGAAAAAATATTTTCTTTTATTAGTCTTAAATAGTTTACCCTGTAGCTTCATTGCATGTCCCCTAGTCTTTCTATATTCTGATAAGGTAAACAATCGATCTACGCTTACCCGTTCCACTCCGTTCATTAATTTATAGACTTCTATCATATCTCCCCTCAGCCGTCTCTTTTCCAGGATAAAGAGCCCTAACCTTTTTAGCCTTTCTTCATAGGAGTATCCTTCCATCCCCTTTACCATTTTGGTGGCTTTTCTCTGTACCTTTTCTAAAATTGCTATATCCTTTTTAAGATACAGCGACCAGAATTGCACACAATATTCAAGGTGCGGTCTCACCATGGAACGATATAGAGGCATTATAATATCTCTTGTTTTATTTTCCATTCCTTTCCTTACCATACCTAGCATTCTATTTGCTCTCTTGGCCGCTGCTGCACACTGGGCCGAGGGTTTTAACATGGTATCCACAATGACGCCTAAATCTTTTTCCTGGGTGATGGTTCCTAATGTGGAACCTTGCATCGTGTAACCATAGTTTGGGTTGTTCTTCCCTAGGTGCATAACCTTGCACTTGTCCACATTAAATTTCATCTGCCATTTTGATGCCCAGTCTTCCAATTGATCAAGATCCTCTTGCAATTTTTCACAATCCTCTTGGGTTTTAACAACTTTAAATAGTTTTGTGTCATCTGCAAATTTGATAACCTCACTCGTTATTCCACTTTCCAGGTCATTTATGAATATTTCAAAAAGCAGCGGACCCAGCACAGATCCCTGGGGTACACCACTATTCACCTTTCTCCATTGGGAAAATTGGCCATTTAGCCCTACCCTCTGCTTTCTATCTTTTAACCAGTTCCTGATCCACAATAGTACATTGCCTCCTATCCCATGACTCTTTAGTTTTGCCAAAAGTCTCTGATGAGGGACCTTGTCAAAGGCTTTCTGAAAGTCCAGATACACAATTATCAACCGACTCACCTTTGTCCACCTGTTTATTCACTCCTTCAAAAAAACATAACAGATTAGTAAGACAAGATCTTCCTTGTCTAAAGCCATGTTGGCTGTCTCCCATTAGGTGTGACTATCTACATGCTGAGTAATTTTATTCTTTATGATGGTTTCTACCATTTTTCCCGGTACTGACGTCAGGCTCACCGGTCTGTAGTTTCCCGGATCACCCCTGGAACCCTTTTTAAAAATTGGTGTTAGATTGGCGATGCTCCAATCTTCAGGTATTAGAGATGATTTTAATGATAGTTTACAGAATACTGATAGCAGTTCTGCAATCTCATATTTCAGTTCTTTCAACACCCTTGGATGTATACCATCCGGCCCAGGTGATTTGCTACTCTTCAGTTTATCTAATAGTTGTAAGACATCTTCCCGATGTATCGATATTTCCTCCAATTCTTCCGCACCTTTAAATACCACTTCAGTCATGGGTAACATCCCTACATCTTCCTCAGTAAAGACCGAAGCAAAGAATTCATTCAGTCTCTCCGCTATCGCCTTGTCGCCTCTTAGTGCTCCTTTAACCCCTTTATCATCTAATGGACCAACTGACTCTCTCACAGGTTTTTTGCTACGAATGTACTTGAAAGGGTCTTTATTTCGCGTTTTTGCTTCCGCAGCAAGCTTCTTCTCAAATTCTCTCTTTGCCTGCCTTATCAATGCCTTGCATTTGACTTGCCAGTGCTTGTGCTGTTTCCAGGTTTCGTCGTTTGGCTCTTTTTTCCATTTCCTGAAAGATGATTTTTTGGCAACAACAGCCTCTCTGACCTCACCTTTAAACCATGCTGGCAGTTTTTTGGACTTCCTTCCACTTTTCTTAAAGCGTGGAATACAGCTGGTCTGGGCTTCCAAGATAGTATTTTTCAACAACACCCAAGCTTGATGTACATCTTTAACCTTCGCAACTGCTCCTTTTAGTTTTTTCTTAACTGTTTTCCTCATTTTATCATAGTCTCCCTTTCGAAAGTTAAAAGGTAGTACTGTGGATTTCCTTACTATCCCTCCTCCACTAATTAAATCAAAGGCGATCATGCTATGATCACTATTGCCAAGTGGCCCCAACACCCTTATCTCTTGCACTAGATCTGGTGTTCCACTAAGGACTAGGTCTAATATGGCTTCCCCTCTGGTCGGTTCATGAACCAGCTGCTCCAAGAAGCAGTCATTTATTTCATCTAGGAACTTTATCTCCCTAGCATGTCCTGACGTGACACTGACCCAGTCGATATCCGGGGTAATTGAAATCACCCATTATTATTACTGTGCTGTAACTTTTGTTAGCTTCCTTGATTTCTTTGAGCATTTCATCATCCATTTGGTCATTCTGGCCAGGTGCTCGATAGTACACCCCCACTGCCATCGCCTTCCCCCTTTTATATGGGATTTCAATCCATATAGATTCTACATCAGATTTTGTTTCCTGCAAAACTTTAATCCTTTCTGAGTCAATGCCCTCTCTAACATAGAGCGCAACCCCTCCACCAATTTGATCAGCTCTATCATTACGATATAGTTTGTACCCAGGTATCACAGTGTCCCACTGGTTGTCCTCCTTCCACCATGTCTCTGATATTCCAATCATATCTAACCTTTCATTTAGTGCTATATATTCTAACTCTCCCATCTTATTCTTTAGACTTCTAGCATTTGCATACAAGCATTTTAGAGAATGTATTTTATTCATGTTAATTTGGCTATTGTTAGACATGGGTAAATTGGGATCTTTAAGCTCTGTCTGCTCCATACTTGAGGGCATTTGGGCTACTTTACTCTTTTGTGGAACCTCTCTGCTTTTGGTAGTATCCTTCAAGGATACATTCTTCCGAACCATCTGCTCTTGGGCGACTGTCGGCTTTCCCCTAATATCTAGTTTAAAAGCTGCTCTATCTCCTTTTTAAAGGTTAATGCCAGCAGCCTGGTTCCATCCCGGTTAAGGTGAAGCCCATCCCTTCGGAAGAGCCCCTCCTTTCCCCAGAATGTTCCCCAGTTCCTAACAAATCCAAAACCCTCATCTCTGCACCATTGTCTCATCCACGCATTGAGACTCCGGAGCTCTGCCTGCCTTTTGGGTCCTGCGCGTGGAACAGGAAGCATTTCGGAGAATGCTACCCTGGAAGTTCTGGATTTCAACTTCCTACCTAAAAGCCTAAATTTTGCCTCCAGAACCTCCCTACCACATTTTCCTATGTCATTGGTAAGGACATGTACCAAGACAGCAGACTCCTCCCCAGCACTATCTAAGACCTTATCTAGGTAGCGCGTGAGGTCCGCTACCTTCGCACCAGGCAGGCATGTTACCAGGCGATCCTCACGTCCACCAGCCACCCAGCTATCTACATGCCTAATGATTGAATCACCAACTATAACGGCTGTCCTAACCCTTCCCTCATGGGCACATGGCCCTGGAGAAACTTCCTCGGTGCGAGAGGGTTTTACATCACCTGGAGGACAGGTCCTAGTTACAGGATCACTTCCTGCCACACCAGGGTGATGCTCTCCTGTCACGTGACCTCTCTCCTCCATGGCAACAGGGGTGCTGCCAGACTGGAGGTGGGACTTCAGGACTATATCCCTGTAGGTCTCGTCTATGTACCTCTCTGTCCGTCTTATGTTTTCCAAGTCTGCTACTTTAGCCTCTAGAGAACGGACTTGTTCCCTGAGAGAAAAGAGCTCCTTGCACCTAGTGCACACGTAAGACCTCTCACCAACTGGGAGAAAATCATACATGTTTCACTCAATGCAAAAGACTGGAAAGCCCCCATCCTGCTGCTGGACTGCTGTCTGCATCTTAGTTTAAGTTTGTGTCTAGATCTTTAAGTTCTTACTTACTAGGGGTTGCTATGGGTATTTATACCAATAAAACTGTATCTTATACGTTTAATATACCTTGTTCACCTGAAGCTTAATTAATCTCAGGTCCTTAGTGTATGACTGATTTGGGTAATGAGCTTCACCTGAAAGCACCTCCTGTCTTTTAAGATGTGTAAGTACCTATAAGGCTATGATTATCCCAGGGGAGGGTGGATGTGGGGAGGGAGGGAGGGAGGGAAATAACACTTATTAAAAGAGGGCTGCTACACAGTACCCTGTCTTGTGCTGCTGAGGTAAGCTAAATTCTGATTTGATTTAAATTATAGCTCTTAGCTGCTGCTAGGCTCTAACTTCTTATGAAATTTAAACTACAAGCTCTCTGCTGGGTATGAAATGTTACCAGAAAGCTCTCCTCTGTGTTTTAATTTCAAACTTTAATTGCTGCTACTAGGCCCTAACTGATCCAACAAAAAACAGTGGGTTCACAGATTAAGTAGCTTTAATACAAAGAATTCTTTTTAGAAAATTACCAGAAGTATATACTCAGAGTTGCAGATTTCTCTCCAGAAGTAACAGTCCCCCTTTCTAGTCCTTCAAGACATGGCATCCTTCAAGACAATGGCATCCATTTGTCCAAGAAACGTCAAAGAATCTTCGGTAGTAGACTGGCTAATCTACTGAAGAGGGCTTTAAACTAGATTCATTGGGGATGGGTGAAGAAAGCCCCTAGGTAGGTGATACATTAAATACCTTTATGGAAATGGGTAACAGGGGTAACATATGGAAAGCAGTGTGCATAAATGCCCATAGCATGGGAAATAAGATCCCTGATGTTGAAGCTTTGGTGGGAGCTGCTGACTTGGATTTAGTGGCAGTTACAGAAACATGGTTCACAGAAAACCATGATTGGTATGTAACTATACCTGGCTATACTTTATTCAGAAAGGACAGGGTAGGAAGAAGGGGAGGAGGAGTGGCACTATATGTAGAAACTACTATTAAAGCTTTGGAATTACAGAGCTGAAAAGGGAGAGAGGAGGCATTGTGGGTTAAACTAGAAAGAGGGAAAGAGAAATCTATTTGCAATGGTGTGATATACAGACCTCCCTCACAAGAGGAAGAGGTGGACAGAGAGTTAATTGAAGACATACACAGCAAGCTATGGAAATACAGGGCTTAAAAGGGAGAGAGGAGGCACTGCGGGTTAAATTAGAAAGAGGGAAAGAGAAATCTATTTGCATTGGCATGATATATAGATCACCTTCACAGGAAGAAGAGGTGGATGGAGATTTAATAGAAGACATACTCAGCATTGCTAGGAAAGGGGAAGTGCTACTGATAGGAGATTTCAATATGCCAGATGTTGATTGGCACATTCCTGCTGCAGTATCATCTAGAAGTAAGGAGAACCTGGATTCTCTACAGGGAGAACTAGTCAGGCAATTGGTAACAAACCCCACACGTGAAGGGGCCATACTGGACTTGGTGATTACCAATGGTGAAAGTGTTTCTGATGTTGTAGTGGGAGATCATTTTGCATCCAGTGATCACTAGATGGTGTGGTTCAGTATTAGGACTAGGGCTGTTAGAATCCATTCAAAGGTGAGGATCTTAGACTTTAGGAAGACTAACTTTACTAAGATGGGCCAATACCTCAGGGAGTCGTAAGTGGGATGGGAAAAGCTGGGGGATGTAGAAAAACAGTGGGCAAAACTGAAAGGGGATATTTTAAAGGCAACCAACCTTTTTGTTAAAATGGTAAATAAAGGTAAAAGGAAAAGGAGACCGCTATGGCTTTCAAAAGAAGTAGCTGAAAAAGTGAAGAAAAAGAGGGAGGCCTTCATGAAATACAAGAGATCACAGAGAGAGGAAGACAGGCATCTATATTTGGAGAAGCTAGCAAGGTAGTCAGGAAGGCAAAGATTCAAAAGGTGGATGAAATAGCCAATGCAATAAAATGGGGGGATAAAACATTTTTCAGATATGTTAGTGAGAAGACGAAGGGCAAAAGTGGTACTGTCCGACTCAAAGGTGAAGGGGAGGAATATGTAGAAGCTGATAAGGATAAAGCGGAATTGCTTAACAAATATTTTTGTTCTGTGTTCACAGATGAAGAACCAGGAGCAGGACCTCAGAAAACACCCACAAACAGGAACAGAAGCGAGGGACATTTTGAGCAATTTTCAGAAGACTGTGTTCATGAGAAACTAGCTCAACTTAAAGTAGACAAAGCGATGGGACCGGATGGGATACACCCTAGAATACTGAGGGAACTTGGGGACGTTCTAGCAGCTACACTGACTGACCTTTTCAATGCCTTGGAGTCGGGAGTGGTGCCAAAGGACCGGAGAGAGGCTCATGTGGTGCCTTTACACAAAAGCGGAAGTAAGGATGTGGTTGCAAACTACAGGCCGGTTAGTTTAACTTCGGTGGCGAGTAAATTATTGGAAATGCTGCTGAAAGAGAAAACAGTGAGGATCCTGGAGTCCAGCGGATTACAGGATCCGAGGCAGCATGGATTCACCAGAGGCAGATCTTGTCAGACAAATCTGATTGATTTCTTTGACTGGGTGACCAGGGAGTTGGACCGAGGGAGAGCCCGAGATGTGGTGTATTTAGATTTCAGTAAAGCCTTTGACACTGTTCCTCAAAGACGACTTATAAACAAACTGAGCACCCTAGGGATGGACCCTAAAGTTACTGCTTGGGTTAGAAATTGGTTGGGTGGGAGGAGACAAAGAGTACAGGTAAATAGAGCTCTCTCTGAGGAGAAGGATGTTACCAGTGGTGTGCCCCAGGGATCTGTCCTTGGTCCGATTCTTTTTAACATCTTTGTTAGTGATATAGCGGAAGGGCTGTCGGGTAAAGTTTGCCTCTTTGCGGATGATACCAAAATCTGCAATAAAGTAGACACCCAGGAAGGTGTAGATAACATGAGGAGGGATCTAGCTAAGCTTGAAGAATGGTCTAGAATTTGGCGGCTGGGATTTAATGTTAAAAAATGTAAGGTCATGCATTTGGGCTGCAGCAATCCAAGGGAGCAATATAGTATAGGGGGTGAAGTACTTTTGTCCACTAAAGAAGAGCGGGACCTAGGCGTGGTTGTGTCTGATGATCTTAAAGTAGCTAAACAAGTAGAAAAGGCGACGGCAAAAGCTAGAAGGATGCTTGTGTGCATACGGAGAGGAATGGCTAGCAGAAAAAAAAGGAGGTGATAATGCCTCTGTATAAGTCTTTGGTGCGACCTCATTTGGAGTATAGTGTGCAAGTCTGGAGACCGCACCTTCAAAAGTATGTGAACAGGATGGAGTCTGTGCAGAGGGTGGCTACTAAAATGATTAGTGGTCTTCATTATAAAGCATATGAGGACAGACTTAGGGATCTTAATATGTACACCTTAGAGGAAAAGGCGGGATAGAGGTGATATGATTGAGATGTTTAAATACCTCCATGGCATAAATGTTCAGGGAGAGAGCCTCTTTCAATTGAAAGCAAGATCTGCTATCAGGGGATATGGGATGAGGGTGAAGGGAGATAGATTCAGGAGTGATATGCAGAAATATTTCTTTACGGAAAGAGAAGTGGATCCATGGAATAGTCTCCCAGTGGAGGTGGTAGAGATGAGGACAGTAACTGAATTTAAAAAAGCATGGGACAAACAGAGGATCTCTAAAGGTAAAAAGGGCACTGTTGTAGTTGTTGATATGGAAGGACAAACTAGATAGGCCATGTGGTCATTTTCTGTAGTCATATTTCTATGTTTCTATATAAGTGGGGGCTATATAGAAGGGGGAACAAAATGGGGAAGTTGGTAGGGAGGCTGGTAACGGGGTCAAGGGCTACAAATGTGGTCACTAAAATAAGGGATGCGAAGGGACAGGTATGGGAAGGAGTGGAAGCTGTAGCACAGAAGTTTAAAAAATTCTACAAGGACCTGTATAGCAAGGAACTCCTCCATCCCATGTCAGAACTCCTCCATCCCATGTCAGTGTTAAGGAAGCAGACTTACTAACCAAAGAAACAATAAGATACCTTGGAGTTACGTTGGACCAACGCCTGGATATGAAACACCACATAAACAACATTGTCAAAGCTGTATACTACAAAATCCGCACACTCAGACATCTGCGCTCCCTGCTGGACCCAGATGACTTCCGGACCATATACCAAGCACTAATCCTGCCTCACTTCGACTTTGCAAACGCCATCTTACAAGGGCTCCCTCAATCCACACTAGCCCCATTACAGCTGGCCATGAATGCTGCAGCAAGGGTCCTACACGGAGCCTCCAGAACCGACCACGTGACCCCCATTCTCAAACAACTTCACTGGTTACCTATCCATGGGAGAATCATCTTTAAAACCCTACTCCTAGCATTCAAGGCAATCAAGGGTATTTCATCCCTTTCACTCACAGATCTTATTCACATGTTGCCCCCCAACAGATCTAGAAGAGCGATAGCCATAAACCAACTAGTAATACCAAAGGAATCATCAAAGTGCAACATATCAACCACAAACAGGGCGTTCAGTTACTATGTACCTAAATGCTGGAATGCTCTACCCCCTGACATTAGGGCTATTGCCGACCTATCGCAGTTCAGGAAGGCACTCAAATACCACCTTTTCCTCCAATACTACCCAACCACCAATGGCACCTAGACATCCCCTCTGAAGAGATTACCTACGTTCACTATGATAATTTTACTCATTACCATGTAAATATCTCATGTATATCATAATTGACCCCTGTTATACAAGTTACTCCTCACCATGTAAATATCTCATGTATATAGTTACCCCTGTTATCCAAGTTTGATCACCTGTTCGATGTAAAACCAAACAGCATGTTGTTATGGTCGTTGTGTTATAATGTAAACCGCGCTGATGCCAAATAGCGCGGTATATAAGAGATTGTAATAAATAATAAATGATAGTGTGGTATGTGTATTGGGAAGGGGTTTTCATTAAAACACAGGCCAGACAGCAGTTTTTATTCTGTCTCAGCTTGTTAAACCTCCACAAAGCAAAACCCAGAATATACAGTACTTCAGGGAAAACAAAAATCAGCCCACTTCTGTCCCAGCTTGTTAAACCTCCACAAGTTGGTTCTCCTGGCCCTTCCTCCAGCCCCAGTTAAAGTTCCTACCTCAGAACATCTTTGAACAGCTTGCCTTGGAAGGACTTCTGAGTCCACAGGCCTCTTTCCCTCCTGCAGTCTGCTAAGTTCTTAACCTTTCCCTGTGAACCACTTCCTCCCAGCCCTGAACTCTGGGCTGCAGACTCTCTTAAAGGGGACTGTCAATAATCCTTTTGGAGAGGGATGGGTAGATTCTATATACCCCATTATACACCACCCCCTCAGCTCAACCATGCCCCGCTGAGCGCTTGCCTCACCCGGGAAAGGAAGCCCACGTTCAGGTGAGTCTAACTAACCCTATGACAGACTTGGAACTGATAGGGTTGGAGTTTCAAAACCACCACATAATAGTCGCTGGAGACCTTATGTCGAACCAGCCACTTGAGGAGTTGGTAGTTAATTATCAGGGTAAATGGATGGCTGAGCAGGTAGTATTTGAAGGTTTCAAGTGCCTTCTTGACAGTCAGGGCTGCCTTCTTGTTCACTGCATAATGCTTCTCCTGAGGAAGCAGTTTCCTGCTGATGAATGCTATGGGATGTTCTTCACCCCTGACCTTCTTCCTGGGCCAGAACAGCTCCTGGGCCCACCTCTGAGGCATCAAATTTGCACAATAAATGGTAGAGAGAATTCAGGGCTAATCAGAATGGGTTCAGAGCACATGGCCTTCTTGAGACGCTGGAAGCCCAGGTCCAGTGACCACTGGTTCTGTTCGGGAGCTCTTCTCCAGAGGAGACTGATTAAAGGCTCCACCACCTCTGAAAAATTAGGGATTAACTGGCTGTAATAACCAATCAATTCAAGAGTGCAAGGTTCTTTCTTCGATTTCGGGGTGGTGACCTGGGCAATAGCATTCACCTTCCGTAGTTGAGATCATATCTGGCCATTCCTGATTAAATACCCCAGGTATTGAATGTCCTGAACTTCCAGAAAACATTTCATGGGGTTGGCCATCGACCCTGTCTTCCACAGGCTGGTCAACATGGCTTGGTCTTGGGTTAGATGGGTGGTCCAGTCTCTGCTGTAGATGATGTCGTCAAGGTATGCAGCCACATACTCCCTGAGCAGTCTTAGTAGGTGGTCGACTAGGTGTTGAAACGTGTCAGGAGCCCGTGTATTATTTATTTTTTTATTTTTTTATAGACTCTTATATACCGCACTATTAGGCATCAGCGCGGTTCACAAAAAACAGTGAGATACACAATTCAACAGTACTTTGTGTTTACAGAAAACAGGAGAATATAACTCGGATAACAGGGTATATAATTAATAAACATAGTCATAATATCATCATGGCTTCAGTTTTGTGTGTATGTGGTCTGTGGGGTATCTGTATTGTATGTGTATGAGTGGAAGGTCTGTGGGTTGGTTGAGATGTCTTTATTGTTTACTGGATAAGATAAAAGGAAGAGGTAGTTAACACTGTAAACTGGAACAGACCCTGCAATGTCGAAAAAGCAGCCTTCTCCTTGACAGCCAGAGTCAAGGGCACCTGCACATATCCTTTGGTTAAATCCAGGATTGATATAAAGCATGCTCCACTGAGCCACTCGATTAGTTCATTTACTTTGGGCATGGGATATGCTTCCAGTTTGGAAGCTGCATTGACCCTCTGGAAGTCAATGCAGAACCTTGATGCTTCCATTAGGTTTAGGAACCAAGACAATGGAGGATGACCAGTCACTCATAGACTCTTCTATAACTCCCAGATTACGCATCTCTTCCAGCATCTTTGCGACGGCCTGTTGCTGGGCCTCAAGAATCTGTTAGGGTCACTGCCAGATGACCACTCCAGGGTCAGTAACGATATCATGATAAATGAGGTGGGTTCATCCTGCGCAGGTGGAGAACACCTTTAGGTTCCAGTGGATCAAACCTTCTAAATCTCTTCTCTGGGCAGCAGAGAGCTGGTCCCCAATTGGAACTTGAGTTGGATCTCACAGACCTGAAATTTATAGCCCAAAATCATCTTCCTGTACTACTACAGCCATCACCAGCGTCCATTTTTTCAATAGGTTAATATGATAAATTTTGGTTTTCTTCTGTTTATCTGGCTGGGCAATCTTGTAGTTAACCGGCGCCACTTTACCTTCCACCTCATAGGGCCCTTGCCATTTACAGTGTAGTTTGCTCTCAGATGAGGGCAACCAAACTAAAATACTATCTCCTGGTTGGAAGGTACGAGTGCATGGCTGCCTGACTGTAGCTCCTGGCCTGCGTGGCTTGGGCTTTTTCCATACTGAGTTTTGCCACCTCTACAGCTTTCCTCAGCTGGTCTTGCATTTGCATAATATATTCCATCAAACTAAACCCTGCATGGGATTCTTATTCCCAGGTTTCCTTTGCCACATCTAACATGACACTTGGCTGTCTTCCGAAGAGCAATTCAAAAGGCGAAACTCTAACTCTGAGGTACCTTGTGGAAGGCAAACATCAAGTAGGGTAGGAGAATATCCCAATTCTTCCCATCCTCCTGCACAAACATTTTAAACATCTGTTTCAGAGTTTTATTGAATCGCTCGACAAGGCCATCCCATCTGTGGGTGACATACTGATGGCTGCAGCATCTTGACCTTCACCAAGGCACACATTTGCTTCATCACCTTAAATACAAAGGGTGTTTCTTGATCGGTAAGGATCTCATTGGGTATTCCCACCCACGAGAATACTTCTCAGAGGGCATTCATGATTGTAATAGTCTTCATATTTCATAGAGCAATGGTCTCCGGGTATTGGCTAGTGTAGTCCAGTATGACTATAATATACATGTTGCCTCGGGTGGTTCGCTCCAAGGGTCCTATCAGGTCCAAGACAACTCTTTCAAATGGGGTTTCAATAATGGGCATAGGAAACAGAGGGGCAGGTCGGATTCTGGCAGGGTTAAGAAGTTGGCAGGTGGGGCATAACTGGCAATATAACCGATAATCAAAAAGATGTGGGACCAAAATGTATATATGTATTGACTGCTCCACATTCTATACAATTTTCCAATATTATTCAAAAAATATTCAATGATGACCCTAGGGTCATTAATAAACTTGCATGCAACTTGCAATATAACTGCACCTGTCTCTGGACCCCGGGCGAAAAAAATCAGGCTAAAACACACTCCATTATTTTCTCCATCCCTAGGTGTCCCCCTAATAAATGGTTATGGGCCAACGATAACATGGGCTAACGATAACACCTGTTGACGAATGGGCTGGGGCCCCTCGGTATAACAAATCTCCCTTTAGCACAAACTAGTGAAAAGATTCTTACAGGGAACTCTCCATTGCCTACTGGAACACCATCCACCTCCAAAACCCACTCTCGGGCATGTTTAAGGTACTCACCCTCTTGCTAGGTCCTCTGAAGCTCCCTGGATCTTCCCCCAGCCCCCATTCTGGGAAGGGGACAACTGCATTTGAGGCACTACCGCTAAGCCCCGAGCTATCCCCTAGGAGTTTCTTCCCTAGGCTCTAGATAATAGGGGAAAACCGACAGTCGCCCAAGAGCAGATGGTTCGGAAGAATGTATCCTTGAAGGATACTAACAAAAGCAGAGAGGTTCCAAAAAAGAGTAAAGTAGCCCAAATGCCCTAGAGTATGGAGCAGACAGAGCTTAAAGATCCCAAATTACCCATGTCTACCAATAGCCAAATTAATATGAATAAAATACAGTCTCTAAAATGCTTGTATGCAAATGCTAGAAGTCTAAAAAATAAGATGGGAGAGTTAGAATATATAGCACTAAATGAGAGGTTAGATGTGATTGGAATATCAGAGACATGGTGGAAGGAGGACAACCAGTGGGACACTGTGATACCTGGGTACAAACTATATCGTAATGATAGAGCTGATCAAACTGGTGGAGGGGTTGCGCTCTATGTTAGAGAGGGCATTGAGTCAGAAAGGATTAAAGTTTTGCAGGAAACAAAATTTGCTGTAGAATCTCTATGGATTGAAATTCCATGTAAAAAGGGGAAGGCGATGGCGGTGGGGGTGTACTATCGACCGCCTGGCCAGAATGAACAAATGGATGATGAAATGCTCAAAGAAATCAAGGAAGCTAACAAAAGTTACAGCGCGGTAATAATAATGGTCAATTTCAATTACCCCGGTATCGACTGGGTCAGTGTCACGGCAGTACATGCTAGGGAGATAAAGTTCCTAGATGACATAAATGACTGCTTCTTGGAGCAGCTGGTTCATGAACCGACCAGAGGGGAAGCTATATTAGACCTAGTCCTTACTGGAACACCAGATCTAGTGCAAGAGATAAGGGTGTTGGGGCCACTTGGCAATAGTGATCATAGCATGATTGCCTTTGATTTAATTAGTGGAGGAAGGATAGTAAGGAAATCCACAGTACTACCTTTTAACTTTCGAAAGGGAGACTATGATAAAATGAGGAAAATAGTTAAGAAAAAACTAAAAGGAGCAGTTGCAAAGGTTAAAGACTAACATCAAGCTTGGGTGTTGTTGAAAAATACTATCTTGGAAGCACAGACCAGCTGTATTCCACGCTTCAAGAAAAGTGGAAGGAAGTCCAAAAAACTGCCAGCATGGTTTAAAGGTGAGGTCAGAGAGGCTGTTGTTGCCAAGAAAGCATCTTTCAGGAAATGGAAAAAAAGAGCCAAACGATGAAACCTGGAAACAGCACAAGCACTGGCAGGTCAAATGCAAGGCATTAATAAAGAAGGCAAAGAGAGAATTTGAGAAGAAGCTTGCTGCAGAAGCAAAAATGCGAAATAAAGATTTTTTCAAGTACATTCGTAGCAAAAAACCTGTGAGAGAGTCAGTTGGACCATTAGATGATAGAGGAGTTAAAGGGGCACTAAGAGGCGACAAGGCGATAGCGGAGAGACTGATTGAATTCTTTGCTTCGGTCTTTACTGAGGAAGATGTAGGAATGTTACCCATGACTGAAGTGGTATTTAAAGGTGCGGAAGAATTGAAGGAAATATCGATACATCGGGAAGATGTATTACAACTATTAGATAAACTGAAGAGTAGCAAATCACCTGGGCCGGATGGTATACATCCAAGGGTGTTGAAAGAACTGAAATATGAGATTGCAGACCTGCTATTAGTAATCTGTGAACTATCATTAAAATCATCTCTAATACCTGAAGACTGGTGGATCGCCAATGTAACACAAATTTTTAAAAAGGGTTCCAGGGGTGATCCGGGAAACTACAGACCGGTGAGCCTCACGTCAGTACCGGGAAAAATGGTAGAAACCATCATAAAGAATAAAATTACTCAGCATGTAGATAGTCATGGCCTAATGGGAGACAGCCAACATGGCTTTAGACAAGGAAGATCTTGTCTTACTAATCTGTTATGTTTTTTTGAAAGTGTGAATAAACAGGTGGACAAAGGTGAGTCGGTTGATATAGTGTATCTGGACTTTCAGAAAGCCTTTGACAAGGTCCCTCATCAGAGACTTTTGGCAAAACTAAAGAGTCAGGGGATAGGAGGCAGTGTACTACTGTGGATCAGGAACTGGTTAAAAGATAGAAAGCAGAGGGTTGGGCTAAATGGCCAATTTTCCCAATGGAGAAAGGTGAATAGTGGTGTACCCCAGGGATCTGTGCTGGGTCCGCTGCTTTTGGACATATTCAGAAATGACCTGGAAAGTGGAATAACGAGTGAGGTTATCAAATTTGCAGATGACACAAAACTATTTAAAGTTGTTAAAACCCAAGAGGATTGTGGAAAATTGCGAGAGGATCTTGATAAATAGGAAGACTGGGCATCAAAATGGCAGATGAAATTTAATGTGGACAAGTGCAAAGTTATGCACCTAGGGAAGAACAACCCAAACTATGGTTACACGATGCAAGGTTCCACATTAGGAACCACCACCCAGGAAAAATATTTAGGCGTCATTGTGGATAACATGTTAAAACCCTCGGCCCAGTGTGCAGCGGCAGCCAAGAGAGCAAATAGAATGCTAGGTATCATAAGGAAAGGAATGGAAAATAAAACAAAAGATATTATAATGCCTCTATACCGTTCCATGGTGAGACCGCACCTTGAATATTGTGTGCAATTCTGGTCGCCGTATCTTAAAAAGGATATAGCGTTATTAGAAAAAGTACAGAGAAGAGCCACCAAAATGGTAAAGGGGATGGAAGGATACTCCTATGAAGAAAGGCTAAAAAGGTTAGGGCTCTTTAACCTGGAAAAGAGACGGCTGAGGGGAGATATGATAGAAGTCTATAAATTAATGAAGGAATGGAGTGGAACGGGTAAACGTAGATCGACTGTTTACGTTATCAGAATATAGAAAGACTAGGGGACATGCAATGAAGCTACAGGGTAAACTATTTAAGACTAATAAAAGAAAATATTTTTTCACTCAACGTGTAACCAAACTCTGGAATTTGTTACCGGAGGATGTAGTAAAGGCTGTTAGTGTAGCTGGGTTTAAAAAAGGTTTGGACAAGTTCCTGGAGGAAAGGTCCATAAACCATTATTAAGAAGGGACCCAGGATATCAATGCTTGACCTAGTACAAGCATTGCAGAACCTGTGTCTTTTGGGGAAACTGCTAGGTACGTATGACCTAGATTGGCCACTGTTGGAAACAGGATACTGGGCTTGATGGACCTTGGTCTGACCCAGTATGGTATATCTTATGTTCTTATGTTCTCCCTCCCCGGATCCCTCCTCCATAGCCGCCCCCAGATGCTGCTGGTAGTGCAGCTTTTTCTGGAGACGCTGACTCTGGAACTTTGCAGGCTTAGGATTCTGACATATAGATCTGGGTCTCCCAGGGGTAAAATCTCTGGGAAATCTTCCTGGTCCAACTTAACAGAGTCATCAATTAGTCGGGCCCATTTCGATCTGAAGTTTGGATAGCCTCAGCCAATCACCACTGGATACGGGAGCCAGGGCAACACCACGACCTCGAACATGGCTTGCCATGCCAGGAGTCTTGAGTGAAACCTGTGCCACTGGATAACATCTCAGGCCAGCGTTACCATCTTTGCATAATCAATTTGTGAATGAGGGTCTGCACACTTACGGAGTCTATCAAGGCCTGGAGGCTGGTCCCCTTGAGCTCCACTGGAATCACAAAGTTCTGTGCCCCTGAGAGTGTCCATAAAAGCACAGGTTGAGGGATGGTTAGGCTGACAGTCATGGGCTCCTCCATACCCAGGAGACATCCCTGAGAAAAGTGTCCCTAGGCTCCACACCTAAAACAGGTGAAGGGGTTATTTATTTATTTACATTCTCTTATATACCGCGCTATTCTGCATCAGTGCGGTTTACATTGAACAAACTGAAATTACATTGAACAGGGCATCATAACTTGGAGATAACTATTTTACAGGATTGTAGCTGGAGCCATGCCCCCGCCTAGGAGGTGACTTTGGGGGTTGGAACATGGGAGCCAACACCCGTTCCAGCTTCCCCGTCTGTCCTCCTGGGCTAATGGGTGACTTCTTCCCCTTCTCACTGTCCACATCAGTCATCAGCTGGACTTTGAGATGCCCTTCAGCTATTTCTAGTGTGCTCTCCAGTTCAAGCTTTGGGTGCTGACATATCCATGGCTTCATCGGGACAGTCAAACCCTCCAAAAATATCTCTAATAGCACAATCTTGACTAACTCCGGCCCAGTCTTTCCCTCTGGTTGCAGCCACTTCCATGCAAGCTCCTTCAATTAGCAGAGGAACCTCTGAGGGCTCTGTTTTATCTGAAGCCCCCCCTTTTTGAATCACTGGTGGTAGGCCTGTTCCAAAATGGCAGCCTTGACAGCTGCATATGTAGCTCGCCCATTAGGTTGGGCATCCTGGAATGCAGCCTGACTGCTATCCACCAGCAAATTCCCCAAGTAGTCCATGTTGCCTCCAGCCACCTGGCCATGCAGGCAGTTCATTCAAAGTTCACCAAAAAGTGATCAGGTTCATCTTCTGCCATCATTTTAAGAAGCGATTGCACTGGAGGGTAGAGTGGCGGTATCTGTAGGGCTTGAGTCAACTGAGCCAGGGAACTCCTCTGTAATTCACCTTTGTGCCCGAATAATATGTTGTTGCTGCTGCCCTTCTAGCAGAGCTTGTTGAAACTGCTGCTGACATTGTTGCTGTTTTCTGCCAGAATCTCGAGGAGCCGCTCCATTCTGGTTTGTCACGGTTCACTTGCAACACCACAGCTTCCTCTTTTGCAGCTGAGTTAACCATGCAGTATTCCAGCTTCAATTAACTTATGGTGGCCTTTAATAGCCAAAACAAAGCCTGCCTGTCCGGCAATGACTAGTCCTCCTTCGAGCTCCCTAACTAGGGCGAGACTAACCCTCTTAGCCCATACAAACAAAAAATATCCTGACCTGCTGTAGAGGCCCAGCCCTGGAGGGACGTGGATTTGCCCTCAGTCACATGATTAGAGGAAATCCCCAAGCTGCCACCATATGTGATAGTGTGGCGTGCGATAGGAAGGGGTTTTCTTTAAAACACAGGCCAGACAGCAGTTCAGGGAAAACAAAAGCAGTTTTTATTCTGTCACAGCTTCTTAAACCTCCACAAAGCAAAACCCAGAACAGACAGTAGTTCAGGGAGAACAAAATTATCTTACTTCTGTCCCAGCTTGTCAAATCTCCACATGTTGGTTCTCTTGGCCCTTCCTCCAGCGTCAGTTAAAGTTCCTACCTCAAAACCTCTTTGCAAGCTTTGCCTTGGAAAGACTTCTGACTCCACGGGCCTCTCTTCCTCCTGCAGCCTGCTGGGCTCTTAACCTCTCACCTATGAGCCACACCCTTCCAGCCCTGAACTCTGGGCTGCAGACTCTCTTACAGGGGACTATTGCTAATCCCTTTGGAGAGGGATGTGTAGCACTCTATGTACCCCATTTCACAAGGGATTACATGATGTTAACCAGATGGAGCTCCCATGTACCCCATTTCACAAGGGATTACATGATGTTGACCAGATGGAACTCCCATGGCCTACTCCACAGCAAATGCTTTAGGAGGAAGGCACTGATACTTCAAGGGAGCTTTGGCAGATGGCAGATTAGGGAACATGTGGTAGTCTTACTCAAGCTAGGAAGGGACGGGTAATTGCGGAGTCTTAATAGGTTCATCTCACTTTAAAGCGGAATTTAAGTTTACAGCACCAATTCTGGCCAAGAGGCTAGAGGAGTATGTCCCCTCATGGGTACATGAGAACCAGGTGGGGTTTCTAAGGAGGAACTATGCCTTGGCCAGTTTGCTGAGAGCAGAGACTGTTCTACATCTAAAAAGGCAGAACAACATGAAGGAGGTGCTGGCAAGCTTGGACGCAGAGAAGGTATCTGACAAAATCAGCTGGAAATCTCTGTGGTCGCTGGGCAAATATAGGATCGAAGGACACTGTGGAATGGGTCACAGCGCTTTACAAGCGACCCCACAGCAAAGATCTTGCTGAATAGAAAGCTGATCTAGAGCATATGATTGGGAAGAGAAACTAGGCAGAGGTGCCCACTATCCCCACTATTATTTATTCTATCGTTGTAACCCTTAGCCATTAAAATTAGGGAAGTGGGGGCATATTCTGGGATTAAAGCGGGAACCCAGTAATACCGCATAAATCTTTTTGCAGATGATATGCTCTTATTTATGAGTAAGCCTAGGGAAAATATGGGATGGGTAATAACTATTAGGGAATTTGAAAGATTTTCAAGGCTCATGGTAAATTTTGTAAGGTCCAAATTGTTGCGGGTGCAGGGACTGGAACTGCAGTCGCTGGGAGAATTGCCCTCCAAGATGGGCGAAAGGTAGTATGACATATTTGGGCATCGATCTGAGTAGGAACAAAATTGTACAATACTAGAAAAACAGAAAAAATTGAACAGGTAAAAGCAGTGTGTATGAAGTGGACAGAGCTTCCACTATCATTCTTTGGCAGGGTGGCTATTGTGAAAATGGCGGTGGCGCAGTGACTGCTATACATGCTGCAAATGCTCTCTATCTAAAAGAATGATGAATTGGCCTTTAGGAGGGTTATAAGACAATTTATATGAAGACAAGGGGAGCATGGATAGGACACCATAAAATCATTTTGGGGAAAGAGAGATGAGGAGTGGGGCTACTGAACACATGGCTACAAAATGTGGCATTTCTCATATGTTGGATTTATGAAGCGTAAGTCAACGCAAAAGATGAAGGCCAGCAATGAAATGAATCGATACAGTAACAGCAGCTATGGATACCTCTCTATCAACAATGAGCCGCCTGACTGAAGACCTGACTGAAGACTGGAAGGGGCGGTATAAAAGAAAATAGTTAAATAAATAAATAAGACCAAACACAGTTTAGGACAACTCAGGTCTCCCACAGCCCTTTTAGTGCATATTTTGGTTTCCCCACATGATGATGTTGTTAAGTGCCATTGAGTTGGTGCTAATCTACTCCCCTGTCCCTCCTCCCCATTTCCTCCCCCTTCCCCTTTACTTGCACCCTCTGAGCTCCTCCTTAGCCTTGCCCTTATCAATTATCGCTCTCTCCGTGCAAAGTCTGCCCTGGTTCATGATTAAATTCACCAGAACTTTCTGGATGCTCCATTTGCCACTGAAACCTGGCTTAGGAATGGGGAGGACCCCCTCATTATTCGATGTTTGGCTCACAGTTTCTCCGCTCTGTCTGTCCCTTGGTTAGGCCGGACAGGTGGGGGCGTAGGTGTCTTCCATCACTTCACCCTCCCCCTCCAAGAAATCCACTCCCCAGCTCTACATCATAGTGAAGCACTTTTTCTCCATCTGGATTCCTCCCCTCCTTTGCACTTTCTTCTCCTGTATATTCCCTCAGCTATTTCTCCTCATAGTTGGGATCATCTCCTACTAACCATCTCCGAAATCTCTGCCCTTTACAGTAATGTTCTGTTTCTAGGTGACTTTAACCTTCACTTAGATTCTCCCTCTCGCCCTCGTGATAGGGCCTTTGCCTCTCTCCTCGATGACCTTTCCCTGATTCCTGTTTCCAACCCACGCGGCAGGTCATACGCTAGACCTTATTGTTACGCCCTCCACTTTCCCTTTTAACCCGCAGCTATTTTCATCAATCTCTCTCCCTTGGTCAGATTATTGTTGTATCCGCTTTTTTTTTTTTTTTTTTTTTACAGCTTCCATTCCCTTCTGGCTCCCTCCCAATGTCCTCCCCACCCCCTCAGTCTCAACGTTGTATCACACCTCACACACTGCAATACCTTCCCTCGGCCAATCAGCTTCTCCCGTCAGACTTCGCTCTTCTGTCTCCAGACTCTCAGGCCCTCACCTGGAATTCCTCACCTTCTGCTACTCTTGACCTCCTGGCTCCTTTGCTCTCCTCCTGCTGCCATTCCTCCCACCTGGCATCCATGGTACCATCCCGGTCTCTGTCTTCTTTGGTCTCATCTGCGCCATGCTGAGCACTCCTGGCGCTCACACTCCCCTCTGCCAATACTCTCTGTGTGTTCCGCCAACAACATTGGGAGTATCGTTCTTCGATTAACCAGGCTAAGTGTGATTACTTTTCTCACCTCATCACTTCCTCCTCCTAGTCTTCTCACCAGCTTTACTCCATTTTTGAATCCTTCTCATCCCTGCCATCTTTCTCTTCCCCTTCCTCTTCCTCCATCCCAGATTCCGCTAAGCTGGCAGATTTCTTCGTGTGATAAAGTTCTCTCCCTCCGTTTATCGCTCCCCTCCTGCCATCACCGCTTTCTACTACCTCTCTGTCTCCCTCTCCTGCCTCTCCCCCCTCACCTTCCCCTCTTTCACATTCCTGGTCTTCTTTCCAAGTTATTGCTGCATCGGATCTTGCTTCTACCCTGTCTTCCACCTGTAAAACCACCTATTTCTTGGACCTCGTTCCCTCCACCTGGCTCCGTGAGCCTTCACTCACCCTTCTCCCGCCTCTTTTGTCTATGCTCAATGCAAGTTTTTCCTCTGGTTCTTTCTCTGCTCCCTGGAAGCACGCGGTGGTCCGTCCTATCCTTAAGAAGCCCTTCCTTGATCCCTCTGTACTGGCTAACTGGCTCCCAGTGTCTAATCTTTGCTTTCTCTCTAAATTGATAGAACACTTTGTCTTTGCTCAGCTGTCCTCTCATCTCCTTTCGACCAATGATCTTCATCCCCGTCAGTCCGGTTTTTGTGAGGGTCACAGTACAGAGTCTATTCTTCTCTCCCTGCTAAATGAGCTTCACATTGCAGATGACCACAGTGACCTCACTTTAGTTTCCCTTGATCTTTCCTCTACGTTCGATTTTGTTGATCATCGTACTCTTCTTTCTCATCTTTCGGATTTTGGTGTCTCCGGAACCCCGTTAACTTGGCTCAAGTCCTTCCTCACTGCACCCTCTTTCTCTGTCTTTTCCAAAGCACCAACCTCTTCCTCCATTGCTTTGCCTTGCAGCGTTCCTCAGGGCTCAGTTCTGTCCCCTCTTCTTTTCTATGTCTTCTTAGCTCTTCTTTGTCTGCTTAACAATCTGGCATCTCTGTGTATTATTATGCGGACGATATTCTTCTTTTTGCATTGTACTAATTCCTTTGCATCCATTCTCTCCATGCTAAACTCCTGCTTGGCCCATATCCATTCCTGGTTGGCCTCCAACCTTCTGCACTTGAACCCAGAAAAATCGTCTGCCACTTGGATTATCTTTGGAACAACCTCCCCTTTACTGGCTCCCACCCTTGCTTCCACTATTATCCCCCTGGTGTCCTCCTTCAGACATCTTGGGGTCATCTTAGATTCCTCTTTCTCCTTCACTGAACAGATCTCCTCCATCTCTCGTCACTACTTTTTCATCTACATCAGATTTGCACTATCCGTCCATTCCTCTCCCCTGCAGCCCTGGCTACACTCCTTCTGTTTTTTGTTATTTCTAGAACTGACTACTGCAATTTTGTGCTCACCAGACCTCCTCAATATCAACTTAACCGCCTGCAACTGCTCCAGAATACAGCTACCCATATCCTCACCCACTCCTCTTGCTTTGATCATGTCTCCCACCTTCTCACCCGCTTACACTGGTTGCCTGTCCATTTTCGAGTGCAGTAATTAATTCTTATTTTTGTCAACAAGGCTATTCACACATCCTCTCCCCAATACCTAGCTGACCTCCATTTCCACCATCCCCATCGTCTTCTCCATTCTGTTCACACACATCATTTAGCTCTTCCCTCAGTATCTCAAGCACACCTTGAATGTACACAAGGCATTGCTTTCTTCTTTCTGGGTCCTGCGCTGTGGAATTCTCTCCCTCTCTCTCTCCGCTCTGAGCCTTCCTTCCCTAGGTTTAAAACTGCCCTAAAAACCCACCTTTTCCAGCTCGCTTTTGATACCCTTCTCCATGCATCTTAATTGACCAGTCATGCATGCCTGAGTTCCTCAGTCTGTCTTGTCCATCCTCGCCTGCTAACCTCTATCTTTCTCTCCCTCTGTCCTTTTTTCGTGTTTCTCTTCTGTCCTGACTTATAATTGGCGTTCCACTCTCTCTCTCTCTTTTGGCAGTCCATTATGTTGTAAACAGCTTTTAGGCTTCGGCCCTAGAGGTATATCTAGCACCTGAATAAAGATAAAGTTAAAGTTGACCGTGTGGAAGCTATAGCTTGATTATGTTGGGGGATGCTGCTGTCAGGCGAAACAGTAAATTAACGAAGGCTGAGGCTCAATTTACTCAGGTAGTAATTTTGGTAGCAAATAAGGTGATTTTAAATTTTGGATGGGGGTTGATTACCCATCCAAAAAATGCTGGGCGAATAAGATGCTTGAAATTGCGAGTGCAGAGCGATATGCGTATAGAAACAACAGGCGGCCATGGGGGTTTCAGTCTGAACATCTGGAAGAGGCAGTTTCAATCTGAACTTCTGAAGGAGACAGAAGGGGGATGGGAATAAAAAGTCTCATGAGGGGATGTGAGGGGCAAAAAAACCGCATGGAATGTCAATGGAATGTCTGGATTACAGGAAGGAGAAAGAAGATCATGTAAGGGGTTAAGGGAATATGAACCATACTGTATGTATTGTGGTATGTTTGGAGATTGATAGATGTTGAGTTGGTTAATTGTATGGCTTGTTATATGCTCCCTTGGTGGAGATACCATATAAATAAATAAATAAATACATAAATAAATAAATAAATAAAAAACTGAACACAGATCACCACCAGAGCCTGCAGAATCGATACGCTGACTCCAACTCTACCATCCCTGAAATTGAAGAACTGGTATGCATCCCAGGAACAGGAAGAACCAGAGCTCAAAAATCAAGTTGCTGAATGAGTGACCACAAGGAAGCAAAGGATAGTGGTGGTTGGTGACTCTCTGAGGGGTACTACGACGTCTATCTGCCATTCAGACTTTATGTCCTGGGAGGTGTGCTGTCTGCCAAATGTCAAAATAGGATACATCCAAAGATACTGAAGGAATTTAAGGAAGTTCTGGCGGCTCCACTACCTGAATTTTTCTATCCTTCTTTAGAATTGGGAGTGGTCCCAGAGCACTGAAGGAGGAAATATGTAGTCCCCTCGACATAAAAGCAGAAGAATAAAATTGAGGACTATAGTCTGAATTCATGGTGAATAAATTAATGGAAACACTGCTAAAACAGAGGATAGTGAGGTTTCTGGAATTTAATGGATTGCAGGATTTGAGGTAGCATGGTTTTACTAGAGGCAGGTCTTGTCAGACACATCTGATTAAATTCTTTGACTGGGTGACCAAAGAATTGGAATAAGGAAGAGACCTAAATGTGATCTACTTAGATTTCAGTAAACGTTTTGACACTGTTCCGCACAGGCAACTTATAAATTGTGCGTCCTAGGGATGGACCCTAAAGTGACCGACCGAGTTAAAAACTGGTTGAGTAGGAGGCGACAAAGGGTACAGGTACATGGAGCTCTTCATCATAAGGCATATGGGAAGAGACAAAGATCCCATTATGTATATTTTGAAAGAAAGGTGGAGAGTGGAGATATGATAGAGACGTTTAAATACTTCCATGGTATAAATGAACAGGAGGACAGCCTCTTTCAATTGAAGGAAAACTCTGCAATGAAGGGGCATAGGATGAGGGTGAGGGGGATAGACTCAGGAGTAATCAGAGTAAATATTTCTTTATGAAAAGAGTGGTAGATGTATGGAATTAGCCTCACAGTGGAAGTAGTAGAGATGAGGACTGTATCTGAATTCAAAAAAGCACAGGACAAACAAACAGAAAGGGATATGTGTACTGAACCGTGCTGGCTGTTGCAGCTAATATGCCATCATCATGCAAATAGCGCCACATTAACTGCAAACATGGTATGCTATATGATGGAGATTGCACAGCATTTCCCCAGCAGCTAACACACAAATTGCAAAGAGCATGATCCAGCAGCATTGTGGATGCACATAACGTCATCACTCACTGAGGTGCTGTTATCTGCAACCATGCTGTCTGTAACTGTGTGCTGTTTGAGACTGTGGAAACTGTGTGTTGCAAACAAACACTTTCTATCCCTAGCCAGCCCACTCTTGCAGGTACTGCAGTTTTTGCAGATAGTGCAAAATAGTCTTCCAGTGGAGGTGACAGACATGAGAACTGTATCTAAATTTAAGAAAGAATGGGACGAACACAGAGTGTCTCAAAGGGAAAAAAAGGGACTGTAAAACTTAGCAGTTGGTATGGAAGGACAGACTGGATAGGCCATAAGGTCTTTATCTGCTGTCATTTTTCTGTGTTTCTATGTAATCATCCTGCCAATATGTTTTCCCGAAATACTGTTCCAAGGGTTGCAGGTCAGAGATGGCATCCATCTGTCCAAGAAGAGTCAACGTGTCTTCAGTAGCAGACTGGATAAACTACTGAAGAGGGCTTTAAACAGGATTCGTTGGGGATGGGTGAAGAAAGCCCCCAGGTGAGTGAAACATTAAATACCTTTATGAAAATGGGTAAAAGGGGCAACATATGGAAAGCAGTGTGTATAAATGCCTGTAACATGGGAAATAAGATCCCAGATGTTGAGGCTTTAATGGGAGTGGCTGACTTGGATTCAGCAGCGGTAAAAGAAACATGATTCACAGACAACCATGACTGGGATGTAACTATACCAGGCTGTACTTTATTCAGAAAGGACAGGATAGGAAGATGGGGAGGAGGAGTGGCACTGTATGTAAAAAATAATATTAAAGCTATGGAAATACAGGGCTTAAAAGGGAGAGAGGAGGCACTGCGGGTTAAATTAGAAAGAGGGAAAGAGAAATCTATTTGCATTGGCATGATATATAGATCACCTTCACAGGAAGAAGAGGTGGATGGAGATTTAATAGAAGACATACTCAGCATTGCCAGGAAAGGGGAAGTTCTACTGATAGGTGATTTCAATATGCCGGATGTTGATTGGCACATCCCTGCTGCAGTATCATCTAGAAGTAAGGAGATCCTGGATTCTCTACAGGGAGAACTATTCAGGCAACTGGTAATAGAACACACACATGAAAGGGCCATATTGGGCTTGGCGCTTACCAATGGTGAAAGTGTTTTTGATGTTATAGTGGGAGATCATCTCACATCCAGTGATCACCAGATGGTTTCGTTCAGTATTAGGACTACGGCTGATAAAATCCATTCAAAAGAAAAGGTCTTAGACTTTAGGAAAACTAACTTTACCAAGATGGGCCAATACCTCAAGGAGTCATTAGCGGGATGGGAACAGCTAGGGGATGTAGAAAATCAGTGGGCAAATGTGAAGGGGGATATTTAAGGGCAACCAACCTTTTTGTTAAAATGGTAAATAATGGTAAAAAGAAAAGGAGACTGCTATGATTTTCAAAAGAAGTTGCTGAAAAGGTGAAGAAAATGAGGGAGGCCTTCATGAAATACAAGAGATCACAGAGAGAGGAAGACAGGCATTTATATTTGGAAAAAATTAGAGAAGCCAGCAAAGTCGTCAGAGGAAAGCAAAGATTCAAAAACAGGGGAAAATAGCCAATGCAATAGAATGGGGGGATAAGACATTTTTCAGATATGTTAGTGAGAAGAGGAAGGGCAGGAGTGGTATTGTCAGACTCAGGGGTGAGGGGGAGGAATATGTAGAAGCTGATGAGGATAAAGCAGAATTGCTTAACAAATATTTCTGTTCTGTGTTCACAGATGAAGAACCAGGAGACGGAGCAGGACCTCAGAAAACACCCACAAACAGGAAAAGAAGCAAGGGACATCTTGAAAGATTTTCAGAAGACTGTGTTAGTGAGGAACTAGCTAAACTTAAAGTAGACAAAGTGATGGGACCAGATGGGATACACCCTAGAATACTGAGGAAACTTGGAGATGTTCTAGCAGCTCCACTGACTATCCTTTTCAATGCAGAAGTGAGAGCAACCAGGAAGATGACCTTCCAGGAAAGAAACTTTAGAACTGTAGTGGCTAAAGGCTCAAAGGGTGGTTTCATGAGCTGCTCGAGAACAAGATTCAGATCCCATGCCACCGGCGGTGGCTTAATGGGAGGTTTTGTTAAGAGCAGACCTCTCATAAATCTTGCTACAAGTGAACGAGAGGAAATAGGTTGTCCATCCAGAGGCCTGCAAGAAGCTGCAATGGCACTAAGATGGACCCTTACTGACTTGGTTTTAAGAACAGAATTTGATAAATGGAGGAGATACTCCAGTAGCGATTCCACAGGCAACGAAAGGGGGTTAAGTCTCCTTTGAGAACATCATACAGAGAACCTTTTCCACTTGAAGGTGTAGGATCGTCTTGTGGAGGGTTTTCTGGAAGCCACAAAGATATCCTTTATCTGTTGAGAAAGGATGATATCCAGAAGTTCTAAGCTTTCAGCAACCAGGTCCTGAGAAGAAGGTGCAATAGCTTCCCGTCCTCCTGGGAAAGAAGATATGGAGCATATCCCAACTCCAGAAGCGTGGCTTGAGAGAAACGTAGCAGCAGAGGATACCACGTTTGCCGTGGCCAACGTGGAGCTATGACTATCATATGACCTCTGTCTCTCTGAAGCTTGACAACGTTTTGGGAATGAGGGGAATGGGAGGGAAGGCATAGAGGAAGTCCTGACCCCAGTGGAGGAGGAAAGCATCCCTTGCCTGACAGTTTTGAGCCGGAATTCTGGAACAGAATCGGAGAAGTTTGGCATTCTGTGGACTTGCAGAGAGGTCTATATCTGGGGTTCCCCAGATTTGAAACACTTGAGCAAGCTGGTCTGAGTGAAGAGACCATTCGTGTGGCTGCAGTATTCGACTCAGTTTGTCTGCCCAAAGATTATGAATGTCCGGAAGATATACCACTAGTAGGTGGATTTGATGCTCTCTGGCAGGGCCCACAGTCGCAAAGCTTCGTTGCATAACGACAGAGAGCCCTGCTTGTTCACATAGAACATTTATTTTATTTATCTGCATTTATATCCCGCTTTTCACTGGGTCAAAGCGGTTGGGGGATACATTTAACACGAGGGGATATATGAGACATACACTAATACTTACAGGGAACATGTGCAATGGAGGGTTAAGTGGCTTGCCCAAGACCACAAGGAGCACCTGTGGGACTAGAAACCCCAGTCCTTCCGGCCCAAGGTTGCTGTCCTCTAGTGGGATTTGAACCACCAACCTTCCGGCCTGTAGTACCTTGCCCCAACCACTAGGCCACTCCTCCTTCCGAAATACTGTTCCAAGAACATGGCTACCTGATTGTCGGTCTGGACCTGGACTGTCTTGTACTTGAGCTGGGCCTGGAATACTCGAAGAGTAAGGAAAATGGCTCTGAGTTCTAGGAGGTTTATGTGAAGACAAGCCTCCTGTGGGGTCCAGAGACCCTGAGTCGAGAGATCGTACAAGTGAGCCCCCCAATCCAACTTGGACGCATCTGTTAGGGTGGCTTGGAATAGAGGCTGCTGGAAAGGAGAGCCTATAAGAAGGTTTTCCAGTGACTGCCACCATTGAAGGGATGAAATGAGACGTGTGGAGTTTCTGATTTTGTCCGATAGGCGACCCAAGGCCTGTGTCCACTGAGAGGATAGGGTCCACTGGGCTGCTCACATGTAAAGCATAGGGAACCACATGGACAGTGGATGCCATATGCCCCAGAAGCTGAAGCGTTTCCCGAGCAGTCAGGAAGACTTTCATAGCTGCTTGGGATGCCAGCTGCACTATACGAAGACAGCAGGGCTGTGGTAGGAAAGCCCTTGACTGTCTGGTATCTAGACGAGCCCCTATGAATTCCAGGGACTGAGAAGGGGTGAAATGAGATTTTGGGAGGTTTATGACCAGTCCCAAGTAGCGAAGAATTTGCATCGTGTGAGAAAGAGCGCAGCTGGCTTCTGGAGCTGTGGATGCTTGAATGAGCCAGTCGTCTAAGTAGGGGAAGACAAATATTCCTAGAGTTCTCAGGAATGCTGCTACCACTGCCATGCATTTCGTGAAGACTTTCGGGGCAGAAGCCAGACCGAAGGGAAGAACCTTGTATTGTAAGTGTCCTCCCTGGAAAAGAAATCAAAGGAATTTCCTGTGATCTGAATGGATGAGAATATGCATATATGCATCCTTTAGATCTAGAGAACATAGCCAATCCTGACTCTGAAAGTATGGCAGGAGTGTTCCAAGGGAGATCATCTTGAATGTTTCTCAGAACAGATATTTGTTTAATTCTCCGAGGTCCAGTATAGGTCTGTGTCCTGTTTTCTTTGGGATGAGAAAATAGGGGGAGTAGAGCCCCGTACCCTGTTGGGGTATGGGTACTTCTTCTATTGCTCCCTGAGCAAGAAGTGATGCGACCTCTTGGCCTAAGAGATCGGTGGCAGGGACTTGAGAATTGAACTGCTTTATGATTGTAGGAGGGGGGCATGCTGTGAAAATGAAGTCTGTATCCCTCTCGTATAATAGACAGCGTCCAGTTTTCTGATGTTATTTGTTGCCATCTTTTGGCAAAAAGGCATAACCTGCCTGGGATGGTGGAGGGTTCTGGACCTTGCAGGGGCAGAAAGACTAAGTTCTCTAGGAAGGAGTCAAAGCCCCTGAGGAGGCTGAGTCTGCTGAGCTGGCTGAGCTCTTGGAACTTATGGCTTCCTCTACTGTCTGTTCTGTTGTTGCCCCTTTTGGGGAATATGAACTGGACAGTGACCTTGATGGGTGCAAGATGGGTAAAACCTCTTTTTCTTGTTGAAAAAGGGTTTCTTGACTGACCTTTTCTTTGCTGGGTTGGCTGCAGACTTTGATAGTCTGCTCAAAGTGGTATTTTCAGATTCAATCTGATTAGCCTTGTCTTGCCAATCCTTGCCAAAGAGATTTTCTCCTGTGCAAGGAATGTTTCCCAGTTTATCTTGCACGCATATTTCTAAGTCTGATGCCTGAAGCCAGGCAATACGACGTGCACCGATGGAGATAGCAGAGGTTCTGCTAATGCATTCAAAGCAATCAAAGGTTGCACGGTTTACAAACTTTGAAACATCCTGGGCATGTTTGACCAGAGTTAGAAATTCCCCTCTTTTGTCCTCAGGAAGAAGAGGGCTCATGAGCTCCAAGTCTCCTGCAACCTCCTTGAGGAACATTCCCATATAGAGAATGTAAGAGCTGATCCTGGCTGACAACATGGAGGATTGGAAGCATCAACGACCAAAGGCATCGAGTGTCCTCGATTCACGGCCTGGAGGATTGGAAAAATGCGTTTTAGCACTCTTAATCCTACGCATTGCCGATTCCACTACCATTGAATGGTGTGGTAACTGAGTCTTTTGAAAACCAGGACAGCTTGGAACTCGATACATGGTATCGAGTTGTCGAGAGTGAGGCAATACCATTAAAGGAGTTTCCCACATGCTTAGCATAAGATCATGCAAGATCCTATGAATGGGCAGACTAGCTGCCTCTTTAGGAGCCTTAGGGTATTGAAGAATTTCTAATTCTTCTGCTCTAGGTTCCTTTTCTTGAGTCACCGTGATTGCAAGACCTTGAGCTAAATCACGTATGAAATCCTGGAAGGACATATCTTCTGGAGGAGACATTCTACGCTGAGGAGAAGGAAATGGGTCCTCTGGAAGCATTGCTCTAGTACCGTCAGAGTCGTCAGAGTCATCGGAATCTGAAAATTCGAAGTATCTCTGTGCCGGATGTTCCTGCAATGCATGGTACTGGTACCATTCGAAGTCGGTATCGGGCTGTCTCGGTACCAGTCTTTTGATATCTGCGACAGACTCCAGGCTCAGCATGGGGGGAAGCATACCGGCTGAGGCAGGTGCAGTCGGTACCGGCATCGATGTCGGTACCGATACCTGTGGAACCGTCTGTAGCGGTCTTAACAGTACCGAAGCTGCTAAGAGAGCCGCTAGACTGCGTTCAATAGTGAGGATTCTCTGATCCATTGCCCCTGCCGATGCTTGGGTGTCAGTACCGGTGGAAGCGGCCATGACCCCAGAACATGGCAGCAGTAGTTCTGCAGAGGTGGAGCCTGTGGAGCATTCTGGAGCCCCGTTAGTGCTTTGGAAGCCGAAGCCTCCCGCTGGGGCTGTTTTGCCGGTGGACTTTCCTCAAGGGCAATGCCAGTGGCATCTCGATACTTGGAAGGAGATCTACCCTTTGAGGACAGGCCAGTCTTAGAAGACTTAGATTTAGTTACCTGAGATCCATGGGAGGAAGATGAAGCCCTGGAAGATGTTGATGCAACTGACATTGTATCTGTGGCAAAAAGGGTACCGGGTTTTGCAGCTCTATTCTGCAGGCCCCTCTTGGTCATCTTTCTGCAGGAGAGACACTCCGATGGAGAATGGTCAGGACCTAAACATTTAAGACACCAGTCATGGGTGTCGGTGACGGATATGGTACCACCACACTTAGAATATTTCTTGAAACCACTAGCTGGTTTCTCCATGTTTGAAGAAAAATGGGCCTAGTGCCCAAAATGGCGCCTAGCACCGAGAAAGGAAAGGCCCCTGAAGAAAGAAATCCTTCAGAAATATAGTTTTTTGTTGTTTTTTTTTTTTAAAAGAAGAAAAGAGAACCGGCGGTACCGGTAGGCGTCAAATGAAGGCAGACAAGACCACAAAAAAACAAAGAAGAAGAAAAGATTTTCTGCGGTGACAGGGTATGCATCCTGTCAGCTCCACGGAAAATGAAGAACTGAAGAGGGAGAGTTGGGAAGGCAGCATGCAGGCGCTGTAAGATGCTCCCAAAAGCTTTCCTACTGGATGCTGGGGAGCATTCCCGCGCAGGCTCTGTCGGTACCGACGATACCAATATGTGAAGACTACATTCCTGCTTGTTCCTGGAGATATATTAATACAACCTGGACAGTTTTTTGGTGACATTTCACTGGCCTAACGTAATATATTTTTGACTAGCTTTAGAGAACAAGTATTTTCATCTGTTCGCTATAAAGACTTGCAAAAATCACTGTTCTAGAAAGCTCATCACAAGCTAGCTCAGTGACAGCGCTATCACCTACAACTTGTTTGTTGATCTTTATTCCTTGAAGATAAGATGTCAAAGCACTGTAACCCCATTATTCTTAGAGTGACCAATTCACTTATGAGGGGAACTCAAATAAGGTACATTTAAATACAGCAACAAAAACTCAATGTCCCCATGTGACATCAGTTACTTGTAGGTCTCTTTAGAAAAGGAGTGCTTAAAATCAAAGTGTATTTATCAAATTTCCTTGTATTAGTGATCTGTATGCTCTGATATTTCGTCCCTGCCTCTGGGAAACCATTTAGCTGTGTAAGCATATTTATGTTTATTTTAAATCCCACAGCTGAGAGAATGAGTTTTATCATTCAATTTATGACCTCTATGTACTCTGCTCCAGTGCTCTTTTGTGAGTGTCAGAATATCAAGAAAATAAAAATAAAAAATGAATCAATTTGTACAACCTGCCCCGCAGAGACAACATTGGCAAATTGCTCATCTTAATAGGAAGCTCATTCCTTAGCCAAGCCACCTATCAGTAGGAACTACCATGCTCACCATGTTGTAGTGTTAATAGGTTAAGGACAGAATGAGAGTTTACCTACATAACAACCCTGTGCCTAATTGCCTGTGGGGACATCCCTGCATCTGGAATCAGGTTGGCAGGTGTCAACTCCTAAAACTTAGTCAAGAAATATTTTATGTTAGACCATATGGAGAAATTAGACTTACCTGCTAATTGTTGTTCCTTGAGAACTCCAGTCCAGTCCCGCACCTCTGGGAAGTGTACCTCTTCCAGCAGCTTGGAGACTGAGCATGTCAACATTTTGATGACACTAGTGTACTTAAGCAGCTGGCACCGCTACCAGCCAGTACCTATTGACAAAGCAGACTCAGAGGAGCAACAAATAAGTAACTAAACATGCAACAAACACTTCTATTCCTAAATAAACTAGAACCTCCTCCATGCCCTGGGAAGGATACCCCGCCTCCCCCTTCAGAATGAGGGGGCCTACCTGTTGAGTGCCCAAGGAACTCCAACCCTCCCCCCCACCAACGCCGATTACACCCCACTCCCCGGCTCCTCCTGGTCACTTCCTCCACCAAGGAAACCAGCTTCAGGACTGGGGTGCGTATGGCTTATCACAGGAAGCACCGAGGGAGGGTTCCAGGACTGGACTGGAGTTCTTCAAGGAACAACAATTAGCAGGTAGGTCTAATTTCTCTTTCCTTATCATCCCTCCAGTTCAGTCCTGCACCTTTGGGATGTATCAGAGCAGTTAAACTAACGGTAGGGACCTGCACAACTGGCCTGAAGCACTGCTGATCTGAAGCGAGCATCCCCTGCCGGCTGGACATCCCGGCGATAATACTTAGAGAAAGTATGGATCGCACCCCTTTAAGACTGGCCCCCAGCAGATCCCACTCATCCTGGATTATCTGTCATACTACTCCCTGTACTGGGAAGACTTTCTGTGATTTCTGCACCACCTAGAGCAGCAGATTCTCCAGCACCTCTTCCTCTGCCGGGAGGTTAGCGAGCAAATTCAGGGCGTTGAGGTACTTCAAGATGAGCGCCGGCAGCTCCTCCCGGTGGAACACCCAAACAAATCCGGGCCTGATCCTCCTGTTCTGGGATCGCTCCTTCTTCCAACTCCTCCTGCAAATCTAGCTCCATGTCGAGATCTTCCCCATCCAACCCCTCTGACAATGGCGATTGCTGCCACGCCTCTGAGGTTCTAGCCCGCTTAGACGTCACAGCCCCTGACTCATGCTCTTTTGCGTCCAATGCCCTCAGCCCCACGTTCCAGGGCTGAGGAGCCACTTGCCAAGCCCTGTTGATGTAGGCAAATACCTTATGCAAAAGTAAGACAAACTCCGATGAGAACTCCCTCGGGAGCCCTATTGCTCCCTGGGCTTGAGGGGTGGATGGCCCGGACATCATGCAGGGACCAGGAGCCAGATACATTGAGGGTAACACGGTGCCCCCCGCCTCCAGGGTCTCTTGCGTCCGGGAGGGACTCTCATCCTGCAGGCCCTGCTCCAATGACTTAGCCTCTTGCGTGCAGTCTAGGCAGGCCTGCTTCCAAGACCACTCCCTGTTTGGTCCCACCTATCTTAAGGATTTTCAGATTGCGCTACTATGTTGAATCTCACAGATATGACATGGAGCATGCACTGATCCAATCAGACTGACACTTTCTCTGCGTAAAGGTTTATATTTTTATGAGTACGGATTCTCTTACACGCAATATCACCCTTTGAAAACGTGATATCTAGTATGTTCAAAATACTCTGTAAATAAGTTACTTTAACATGTTATTTAGTTCTTTTGCTAAACAGCTTTTAAGATGTTAAAAGTGAGTTCTATGTTATAATGTAATTGTGTTATATTCATTGTAAACCGCCCTTGATCTCTGGAAGCGGCGGTATATGCGAGGGGTGTCCGATATTAAAGGTACAGGCCAAAATTATACTAACATTTGTATTTAAAGAAATTATTCAATACATTCCACCAAAAACTACATACTTTTGTTTACTTCTCCACATGATCGCCATAAACATTGAGAGTGTGACACTAGCTTGAACATCCCTTCATGGTACAGTTGCGTGTCAAGTTGCTTGAAGTAGTCCATAACGGTGTCTTTCAATTCCTCCTGATCTTACGGAAGTTGAGATCGCATATGATTTCATGAACAGAACTCTTAGGAATGCCAGTCATTTCAGTAATTTCACAAACTTTAATGCAACGATCCTCCCTAATCAGACGTTCGACAATTGTGCAGTTGTCATCCGTGTGTGAGGTCCTTGGTCTGCCCTTTTTCTTTTCCGGATCATCATTCAACTCCGTTCGGCCATCTTTAAACTTGTTACACCAGACGCTGACTTCTTTTAGGCTTAAAACGTTCGGGCCATACACGCCATCTAATCTGTGATGAATTTCGCTCAGCTTAACTCCTTCGGCTTGCAAAAATCTGATAACTCCACACACCTCAAACTTCGAATACTCTGCGATTACACACGCCATGTTTGTTTACTTCCCGAAAACTACTCGTAATTTAAGGGTTTAAAAAAACAACGCTACAGACTCTCCTACTACGAGTACAAGTAGTCCTGCATATGACGGCACTATTGCGCATGCGGAGCCGGTATGATTGCCATCTGTACCTTTAATATCGGACACCCCTCGTAAAAGCAAATAAATAAAATAAAATCTGGGCTAACAGACAAGGGATGATCATGTCAGGTTACTCAATGACCATAGACAGATGGAAGGATTTCATTTGTTTCCTATCCACTGACTGTGTATATATTTCTTATATGCAGGTACTTCCTGTTTTTCACAGAACCAAACTGTAGCTACTACAAACCTCTATGCAGCACTTTTTCCTACCTCTAACGTTTTGCCTGACCCTTCCCAGGAGAAAGTCACAATGTCTCAACAAACTATCACATATCATCTGACCAGGCACAACAGCTCTCTGAAATCTGCCTAGCAACAAAATAAGTTGGGCTTTTTCCATAGGTCTGCATCAAGTCATTGTGCACTGAATAAGCATTCCTTGTGTTATACAGCTCAGAACTTAACAATGTGGCATGAAGTGGGGTTCACCCTCCTTGATACCATCCCATACCAGGCACTGCGGTCTAGCCAGCATAGTGGGAAGGGCTGCGGGCACTCCCTGGAAAGCCCTCAATCTGTACCTAGGTAGGTAAAAGGATCCCCACAGTGCAGGAACAGAGCACTAGAGTACCTGAACTAAAATAAAATAAAACCACTTTACCAAAATCTAATCAACTGAAACTGAAAAGAAACTGCAAATGACCCCCTAGGAAGAAGCTGCTCTATCCTGCTTTATTCTCTGATGGCTGCCTCTCCCGGGTGCCCAAAACACAGTGGGGGGTATAAAACATGCATGGGCCTGAAGAAGAAATTGTGCCTCAACACAGCGGGGGAAGTTTCCCGTGCCGCTGCAGGCTCCCAAACATGCAGCTGCAGGCCACTCTGTCTCCTAGTGTTCCAGCAGTTGCCAGGGTTTCCTGCTGTCCTCCTTCCCTCTGCTCTTACCTTGGAGCCTCTTTGCCATGTGGCTTTTCTACCCCTCGCGCTCAGCCTTCCTTCCTGGCTTCAGCGCTGAGGGGGGCGACTCGGGGCTGCAGGCTGTTACTCCCATCAATCAACGACTGCCCCCACGGCGGCTCCTCACCCGATAACGAGTTCAGGAGCCACCAGAAGTCTCGGACTGAGGAAGGCGCCCATAGAACTCCTCCCCCCCCAGAAATCCAGGGGGGGGGGGAGAATATCTTTCCTTCAGTCCCCCGGGTTCTTTCTGATCCTACTGATTTTTTTTCTGCCTTTAAAGACAAAGAAAACTGCACCTTAACAGGGGAAATAAAAAGGAAACTCTAAGTAAACCCTAATTGTCCCTTCAGTGAGTCCAGCACCCTGGCTCACTACCTCTTCCAGCTGCTTGGAGACTGAGCATACTGGGGCTGGTAGGCGGTGCCAGCTGCTTAAGTACACTAGTGTCATCAAAATGATGACATGCTCAGTCTCCAAGCTGCTGGAAGAGGTACACTAATCAGAGGTGTGGGACTGGACTGGAGGGACGATAAGGAATATCTGTTTACAACATTCCGATTTAAAACTATTCTTTAGGGTACAACAAAACATAAGTAGTAAGGACTTATCCTGCGCATCTGCCTTTCCACCTTCCCAACTCCACTCCTCAGTTCTTTGTTTTCCACGGAGCCAGCAGGTTGTTCAATTCCTGTCACCGCCTAAAAACATTTCTTTTTTGGTTTAATACTGTGCTCTGACTTTTCGTCGACGCCAGTTCCATTACTCCAACACCAGCCCCAATATTTTTTTTGTTTTTCTTCACCACAGTGGGCTTGAGGGGTGGATGGCCCGGATTCCCCCAGCGCCAGAACAACCACTGCGCCGTCTACGGGGAGAGGTGCCACTCGTATAGCTGGAGGATCCAGCTCAGCCTGTCTGCCAGAATATTGTCCTGACCTGGGAGATAGGTAGCCTGTAAGACTATGCCTTGGCGAATCGCAAAGTACCATAGGGCTACCACCTTCAGAAAGAGGCTGTAAGAGCCGGTGCCCCCCCCCCCCCCCGTTTGTCCATATAGAACATTGCCACCCAATTGTCCATCTCAACAAAGCACCGCCCGATGGTGAACGTGGTGCCTGAGTGCCCAGAGGGTGAGGAGGACTGCCCGGAGCTTGAGGAGGTTGATTGGCTATCGGGACTCCTCGAGGGACCACGTCCCCTGTGTGCGGAGCTTGCCACAGTGTGCTCCCCAGCCCATTAGGGAGGCATCAGTGGTCAAAACTACGTCGTGCTGCGGGGCCTGGAAAGACATGCCTTGAAGCAGATTCCGGATGTCCTGCCACCAGTCGAGAGACTTGGACAGCTAGGGAGTGACCAAGATGGCGTCCTGGAGACGGCCTGTCGCCTGAGCCCACTGAGTTTGGAGGCACCACTGCGCCACTCGCATGTGCAACCGGGCATCGGTGACAACGTGGACTGTTGAGGCCATATGGCCGAGAAGACGGAGCATTGCTCGGGCCAAAACTGTGCCGCAGCGCTGAACCGCAGAGGCCAGAGCAATGAGTTGGTCTGTCCTGTCCTAGGGAAGGAAGGCTATTGCCCACTGAGTATCGAGGCATGCATTGATGAACTCCAGGGATTGAACTGGAGTGAGGTGGGACTTCGGTTAATTGACCACGAAGCCAAGATGCTTGAGGTGATGGACGGTGCAGGCTGTGGCCCACTGAGCTTCGAAGACCGTCTCCCTTGTAATGAGCCAGTTGTCTAGATAAGGGTAGACAAAGGTGCTCTGTAACCAAAGGTGGGCTGCGGCTACCGCGAGACACTTGGTGAACACTCAAGGAGCGGACGCGAGGCCGAAGGGAAGCACCCTGTACTAGTAGTGGTTCCCTTGAATCCTGAAGCGCAAGTATTTTCTGTGTTTTGGGTGGACGAGGATGTGACCGTACGCATCCCAAAGGTCCAACAAGCACAGCAAGTCGCCCTGTCAGAGGAAGGGCAGCAAGGTGCCAAGGAAGAACATTTTGAATTTTTCCTGCACCAGATATTTGTTGAAATTTCTTAAATCGAGAATGGGTCGGAAACCGCCCATCCGCTTTGGCACAAGGAAGTAGCAGGAGTAGAACCCGCATCCTCTGAGGCACGGTTGGACCACTTCCATTGCTTGTTCTTCGAGGTTGGCAAGCTTGAGTGCCAAGGTGGCCTGGTGCGCGGGTAGCCGAGGGGACTCCGCAGGGCAAAAGGGTGAAGGAAGCCGGTCCAAATGAAGGAGGTAGCCCTCCTGGATGACCTGGAGGACCCAGGTGTCCAAAATTACAGACTCCCAGTGGGGAACAAAGTGGACCAGGCGCCCCCCCCCCCCAGTAGCTGGGTCGGTGAAGGACAGATGGCTATGCATCTGGCGTCAAACACCCAGAGCCGGGATCTGGCTCTTGGGCCCCTTAGGCTTATGCTGCGCTGGGGGCCACTCTTCCCTTGCCCATCCTGGGATGACGCTGGCGTCTGAGGGTAAAGTGGGTAGCCCCGGTAGGGAAGACCCTTCCTCTGGAAGAAAGGCTTCTTGCCCTGCTGTTTCTTCCATGGGAGAGAGGAAGTCTTCCGGGAGAGACGGGTGTGAGCGATGTACTCCATCTCTATCTTTGCTGTTTTGTCTTCCATAGGTTTGCCGAACAATTGTTCGCCCAGGCACGGTACATCGAGCAGTTTTTCCTGGAGCTATTGTTCGAGGTCCAAGGACTGAAGCCAGGCTTGCCTCCTGGTCCCAATACCCGCAGCCGCTACCCCAGCAGAGGACGCGAAGCTGTCGTATGCAGCGCAAGAATGGTACTTCAAACAGTCCCCCACTGATTTCAGTGGAAATGGCAGAGGTAATGGCAGAGGTAATCACTGTCGAGACTCGCCTGGAAGCCTCCGAGCTCCTTCGTGAGGTCACAAAGGAAAATGATTATGTATAGCTGGTAAGCCTGGATGCAGCAGCCAGCATAGAGCCTTGGTAGGCCTTACGCCCGAAGGCATCAAGGGCGCAAGACTCCCTATCCTTGGGACTGAAGAGTGAGTTTTTGGACTCTTCTGCTTCTACATGTCAGACACCACCATCGAGGTATGAGGAAGCTGGGCCTTCCAGAAGCCGGGCCCCCGTTGGACCCTATACATGGTGTCCAGGCGCTTGCTGACAATGGGGATAGATGCAGATGTCTCCCATATGCGGAGGAGCAGCCGGGTTAGACCGGGCGGACTCGAAATCTCTGAGGAAGACTCGAAGCTAGGCTGCTCGAGTAGAGCCTGTGTCGTGCACTTGGCTCTCGAGGCCAAAGCCCGTCTGGAGCTGGAGGCGCTGGCTTGGGAAGATCTTGCACCTGAAGACAGGGATGGAGAACGAGACCTCTGCTGGGATCCCTCACGAGGCCCCTGGCTCTCGGGGCTTGTCACGGCAGTCTGGGGAGCCAAGACAGAAACATCAGAAACTTTCCATCAAGGTCAGGGTATCCCTCAAGGATCATCCCTCTCCGCCCTCCTCTTCAATTTGTACCTCCAGCCTATTACAAACATATTCAAGAAGCATAAAATCAACCATTTCATATACGCGGATGATATCATGCTTGCCATCCCCATAAACCTCAACAACCCCAAATATGATAGCTTACTCCAGTGCATGAATGAGACTACCACATGGCTTGAAGACAACCACCTAAGCATCAACCTCAAAAAAACAGAAGCAATGTTCATAACGAGAAAGTCAGACATTGACTACAACTACCCTACTACAATCACAATAAGTAACACACCTATACCTGTTAAAAAGGAGGTAAAGTACCTTGGAATAATTTTAGACCACTCACTCACCATGCTCCCACACATAAAACATACAGTAAAAACCATATTCTATAAACTCAAGACAATACAACATCTGAGACCCCTACTTAACACACATGACTTTAGATCAGTAGTCAATACCCTCATCACCCCCCACTTCGACTACTGTAATAGTCTCCTAAACGGCTTACCACTAAAGAGCATATACCTTCTCCAAAGGGCCCAAAACATATGCGCTAAGATGATCACAAAAGCTAAACTAACAGACCATGTGACCCCAATACTACTAGACCTGCATTGGCTCCCTATAAGCAGCCGAATAAAATATAAAATCCTCCTAACTACTTTCAAACTCATTAATAACATCTCTCCCTCACAATTATCTACTCTAATACACCCCCCATCAGAAACTAGAACGCGCAGACAGAATGCAACCCATTCCCTCAACATAAAAACAAATTTCAGAAAAATTAAAGCAACAACAAGTGATAGGGCCTTCTCCTTTGCTGCCCCTACCCTCTGGAATGAAATACCATTAACCCTCCGCATGATAAAGGACCTTCATCAATTCAAAAAGGAACTAAAAACCTACCTCTTTACAAAACACTGAGATCCCCTATCAACAAAAAACCTCTCCAAAACAATCACAGAAACACATCCACAGTACTCAAGACAGAACAAACGACTAACACAAGAAACGTTACATACTTCACACAACATGCAAAAGATCTACCCAAACTGTCGACTATATCACTATTGTAAATAACTACTGGTAATTAGTTATGTTATGTTCCATGTTTTATAACCTGTACATAGTTTAAAAGCGCTGTTCCTGCTAACGTTCAAAAGTATGTTCCCTGTAATTACACATGTATATAGTTAAAACATTGTTCCTTGTAAAATATACAGATGTATACAAATATATACAGATGTATACAAATTTTCTGTTCAATGTAAACCGCCCCTGATCTCTGGAAGGGGCGGTATAGAAGAAACTGTTAAATAAATAAATAAATAAGACAGGTGTTGCCCTCGAGGTCTCAGTGCACGTGCCAGTGGGGCCTGGCAGCAGCGCCTGCTGGGCAGCAAGGAAGGCAGAAACGCTGCGCTCCAGTGCTAGCATTCGGGGCTCCCACTCAGGAGTGGGGCCCTGCAACGCCAGCACCGGGGTAAACTGGGTCGAGCGTCGAAGAGGAGAGGTGGTCTTCGCCGAGACGGCCCTCAGGAGACTGGGCGCCATCACTGGAGGCCTCTATCTGTACGAGGTACCTTTTGGGGCCGCTCCTTCTCCGACTCCAGAGACTGCTGAGGAGGGCTAAGGGACCAAGTGCGAGAACGCTCACGCTTGTTCGGAGCCCCTGACAGGGTCCTCGAGGCCTCATTCTTCCGCTCCCTTTCGGGGGACCCTTGCTCAGAGAGGCGCCAGGCCTGCAGAACGGCCGCAGGGGACCCCAGAGGCTGAAGGTCACTGGAGTGGGAAGCTACCAGGGACACTGGAGCCATCTTGCGGAAAATGTCATGCAGTTTCTGCTTCCGGCTCTGGATGACCTTGGATGACATCTTTTTTTACAAAGGGACAGAGCTCTGGGTTATGGTCTGTTCCTAGACACCTGAGACAACAGTCATGGATAATGTTCCCGCTAAGCTGTGCTGGGTCCGCCCCCAACATTCCTGCCGGTGGGGAGAGGTGCAGAGCCATCGATCGCTCTGCCCCTCCCCCACCGGCGGGAATGCCGGCGGAGGACCCGGCGCAGATTAAAGAGAACATTGCGAGGGTGCTGCGGCAGCTCTGCACCTCCCCCCGCCAGCAGGAATGTTGGCGGCGGACCCAGCGCAGCTTAGCGGGAACATTGGTCATGGGTGTCTATGAGCGACATGTTTTTGGAGCATCTGTCGCACTTTTTGAAACCAGAGGCCATGGGGGAAAAAGAATCCCCGCAAGATCGAAGACCTTCGGTTCGGCCAGTGGTTGAAAAGGGTGCAAAACATGCTAGAGATGAACTCACGAAGAAAAAGGGGGAAAAAAGAAAAATAACAAAGTCCCAGAGTCTGCTGCCAAAGCAGGGGCACTGGGGACAGCGGGAAGAGGACCGGGAAACTGGATTTAGAAGACAATATGAATAAACATTTTCCAAGGTACAGGGATGTGCGTCCGAAGGGCTCCACGGAAAAAGGGAGGCTGATCAAGATGGCACCCTTGGGCAGGAAGGGGACCACACATGTGTGGTGGCATTCCCAAAGGCTTTCTTTGAAAGCTGGGGAAATGCTCCGCACGGGCTCCATCGGTGCAGATGTCACCCATATGTGAGGACTGACTTCCTGCTTGTTCCTGGAGATTATTTCATTTACTTCTTTCATTTAGTCCATTGGGTTCTATGTACCTAGATGATATAGCCACCTTTGTTCTCGCTGCAGAAATATTCTCTCTTGATTGACCCCCTCCTACATTCTGTGGGATATAGTCTAACACCATGCACTGAAAAGTATCTGACTAGAGAAGTCAGTCATGTGGAAGGAAGACTGATTTGATATTGATTGGGTTCACTAGTGATTATTTTTTATTTTTTCTATACCATAGGATAAGAAAACGTAAGATAGATTAAAAGATAGTCTAAGTTTTGATAAATGTTAATTAGGGATTTATTTTGAGTGAAGAATAGGCATTGGAATTATGGCATCAAATGTTTGTTGGGAACTCCCCACTGTATTTTGAGCTGCTCAAAGGAGGGAAACGCTGCACCTCCCAATTTGAAGAGGTGGCACACATATCTAACATCCCCTCTGCTCCCACTCCTTAAATGCCGCATTTTCCACACTCGGCACAAATTCTGGATTCTCCGTGAGCATCCCAAATAGAGATTCCCCCGTTGCTCCCCCCCCCATGCACTTGCGCCACCATTGTCAAGCTCACCACATAGGTTCCAAGACACTAGGTAGTCGAGTATTTCTCCTGTGCCACTATTGGGCCACCTGTAATAAGCTGAAGAACCTATATGGGGCGCAGCTGTGGTCCAATAGGCCCGGTGGTGCGTATCGGTTCCCCCCCCCCCATATAGAGCTCATGGATCCAACGCATCAACACCGCTACATTGTATTGTCAGAGATATGGTAGATTTAGCCCCCCCCCACACTCCCTTCCGCTAGTTAGATTAGCAAAACTAATGCAGGTTGGTTGACTTCTCCACAAAAAGGACGCTATCAGGCTGTGGTATAGCTTCTCCTCTCTCCTCTTCACCCACAATGGTAGCATTTGCAGTGGATATATCAGCCGTAGTAGCAATATCATCTTTATCAATGCCACTCTTCCTAACAGCGAGAGCGGGAGGCCCCTCTATCTTTCACACCATTCTTTCATTTGCAGCAACCGATCTAGTACGTTCTTACCGTATATGGTCCCCAGGTTTGCGACGAAGTGAACCTCTAGATATTTCATCGAGTCTTCCGCCCATATGAGTGGAAATTCTCCTCCTCCCTCAGGCATGGCATAGACACTGTCATAGCCTCCGATTTACTCCAATTCATTTTTAGCTCGACAAAGGTCCCAAATTGTGCGATTTTGTTCATCACCTTTGGCATAGCTGTCTTGGTGTCACTGAAACAACAGCATATTGTCCACAAATAGGTTAATCTTGTGCGTCACCTTCCCTAAACTGATACCCTGCCATTCCGTTGTGTCGCGTACCATAATAGCTAGCAGCTCTAAGGACAATAAAAAGAGAAGAGGTGACAGCTGGCACCCTTGCCGCATCCCTCTGTGCAAAGTAAAACTGTCCAATAGGCCACCATTAATCAGGATCCTCGCCCTAGGTCGACTGTAGAGAGTTCTCACCCAATCCAGAAAAGGGCCCTTGATGCCAAACGTTCCATTATCTAGAACAAATACTCCCAAGCAACACTGTCAAATGCTTTTTCCTCATCTAAACTAGCTATTATATCATCTCCCTCTCAGCCCGTCACAGCCTGTAACATGGCCAATGTCTTCATAAGGTTGGCGGAGGCATATCTTCCCTGCACGAAGCCCACCTGATCAGGATGCACTAAATTCGGTATCACTCCCGCCAGGCGCTTCACCAGTATTGCCATTATGAGCTTAACATCCTGGTTAAGAAGCGAAATGGATCGGTATGAACCCACCAGTGTAGCATCCCATCCTAGTTCAGGGAGGACTACTATCATCGCTTGGTTCTTTTGCCCACCCAGTTCTCCCTGGCTCCAGAGCAGTTGTGCACTGTGCCCGGAAGGGTTTAACCATCAACTCTCCTAGTATCTTATAAAACTCAGCCACTAGTTAGATAGCCATCTGGGCCTGGGGCCTTGGCTAACTCACTTCTTTACTACCGTTAGAATTTTCCCTTCACTGAAGGCTGCATTCAGTGTCTGCCTCTCTACTTCTGTTACTTGAGGTACCCCGAGTCCTTGGAAAAATTCCTCTCGTCTTTCCGCCTCCTCTGGCCCTTTTTCATATAGTATACTGTAAAAGCGATGGAACTGTCGCCTTATCTCTTCCTCTCTATCCACTATTTCCCCCTGTGGAGTTCTAATCTGCCAGATCGGTGTCTTTTGCTTCGATGGGCTGACCAAGTGGGCCAACATCCTGCCACACTTGTTCCCCCATCGGTGGAGTTGGTATTTATACATCCAGATATCTCCCTCCGCCCTTTTATCTAACAGCACATTTATCTCTTTCTTCAGCCTCATATATTCTTCCCTGTCTGCTTCTTTCCATTCCTTTTGAAGGTTGATTTGTCTTTCCATTGTTGAGCATGCTTTCACCTGAATGCTTGCAACTGTGTGGATAGGTCAAATATTTGTGTATCTTGGGCCTTTCAGCTCTAGCCACACAGTTGCGTGGTCTGATAGGGCCACGTCTTCAATTTTGTCCTTTTCTATGTCCCTGAATATTTGTTCCGACACTAGTAAATAATCTAGTCGAGCATAATTATTATGGGGTGGGAGTAGAACATGAAATCCCTTTCTTCGGGGTGTAATACACGCCACACGTCCACTAAACCCAGTTCCCCCATCAAAAAATTAGCGCCTTATCACTGCGCTCGGGTTGCCCCCCCTCTGGACAGCTTACAGTCAGTCGATGGATCCCTGGGGAGATTGAAGTCTCCCCCCAATTATTAATGGATAGCCCTCAAATTCAAGCAACTTGGAGTTCAGTGTGGTAAAGAAGTCGTGGTTGTAGACATTGGGTGCATATATATAACATAGGGCCATCTTTTTCTCTGCTAACTCTCCATTCATTATATGAAACCTGCTCTCTATGTCTCCTATGTTTTTATGATGTATGAAGGGTATCCGGCAATGAATGGGTGTTGCCACCCCCCCTCTGTCTTCCCATGTAGGACGAGTGGCCTATTTCTCCTACCCATCCCCTCAGCAATTTTGCATGCCTAACTGTTGTTAAGTGCGTTTCCTGATTGAAGACCACATCTACTCCCTCTTTTCTAAAGTAATTAAGTAACTTAGTGCGTTTAATTGGAGAGTTTATGTCATCTACATTTAGGGAGAGTACTTTCAGTTCATCCAACACCTGTGGGTTGTCTTAACACTCTGTACTGTGTTGCTGTTCTTCTAATGTGAGGGGTGTCTGCCTCCCAGCCGAGTGGGTCACCTTCGCCTCTTCCCCCTGTGCCTCTGCTGTACAGTGTGTGCTCTTGTGTAGCAATCTCCCTTACCAGATTTTCCCCCTTCCCTCCCATTCCCTGTTCTCATAACCCCATCTCTCCCTCCTTCTTCATGACCTCTCCTGTCCTCCTGTCACTCTTCCCGACCCTCCATCCCAACCCTCTTCCTTATAGGCCTGCTACTCACGCTCCCAACTCATTACATTCACATCTCCCCCACCCCTCCACATTCCATCTGCACTGTTTTGTTCTCCCTTTCTTTCTTTCATCTTTTCCAGTTTCCCCATTTCCCCCTCTCAGTATTCTTGTCCTCTACTTTACCCCACCCTCTCTTCGAAACATATCCTTACAAGCAGCTTTGTCAACTGAGTCCATTGAAGATCTTGTGTGTTGGCTGGGCTCTGGTGTTTCCATTCTTGGCATGCCATATTTCGCTCAGTCTCATCAGGGTGGTATTTTATAGATTCTGTATGGCGTCAAAGGCAGACAGTCTTCCCCAGTGTGTTGCCTCTCACGTCCCAGTCACAAGTCTGAGGTGGTGACAAAATTTTAGTCCCCTTTTCTCTTTGCTGGCTCTGGTCAATGTCCTTCTGTTTGTGGTCATGAATCTCATAGTCCTGCGTTGTATACTTTCCCCCCTGCAGAGTTGGCAGCGGGTTGTTATTTTCTGTTTTTTTTTTGTTTCGTTTGTTTTTTTGGTTCCTCCTGCTAGGGGTGTTCTTAGTTATGGGGGATGAGAGAATTTCACTCCATGGTCCAGCACGCAGTTCCAGAGTCCTAGAATCCTAGGTCTTTTCTTCTTACTTTGGCCCATTTCCTGGCAGAATGTCCACAAAGTCCTTGAAGGCTTCAGGTGTTTCAGAACAGTTTATCTGGTTTTAATAATTCAGACACACTCTTGTTGGGTATTGTAGTGTAAATCGTATCCCCTGTATGGCTAGTTGGGAGCAGTAAGGTGCCATTTCTCTGCACCTTTCGGCAACTCAGGCAGAGTAATCGTTGAATAACAAGATTTTATGTCCTTGATAGTCCACTTGCTTCTGGGCTCTATAATTTCTCATCAATTTGGCCTTCTCTGCAAAATTCAGTATGCGTTTGATTACTGGTCGTGGTCTTGCTGCGTTCTCTCTGCATGGGCCGACCCAATGTAGCCATTCCACTGTCATGCACATGCCGCCCACCTACAGGCCAAGGTGTTTCGGGAGTCCCTCCTCCACCAAATTCCAAATTTCAGACTCTTTCGTCATTTCAGGGAGGCCAATGATGCATATGTTGTTTCTTCTCCCCCTGTTTTCTTGGTCATCTAGCTGGTCAAGGAGTGCCCATCTCCCTCCCTCCAGTTGTTGTACTCTCTGCTCCAGGGCCTCAATCCGATTCTCAGTGTGTTCTACCCGCATTTCTACTTGCTGTATGCAAGTTGTTTGTGCCTCCAAACTGCCCTTTAGCTCCTCAAATGACGTATGCAAACGGAAAAGCCTCTCAACTAATACTGCTGTCAGGGAGCGAGTAATTTTTCTCACCACCTCATCGTGGAGTGTTATGATCTGTACTGGCTGCTCTGCCGCCATTTTGGTGCTGCACTCCTTGGTAGGTTTCAGCGTTCATGGGGGCATACCCTCCAAACTTTCCATTTTGAGTCACGCTCCCCTCTTTCTGCGCTTCCTTCCCCTTTGCTTTCAGATGTCGGGTGGCTCGGTGTGGACCTTAAAGTAGGAATTTTTGCCAAAAACTGTGAGTCGGGAGCGGAGCTCGGCAGTGAGGCACCCGCTCAGTTCTGTGTCATCACGTGGTCCCCCAGTGTTCATGTATGTAATGTATGTATTTATTTATGTATTTTAGTATTTAGCTCACGTCTTTCCAGGGGGAGATCAAGACGAGTTACATTCAGGTACAGTATACATTTCCCTGTTCCCAAAGGGCTCACAATTTAAGTTTGTATTTGAAGCAATGGAAGGTTAAGTGGCTTGCCCAAGGCTACAAGGAGTGACAGTGGATGCCTAGAGAAATCATTCTGAACTTTTCTCTTACCAAGGATGTGTTCGGATTTCTTAGGTCTAGGATGAGATGGTAATTCCGCCCTTCCCCCCCCCCACACACATTTTCTTGGGGTTCAGGAAGTACCTAGAATAAAACCTTCGCCCTCTTTGCTCTGGTGGCATGAGCTTGATCATGAGATCTGACAAGAAGGCAGTGATTTCTCTTTGAAGCACTTCCTGATGCAGAGGGTCAAGGCGATGAAACTTTGGGGGCAATCTGATGGCAGATTCAATAAGTGTAATGTAGTTTATAATCATTTTGGATTATCTGCAGAACCCATGAGTCTGAGGTTATGTGGGGCCACCTTTGGGCAAAAAGAGTGAGCCTTCCCCTGACTGGAGGGTTTCCAACTGCGGTTACTGGTAGAGTGGCTATGCTCTGAAGGAGCCAGTCAAAACCCCACCACAGGTTTTGACTGAGGAGCCGGCTGTGCTTTCTGAGATTTGGCTCGATGCTGTTGTGGGCGAGGAGCTTGTTTGGGCTGAGAGGTTTGGGGCCCAGGAAAGTACCTAAGCCTATGAGAGTAATAGGTCTTTCTGTCCCCCCTTCTTGGTATCACTTGTGATAGGAGTCCGGCTTGGACATGTGCCTTGAGAGATTACAAAGGGTGACATGCTGCTTTCTGATGAAGCCAGCCTTCTCTTGGACCTGTTCTCCAAAGAGATTCTCTCCACGGCATGGCACAGCATGGCATGTCAGTAAACTTGTTTTGCATTGACTGTTCCAGGTCTGAGGACTGGAGCCAGGTGAGTCTATGGGCACTAATACCTATGGCAGAAGCTCTTGATGCCATTTCAAAGATGTCACAGGTCGTTCGGGCCATGAACTTCGAGCAGTCCTTGCTGTGAGCCACTAGGGAATGATACTGTTCCAAGTTTCTTTGGAGGGAGAAACAGACAGGTCAGCGAGGTAGCACATGACGTTCTTCAAGAACATGCCCATGTAGAGCTGGTAAGAGGCCATGCAAGCTATAAGCATGGTGCTCTAAAAATATCTTCTCCCTAAAGAGTTCAATTTTCAAGCCTCCCTCCCCAGGGGTGCTGAGAAATGCATCTTAGTAGTCTTGGATCTCTTAAGAGCGGTTTAGACCACCAAGGAATGGTGAGGAAGCTGAGGCTTCTCAAATCCAGGAGCCTTCTGAACTCTATACATGGAGTCAAGCCTTCTACTGACTGGAGGTACAGTGGTGGGGCTTTCCCACATTCTCATCTGCACTCTGTAGGATGCGTTGCATGGGCACGGTCACTGCCTCCTTAAGGGCTGAGGAATACTGCAGGATCTCTGACTCTTCTACCCTGGGTTCATCCTCACTCTCCAAAGAAAATGGTATGGCCCTTTCCCATATCCCTCACAAAATCCTGAAAGGTCATGTCCTCAGAAGGGGACTTGCACTGCTCATGAGGTGGAGAAAGATCCGATGGAAGTTCAGGAGACCTTTCCTCCGACAAGTCTTCCGGATTCCACATCCGTTAACCAGCCTTCTGAATCAGACTCAGAGAGGAAGTCAAAGTACTTCTGAGTCTCTGCCTGGCCTTCTCTCCTGGCCCAAGGGGATCAGGAGCTCCTTCAGGAGCAATCTAGATTGAGGGTGCATTGAACCCCAAAATGCTAGAGAGGGATATTAGCCAGGCAGGCCCACCAATGCTGGGGCCCTTTGATGCCCCGATGTCAGTGCATCTCCCACAGGCAAGGCATGCATTTTGAGGACTGGCTGTACAACGATCGATGTCGATGCAGCCTATGTAAAGGTCCTGGCATGCAGTACTGACAAGAGCTCCGCAATGTGTCCCTTGAGAGCTTGCAGAAGGTGCTGCTCCATGGCTGCCGATTCTGAAGGTTGTGGGCCTCAGCAATTTCAACCAATGTACTTGGTATATGTACAGGGATATCAGCAGCTTGGTCTTGACAGGCTGTTGTTGCCCTCCAACGCTCTGGAGGATGTGCGCCTCCCTTTGGGGCAGCTTTGAGGGGGCGCTCTTGCAGACCCTCATCGCCTGTCTCGAGGGGCTTAGACTCCGATGCACCAGAGTCTCTCTTGGTGGTCGATTCGATCATCCTTCAATGCCAATGAAGATGAAGCCAAATCTTCCTTCATCTTTGGGTGGAGATCGATTGATGGCCGATACTCCGGGGCATTAAGGGTGCTCGGTTCTGAGTGGGCGCGAGACCTCCTCAATGGAAGCCATCGAGACCGGTGCCTCAATGCCGATGGATCGGACTTGTGAGCACTAACAAGTGATTCGGCCTACTTCTCTCAATCTTTGACTTCTCTTTTTGTCATCTTCAAACAGAAATTACAAGAAGAGAGCTGATGATGAGGTCCCAGGCACTGAAGGCACCAACTATGGCTCTCTGTGGCGGATATAGTCCTACCGCACCCGGAATACTTTTTAAACCTGCTGGTCGGTTTTTGCGACATGCTGCCCGGAAAAAATAGACACAGCGAAATCAAATGGCTTGATTTTTGATCAAGGCCTCGGCTGGTGCACCAGCGCCTAAGGGCTGAGGTGCCGCAGAAAAAGAAAGAAAATTAAATGACAGAGAAGGACAGAAAAACAAAAGGGAAAAGAGCAAAACTGTGATGGCAGGCGATCACTGAATGAAAAGCACAGGGTCCCCACAGGGGAAAGAAATGGATTACCAAGCGGAGAAGACTGGAACATGTCCGTAGGGTTCCACTGAGAAACAAAGATGGTACCATAGAAGCAGGCAGGAAGGAGGTGCAGTGGAGCCTCCCATAAGCTTCCAATAGAAGTTAGGGAGCGTTCCCACATGGGCTCAGTTGGAGGACGTCACCCATACTTGAGGACTCGTTCCTACTTCTCCATGGAAAATTAAGTATACTGCTGACTTCAGGAGTTTACATTTTGCATAATGAGCACAATTTACTAAAGAAGTGGGTCTTTTTGGGCCAGTTTTGCCATTTGTTTGAAGTGCAGCCATTTAATGATTTAGGGTATTCAGTATTTGGACACATTGCTACAGGAGGAATGATGATCTTGACTAAAGGGGTGAATATTGTTGATGCAAAAAAGGTTAAAGTGTTAGGCTCTATGAAATTTTCTTTCCAGCTATAGGAGATTCTAGTAACTCAGTAACATTAATGGAAGAGTTCCCTGCTACATGAAAAGAATGAAAAGATTTCCAATTTTCAGATACCTATTCATAGTACCATGAAACCCTCTTAATATATGGAAAGCAATAGTGCAAATGTAGAAGCATGTATTGTTTTAGTCCTCACACACAAAGGTTTTAATGAAGATTATTTATGAATACACGTTTATTAAATAACAGATGTATGGGGATGATGAATGCCTTTCTTTTTTGCCTAAAAAATAATTTGGGGAAGAACAAATGATTTGTATAAAATGGGAATTTTGATGCGTGTATGTTAAAACTGTTTAATACTACTACTGATCATTTGTATAGCGCTACAAGGTGTAAATTCCAAGATGATATGTATACACTGCCCAGTTACCTTAAAAAGATAGTACAGCTTCAGATTACTATTACATTGGTTCTTGAATATTCTTAAAAGATATGCATGTTTCAAGAAAAGACATTGAAACAATGATCAAGTCACTCTATGTCTACTACTGATGCTACCAGGGATCTGAGCTTCCTTTTCCTTCTCCTATCTTTTTCTTACCAGCTTCCATTTATCCTGCCTTCATTGGTATCTCTTCTTACTCACCCCTGCACACTACTTTCTTATTTCAACCCTTCCCACCCTCTTATTTATTTAAAAGTATTTATATACCGCAACTATGCAAACATTCTATGTGGTTTACATCCTTAAAAACACAAACACATCTCAAAGAACTGTCAACCCATTGCTCCTACCTATCTGCTCATCCTAACAGCCCCCCCCCCCCGACCATTTAACTCAGGAAAGGGAAGGCTTTTAGAGCTTTTTGAAAACTGCCCCTTATCCAATTCCTGCCTCAGTCTAAGGGGATGTTTATTCCACCACATGGGTGTGGCTGTCCTTAACACTTGCCCCCTCCACTTCTGCTGCTGCACTACTTGATGGTCTGGAACCACAAACATGCTACCCTCACAGGATCTCAATGTATGGCCCCGGTTGGTACCACTGCGACACACTCTGCAGATAAAGCACAGTTACTTACTTGTAACAGGTGATCTCTGGGAACAGCAGGAATTAGTCTTCACATATGGGTACGTCGGTACCGACGGAGCCTGCACGGGAATGCTCCCCAGCATCCAATCAGAAAGCTTTTGGGAGCATCCCTTGCGCCTGCGCGCTGACTTCCCGCCTTTCCCACTGCCTCTCCTCAGTTGAGTTTCATAGCTGAGACAGAAGGAGAGAAAGAGGACAGAAGGAGAGAAAGAGGAAAGGAGATAGACAGATACAACTCCTAGGGGAGGTGGGTGGGTTGTGAAGACTAATTCCTGTTGTTCCCAGAGATCATCTGTTACAAGTAAGTAACTGTGCTATCTCCAGGAACAAGCAGGAATGAGTCTTCACATATGGGGAATCCCTAGCTGTGGGTGCCAGGGGAGATCCCATAAAATGCGTATCCCTGGAACAGGACGGCATTTCCCAAACCTGGATCCCCGGCATCCCATGAGGGATGGGGGGCAGGAGTTGAATAGAGAAGAGCTGTAGAGGAACAGCGAATCTAAAGACTACAGAAAAAATGAGTCTTTAGAATGTATGTCAAGTATCATTAAAATATTTAAATGAACTAGTACAATATAGAGCTTACCTACTAGATTGTAGGAAGTAGAACTGTGATGAAGTGTACTGTAGATGTAGTAGCGGAATCCTCAAGGTAACTTCACAGCAGTGAGGATGAAGTTCTAAACCTGGAATGGGCAGGTGACCCAGGTGTCAACTGGGGTAGGATAAGAACGGCAGGTCTTCAATGGAAAGCTTTATGGGAAAAAGCTGAAAACTCTTTTAGGTACAGAGTTATTAACATTGAGAACTAAAAGAAGACGACTGACCGATCTGGACAATTAGCCCAGTCCTGAAGGGAAGAGGGGGTATGGAAAAAAGCCCCTATTCCCAAGGAGAACAGAAATGTACTCAGAAATACTGAAGATGTACACTGTCTTTCCTAGCTGGTAAGAGATAGGAAGACATTGAAGTTTGATACTTCATAGACAGGGAGATCTATAACAAAAATAGAAGCTGTTGACATCACAGCAGTAATTGTGTGTATAGCCGCTCCCACGTATTGAGCCATATGAGAATAGGCAAGTTGACTGTCTGGACCCCTTAAGAAGGTAAAAGCTTTATAGCACAGACAGTTAGGGAGATAGTAGGTAATACATAGCGTCCTATGGACATCTCCCAATGGACACACATAGATATATATAGATATATATATATGGAGATACATACATATATATATATGTACATATAGGTATAGATATGTGTGATATATATATATATATATATATATATATATATATATATATATAGATGGGCATGACTTATGCCCACACAGCTTACAGAAATATGTATGTATAGGACATATACATACATGAATATAAGTCTGAGGATACATGCCTGCAACTGAGCCCCACAAAAACATTCACATGGGGAATGTGATGGGAAAAGATTCATCTAATAATAAGGGGTTGAAAACCACCTGAAGATATATAGAGAATCTATTTCTGCGGTGCAGGAATGTAGTTCAGTGAAATAACCAGTATGGTTGCGTGAAAAAACAGAGGATAATAGCAGTCTGGCAAGAGCACGTCAGGAGTACTTTAGGACTCTGACATGTCCAATGGACAGAAAAACACATAGACTAAGATACCAGGATGACCCAGCCAAGGGACACAGGGGTATCATGTATACTAAAAGAATATGTGTTGTCCAAGTGGAGCAGAAGAGCATAATGCCAAGCTGTAAGGAAAAAAGGGGTAGATTCCTGCAAGATTGGGAACTCCTTGGACATTCACGCAGAAAAAGCTTGTCTTCTGTATCACAACAGGAGACAAGAGGGTATAAAGAACCCATATAGTCATGGAATGATTATATAAGCTTTTTCTACTATATGGAAAAGCCCTCAGAGACAAAGTTCAATGCTCTGTAGCAAGGGCCCATAGCAGAAAGCTTCTCTGAAGATTGCAGAGAGCATTGTGCAGGAGAATTAAGACTGAAGTCAGGTGTGTTGCCACATCCTAGGAAAGGATATGGCTAGAAGAAGATAACCTGCAGTGAGTAGTATTATGCAAGATAGTTGAAAGTAGCTTGCAATGAGCACTAAAGTAATCACTGGAACTCCTGCATGCACAGCAACTGAACAAAACAGCAGAGGGGATTCTCCTGTATAAAAACAGAGAGAAAACAGACAAAGGGAACGGAGATATTCCCGTTCCTGTCTGATGAGTTGTTCAGAGCATGCATTGAAGGATAACAAAAAGTCTACACTGGAAGAAAGAGAAGTGTTTCAGTATGGTACCAACTCAAGCAGGGGAAACCCTGGAAGAGAGGGGGTTGGAAGGTGACTTACTATATGGTAAGTCAGCTGAAGGAAAAGATGTCCATGTGGGGACAGAAACTATCATGGGATAGTTGTAACCTCCCTTCCTAGTAGTAAGAAGGGGAGAATTCTGTAACCCATGGACAAAAGTATCCTAACAGCTTAGCATACTGAAAAAGAAAAAACCAGTGTAGAGTTTGAAGAATAAACTTCTGCTAAGAAGAAGTTAACTGTAGATTGCAACATACAGGAACCTATGGTTGCTGGTTATGCTTAGACTGGTTAGGGTCTGGAGACTTCAGACTAGGATGAGATGTCCCTTGCTTGGGTACATCTGGAGGATGGGCAGGAGAAGGGTGAAACCTTCTTTTCTTAGGGAAAGAAGGTTTGGTAGGACATTTCCTACGTCCCGGGGAAAAAGAAGGCTTAGGATGGTTTCCAGAACCAGGGAAGTCAGTGGAGCAATGAGCAACCTGACGTAAAGCCTCTCTATTGAAGATATTTTCTCCAGTACAAGGAGAATTACCCAGGGTATGTTGTGCCCATCTGCTCAAGTCTGAAGCTTGCAGCCAGGCTTTACGACGTGCTCCAATGGCAATAGCAGAGGATCTGCTAACAGACTCAAAAGAGTCTAGAGAAGCACGAGAAAGAAACCAAGAGATATTCCTGCTATGATTAAGAAGCAGGGAATAGTCAGTGGCCTTAGGCTCTGACAAAAAAGGGGACAAAAGAGATAATTTCTCTGTGACCTCCTGAAGTGTCAGACTCATATAAAAAATATATGAGATAATTCTTGAAGCCAGCATAGAAGTTTGGAAGGTTTGACGTCCAACGGCATCAAGTGCTTTAGATGCACGACCTGGCGGATAAGAAGAATGCTTCTTCTTACTTCTTACCTTCCTCATTGCTGATTCCACTACAATGGAATGATGTGGAAGTTGGTTTTTTTGAAACCCCGGAGAGGGAGGCACCTGATACAGAACATTAGTGGCTGTAGAAGGCGAAGGAACCTTTAAAGGTGATTCCCACATCCTCAGAAGAAGATCCTGCAAAGAATGATGTAAAGGAAGCATTATATTTTCCTTTTCTGCAGGATCTTGGGAAAGAGTAGAGCCAGGAATAGGAATGGCAAGAAAGGTTGCCATGTCAAGGAGAAATTTCTGAAAAGAAGGATCTCCAATGGGAACTATTCCTGGGTAAGCTGAGATTGAAGAAGCAGCTTGAGCACCAGAAGACATACTGGACTGGTGCAGAAAAAGAATCCTGTTAGATGGACAGTGATACTGACAGTTCTGATTCGAGGCAGTTAGTACTGCATCGTCAGTGCCCGGTATCGATTCCAAGCTAGGCATAGAAAGGATCGATGGCACCGATGGAACTGCAGGAATCGACATCGATACCGATACCGGTATCGGAGACGGTAATGTCATCGAAGCAGTAATCGGGGGCTGCTGAAGCGGTACCGAGGTAGCCAGAGAGCGTTGGTAAATATCCTCAGTACTGCGTAGTCGGAAAAGATATGGGTCGGTTCCAAAACGCGTCGGTACCAAGTCATCTAGACTGGATATCGATTCTAGACTCGGCATCAAAGGGAGCGAGTCTATCGATGCATGTCTAGAAGGTACCGACGTCGGTGGTGGTATCGGCGATGCCGATACAGGAAAGTCAATTGGAGTCGTATCGATCGGTTCTGAAGGTACTGAGGATGTCCGATGACGATTCCTGGTGAAGAGTGGAACACTCGACACCGGCGCCGATGTCGGGGTATCGGTACCGTTCGAAGCCGATACCAACCCTGAGCATGGCGAAGATACAGGAAAGTCAATCTGGGTCGTACCGATCGGCCCCGAAGGTACCGAGGATATCAGATGACGATCCCAGGTGCAGAGTGGAACACTCGACACCGATGCCGGGGTATCGGTACCGCTCGAAGCCGGTACCAACCCCGAGCATGGCGGAGATACAAGAAAGCCAATCTGGGTCGTATCGATCGGCCCCGAAGGTACCGAGGACACCAGATGACGATCCCTGGTGAAGAGTGGGACACTCGACACCGGTGCTGATGCCGGGGTATCGGTACCGCTCAAAGCGGATACCACCCCCGAGCATGGCTCAGTTATGTTCTGTGAGGGGTGAGCCCCAGGAACAACCTGAAACCCCATAAATGCTTTGGAGCCCGAAGACTCCCGCCGGGGTTTTATTGCCAATGGGGTCTTGAGGGCAAGGCCGGAGCCGTCATCATGCTTGGCATGAGACGTACACTTCAAGAATTGGCTAGTCTTAACAGACTGTTTGTGGGTTACCTGATCCGGGAGAGAAGAATAAACCGGTGTCCTCACCTCAGGAGGAAAAACGGCATCAAGGGAAACTCGAAAAAGGGAAGGTCTTCTCCCAATAATACAGCCTGATGGATTAGGGGAAAAAGGGTCAGGACCCAAACAGGTTAGACACCAAGCACTGGAGTCTAAAAAGAAAACTATGTTTCCACAGTGAAGGCACTTCTTAGGGGAAGAAGGCTCCATGTTGGAAAGGCCTGGTAGGCCCAAAAAGTTAAGACAAAAACTGAGGGAAAAAATTTCTCTAATTTTAGAAAAGAAAAGAATAAAGCACCGGCGGTACCGGTATCGGCGGGAAAGACAGCCGCGACCACAAGAAATAAGGATTTTAAAGAAAAAGGTTTCTGTGGTGACAGGAGGACGTCCTGTCGGCTCCGCGGAAAAATGAAAACTGAGGAGAGGCAGTGGGAAAGGCGGGAAGTCAGCGCGCAGGCACGAGGGATGCTCCCAAAAGCTTTCTGATTGGATGCTGGGGAGCATTCCCGTGCAGGCTCCGTCGGTACCGACGTACCCATATGTGAAGACTCATTCCTGCTTGTTCCTGGAGATATCGCCCCTCCCTCTCTTGACACTCAATGTCAATAATAACATTTTAAATGAACATTCACGTATCAATAGCCAATGCAACTGTTTCACCACATTGCTCGCCAATTCCCCCTGTCTTCTACCTGACACTACCCAAGCAGCCATATTTAGGACCACTTGCACTACCTCACAGATACCTCTGGCAAACCTACATTTAGGAGATTACAGTATCCCAATCCCACCATTAGCAAACCCCAAGTAATTATATGCATCAGTGCCTCATCCAAAAATAAGAGCAGCTGGCGCACCATTTTTAGTTAACTATAGGCTGTACAAACCACATTAGAGACTTGAGCATGCATCAATAAATCCACATCAAGTAGCACATCCAAGTACCTTAATTTCCAACCCAGCCTCTATACCTCAAAAATACAACCACTTTGGCAGTACCTCAGGTTCTAACTCCCCACAAACCAAGACCTCACATTTCTGGGTGTTGAGTTCCATATGACGTTCCTTCAACAAACCACCTTCTGCAAATAGGTATTAACCCTTTTTAAGGTGATCATCCTGTCTGCCCCAAGAGGCACTACAATCTGTATATCATCCACATATAGAAAACCCCAGAAACCGAAGTCACAAATAATGCTACCCAAGAGCTGCATAAATATATTAAACAAGCGAGAGAGTGCAGACACAGGGTATCCTGTAGACATCATGCCCTCCAATCTCACCTGGAAGCTGCATCTGCTTATAAAAGATGAAATCCAAGCCAAAACCCTACCTGCCATCCCCAGCTGACTAAAACACGATACAAAGAGATTCTAATCTATTATATCTCCTATCCCCTCCATCACCCAGCATCTACCCCCCTTCTAAAGACCTCACTTTTCCCTGCACAGCCAGGTTTACAGTATGTGCAGTTGGTTAGGTTCTACTGCACAACCATGCACACCTTGGAGCAGTGGTTCTCAACCTAGTGCATGCAGATTTATCTCATGCGTATTCAGGTGCATATCCTGCAAATCAAAATCAGCTGGGTGTTTCCTGACAACCCCTGCCTTAGAAGGAAGGCTAGCCAAGAGTCAGGGCCAGTGAGGCCCTAGCTTAGGGCGAAGAAGCTCAGGGACTCCAAAAACCTGCCTCACCAGCTCCGTCTCCGGCAGTAATGGGAGCTTGCTGCCTATGCTCCTGCCACACTCTGCAGTTCAATCGGACTATGTTGGCACCATAGGAGAGTAACAAACAGGCTAACAGCCACTTCCTTCTTTTTCTTAGGATTTCAAGGTGAGTAACATTCATGTATAGTAGATATTTTTCTGTCCCTGGAGGGCTTGCTTTCTAAATTTGTACATGAGGCAATGGAGGATTCACTGACTTGCCCAAGATCACAAGGAGCAACATTGGGATTCAAAGTTTGGCTTCCCTGGTTTTAGCCCACTGGTCTAACCATTAGGCTACTCTTTGACTTCACTTCTCGTGTATAAGTTTGCAAAATAGTTGCCATACACACAAGTTGTGAAAGCTGGCACTTACATGTGTATGGCAGCCATGCTAACACCGCCGATTTCTCCAACATGTGCCTTTGCAAAATGGCTCCTCCAGCTCCATTTATCGACCAGAATTGTGAACATCGCAACTTCAATGTTTCAGTTCCAATCTCCACATCTTTTCTAAACTGTACTTTAAGGTGTATTAAGAAAAGCCCAAGAAGTATAACCACAATATAAAACTGATATGTCAAATCTAACAGTCAAAAATTAGAAAGCTGAAATACCATTTACCAAATAAACATAACTAGGTTTAAAGCAGACTGTGCCAAGCTGAAATATCTTCACATAGTAGAGCATTATCTAGATTTCGATTGTAACTGTACGTCTAAAACAAGCTAGCAATGATAGTACTCTCATGTAGTATGTAGTAAGGGGGAAGAAGGAAGGGTGAGCCATTAGTATTTGGCTATTACAGTAGAGGCCAAAAAATTAAGGCGGAGTCCAAAATATCAGAATTTTATTAGAAAAGTACGTGTTATTGTCTCTTTCATGGTCAAAAATTTTAAGAACCAAAGATATATATGTCATTTTCAAAGTTTTATTCAGGAAACAATATATGTGTCAATATATGATAGGGTGTCCATGATTTTTCAGCACAGCCTGGATTCTTGTAGGCATACTGTTAACTAGCGTTTTACAGCATGCCGGAGTGATTTCATTGACCCATGCATGCTTGAGTATGTCCTTTAAATCTGCTTCTGAAGTTGGACAGTGTGCTGCCACCTTTTTCTTCATAAGATTCCAACAGTTTTCAATTACATTGAGATCCAGAGAGTTTGATGGCCAACTTGGTAGCAGTTCGATCTTGTTGTCCACGAACCATTTTTTGACTGTTTTTGCAGTGTGGCATGGTGCCGAGTCCTGCTGAAATATAGTTGTGCCAGAAACATTCATGTGTATTTCAACTTTACTATTCAGCACGGATATGTATTTTGCAGCATTTACTCTTTCACCTTTCTCAAAAATGTGCAGGCCACATTGTCCATTCGCCGAGAAACCACCCCATACCATGACCGATGGTGGGTGTTTAACAGTCTTAATCGTGTACTTCGGATTTAGTCTCTCGCCTGCTGGTCAACAGACGTAGTGGTAACCACTCCCATGTACTTGTTGAAATGTACTTTCATCTGTGAACATTACCCTCTCCCACCATTCAGCAGATTTGTCTTTCATCTTGCTACAAAACTGTAAGCGGGCAGCAATTTGTTTCCTGGTCATCATAGGCTTCTTGGCAGGTCTTCTTGCCACGAGTTTGAATTCATCCACAAGCCGTCGTCAGATATAGCACTTATCTTTATTTCTCAATCATTAGCTAACTGAGCCACACGTTGAGATGAAGTATGTGAACTAGATGTAATAATGCTTTGGAGGAATCGATCATCTCGTCCAGTAGTTATCCGTCTGCGTCCACATTTCGAACGATGTGTACGGCAACCTAATTTCAGAACATTCTGAACTGCACACCTTGATATATGCAAATGTTTTGCAATAGCACATTGCGAATATCCTTCCGCATGGAGTGTGACAACTTGTCCCTTTACAAAGTCATTAATATTGCACTTTCTACCCATCTTGATTGTATATTTTACATGTAACTTTCAATCTTTTCCTAGTTGTAAAAATTCAAAACTTCATGCAAGAAACCTACTACAGAGTGTAAGTAAACTAAAATGGACGCCAGACGCATGGTGTGACTAATCGCCATGCTTATTAAATAAGTAAGCATGTTTGACATCTCCATTATTTAACAATAAATTGTAGAAAAAGATACCTGCCTTAATTTTTTGGCCACTACTGATTTCGATTGTAACCGTACTTCTAAAACAAGCTAGCAATTATAGTACTCTCATGTCTTGTTATGTAGTAAGGGGGAAGAAGGTAGGGTGAGCCATTAGTATTTGGCTATTATATGCCCTTTGAAAAACACAAGAACACAATACACTGGCACAAGAATATGGAGGAAAATGGAAAGAGTAGTGTTAAAAGTAACCAAAGGATGTAATTTTCTCCAAAAGAGCGAAAGAAGCAAGAAACACCTCATGATGCTGGTGAAGTGTGTAAAAAGGTACTAGAAATCAAGAAAAAAGCAGAAAAGATTTTTAGTGATGGAAAAAGTGAAGACAGAGAGACACTAAGCTGAATCCAAAGAGCTCACTATACCCACCGCAGCTAGCACAGAGTACCGTGGCAAGGATTATCCTGGGACAAATTCGTCAATCCCACATCATGACATTCCTCAAACAACTTCACTAGCTGCCCATATCACAAAGAATCAAATATAAGATCCTTATCAACACACACAAAATCATTCACAACGTCTCAGCTCTCAACCTGCATGCTTAAATCTCAACCTGCAGCTGCAATAGACACACAGGACAGAGCATGTCTAACACACTAAAAATACCAACAGAAAGAACAAAATGTAGCCAAAGGACCAATAATAGGGCCTTTATGCTATATGTCCCTGCATTATGGAACTCACTTTCACCACAAATAAGGGACATTCAACTTCTGCAAGACTCCAGAAAATGCTTGAAACCCCTCTTACTCACAGAATACTATGGCCAAGCAACAAACGACAAATAACCTGCACAGCAACTCCATGCACATAATGCACCCCTTTGGCATTAAGCAGTTTATATCACTGCACTCTAATTCATAATTCATCAACTTTTATGAGAATTTGTTAATAGCATTTGTTACAATGTATTCAATATGTTCGATGCAATGTGCACCACTGTTTGATGTATTTCCTGTTACCACACTGAGTTATTTGTAAACTTTCTTAACCTGTAGAAAAACGGTATAAAAAAAACCTGTTAAATAAATAAATAATGGAAAATAGAAAGACTAGGTGGGCTCTATATTCTATTCACAAAATAACACTATTACATTCAGTGAAACATAGAGGGAATTATTCCCATAATTTAACACTCTTTCTTTTTCCTTATTCAACGATGTAGCAATTTTCTCAATGTCTACCGGGAGGTCTCAGAGTTACAGTGGCACCGATTTCATAGACTTGAACGTCTGTATAGAAATTTTTGTGCCCGATCGCATCAATGACCTCCACGATAGCAGACTAAAGCACATAAGTATAGCAATCGTAATTTAACCCTCTTAGTTCTCCATATCAATACGGCTCAAGACTATAATGATTATTATGAAGCTCATATAATTCACCATATTAGTATATAGTCCATTAACGCTAATACTTATGGCTGTCAATCTTAATGACACTGTCATTAAGATTGACAGCCATGGGCACAAAACTTTCTATACAGACGTTCAAGTCTATGAAATCGGTGCCACTGTAAGTCTGAGACCTCCCGGTAGACAATGAGAAAATTGCTACACTGTTGAATAAGGAAAAAGAAAGAGTGTTAAATTATGGGAATAATTCCCTCTATGTTTCACTGAACGTAATAGTGTTATTTTGTGAAGTGATTCAACGTTCAAGAACAGACCATTTTTTAGCGTGTTATCACGAGGGCTCTATATTCTATCAAAATGTTCCACGTTTCTGTAAAACTATTTTTTAAACTATGTACATCTTAGAGAGGTTAATAGTACTACAGTATATACAAGTCAACTATTCAGCAAGCAGATTTTAATTTGCTATGAACAAAAACAGCTTCACAGTCTCAGGAAATATGTCTTACTACTTGTGTTTTTAATACAACTTTCTGTCTACATAAAATCGTAATGACTGTTCTTACCTCTCCATGTTTCAATCTTGTGTTCTTCTAGTTCATATATCTGTACCTAAATTAGAAAAATAAAGATCTGATGTTTATTAACAGAACATGCCTAATATATAAATTTATCACAAAAATGTACATTTTTATTGTATTCGTGCTAAATGAAAAATTAAATGGCAATCCATAGATCAAATTATTGTTCACCATTGGCAAGTTTACTGAAGTGAGTGGTGAAAAAATCTTATGCTCCAAGAGCACCAAACATTTGGCTCCTGATGCTGGGCTGACAATGCAGATGAAGTGCAGGTTCCCCTGCAAAGAGATGCTGCTAGAATGGAAATTCACGGTAACCTCTTGTCATTGGGTGGCAAGAAAAAGGAAGTGCAAGAGACAGGGTTGTTGGAAGGGTGAAGAGAGGGAAGAGAATGTAGGGGAAAAGGATTGTGAAGAGACATTGAAAAAGTCGAGAAAGGAAGTAGTCTGAAGAAAGCTATAGGAACTACAGCCTAGGTTATCTTTTATGGTGCCAATATTCAAGTATATTGGCTAAAATCTGATGCAGAATAGGATAAGGTTGATCACTTCTATGAAAAAATAAAAGCTGAAATCAATAGTGATGGGTGACTGGAACACAAAAGTTGTGGATAAATAAGGCAACGTGGTTGAAAAATACAGGCTTGGCAAGAGAAATGAAGCTGGAGAAAGCCTGACAGAATTCTGCAAGACCAACAATCAAAAATACTTTCTTTCAGTAACACAATCAACTGTACATATGAACTTTGCCCAATGGATTGAACAAAAAATAAATAGACTACATCTGTGGAAGTAAATGATGGATATACTCAATAGTATCAAAGACAAAACCTGGAGTCAACTGTGTTAGATAATCAGCTACTAGTATGCAAACTCAAGCTAAATCTGAAAAAAGCAAGCCACTCATGAATGCAGCAAAGTATGAACTGGGATGGAGAAGTAGCCTACGTTAGAGCAACAGCCTAACACCCAGGAGATTGGGGTTCGATTCCCACTGGCACTCCTTGGGACCTTGGGCAAGTCACTTTACCCTCCCTTGCCTCGGAAGAAGAGGCCTGGAAATCTACTTCCAGTCACACCTTGCCAAGAAAACCTAGGGGTTGCTGGGAATCAGCATTGACCTTACAGCACTAAAAAAAACAAAACTTGAAAATATACCACTGAAATTTAAAGACTTCCTGTGAAATTGATTTGGCACTTCGAATACAAATAGAGTACCAGAAGAACTATATGGGATAACATCAAGAGAGTTGTGCTTGAAGAAAGTGAAAAAGTTTCTGCAAAAGGTGAAAAGGCAAAAATGGCCAATATGGATTTATTTATTTATTTACATTCTCTTATATACCGTGCTATTCTGCATCAGTGCGGTTTACATTGAACAAACTGAAATTAAATTGAACAGGGCATTATAACTTGGAGATAACTATTTTACAGGGAACATGGGCTATGGAAGGTTAAGTGGCTTGCCCAAGACCACAAGGAGCACCTGTGGGACTATAAACCCCAGTCCTTCCAGCCCAAGGTTGCTGTCCTCTAGTGGGATTTGAACCCCCGACCTTCTGGCCTGAAGTACCTTGCCCCAACCACTAGGCCACTCCTCCACTCCTTCGGATGACCGAAGGAACTCTGAAAATTGCTCAGAAACAGAGAAGCTAAAGTCAGAAGAGAAAGAAAGAGGTAGTTGTGGAACGTTACAGATTTCCAGCATGCAAGCAAGACGAGACAAAGAAGTACTACAATGACACATAAAATGAAATAGAATCAGAAAATATTAGATTTGCTTTTCTAAAGTTATGAGAGTTAGAGAAAATTCCAGCCTTGAATTGGAATGTTAAAAGATGCTCAAAGATCTATGCTGAGAAGATCATGGTAAGTTAGAAAGAATACATTGAGTCACTATATCATAAAAATCAAGTGGACCAACAGCTGTTTCAACCTGTACCTTACGATCAGCAGCCACTGCTGATGAAAGAAGTCAACACAGCTCCAAAAGCTCTATCAAAGAAGAAAGTACCAGGCATTGATGGCATTTACATTGAAGTATTACAGCTGAGGAAGCTGTTACAATACTTAAAAGGCTCTGTCAGGGGGAGGTGTGACCTAAGATGTTGGCGAGCAGTTGAACTCCAGCAGTGGCAAAATTTTCCTTACTTTTTTCAGCATTACTTTGTGATGGCTCCAAAGGAGGAGGAGAAGGGGTCTGCTAAGTCCAGCAAAGTTGCCCAAGTGACACCCAATCAGCCGTCTATTGCTGCTCATCTGTGTATAACCCCCATCCATTGCTGCTCATCTACAGAAAACCCCCACTGACCAGAAAGCTTTGCGTGAGGTCTCTGCCACAGCCCTTGGAAGGTGGAGGCCATTCCTAGAGAGCCTGCACTACAAGCAAGGCAATACAGTGGGGCTCTTGGATACAAACTCTCTGCCTGAGAGCTCTTAAAGAGGGAATTATTTTCATTTTTAATAGCTAACCTTTTTCTGCTGTATTGCAAATGGGGAAATTTTTGCATTCTTGGGCAAAGCTTTTTGTTTCTGCTGCTAGAGTTCTTTTTCTTCTCCTCTAGCCTACAAGTTCAAAGAGGTAGGCAAGCTCATTGAAGTCAATGACCTCCCTCAAGTGTTAGCGGTCTTAATTAGTTTGCTTAGGAGTTAGGCAGCTGAGAGCTATATAAAGGTCTACATTGCCTTGCAGGTTCTGCCATTCTTAGAGGGTCTGCACTGCAAACAAGGTAATACTTTGGGGCTCTTGAATACAAACTCTCTGCCTGAGAGCTCTTAATGTTTTCATTTTTAACAGCTAATTTCTTTCTGCTGTATTGCGAAAGGGGATTTGAGCAAAGCCTTTTTTTCTGCTGCTAGAGTTCTTTTTCTTTTCCTCTACCCTACAAGTTCAAAGAGGTAGGCAAACCTTTTGAAGTCACTGACTTCTTCAGGTGTTAGATCCCTTCCTTCTCACGCCAGTTTTCACCCATCCCATGTGAGAATTCTTGCTATATAGGTCAACTCTCCAATTAGCTTGTTGACTTAGACAACAGATTTTTTGTAGGGAAATTCTAGGAAGCAAATAGTTCCACATTTGGATATCTAATAAAAGTAAACAATTTGATATTTCTGAAGGAGCTTTGATTAGGAAATTTTACGAAGGGAACACATTAATCTATATACTTCAGACACATAAGATCAGAATTTACTAGTGTAAAGCAATAACTGTTTAGCAAGCAAGCAGGGCTACACACAGGGACATAGAATAGCGCTGTTAGAACACACATAAAAGAGGTTAGCTTCTTTTTTTCTTAACCTGTTTTGGACCAGCGTATGTTTTACATACATAAGGTTTCCATACTTACTATTCAACTGTCTACTAATTAATGGTTATAAATTCAATGAAACTATGTTTAGCTATTATCGTTATGTCAAAAAGTGTTATATACAGATTTTTTTAAATTTGAGATCTAGTTAGTTTAATAGGTATTCGAAGTTTGCTGATTTTGACGGTACTGGCGGCTCAACATAAAAAGATCACAAAAAATATTAAGTAGCTTATAATGCTGTAATAGCTACTATTCTGCAAATGAAAGTATTTGTAGACTTTAGAAAATAGGTTTAGATAACTGTAAGTTACTTAGTGTCAGAGTTATTGGTGCGTATATCGGCCTTGTATGTTTTTCATACGCTGGGCTAATATGTTGCCAAACTAATTGCTGTCAAGCATTCTGTTCTAGGTGTTTCAATGGTGCAATATCGACGCACTGCATCAGAAGTATTTTCACATGTATCATATTCCGCCATCAGAATGGACTGTTGACAAACTATATTATATCATAATAAAGTGTTGTAAATGAAAACTGCAGTTTAAATAGTATCATACAATATGTTTATGTCAATGAATATTGAAACTGAATCCTATCTTTTCTGAAGACGGACAATATACTATATTGGACCAGTGTATGAAAAACATACACTATGTGAAAATTCTATTTTCTGCAAAGTTTTGCTATTTTTTTTATTATTGCCGGTATTTCATAGTTGTTTGAGTGTAACAAATAGCGTAGTTACTCACCTGTAACAGGTGTTCTCCAGGAGCAGCAGGAATCAGTCCTCACATATGGGTGACGTCGGCGCCGACGGAGCCCTCGCGGAGCAATTTTCCCCAGCTTTCAAAGAAAGCCTTTGGGAATTGCAGCGCGCATGCGCGGTCCCCTTCCCGCCCAAGGGTGCCATCTTAGCCAGTCAGATGACATAGCTAAAAGACAGCATAAAAATTTGCAAAAAAACTAAAGCAGATGATTGCAACTCCAAGGGGAGGAGGGAGGGTTGTGAGGACTGATTCCTGCTGCTCCTGGAGAACACCTGTTACAGGTGAGTAACTACGCTTTCTCCAGGACCAAGCAGGAAGTCAGTCCTCACATATGGGAATCCCAAGCTTAAGGCTACCGGAGACCCTAAGCACAAAAATGAGCTCCCTCTAGCTCAGCAGTACAGAAGGAAGGAATCTTCACTGAATTATTACCCACCGGTAGCCCCCATCCGGGATGGAGGGTAGGAGTTGCTCAAACCTCGAAGAGATTTCGGAGGACTGCCTGTCCGAAAGCACTGTCCCTGCGGGACTCCCTCTCGAGGCAGTAATGGACCGCAAAAGTCTGGCTCGAAGATCAAGTAGCGGCCCGGCAGATGTCTGCCAACGGAACAGAGCGGAGGTAAGCCACTGACGTAGCCTTCGCCCGAACACAATGAGCCGTGACCCGACTTTCTAACGAGAGTCCGGCTGCCCCATAAGCCCAAGCGATACAGTCAGCAACCCAGATGGACAGAGTACGCTTGGAGACCGGGAGCCCCAATTTATTGGGGTCAAAAGACACAAAAAGCTGAGCAGCTTTACGGTGCTCCCGCGTACGGTCAAGGTAGAAGTTCAATGCCCTTCTACAGTCCAGGGTATGCAGGACCATTTCAGCTCGGCTGGAGTGTGGCCTGGGAAAGAAGGTCGGAAGTACCACCTCCTGATTGATGTGAAAAGGGGAGACCACTTTGGGAAGAAATTTAGGGTGAGTCCGTAGGACTACCCTATTTTTGTAGAACCGAGTGTAAGGGGGATCAGACACGAGGGCCTGCAATTCACTTACGCGTCTAGCGGAAGTGAGGGCTATCAGGAATAAGGTTTTCCAAGAAAGAAAACGGAGAGAGAACAGGTAGCCATAGGTTCAAAAGGCGGACAGGTGATCCGCTGCAAAACCACATTCAGATCCCAGTCAGGGCTGGCGGGCGCAGAGGTGGTTTAAGTAGAAGGAGACCTCGGAGAAACCTTGCCACGAGAGGGTCGCTGGAAAGAGGTCTGCCGTCCACCGGCACATGATGTGCTGAAAGAGCACTGAGGTGAACTTTGACGGAGTTGGACTTAAGTCCCAGATTAGAGAGGTAGAGCAAGTACTGCAAGATCACCGACACCGAGCAGGAGAAGGGATCCTGAGACTGCTGGGCACACCAAGCGGAAAAGCGACGCCATTTAAGGGCGTAGCATTTGCGGGTAGAAGGTCGCCGGGAAGCTAGGACGACCTCTTCTACCTCTGCCGGCAGTAGAAGGGGAGCAAGGACTACCCTTTCAGCAGCCAGGCCATCAGATGTAGAGATCTGAGGTTGGGGTGTAGTAGTGACCCCTGATCCTGTGTTAGGAGATCTGGTTGAAACCCCAGAGGGAACGGATCCTCCACCGCTAGTTGCAGCAGGAGTGGAAACCACGGCTGTCTGGGCCACCGAGGAGCTATCAGGATCATGGAAGCTTTGTCTCGGAGAACCTTGAAAAGAGTTCGAGAGACTAGCGGTATGGGAGGAAAGGCATAGAGAAGGCTTTCCGACCATGAGAGCAGAAAAGCATCTGCCGCTACTCGAAGGGGATGCGGCTGCTGCCGAGAGCAGAAGCGAGGAAGTTGCCGGTTGAAAGGACTGGCAAAGAGATCCATCGTGGGGAGGCCCCACTTCAGAAAAAGTTTCTGAACTACCAAGGGATCCAGTCGCCACTCGTGCGGCTGGAGGATTCTGCTGAGTTTGTCCGCCAGGCAATTTTCTTGGCCTGGGAGATAAACTGCCTTGAGAAGAATGCCGTGGCTGACGGCCCAAGAGCAGAGCCTCTGTGCTTCTCGACAGAGAAGGAAGGAGCCCGTGCCCCCCTGTTTGTTCACGTAGAACATGGCAACTTGATTGTCCATCTGGACAAGGACGGACCGGTGAGAAGTCAGGTGGGAGAAAGCCAGACGGATCGCTCTGAGCTCCAGGAAGTTGATCTGCTGCGCAGACTCCCACGTGGTCCAGAGACCTTGAGTACATGCCCCTTGGCAATGCGCTCCCCAGCCTAGGAGAGAAGCATCGGTCGTCAGCACTTGGGCCGGCGGAGGAGACTGAAAAGGCATTCCGAGTACCAGGTTCGGCCGATGAAGCCACCACTGTAGAGAAGAGGCCAGCGGGCCGGAGATCCGCACTAAGTCGGCTAGGCCGCCAGTGGCCTGTTGCCACTGCTTGCGAAGGCACCACTGAGCAGGCCGCATATTCAGGCGGGCATTGGGGGTCACGTGGACGGTGGAAGCCATATGGCCAAGTAGTCTCAGGAAGCGCCTGGCCGAGACCAGGGACTGGCTGCGAAAACGGCCGGCTAGGTCCATGAGCCGTTGAGCCCTGTCGAGAGGCAGGAAAGCTCGCGCCTGAAGAGTGTGCAATCTTGCGCCGATGAACTCGAGATCTTGCGAGGGGAGCAAAGTGGACTTTGCGAAGTTTATGACAAAGCCCAAGTACTGGAGAAGAGTCACAGTGCGGTGTGTGGCTTTTGTGACTTCTGGAGAGGACGATGCTCTGATGAGCCAGTCGTCTAGGTACGGAAAGACATAGAGGCCGTGAAGCCGGAGATAAGCCGCCACCACCGCGAGACATTTTGTGAAGACTCGTGGTGCGGAGGATAGGCCAAAGGGCAGTACTCTGTACTGGTAATGATTTCCTGCCACCACAAACCTTAGGTATTGGCGGTGGCTTGGGTGGATGAGGATGTGCGTGTAGGCATCCTTTACATCCAAGGAGCATAGCCAATCTCCCTGCTGGAGGTAGGGCAGAAGGATTCCAAGGGTAAGCATCTTGAACTTCTCCCTCACGAGGAACTTGTTGAGGTTGCGCAAGTCCTGGTTGGGTCTGAGGCCTCCTGTTCTTTTTGGGATTAGGATATACCTGGAATAAAAGCCTTGACCCCTCAGGTGGTGGGGCACCGGTTTCCACAGCCTGTTCCTGAAGAAGACTTGCTAACTCCTGAAGGAGTAAGTCCCTGTGCAGAGGGAGTCGTGGAGGCTCTCCCGGGAAATAGGAGGGAGGGACCTGGTGGAAGTGGAGAAGATAGCCTTCTCTCACAACATGAAGCACCCAGGCATCGGAAGTGATGTTGGACCACCTGTGGGCAAAGTGGACCAGCCGGCCTCCTGTGCTGGGAGGAACCAGCTGAGGGGGAGAGGCTATGCCAATGAAGTCAAAAACCCCCACCCTGCTGAGCAGGGGTCGGTGGTGCAGGCTTGGGGGCTTGCTGCCTACGGGACCCGTTACCCCGTCCCTTGGCCTGCTGACCCTGTTGGGGAGCTGCGGAGGCCTGATAGTGAGGGTAGTGTTTATAGGCAGCCGCCTTTCTCGGGTAAAAGGACTTCTTTCCCGAGCCTTTCTTCTTCTGGGAAGGGGCAGAGGTCTTCCTAGAGAGCCTAGTTCTGGTGAGAGTCTCCGTCTCGATTTGTGCAGCCTTCTCAGCCATGGGCTTGCCAAAGAGGTTCTCACCTCGGCAGGGGACATCGACCAACTTGTCCTGCACCCAGGGTTCAAGGTCAGACGACTGAAGCCAAGCCTGTCGGCGGGCACCGATGCCGGCTGCGGCCACTCGAGCCGATGCTTCAAAGCCATCATAGGCTGCTCGAGAAATGAATTTGGAGCATTCCCGAATACCAGTGGACAAGGCTAGGAACCTCCGCAAAGGTTCCTCAGACAGCCCAGCAGAGAATCCGGCTATCTCTTTAGCCAGGTCTCTAAGGTACATGCCCATGTAGAGCTGGTAGGTCTGGACCCGACAAGCAAGCATAGAGCCCTGGAAACACTTTTTACCGAGGCCATCCAGGTTACGGGCCTCCCTGCCAGGAGGCACCGAGGAGTGCATCTTCTGGCTCTTAAGCCTATGCATGGCCAATTCCACTACCATGGAATGGTGCGGTAGCTGTGCTTTTTGGAAGCCAGGGCTCTTGCGGACTCGATAGATGGAATCGACCCGCTTGCTTAATACCGGCGACGACGCCGGACTCTCCCACATGCGGAAGAGTAGTCGTTCCAGCATAGGAGGAACTGGTACAGTAAAGTGCTCCCTGGCGGGAGAGTCGTACTGAAGGGCGTCGAGCTCTTCGGCTCGAGACTCCTCCTCGGGATCCGCAGGGAAGGCCAAAGCCTTGGCCATATCCCTGACGAAGTCCGAGAACCGGGCATCCTCCGGGGGGGGATTGTTTCCGAGGTTCGGACTCAGGGGAGTCCGAAGGGACACACCGAGTCCGAAAAGAATCAGGTGACTCTTCCACTTCAGACTCCCAGGCCGACTCCGAGGAGGAATCGGTGGGGTCAATTTGGGCGGGCGGAGGCGTTGGCCGCCCCGACGCCGAGGGAGTCGGCGTCGACGACCTCGGTCCCGAACGGGAGGCCGAGGGTGACCTCGACCGAGGATCGACTCGAGCCCGCATGGACTCGAGGATCGGCTCGGTCTCCGGGGTCGACTTAGACGTCGACGTCCCGGCGGTCGGGGCAGAGGCGCCAGCGAGGCTAGCGATCAGTGCCCGCTGCTGGTCCATGAAGGCAGATAGTCTGCTCTCCAAGGCCGTCAACCTGAGTCCGACCTCAGGTGACCCAGCAGCCCCCGACTCGGGCCCTGACGGCGTCGGGCCCGACGTCGGACCCCTCGGAGGCGAGTCCAGGAGGACTACAGGACTTACCCGAGCAGGCATCTCCGATTCCAAACGAGGTCGCTTCGGGAGACGTTCCTTTTCCAAAGACCCGGGACGGCTATCGGGGCTATGCGACCTGGCCCTCGCGGAACCAGGAGCGTCCACCGACGCCGCCCTCGCGGGTTTCGCCTTCCGATGATGATCCCCGGAGGGAGAACCTCTGTTGGAGGAACTCCGGCGATGCTCAGAGCTGGAGCCTCTGGACGCCGAGGCCTCCGACGAGGTCCGGGTACGGGTGGGATCTGCGAAGATTCTTTCCCGCTGATGCCGCCGACTCCGTAATGCTTTGGAGGACATTTTGCTGCAGGCCCCACAGATCAGTTCCTCATGATCTGGGCCAAGGCAGCGGAGGCAATTATCGTGTGTGTCAGTGAGTGACATATTTCTGTCACACTGAACACACCTTTTGAAACCACTGGCAGCCATCGGGGGAAAAAGGGCCCCTGCAAGGTCAAAGGACCGGGCTGCCAGCGAAAAACCGAAAAACGAAACTGACAGAAAAATCAGAAAAACCGAAAAATAAGAGAAGGACTCGCAACGGCGTCGCGAGTCCGGGCAGGAAAGAGACCGGCGTCGAACCGAAGAAAAAAGAGAAATAAATCACGAAAAATCAACTTTTTCTGCGGGGACAAGAAGACCACGTCTGTAGGGCTCCGTGGAAAAAAGAAGGCTGGCTAAGATGGCACCCTTGGGCGGGAAGGGGACCGCGCATGCGCGCTGCAATTCCCAAAGGCTTTCTTTGAAAGCTGGGGAAAATTGCTCCGCGAGGGTTCCGTCGGCGCCAACGTCACCCATATGTGAGGACTGACTTCCTGCTTGGTCCTGGAGAACAAATAAATCATCCAGAACAGAGAAAGAATATGCGAGCTGTCCAAAACGGGTTAAAGAACAGCTGAGGAAATGTTAGGGACTTTGGTAGGTCTCTCTCGTTTATTCACCAGGTACGAAACCTCCACCAACTGAATGATGGCTGGGAAAAATTGAAATCCCAAAACTGTTGCTCCCATTACAGCTTCTGCCTCTGTCCATACAGCCCAATGCCAGTCGAGGGACCGGTTCTGTGTGCAAGATTGCCTGCAAGCTGAAGTTCTCATGAAACCAGTGGAGGAGCTCAGAGCAGCGGTGGTGAGGCTGAAAAGTATCCGATACAGCAAGAAGTACATTGGTGAGAAGCATCTTGAAGCATCCAAGCTCTCTGACAGAGGTGAAGATGGGAGGCTACAGAATGAGGAAAGTTGGATACAAATCATCAGAGCCTGCAGAATCAACAATCCAACTCCTCCAGCCTTTGAACTGAAGAACCAGTATGCAGCCCTGGAAGTGGAGGTGGTGAAAGCATCCCAGGAAAGGGAAAAAACAGAGTCCAAGCACCCCAAATTTTTAGAATCAGTGACAAGGAAGCAAAAGGTAGTGGTAGTTGGTGACTCTCTTCTGAGGGGTACTAGAGGCATCCATCTGCCGATCAGACTTGATGTTCAGGAAGCTGTGCTATAAGCCAGGTGCCAAAATCCAAGCTTTCATGGAGAGTTTGCCAAGACTCATCAAGCCTACTGACTATTATCAATGTTGCTTATCCACATCGGCACAAATGATACTGCTAGAATCCCTCCGAGCATATCAAGACTTCATGGCTCTGGAACAGAGGATGAAGCAGATAGGCGCACAGGTGGTGTTCTCTTCAATCCTCTCTGTTAAGGGTAGAGGCCAAGGCAGAGAACCTCATATCCTGGAGATTAATGCATGGCTGTATGGATGGTGTCATTGAGAGTGTTTTGGTTTCCTGGATCATGGTTCCATCCTTGCCCCTCTACTTTTCAATATTTTCCTTGCTCCCCTAGCCCTTCTCATCCAGCAATCCGGTGTTTCTTTCTACTTTTATGCAGATGATATCCTCCTTGTCCATCATACCAGTTCTGCTTTCCCTGACCTTTCTGCGCTCAATACTTGTCTGTCTCGTGTCGCCTCTTGGTTTTCTGAAAATTTTCTTTGTGTTAACCCTTCTAAATCCTCTGCCATTTGGTTCTCTTTCTCCACTCCTCCGCCCAGCTTAGCCCCTGTGATGTCCTCCCTTCCTATTCCCGTTGTCTCCTCCCTCCGTTATCTGGGTGTTACCTTAGACTCCTCCCTCTCCTTTCATCCCCACATTTCCTCCCTTGTCCGTACTTGTCACTTCCACCTGCGCCGTATTCGCTCTCTTCGGCCTTTTCTTTCCTCTCAATCCCTCACCACTCTAGTTCTTTCCCTTGTAACTTCTCGTCTGGATTACTGTAATTCCATCCTTGCTGGCCTCCCATCCTGTCAACTCCGTCGTCTTCAGCTCCTTCAAAACACTGCCGCTCGCTTACTCACCTTTTCCTCTCCTTCTGATCATATTACCCCCTGTCTCTCCTCTCTTCATTGGCTCCCCATTAAATTCCGGCTTATCTATAAGTATCTCATCATCACTCACAGGGTTCTCTATACCAGCACTCCTCAGTACCTCTCCGATCTTATCTTTCATCAGCCTGCCCCCCGTCTCCTCCGTTCATCTCATACCAATCGTCTTTTCCTTCCTTCTCCATCCCAGGCTCACCTTGAACTTACCCGCCATTCTGCTTTCTTCTTCTTAGCCCCCGCCCTCTGGAATTCCCTTCCTCACACCCTCCATACTGAGCCCTCTTTCCCTCATTTCAAAGCTCTCCTCAAGACTCATCTTTTTTCTCAAGCATTTGACCTTCCAGCTTCTCCCTGAAACGTAACCATCATGCCAAATCCTAACCATCATGTCATATTCGACTGCCACGCCCTGCCCTCCCTCCCCCCGTGTTTCTTTGTCTAGCCCTGTAGCCTCTGTCCTTTTTTTTTTTTCTTCTCTCTATCTCTCACTAGCTCTTTCCTATTATCAAATGGCGTTCTTTTCTCTCTTTTTTTTTTTCCTGCGGCTGCCTTTTATTGTACACCGCCTTGATACTTCGGTCTTGGGCGGTATATCAAGCCTGAATATAAATAAATAAATAAATAAATGGGATGATTTTCCAAGGACTACAGAGCATTCACCTATCCAAGAAGGGTCAAAGTCTTTTCTGCAACAGACTGGCTAACCTACTGAAGAGGGCTTTAAACTAGATTCATTGGGGATGGTTGAAGAAAGCCCACAGGTAAGTACTACTACTACTGAATATTTGTATAGCTACAAGACGTATGCAACACTGCACAGACACATGTAAAAGACTGTCCGAGCTCATAAGAGCTTACAGTCTAGCCAAGACAGACAACATAGTAGCTGTAGACATGGGATACATCTAGGGGTCATGGAAAGGAAACAAAAAGGAGATCAAATGAATCAAGATCTGAAAGCAGCAGCAAATTGTCAGCCTGGATTTGAAAATGGTCAGAGAAGGCGTCTGATATACAGACTCAGGTAGTTTGTTCCAGGCATAAGGAGTAACAAGGTGAAAGGAGCGAAGTCTGGAGATAGCAATAGAAGAGAAGGGAACACATGGAAGTGATATGCCAGAAGAGTGGAATTTCCAAGGAGGGGTGTAGGGAGAGATAAGAGAGGAAAAGTAGTGAGAAGCTGCAGAGTGAATGCACTTATAGGTCAGCAGGAGAAGTTTGAACTGGATGCGGAAACGGATAGGGAGCCAATGAAGTGACTTGAGAAGAGGGGTAATATGAGCATGATGAGTCTGGTGGAAGATTAGCCATGCAACAGAGTGCTGACCAGATTGAAGGGGAGACAGGTGATTCAGAGGGAAACCAGCAAGGAGTAAAAGCCCTTAAGTAAGTAAATCATTAAATACCTCTGAAGAAATGGGTAAAAGGGGCAACATCTGGAAAGCAATGTATATAAATGACTGTAGTATAGGAAATAAGATCCCAGATGTTGAGCATTTAATGGAAGAAACTGATTTCGATTTAGTGGTGGGGTTACAAAAACATGGTTCACCAACAACCATGATTGGGATGTAATTATACCAGGCAATACTTTATTTAAAAAGGACAGGGTAGGAAGAAGGGGAGGAGGCGTGGCACTGTATGTAAAAATTAATATTAAAGCTACAGAATTACGGAGCTTACAAAGAAGAGAGGAGGCACTGTGGATTAAACCAGAAAGAGAGAACGGGAAATCCGTTTGCATTGGTGTGATATACAGATCTCCATCACAGGCAGAAGAAGTAGACAGAGATTTAATAGAAGACATACACAGTATTGCCATGGAAGGAGAAGTGTTTCTGATAGATGATTTCAATATGCTGGATGCTGATTGGCACATTCCTGCAGTGGTGTCATCTAGAAGTAAGGAGATCCTGGATTCTCTACAGGGAGAACTATTCCAGCAACTGGAAAAATAACCCATACATGAAGAGGCCATACTGGACCTGGTGCTTATCAATGGGGAAAGCAATTCTGATGTTATAGTGGGAGATCATCTCACATCCAGTGATCACCAGATGGTGTTGTTCAGTATTAGGATTAGAGCTGATAAAGTCCATTCAAAAGTGAGGATCTTAGAGTTTAGGAAAACTAACTTTGCCAAGATGGGATAATACTCAAGGAGTCACTAGTGGGTTGGGAACAGTTGGGGGATGTAGAAAAGCAATGGGCAAAACTGAAAGGGAATATTTTAAGGGCAACAAACCTTTTTTTAGAAAGGTAAATAAGTGTAAAAGGAAAAGGAAGCCACTATGGTCCTTAAAAGTAGCAGCTGAAAAGGTGATGAAAAAGAGGGCGGCCTTCATGAAGTTCAAGAGATCACACAAAGAGGAAGACAAGCATCAATATTTGGAAAAACTTAGAGCAGTTAGGACAGTAGTCAGGAAAGCAAAGATTCAAAAAGAAGAAATAGCCAATGCAACAAAATGGATGGACAAGCCATTTTTCAGATATGAGGAGGAGGAGGTGCAGTATTGTTAGACACAAGGCTGAAAGGGAGGAATATGTAGAAGCTGATGAGAATAAAGCAAAATTGTTTAATATTTTTGTTCTGTGTTCATAAATGAAGGGCAAGGAGCAGGATCTCAGAAAACACCCACAAATAGGAACAGAAGCGAAAGGGATCTTGAACAATTTTCAGATGACTGTGTTCGTGAGGAACTAGCTAAACTAAAAGATGACAAAGCAATAGGTCGGATGAGATACATCAGAGAATACTGAAGGAACTTGGGGAAGTTCTAGCGGCTCCTTGTGTGGAAAGTGTTGGTCACGCTAAAGCGTGGTTTATGTCTTTTATTTGCAAGGACGTTTTTACAAAAAGGTTTGCTCCCTCACTTGATATCCCCCTGAGGAAGGCCCACGGCCAAAATGCGTAGGGGTAAATAAAAGGGGTTTGTTCAAACCTGAATTATCTGCCAGTACTGGTATCTGTTTCTTTGTTCCCACGTATTCTACAGATACTTTGTAGCTACGTTTTGTTCTACCCAAAGATTTCAGAATTCCATTTTTCTTTTGTCTTGGAAAGGTGTACAGTGGTCCTTGCTGGATTCAATGAGGAACTGGTTGTATGTCATTATAACTTTTGTTTTCAGCTTAGTGTTCAATGAACAGCAGCGTTTTTAATTCATTTCTAAATGTTTGTAGATTTCAGTAAAGCCTTTCACACAGGCAACTTATAAATAAATTGAGCACCCTAGGAATAGACCCTAAAGTGACTAACTGGGTTAGAAACTGGTTGAGTGGGGGGCAACAAAGGGTACAGGTAAATGGAGTTCACTCTGAGGAGAAGGATGCAACCAGTAGTGTGCCACAGGGATATGTCCTTGGTCCCATTCTTTTTAACATTGTTGATAGGGATATTGCGGAAGGCGGAAGGGCTGTCGGGTAAGGTTTGCCTCTTTGCGGATGATACCAAAATCCAAAACAGTAGATCCCAGGAAGAAGTAGATAACATGAGGAAGGATCTAGGCTAAGCTTGAAGAATGGTCAAGAATTTGGCAGCTGAGATTTTAACGCTAAAAAATACAGAATCATGCATTTGGGCTGCAAAAATCCAAGAGAGTTGTACAGTATAGGGGATGAAATATTTCTGTCTATGAAAGAGGAGCAGGACCTGGGCGTGATTGTTTCTGATGATCTTAAAATTGCTAAATAGGTAGAAAAAGCAATAGTGAAAGCCAGAAGGATGCTTGGGTGCATAGAGAGAGGAATGGCCAGCAGGAAAAAGGAAGTGATAGAGTGTAGTTACTCACCTGTAATTGGTGATCTCTGGGAACAGCAGGAATTTAGTCTTCACATATGGGTGACATTGGAACTGATGGAGTCCATGCGGGAACGCACCCCAGCATCCAACTGGAAAGCTTTTGGGAGCACCCCACTGCACATGCGCAACTGCCTTCCCACCTCCCTTTCTTCAGTTGAGTTTGTAGCTGAGAAAGGAGAGAAAAGGAAATCCTACAACTCCTAGGGGAGGAGGGTGGGCTGTGAAGACTAAATTTCTGTTGTTCCCGGAGATCACCTGTTACAAGTGAGTAACTACGCTATCTCCTAGAACAAGCAGTAATGTAGTCTTCACATATGGGACTCACTAGCTCCCAGATGAAGTGACCTCAGAACTCGTGGAATTTAGTGTCAGAGTGGACTCGAAGGACTTGAAGAGGTCATGGATCCTATATAGATTTCTGGTACCGTCACAGTCCGGGACGGAGTTGCATCTAAGTTTGAAAGAGGTGATGGAGTACAGCTTGACCATGGCATCCTGACGTGAGTCCTCATCCAGACAGTAATGGGCAGCAAAGGAATGGATGGAAGACCAAGTTTCTGTCTTGCAAATTTTGTCAATAGCTACTGAATGTAGGTTTGACATTGAGATTGCCATGCACGAACGTTGCGAGCAGTGACAAGCCCTTCCAGGGAGAGTCCTGCTTTGTCATAGGCAAATGAAATGCAGTCTGCTATCCATATGGAGGGCATAGATACAGATAGACTCAGGTGATTAGGATCAAATGAGATGAACAAATGCGAGGCTTTACAATGACCTTGAATCTTCTGGAGATAAAAAGCCAATGCACGCTTGCAGTCAAGAGTGTAGAGTTGCTGCCGTTCGAGACACATGCAATTTAGGAAAGAAGACTGGAAGGTAAATTGACTGGTGTAATTGAAAAGCAGACACCACCTTTGGCATAAAGTGTGGGCATGCCCAAAGGACGACTTTGTCATGGTGGAACCGGGTATGGGGGGGGGGGGGTGGATCCACCACCAGAGCCTGAAGCTCACTAATGCATCTACTGAAGTGAGGGCAATGGGGAAGATTACCTTCCAAGATAGGAATTTCAGGGAGGTTGTGGCCAATGGTTCAAAGGGCAGCTTGAGAAGCTGCGGTAGAATGATGTTGAGGTCCCAAGCCAAAGGAGGTGGCTTGATGGGCAGTTTGGACAGCAGGAGACCTCTCATGAAATGCACTACTAGCGGATATGAGGAGATGGGCTGTCTATCCAGTAGGTGGTGAGAGGCTGCGGTGGCATTGAGATGGACTCTCACCCAAGTTGGTCTTTAGACCTGTCAAGGACAGGTGGAGGAGATACTGGAGGAGTGACTCCACTGGAGCAGAAAAGGGACTGAGATCTTTTTGGGAACACCAGACAGAGTATCTACGCCACTTAAAAGCATATGAACATCTAGTGGAGGGCTTTCTAGAAGCCAATAGGTTCTCCTTAATCTCTTGTGGAAGGTCAATGCACTGCAAGCTATGTTCTCAGCAGCCAAGCTGTGAGGCAGAGAGACTGTAGATTGGGATGGAGCCATTGTGCTTGGTGCAGATCCCAATCGCAGAGGCTGAGTCAGACGTAGTAGCAGTGGAAACCACAGTTGCCGCAGTCAGTGAGGGGCTATGAGAATCATGGAGCCCCTGTCGAACTGAAGCTTTGAAAGTGTCTTGGGAATGAGGGGTATAGGAAGGAAAACATAAAGCAGACTCTGAACCCAGTATAGGTGGAAGGTATCTACCTGTTGGTTACTCAATGTTGGAGTCCTCGTGAAGAAGCAAGGAAGCTTGGCATTCTGCAGAGTAGCACACAGATCTATGTGTGGAGTTCCCCAGGTCTGGAAGATGTAGGACATTGTGTCCAGATGGAAAGACCATTTGTGGGGAAGAAGGATATGACTCAGCTTGTCTGCCAAGACATTGAGCTCCCCCGAGAGGCACATCGCTCGGAGATGTATTTAATGAGAAATGGCAAAGGACCACAGGTGAACAGTCTCCTTGCAGAGGAGCCATGAGCCTGTTCTTCCCTGTTTGTTCACAGAGAACAAGGTGACCTGATTGTCCATCCTTACTAGGACCTGTTGTGCCCTGAGGTGGTGTTGAAACACTCAGAGAGCATTCAAGATAGCACAAAGTTCCAGAAGACTGATTTTGTGGTGTGACTCGTGCGTTGTCCACAGCTCTTGTGTAGACAGGATGCCCAAGTGTGCTCCCCAACCCAGTTTGGAAGCATCCATCATCAGGGTGCACTGAAGTGGAGGCATCTGGAAAGGTGACCCTATGAGCAGATTTTCTGGAGAACACCACCACTGAAGGGATGTGGTAAGAGGAGAAGTGACTTGGATCCTGTCGCGGAGATGGCCAGAGGCCTGTGTCCATTGGGCTGTGTGCATATGTAACCAGGCATAGGGAACGACATGTACTGTAAAGGCCAAGTGCCTGAGGAGCTGAAGCATTTTGTGGGAGGTCAGATAGTCCTGTCAGAGCATCTGGGATGCAAGTTTGATTAGAAGGGTACAGTGGAGCTGGGGCAGAAATGCTTTGGACTGTTGGGTGTTCAGGAGGGCTCCGATGAACTCTAGCTTTTGAGTTGGAGCGAACTGGGATTTTGGGAAGTTTATGGCAAATCCCAAGTGTTGTAGTACCGTGATGGTATGATGCAAGGAAAGCTGTACCTCCTGGAAGGTGTCTGATTTTATGAGCCAGTCATCTAAGTAAGGGAAGACGAATATCCCCAGAGACCATAGGTATGCGACCACAACCGCCATGCACTTTGTAAAGACTCTTGGGGCAGAGGAGTCTGAAGGTAAGTACTCTGTATTGATAATGTGTTCCCTGAAAGGTGAAGCATAGATATTTCCTGTGTCCTGGATGGATGAAGATATGTGTTTACGCTTCTTTTAGATCTAGAGAGCAGAGCCAGTCGACTCTGGAGGTAGGGAAGAAGAGTCCCAAGACAGATCATCTTGAACTTTTCACGGACTAGAAACTGTTGAGGTTTCTGAGATCTAGAATGGGCTTGTATCCTCCAGTTTTCTTTGGAATGAGAAAGTACAGAGAGTAGAAACCCATTCCCTCCTGGGATGTCTGGACATTCTCTATAGCGCCCTGAGACAGAAGAGAAGACACCTCATCCTGTAGGAGAGCAGTGAGTGGGGGATGCATTTGAAATTCCCCCATGCAGAGTTTGCAGATGAAGTCTTTACCTCTCCTGGACTATGTTTAGTGTCCACAGCTCTGAGGTGATATCTGTGGGCATAGTGACACAGTCTGCCTGCTATGTAGAGGGGGTGGGGTCCTCTAGAGGCAGGGTGGCAATGTTCTCTAGAAAAGAGTCAAAATCCAGGCACAGACTGTGGCTGCGATGCTGGTTGAGGTTTAGTCACCTGTGGCTTCTTCTGCTGCTTAGGAGGCTGCTGCCTCTTCTGTGGGGCCTGACCCTGGTACTGAGAAGCAGGAGGATAAAAAGAGTAGAATCTCTTATTACTGTATAAAGACATCTTTGCAGCTGCCTTTTTGCTAGGAGGGTCAGCAGCTGTTCTAGACAGCCTCTTTAGAGTAGTCTTTTCTGACTCTAAGAGACCTTATCTTGCCAGTCTTTGCTAAAAGGGTTTTCACCTGTGCAAAGTATGTTGCCCAGTTTATTTTGAACCCACTGTTCAAGATCTGAGGCTTGAAGCCATGCAATTCTGTGGGCACCAATGCATCTTGCTGAGGCCCTGCTTGTGCATTCGAAAGTATCAAAGGTGGCCCTATTAACAAACTTAGATATATTTTGGCTATGCTGGACTAGGGTGAGATAGTCTGCCCTCTTGTCATCTGAGAGGAGAGGAGCAAAGGCCTCGAGATCCCTGGACACTTCCTTTGAGGAACAATCCCATGTAGAGGATATAGGAGTTGATTCTATCTGAGAGTATGGATGCCTGGAAGCATTGATGTCCAAAGACATTGAAGGTTCTTGATTCTCTATATGGAGGGTGAGAGGCATGGGTTTTCGAGCTTCTGACTCGACACATCGCCGATTCAACCATCATGGAATGGTGGGGGAGCTACGGTTTTTAGAAGCTGGGACACTCCGGTACCCGATACATGGAATAGAGGCATCACCTGAGGGGAGACCATGAGAGGAGTCTCCCTATATGGAGCATAATATCATGAAGGATGTGGTGCACCAGCAGAGTGGCTGCCTCTGAGTGCTGTTGGGTATTGGAGGATCTCCAGTTCCTCCACACTTGGCTCTTTCTCCAATGTTACTGTGATGGAGAGACCCTTGGCTAGGTCTCGAATGAATTCCAGGAAGACATGTCTTCCAGAGGCAACGTGTCACTGTTGTGGTGGGAAAGTCTCTGAAGGGAGGTCCTGGGGACCCCGGGAATCGAGCAACTCCACATCCAAAGCGCAAGAATCAGAATCGGAGGACTTGAAGTATCGACAAGTATGGTGTTCACCTGAAGCTAGATGTCGGTACCGATGTTCCGAGGTATCGGCCTCGGTGAGCCATTTGGGTTGGATACAGATATCTGTGATGGTTTCAAGGGAGGGCATGGGTGGCAACGATATCAATGTCATGTCGGCACCGGTATTGACAGGGTGATGCCTGGAGCCAAGGGCTTTATAGGTACCAAAGCTGCTAGAAGAGCTGCTAAGCTCCACTTGATGGCCAGTATGCGCTGGTCTACTGAGGTTGCTGATGCTTGGGTATTGGTCAGGGGTAATCACGCTACTGTCTCAGAGCATGGCACCAGTAGCTCTCCAGAGGTTGAGGCTTCAGGACCATCCTGGAGCCCCTCTATGGCTTTGGAGGACAGGGCCTCCCATCGGGGGAGTTTGGTAGGCCGATCCACCTCCAAGGCAACACTCGAGGAATCTCGATGCTTTGAGCGAGATCTACCCCTGGAGGTTTTGCCCTGCTTCGATGCAGACTTGTGCTTAGATTTGGAGGATACCTGGGATCCACGAGATGAGAATGAAGCCCTCGACGAAGTGGATGGCAACAATACTGCGTCCAAGGTGAAGAGAGTGTCCCAAATTTAGAAGTCCGGTTTTGTAGGCCTCTGTGTCATTTTCTGACAGAGGGGACAATCTTTTGGCTGGTGGTCTCGGCAGAGGTATTTTAAACACCAGTCATGTGTGTCAGTTGCTGAGATGGTGCTGGCAGACTTAGAACATTTTTTGAAACCACTAGCTGGTTTCTCCATGCCTTCAAAAGATGGGAAGGCTATGGTAGGCTTAAGGCCTAAGAAGGTGTCAAGACACCAGAGCTTTTTTTTTTTTTTTTGAAAACCTAGATATAAAGAAAAAAAGAAAAGAATAAGGGAACCGGTGAGGTCTTCGACTGTGCTGGCGTCGACAGGAAGGCAGAGGAGTAATATGCGGAAATATTTCTTTACGGAAAGAGTGGTAGATACATGGACTAGTCTCCTAGTCGATGTAGTAGAGACGAGGACAGTATCTGAATTCAAGTAAGCATGGGACAAACACAGAAGGTCTCTAAAGTTAAAAAAGGGAATATAGTAGTTGATATAGAAGGGGAGACTAGATAAGCCACATGGTCTTTTTCTGCCATCATGTCTCTAGGTTTCTATGAGTACAGTCGCCACCTGGAGATGATGCAAGCTTGAGTTTGCAGCAGCACTCTATGCTGCTCAAGCAGTGACTCATCCCAGTTAAGAGCACTGAGGCAGCTGGAACCCTAATCTCGTTTTGGAGAATGCAGGTAGAGAGCCAACTTTGGCCCTGCAGAATCTAACCTCTTAACAGGAAAGAGCAATGGCCACCGGAGAAGGATATGTGCACATGCTGACTCAGTTGACCCTTTGAGTCATTGCCATTCTGCTGAGGTAAATGGAGCAGCTATTGCCTCTGATATTATTTTAACTTCGATTTGTAATATTAGTTGCAAGATACTGTCTCTAAAAGTACAGCTGATTTGAATTCCTTGGTTCAGGCGGTTGGTTTAATGGATCAGAAGCAAGAGTCTTTACATCAAGAAGTGAATGCCATGTTGGTGGATTTTGATAAAAGAGTAAAAACAACAGACCAAGTAATCAAAACTCTGGTTAAAGACAGAATTATGATACATAGGAAACTGGAAGCTTTTGAGAATCAGACGGGACATCTGAATTTAATAATTTTAAACTTTCCTCATGTTTCACATATGTTGCCTATAGAGCTTTTCAGTAAATATTTGTGGGAGGCTCTTAAAATCCTGGATATGGCTATAGCTCCACAGTTATATGTTTTTTCCTGCTATAGCAGTTGCAGACTTTTCTTGACCTTAAGAAACTAGAGATTCCTGCTTCCCTGGTCTCCCCAGTTACCACAAGTGCTCATTAGCTAATCTTAGTGGTTAGATGCCTATTGCCTAGTTTCCTGTTGTGGATATTAATTTATCCATTTTTCCTTTTGCCATTATTTTCTTCAGGTTGAGAATAATCCCCTCCTTTCTTTGTGGGCTAATGGATAACTGATGGATGTAGTTATATGATCTGCTATTTGTTTTCTTGTGAAATATTTTCATTTCTTTCTCCAACTGTAATGTTTCTTTCAACAAGTGTATACTTGTGTATATTTGAAAAATGTAAACAATTTTAAATAAAAAAAAGCTCTGCCAGGAATTGTGGAAGACATTTATTTAATAGGTTTTTAATACTGCTTTATCATTTCAGTCAAAGCAGTTTACATCGTAACTTAAATTTGGTAATGTACATTAAACAGGGACTTCAATAACTTGGATTTTTCTGAGGCAATAGAAGGTTAAGTGACTTGCCCAAGTCCACAAGGAGTGCTAGTGGGAACTGAACCCTTGTCCGACTGACTAGGAAAGGTCTGTGTTCATACTGATACTGAAGAAAGGTGATCTGAGTGACCGTGGCAATTATCACACATTCACTCTGATCCTACATGCAGACAAGGCTCTACTGAAGATCGCTCAGTGAAGACTACAAGCATACCTGGAATGAGAACTGCCTGAAGTACAAGTAGGGTTCAGGAAAGGGTGAGGAACAAAAGATCATGGCAGATGTCCGATGGATCCTTGAAAAGACAAAATATCATCAAGAGGATATCTGTGTATGTTTGATTGACTACAGCAATGCCTTTGTGTAAATCACGAAAAGCTCTGAGCCATATTAAGCAGCATAGGTATACCAAGACACCTGATAGTTCTCATGCACAACCTTATATTTATTTATTTATTTTTATTTATTTATTTATTACAAGTTCTTATATACCGCACTATTCGGCATCAGCGCGGTTTACATTATAACATAAAGACCATAACAACAAGCTGTTTGGTATTGATAAAGAAGCAGCAGTTCAAATGGAACAAGGAGAAACAAAATGATTTCAAATGGGCAAAATGTACGACAAGACTGCATACTTTCTCCATACCAGTTAAATTTATATGCTGAACAAATCAGAGAAGCAGGATTGTATGAAACAACAGAGGTGTGAAGATTGGTTGAAGACTCAACAACCTTTGCTATGCTGATGACACATTACTGGCTGAAAGTGAAAATGATCTGAAACATCTGCTTAGCAAGATCAAGGAACAGTCTTAAAATGGACCTGCATCACGCCACTGCATTTTTATTGTTTCATATGGATGCAAAGGTTTGACAGTGAAGAAGCAAGACAGAAGAAAAATTGATTCCTTCAAATTATGTGCTGCTGAAGAATATTCCATATACCATGGACTGCCCTAAAAATAGATCAATCAGTAGTGGAGATCAAATCTAAGTTTTTAATGGAAACTCGCATAACAAGACTATGGGGTATGTTTACTAAACGGCGCTAACGTCACAGCTGCGATGTTATCTCGTGATACATGACGTTATCGCGCGATAACATCACGTATCGCGCGATAACGTCTGCTGCGGCGGTAAGGTGCGACGAGGGTGGAGTAAGGCTCCCCAGAGGGCGGAAGAAGGCTCCCCAGGGGCGGAGAGAAGAGGTCAATGGGCGGAGAGTGGGCGTGGAGTGGCTCCTTGCACACTAACGCCGTGAAATGAAGCTCAGAAAATTAGCGCCAGTGAAAACCTCACACTAGGCACATTTGCAGGTCAGAGAAACCATTTCAGTCAGCAATGTACAACAAAGGCAGGGAAACCCAAAAACGTGATAGTAGTGATACATGTGCAGGAACCAAAAAGGCAAATAAACAGATAAGATGACCAGAACCACATTTGAAATCCCAATAACCAAGCTGGCCAATAGTGATGTTAATGATAAACATAAAGCAACACTACTGACAACACATAAAAAAAGAAGATATTATGTTTGGAAGGGTCTATTCTCTGTCCACCTACAAACAGAATGATCCTACATTGAAATAGCAGTGATCAGGGTTTTGTCTCGTTTATAATGGGCAGATTTGTTATGGCGTGCACATGTGCCGCAACAGCAGAGAGGGCACATAGGAAAGGGCAACTGTACTTATGCTGGAAATGGGATACAGAAGGATGCAGGCGGCACATGCTGTGGTACAGCTGGGGCACAATGCGGACTAGGCAGATGCCTAGGTGGCACATAGGAATGCCAAAACAGTGAAGCAGCAAGACAGCAACTGACGAAGGTCCAACATGGGCACGAGTGTGTTTCCCACAGTGTCCCAGGGGATATTACCCAGCAGGTACCCCCAAGGGCACATAACACTGGCAGATGGTGCCGGGGGGAAGTGCGCATGTCCATGTAGGCACTCCCACCCGAGAACCCACACCATAGGCAGCTGCCTACCGGCACACTGGCTGGCCTGGGACTGCACACCACCAGCACCACCGGCATAAGGGCATGTCAGCATGGTGGCGGAGGGGTGCTGGTGATGGAGGGGGCAGTGGCAGCTGCCCACAGCAGGCCACAGCCAAGCCCCGTTTAGGTGTGTGCCCTGCACTACAACAGACATGATCTGTCTGACATACAGTCATGGTATCCCCAGAGAATGATCTGTCTCTGTGGCAACAGTGTGGTGCAGTACACACAGCCAGTGTGTTCAGGGGCAGAGGTCACAGGTTCAAGTCCCAGCTGTGGCCCCCTGCAAACCATGTCCCTATATTTTACCCAGTACTAAACCGTGGTAAGAAAGACAGAACCTTTATTGCAGATAAATGAAACATGCCATAAACGTCTATATTTTACCCTACAGAGCACAGACACCATTAACATGTGCAATCCCTAGAGCAGAGTGTCCCACCTGCAGGCCTGGAGGGCCAAACACCATTCAGGTTGTCAGGATGTTCCTAATAAATATGCATGAGATGTAATTACATGCCCCGCCCCCAATGTATGCAAATGTAACCATGCATATTCATTAGGGACAGCATGAAGACCTGAACCGTGGCCCACCCGGACCGGAGTTGGGAACCTCTGCCCTAGAGCAGCGGCACAAACACCCACACCCACAGGCTCCACTATCCAACGCCTCATGGAGAGTCAGGCTGTTGGGCCCTGCGCAGACTAGCATCTCCCAATAGTAGCACCTGCATGCCTCAGCAAGGCCATCCTAAACTTGGGAACATGTTACACATATATCAAAAGGTTGCTCTGATTAATGTCAGATAAATAGAAATTACACTTACCTGGTAATTGTAGTTCCTGGAGGGTCCAGTTTAGTCCTCCACATCAGGGTAGTGCACCTCCTCCTGCAGCAAGGAGACTGGACCAATCAAATCCTTTCCCTATGGGGGATGTATACTACTGGAGCTCCCATCAGCCCCCCAGTGAACTGTTAACAAGCAAAAACCTAATGGAAAACAGCAAAGAGACCCCTCCCCCAAAAACTGGACTTCCTCCCCAAAGAAGAGAACCGAAACTGTGCATATCGCGCCCACCTGGACCACTGAGCGAAAAGAAGGCACTGCCACCAGGACAGAAAAAGAAATGACTGGACTCGAGGGAACCCAGGCAAACGCCAAACCAGCATTCTCTCACACTGTATCAGCGTGCCGAATGGTAAGGCAAAAGGCCTCGGGAGGGAATGAGGACTAAACTGGACCCTCCATGAACTACAATTACCAGGTAAGTGTAATTTCTATTTCCTGAGCGGTCCTCCAGTTTAGTCCTCCACATCAGGGATGTAACAGAGCAGTACTCAACGGGAGGGACCACCCCAACCGGCGCGCAGAACCGCCGCACCGAAGCAAGAATCGCGGGACGCCAGGACATCCAGCCGGTAATGCTTACTAAAGGCATGTAGCGTGGACCATGTAGCCGCCCTGCAAATGTCCAATGGGGGAACCAAACTGTGCTCCGCCCACGATGTCGCCTGCGCCCTAGTAGAATGGGCGCGCAAACCTACCGGGACCGCCTGGCCATGCAAGATATATGCAGACGCAATGGCTTCCTTGATCCATCTAGCAATGGACGACTTTGACGCCGCCTCCCCCTTGCGTCGACCACCAAACAAAACAAATAGGCGGTCCGTCTTACGAACCGACTCGGTAGCTCGGAGGTATTGACGGAGCACCCGCCGAACGTCCAGACGATGCAACCCCCTGACCCGTCCGCCTCCGGTGAGTCAAAAACCGGAAGAAAAACGGCTTGATTCAAATGAAAAGGAGACACCACCTTAGGAAGAAAGGAAGGGACAGGACGAAAGACCACTCTGTCCTGAGAAAAAGACAGGAAGGGTTCACGACACGAAAGCGCCTGCAACTCCGAGATACGGCGAGCCGAACAGATGGCCACCAAAAACACCGCCTTCAACGTGAGATCCTTGAGAGACGCAAGATGAAGAGGCTCAAAAGGCTTCTGAACCAAAGTTTGCAACACCAAGTTCAAATCCCACGGAGGAACGGTGATCCTGCGTAGAGGACGCAGCTGAAACACGGCTCTCAGAAAACGTTGTACATCCGCGTGAGCCCCCAGGGGAACCCCCAAGACCTTACCCCTGTAACACGCCAGAGCCGCCAATTGTACCTTTAGAGAGTTTGCAGCAAGACCTTTGTCAAACCCGTCCTGCAAAAAATTGAGAATGGCCGGAACGGAAGCCGTCATGGCCCGGAGATCATGCCTCGAACACCAGTCTTCAAAACGTCGCCAGACGCGCACATAAGCGAGCGACGTAGAAGCTTTTCGCGCCCGAAGAAGAGTCGCAATAACCACTGAAGAATAACCTTTTCGCTTCAACCTAGCCCTTTCAATGGCCAGACCGTAAGCGAGAATCGATCCACTTGTGGCATCTGTAGCGGCCCCTGAGGCAAGAGATCCCGCAAGAGCGGCAACCGCCACGGAACCCCGTTGAGGAGCCGAATGAGATCCGCAAACCACGGACGCCTGGGCCAATCTGGAGCCACTAGAAGAACCTTTCCCGGATGCACTTCTATGCGTTGAATCACGCGACCGATCAACGCCCACGGAGGAAAGATGTAAAGAAGCCCGGGAATCGGCCATGGGCAAATGAGAGCGTCTATGCCTTCGGACATGGGTTCTCTCCGTCTGCTGAAGAACCGAGAAGTTTTGGCGGACTGAAAGGTTGCCATGAGATCCATGATCGGTGGCCCCCATCTGCGGACTATCTGAGCGTATACTTGCGGGTGAAGTTCCCACTCCCCGGCATCCACATGCACTCTGCTGAGGAAATCCGCCATCATGTTTTCTTTTCTGGCGATATGCCCTGCCGAAATGGCTAGCAGTCGTGGCTCTACCCACTGGAACAACATTTCGGTCTCCGCTTCCATCGCTCTGCTGCCCGTGCCGCCCTGACGGTTGAGGTATGCAACTGTCGCTGAGTTGTCGGAGAGTATCCTCACCGCCCGGCCTGTCAACAGAGGTTCGAACGCCTGAAGAGCCCGCAGCACCGCTCGCAGTTCGAGACGGTTGATCGACCAGGAAGCTTCCAGGACCGACCACGCACCCTGCGCGAAGCGACTGTCGCAATGAGCTCCCCAGCCCGCCATGCTCGCATCCATTGTCACCGGCAGCCATACCGGCTGCTCCAGGGGAACTCCCGCCTGCAATGCCCTTGAGCTTAGCCACCAGCGTAACGACTGTCGCACTCTCCTTGGACAAGGCAACCTCTTGCTCAGCGAATCCGTCTGATTCGACCAACGCCGTAAAAGGGCTCGTTGCAGCGGACGCATATGAAACCTGGCCCAGGGAACCACATCTAGAGTCGCCGCCATCGTTCCAAGAACCCGAAGGTACCACCAAGCTGACGGAGCCGGGAACGCTAAAAACTTGCGAACCAAGAGGCGTAAGGCCCGTGCTCGACGATCCGGCAGAAACACTAACCCTTTCTCCATATTGAAGAGAACCCCGAGATATTCGAGGGACTGGGTCGGCACCAGCTGGCTCTTTTTCCGGTTTACCACCCAGCTGAGACTCTGCAGAAGAGCTATCACTCGGCTCGTGGCCCGCAAGCTCTCTCCCTCGGTCTTCGCTTGAATTAACCAATCGTCGAGATAAGGATGAACTAAAACTCCTTCCTTTCGCAAGGCCGCGGCAACTACCACCATGACCTTGGTGAAAACCCGTGGCGCCGTGGCTAGGCCGAAGGGCAGCGCTTGAAACTGATAATGGCCCCACGGAAGAGCGAACCGGAGGAACTTTTGATGAGCCTCTCTGATCGGAATATGTAGGTAGGCTTCGGAGAGATCGAGAGACGTCAGAAACTCTCCCTGACGCACCACAACTAAGACGGACCTCAGAGTTTCCATCCGTAAATGAGGGACCCGAAGGCAGCGATTCACCCCCTTGAGATCCAGGATAGGACGGAGGGACCCGTCCTTCTTTGGCACCACGAAATAAATAGAGTATCGACCCGTACCGAGATCGGCATCCGGAACTGGTACCACCGCCCCCAAGGACAGCAGATGGTCCAATGTTGCGCGAACGGCTAACACCTTGTGAGGACCCTTGCAGGGGGACAGAACGAAGGCATCCCTGGAGAGGACAGGCGAACTCGAGAGCGTACCCCTCCCGGACGATCTCGAGGACCCACTGGTCCGAAGTTACCTGGACCCAGGAAGAAAGAAAATGACGAAGCCGCCCTCCGATCACCGGACTTCCCTCCGGGGTCCGCCTCGCTTCATTGCGGCTTGCGACTAAAGGAAGAGGAGGAAGAAGAAGAGGCAGCCGAGAATCCTCTACCCGCTCCTCGAAACCCTCGAAAACCCAAAGATCTATTTGCCAGTCGTCCGCGCTGGGACCCCCCAAACCTGGACGCCCGGAACCTGCGAAAGTCACGAAACGAACCTCTAGCCGAGGAGACACCCTTATTCTGTCGGGGCTTATCCTCCGGCAGCCGCCCGCCTTTAGATTCACCGAGGTCCTTGACCAACTTATCCAGATCGTCCCCGAATAACAGCCGGCCCTTAAAGGGGAGTTTGCTGAGGCGCGCTTTAGAGGAGCCGTCAGCAGCCCAATTGCGCAGCCAAATAGAACGGCGCGCCGCCACGACAGATGCCATGCTATTGGCCAATGTCCGAATCAAGTCATAGTGAACATCCGCCAAATAAGCGGACCCCGATTCCAAGCAGGCAATCTCCAACAAACCTTGTTGGTCTAGATGGGAATCTTGTCGCAAATGCTGAGCCCATCGCAAACACGCCCGAGAAACCCAGGCTCCAGAAATAGAGGTCTGCAAGGCCAAGGCATTAGTCTCAAAGGCCTGCTTCAACAAATTATCCACCTTTCTATCCTGGATATCCTTCAAGGCCGCGCTGTTCTCAACCGGAATCGTAGTTTTCTTGGTGACCGCCGAAACCGCAGCGTCAATTCGCGGAGAACGAAATCTCTCCTTATCCTTGTCCGCCAGAGGGTAAAGGCGATTCATCGTTCTGATACCCTTCAAGCCTGAATCAGGGTGATCCCACTCAGCTTGAATCATCTGATCCACCACTCTGTGAACTGGGAAGACCGTTTGAGAATCTCGAACCGCTTGAATGAGAGGATCTTCCAAAACCTCTTCCTCCCCGGGTACCCCGACCGACAAATTCAGGGCTTGGAGAGATTCTGTAATTAAGGGAATCAGTTCTTCTTTGCGAAAAACACGGATGATCCGAGCCTGTTCCTCAGGTTCCGGAATCTCCCCTTCTTCCAAATCCTCGAGTCTGTCCTTGGGATCTACATCAGACCAGTCCTGCTCTTGCCAGGCCAGCTCAGGGAGTTCCATGTCAGAAACGCGAGCACGCTTAGCTGCCTTAGGGATGTCCGCTCGCACTCCCTCCAGTCGGAGAGATGGCGGAGCCGAGGGAGCCATGCCCAGCTCAGAACCTTTTCCCAAGCGGCCCCTTTGGAAAGCTTGGTGCATAAGAAGCACGAACTCAGGAGAAAAATCCCCCCAGGCCATCTCGGTAGACCCCAAGGTCTGCAGACCCGCCTGCGTAGTAGAAGTAGATGGAAGAGAAGGCAAGATAGGCCCTGCAGCCAGTTCCTCCCCACTAGAAACTGGAGGGGCCACGGAATCCAAGTGAACACTGGACTCCATTGGTTGTTGCAGCTCTGGCGGATTGCAGGCACAGCCCTTGCAAACTCCTGCGTCAGAGATGGAGCCTTTGCGGGACCCACAAATCACGCACTGCGGCCGGCGAGACATGTGAAGAGAACCGCAACAGTTGGAAGAGATCCGCAACAGTGCAAAACTGTCAGGAGAGGAACACAGCCCAAAGTGTCACAGGACTGCAAATCCCAGCCCGTGCAATAAAGGCCCCCGTGTTCGTTTTTTTTTTTTTTTTTTTTACACACACCAACTCACAGCTAAAGAATTAGCAAAGTAAGCAAAGCTGTCTGAGTCAAGACGCCCTTTTCAAACGCGCCCTAGCACAGCCCCTGCAGAAAAAAGCGGGATCCGAAATAAAATGGCCGCCGGCACTCTGGAGAGCCGAAAAATAAAGAAAAAGAAAATCAAGGAAAATAAACAAAATCGCCGCGATCCAGCCGAGTAGAAAAACGGGCCACCTCAAAACGGGCGAAAAATAAAAACAGACTTACCCCGAAAGCAGGACAGAGCACGGCAACGGAGCTGAGCCCAAGAAGAAACAAGCTGTAATGGCCCCGTGGTGCGAGAGAACACCGACAGACAAGGAAGGGACCTGGGGTCCGTCGAGCATGAGAAAGTACTCCCAAGCTAGGAGGGGGCAATTGTGGCCAGATTCCTCCTCCGAACAGTCTTGGAGGGGAGATCATCAGCAACAGAAGTGCAGCCGACGTGCCGTTGCTCAACAGTAGGCAGACGGTCTGCACAATCTCGGCTCACTCCGATACAGAATCAGAATTTAAAGTTACAGACACTTAAACTGCAAGAAAAACAAAAAGTGCTACAAGGAGCAAGAAAAGGAAAACAAGTAAAAATTATCTAGTCCTAACACAGAAGTGAGTCCACAAAAGGCTCACACCGCCTCCTGCTGCAAGGAGACTGGACACACTGGGGGCTGATGGGAGCTCCAGTAGTATACATCTCCATAGGGAAAGGATTTGATTGGTCCAGTCTCCTTGCTGCAGGAGGAGGTGCACTACCCTGATGTGGAGGACTAAACTGGAGGACCGCTCAGGAACACATCCTATGTTAAACACAATTTGCTGACAGAGATTCATCATAGCAACCTTTCTGATATCTGTGGAATGTGGTTCAGTGTTTGTTCCAGACAGTGTATACCACCCCGGGGAGTGACCCCAACCGTATTGAGTACCATAGCAAAGCCTGCACTGTGCCCAGGACTGGTGTGGCGGCCAGGGCTGCCAACCACCTCTATCCATGCACAATGCTGAAATAGGTGTGGGAGTAGGTGTATGTTTACCCAGTGTGTTGTGGCTGCCTACACCTTACTGAGCCCACAATGCTTGCACTGTTTCCAGTGTTAGCCTGCCAATGTGCATAATGAGAAGCAAGGTACTATGGGTATGGCCCGGACAGGGCGGCCTGGGCAGGATGCATCTGCACAGGGCATAGGGCAATGGCTGGGACATTGTAGTGCCCGACCACCACCTGCATGGACAGAGTGGCCACAGCATGTCATGCTGTGAGGTCACTCTCACCCTGACTGAGCAGTGACCATGGCATGGCTTGGTTACCCCATAGTGTTATACAGTATTTCTTTTAGGTGATATCTATGGGTTCCCTGTTGTGGAGCCCAATCACTGACATACTTGCTTGATGTGTGTGCTCACATCCCATTTTTGGGTGCACACAGTTCCTCCAGGAACATGCACTATGTACTAGCTAGCAGACTGTCTGCAGTTAGCATGTGTATGGCTGGAGCACCTTGCAGGGTGAAGACTGAGAGTGACCACTGCTGGTCAATGTCAGATGGTGGTGGGGGGCATCTGAGTGTATACAGGCCTACTGCCTGTCTGCCAGTGCCCTGTGTGATACAAACAGATCTACATGCAGTGCTTTGGAGGGCCCCCTCTCCCCTGCAGGACCGGGGTAGCTGGTCCCACAGCCCTTCATCATGTCCCTCCACTGCCGCCATTGCAAAGATGTAGAGTGTGGAGCTGTTGGTGGCAGATCCTGTCCCCCCACCCTGGCCCTGAGAGGGCGGGTCTGTAGGCGCTGCCCCCAATCCACATGTGGGTCCAGACACCCCCCCCTGCCCTATAGGGCGCAGTAGGTGATGGCAATGAGGTGAGGATGTTTCTGCTGGCAGCACAGATTGTAGAAATGTGCAGACTGTTACATGCAGCAAAAGAGATTGCCCCAGAAAGCCATATCAGATGAGACCCCTGAGGGATCAAACTCATGAGCTCTGGCTTGTTGGTCATTGTATTAGCCAGTAGGCTACAGCTCTATACACATTTTTGGTGCTAACCTGACCAGGAGCTGCCTGACTGGTCACCTCTCCGCACACCCTTCCATCTCTTCACCTTACACCACAGTATGCCCTCGATGCAGCCTATCCGTCGCATATTAGCTGTTACATATGGCTTTTTCTTTGTACTGTCCATGTCGGCTGGGGGGATTAGCATTACTGTTGTTGTTCTGATGTGGTCCATGTCTGTCTGTAGGTTCATGTCTCACATGCTCGTTTTCCGTTCTGTTCCCGATTTTGCCCTGCTCCACAGAGCATCCCCTGCCGCCCATTGGGTTTAGCATGCAAAAGAGCAAAGAAGCTATGTCCACTGCATAATATTTCATTGTGCGTGTGTGCATGTGTTTATATGTGGCTGTCGTCCCAATTACTGACTGTGATATGAGCTGTACACACCGGTTCTGCCTGTGCATTGCATCTTCGTGACTGTTGGGGTTGCCCTATCCTGGCAGCCAGCTGTGTTTTGGTGTGGTGCCCTCCAGTGTTCTTGTATGCAGCCTTTGCTGTGATACTCATGTTGGTGTTGTAGCCTACCGGTTTGTGCATTGCCATTTGTGTTACTGGTCATGGGTTCGATTCCTCTCTGTTCTAATTATATTATGCCTCTCGTCCACACGTACTTTGCATTCCTGTTACAGTCCTATCTGTGACGATCTGTGCTGCTGGCACATTATACCCTCATCACTGTTGCCAAACATCCTTCTGTCAGTCTATCTGTGTCTGCAAGCTCTGGGCGTCCTGCCCTACTGTGCAGGCTGCTACCCCATGTCCTGCACTGGCACACTTTTCTGCATTGCGGCTCTTCATGCTTGCTTCTCCTGTGTCTGCTCTGCATGGCACTGCTCTCCTCTGTCCTCCTGTCATTGCACTTATCCTGCCACCTCTACCTCCTCTGGTGGACACGTATCCCCATCCTCTGCCACACACTGTCATTGTTGCACTGTACATTACCATCACCCTGTACATTGGTACAGCTGCCCCCGATATGTTTGTCCACTTTACCTGCTGCCACATGGGCTGCACACAGATTTGGCTGGTCCATGAGCTCCGTCATCTACTTCCTTCCATCACTTGTTCATTGCCTTTCCTTGGTGCTCTGTGCAGTGTTATGGTTACATCTGTGTTTGAGCCATACATTTCATGCTTGTGACCCTGGGGCACCTTTGTGCCCCTGGGCACCATCTCTTGTGTCACCTTAGCATCCCGGGGCATATTTCGCAGCACCTTAGGTTTGGCCAGCTTATGGGGCGCCTTATATGCTGCCTTGGAGGGTGCCAATCTTTCCTGCCGTCCTCTGGGGCACATTATGACCTGCCTTGGATGACGTGGTGCTTTATGATGTGCCTTATGGTGCACCCTAAAAGGTGCATTAAGTTGCGGCACTGGGGTGAGGCTTTTTTGGCTGGCAGTGCAGATTGTTGGGATGTGTCTGACTGTTACATGCAGGAAAAGGGATTGCCTCAGACAGCCTTTTAACTGAGCCCACTGAGGGATCGAACTCATGACCAATGTATCAGCAGTCAATGTATTAACCAGTGTGTTACACCTCTGTTGCTGTGATTGCAGGTCAGCGCGCCTAATTAAGGCTAACGCGCGTTAACGTGCCACGGCTCCCTCTATCGCGCGATAACCCGATATGCTACCTTAAGACCGGAACGCCCACTACCTTATATGGCATTCGTCACAGTAAGACTGCAACTAACGCCGGTAACATTAAGACGGTTTAGTAAACATACCCCTATGATTTCCATACTCTGGGCGCATCACACAAAAAAAAATAAAAAAGGAGAAAGACCTCATGCTTGGCAAGACTGAAGGTCAATGCAAAAGAAACTGGCAATATAATGGATTGATACAACAGCAGCAGCTATGGATGCCATTATATCTACAATTAACCATCCGACTGGAGAGTTGCTGTGAGTCAAGATTGACTCGATGGTACTTAACAGGTTTCGTGAATTATGAAACATGGAAACAAAGTGCAAAAGATTATGAACCTGCTAGACAAAAGTGAATCAGATTGCTCTTTGTGAAATGCTGATATTACAAGAAATGTAGGTGTCTGTGCTTAGCTTTGGTGACTTTGAAGAAGAATCTAACTATAGTGGTTTCTTTTTAATTATTCTCCGATGAATACTATTTTCCATTCAATTTTATCCTGATGGCTAATGCATAAACCATCACATCAGCTGCAGTGAGAGAAACCTGCATTTCTTTAGATATAAACCTGGGGCTCTTTGTGACTGGGCTCCTTGACATAGCACTGAAATCTTCAGCTTTTTCTATTTGTGCATCATCTGTCTGACAGTGCATGGATGCAGCTCAAAATTTAGAAATGTATAACCCTGGCCAGATCGATGTGCATCAATTACTCTGTTTCATAATTCCTCTGAAATTTCTTTTCATCATGGCACGAGGAGTTTCCACTAATTTAGAGTGAAGATAAAACTCAAAACCTTTTGGATGTTTAACAGACAGGAATCACAAACTCAGTCATATAGATTTATATTGTAGGGTGGTTTACTTGTCACCAGCTTATTTAAATACTCAATTCTATTTAGCCAATTAACTGTGCTAAGGAAAGTAGAGGGTTCATTTACTGTTTAACACATATATTCAAATTAGTCTTATTGTTCCTAATTTGTACATTATTGTGTCTCAGGAAACATGCGAAGACCCATTTTGCAAAGGGCTTTGAGATAGAAATTGGGATTTCCAAGTTGGGGCATTCACAGTTCTCCCAGTATTTTACAAATGGCTCTGCTGAGCACAAAGCCTTTTGAAAAATACATACAAGGATGCTCACAAGTACAAGTGTATTAGTCAGCATGTACATGGCAGCATCAAATTCAAAAACCTACACTTACGGAAAAAAAGCTGCATCAAATGCAGCTTTTATGGATAAGTGCCGGTGATTATATGTGAAAATGCCAGCAATATATACAAAAGTCATATTCCAGACAATTATATTCTGAGGTGCATCCAATTAAGGAGCAAAACCCTGAAAAATAATCAAAATCAATTACCTGTAGCAGGTGTTCTCCATGGACAGTAGGATTCAAGTCCTTACCAGGGCCAACCTCAGAGATGATTCAAGGTTTTGCTTCTGTAAGCAAACCTTAAGTCTTGTGTGTCCCCTGGCTGTCAGAATCTATTTTTTAGCTCTGAATGCTCTTCATTTTGCCACCTCCCAGAAGCTGCTGCCCTAGGCGACCACCTGGTTTGCCTAATGGTTGGGCTAGCCCGGGTCCTTACTGATGTGTAGTATCACAAATGGAGCCTGGCGTGGAAAGTTTTGTCAAGCTTAGTACAGTTCTATAAACTTTTGAGAAGCCTCAGCATGCATGCATGATGCTTCCCAAATGCCACTATCGTGCAGGGACCTCCTCAGTCTTTATTAAAATGAGTAGAATAAAACTCCTTGAAGAGAAGTGTAGGTATATCAGAACTTGCATCCTGTTGTCCACAGAGAAAGCACAGTTACTTACCTGTAACAGGTGATCTCTGGGAACAGCAGGAATAAGTCTTCACATATGGGTATGTTGGTACCAACGGAGTCTGCGCGGGAACGCTCACCAGCGTCCAATCAGAACGCTTTTGGAAGCATCCCAACACGCCTGCGTGCTGCCTTCCCGCCTTTCCCAACTGCCTCTCCTCAGTTAAGTTTTAAAGCTGAGGCAAAGAGAGAGAGAGCAAGAAAGGGAAAGATAGAGGTAGAGAAATGCAACTCCTAGGGGAGGTGGGTGGGTTGTGAAGACTTATTCCTGCTGTTCCCAGAGATCACCTGTTACAGGTAAGTAACTGTGCTATCTCCAGGAACAAGCAGGAATGAGTCTTCATATATGGGGACTCCCAAGCTGAGATGCCCAGAGGGAGTCCTAGCATGTTGCGAGTCTAGAAAGAGCCATGCTATTCCTCAGGACCTCAGGCATCCTGGGGATGGAGGGTAGAAGTTGAATACAGAAAAGGAGCTGTGGAACAGCTGGCCTAGAACAGGGCTTCTAAAGGGGAAGACCCTGTATAAAGGGCATTTAGTAGTAAAATATTGTAATATGGGCCTCCCTTGTTGGCATTGCAAAAGTCTACTGAGGTTCATATGGATCTGTTAGAAGAGCCAGTGAAGAACCCCAAGGAGTACCTCACTGAGAAGTAGAGGTAATAAAAGTAGAAAAAAACAAGTGGAGGTCAGAACCCTTCAGGGTGAGAAATAGCCCCAGGGGAAAACTGGAGTAGTATAAGAGGTAGAGCTTCACCGGAAGACACAGAAGGTACTACTAGAGAAAGCTTAAGCTGTCCTGGTCCAAAAACAGTACAAACATAGGACCAAAAGAAAAAATGAGTCTGACCCAACTGGACTGGCAATGGAATCAGTCCATGTAGGAGAGAAAGGGTATGGAGACCCTTGTATTTGATAAGAAAGTAAGGACAGACTTAGGAAGCGCTAAGCTTTAGATTAATTGAAGCTCCGCAATGTCTTTCCTAAACGGGGTCAATTAGGAAAGAAAAAGGTACATGGAGAGCTCCAGGGGTACCTAACCCTAAAAGGTTATGGTAAGGAAAAATCTGTTAATTACCACAGGAAGTGGTTATATGTGTAGAACCCTAAGTATGCTGTCACAGCATTGATAGGGGTAGTGCCCATCTGTTAGGATCATATAGGAATGTATGAATATCTGAACCTAAACAGACAGATAGATAAGTATGTGGATACATATCTACCTAAAAAATATATCTCACCATATATCTATATCTATATATAAATATATACACATATAGGGTATATATGCATATATATAAAGAGAGATATGTATGGGCAGAAGATACACAGATATATATATATATACATACATATATGAATATGTAGGCATATAGACACATGTCTCCAGGTATGTGGATGGAGAAATGTCTATAGAACCAGATCCCCCCTAGGGATATGGGGAGAGGGAAAGATTCCTCTATTAGCAAGAAGGTTGATACCTGCTTGAATAGATGCATAGAGAATCCTCTTTCCCTGGTTATGACTGGCAGAGTCAGAGGAGAGGTCTCCCTGACAAGAAGGAGTCTAGATTCCTTTCAGAATTTGGACTCTTGAATAACCAGGATGGCCTACGTGAAAAATGCAGAGGATAACTTCAGTCTGCAGGCAGCAAGTCCAGATCTCTCCAGAACTGCAGTATGGAGAATGGATAGAGGACGCCAATGGAGGAAGATACCATAGTGACCCACCTATGAGGGCAAGATGGGTATCAGGCGTCCTTTAGCTGCCACTGAAAGAAAATTATCTCTGACGAGAAGACCAAAGGAGATATGGGCCAAGCTAGGGAAATGGCCATTCTTTAGGTTTTCAAGTGATGAAAGGCCTGAGTCTTATGTCTCAAAAGAGATTTAAGATGAGATGGTAAGGGTAGGGAATACCTGCCAGTCATGAAAACATGACTGGGGAAATCCCTCCTAACCATCTGAGGTTATCTGCTAGTCAAAATACTAATGCTCTCTAGCAAGGGCCCATAGTGCAAAGCTACTTTGTAGAGTTGTAGAGAACATGCTGCAGGTTGGTTAGAAGAAAAAAATGGCTGTGTAAAGCCAGTGGGTAACAAACTATTCTGCCAAGGACAAGGGGGCGAAAAATAGAAGTTAACCAACCGGTCTGTGATAATAGGGTTTTCCAAACGAGGTTGATAACCTGTTTGGGGTTTAGCACTGAGGCTAGAAGAGTTGCTAGTGGAGGGGGACCCCTGGTTGTGTGGTGAACAGAACCAGTGGCCTAACCACTAGGAATTGCTGTATCTGCAGCAAGTACCAGGGCAGCGGAAGGAAATTTCTTTTGCTCTTTTAGATTGGGAAAAAGAAACAACAGACATAGTAGGACTTGCTATTGTCTGATGAGCTGCCCTAAGGTAATAAAGGGGGAGATAACTCTGGAAGGGAGAATCCCCTTGTGGAACAGGTAGAGGACAATAGGGGCTTACCAGTGTAAGAGAGCCACTCTTACAAATCAAATGTTGTAGTAAGAGGGAGGTAAGACAGAGTTGAAGGAGACCGACTATGCAGGAAGTCTCTGAAAGGTAAGATGATACATGCCAGTACAGGGAAACAACTGTCTTATTGATAGTTGTCACTTCTCTTTTCCCCAAAGAAGAAAAGAAAACCTGTTAAGTATGGGCATGATCATCATAAAGACTTAGAGTAAAAGAAAAGATGTCTCATGAAGAGATATCTAGAAAAGGTTAGGATAAAATTAGTGCAGATACTTCAAGTGAAAAGAAGCAGACTGCCACTCTAACCACCAACCAAGAGGGGTAATGATGATCTATTTGAAACCCTGCGACTGCTGGGTTTGCTGACCCTGTTGAGGTTGTGGTTTCTTCAGACTAGGGCGATGTTTCCCTTGTTTGGGAACATCTGTATGATGGGCAGAAAATGGATAAAACTTTTTCCCCCTAGGGGAAGAAAGTTTGGTAGGACATTTCCTACCAACTGGGAAAGAGGAAGGCGTAGAACAGCCTCTGGAAACAGGAATGTCAGTGGCTAACTGAGCAATTTGGAATAAAGACTCCTTGTTAAAGAGATTTTCTCCAGTGCAAGGAGTATTTCCCAGTCTTTCTTGTGCCCATTTGTCCAAGTCTGAAGCCTGGAGCCAGGCTTTACGTCGTGCCCCTATAGCTATAGCAGAAGGTCTGCTAACAGACTCAAAGGAGTCTAGGGAAGCACGAGTAAGGAACCTAGAGATATTTTGAGCATGACTAACCAGTAAGGAATAGTCTGCACTTTTGGGCTCTTGAAGAAACGGAGTCAAAAACAGTAATTTTTTTGTGACCTCTTCAAGAGATAAACCCATATAGAAAATATATGAGAGAATTCTTGCTGAAAGCATGGATGCCTGGAAGGTCTGGCGTCCAAAGGCATCTAAAGTCCTAGACTCACGACCTGGCGGATAAGAAGAATGCTTTTTAGTACTCTTCACCCGCCTCATTGCTGATTCTACAACAATGGAATGATGAGGAAGTTGAGTCTAATGAAAACCTGGAGAGGGGGGCACCTGATATAGAAGATCAGTTGCCCTGGAAGGTGGGGGTACCGTTAAAGGAGCTTCCCACATTCATAGAAGGAGATCCTGCAAGGAATGATGCAAAGGAAACATGATGTTCTCCTTTGCTCTTCCAGAAATATACAGGGATTCTGTATTCCCTTGTGTAGGATCCTGTCCAGGTATAGAAATGGCAAGTGATTTTGCCATATCCAGGAGAAAAGCTTGAAAAGAAAAATCCCCAGAGGGAAATTCTTTTGGACAGGCTAGATCTGCTGAAAAACTAGCATTGGCACCGAGGGATCTATCCAACTTTATAGGAATATAAGATCCTGAATGGTGGTCCTTAGAGGATGGTCGCCGGTACCACAGGAGGTCGGAACCAGCAACAGTCGGTAGCACATCGTCCATGCTAGGGATTGATTCCAAACTCGGTATCGAGGGAAGCGAGCCTGATGAAAGAAGCATGGAAGGCACCGACAGCAATGGTAATGTGGATACCGGTACCGAGTCCGGTACCATATCTGATACCAGTGGATGAAGGCCAGCCGGTGACAACTCTAACAGTATCGAAGAAACCGAGAGTGCCAGACATGGATCATCGGAACCGTGCCTTCGGTACCGTCTGGTGTCGGTACCAAGGCGAGTCGGTACCCAGTCCTCCAGACTGGAGATCGATTCCAGCCTCGGCATCGAAGGAAGCGAGTCTATCGATGCACATCTGGAAGGTACCGACATCGGTACTAGTATCGGTACCGTGATCGATACCGATACTGGAAGGTCGGTCTGCAGCGTATCCAACGGCCCCGAAGGTACTGAGGACGCCAGACTATGATCCTTGGTGAGGAATGTTTCATCCAACACCATTGCCGATGCCGGGGTATCGGTACCGCTCGAAGCGGATGCCACCACCGAGCATGGCTCAGGTATGTTCTGTGAGGGGTGAACCTCAGGAACAACCTGAAACCCCACACAGGGTTTGGAGACCGAAGACTCCCACCGGGGTTTTAAAGCCAGTGTGTTCTCGAGGGCAAGGCCAGAGGCATCTCTATGCTGTGCATGAGAGCTACCACTCGAGGACTGGCTAGTTTTAAAAGACTGTTTTTGGGTTACCTGATCCCGTGTAGAAGAAGAAGTGGTCGGTGCCCTGAAGTTGGATGGGGACCGCGTATCGAGGGGAACTCGATGCTGAAGACTTCTTCCCACATTACTATTGCAGGAGGGACACTCCTGAGGAAAATGGTCAGGACCCAAACAGGATAGACACCAATTGTGAGTGTCTAAAATTAATTTTGTACCGCCAGTTTGTACATTTCTTGGGAATAGTGGCTGGCGGTTCCATAAAGGAAAGTGAGTAGGCCTAGCAGGCCTAAGAAAACCGTGAGGCACTAACAAGGAAAAGTATTCCTTAAAAAGGAAAAATTTACAAGAAAAAAGAAAAGAAACACCGGCGGTACCGGTGGCATCGGGGAAGGCAGCTGCGACCACAAGAAAAATAAAAGAAGAATTTTCTGCGGTGACAGGAGGACGTCCTTCCGGCTCCGCGGAAAAACGAAAACTGAGGAGAGGTAGTTGGGAAAGGCGGTAAGGCAGCACGCAGGCGTGCTGGGATGCTTCCAAAAGCGTTCTGATTGGACGCTGGGGAGCGTTCCCACGCAGACTCCGTCGGTACCGACGTACCCATATGTGAAGACTCATTCCTGCTTGTTCCTGGAGATTACCTGATACAGGCAAGCAATTTTGATTACCTTTGTTTTCTATGAAGACAAACAAGATGACAAGCCCTCACGTATCCGTCCTTCTCCATGGAACTTTATACTACTTAAACTTTAATAAGGACTGAAGAGGTCCTTACATGACAGCAGCAGGCAGAAAGCCATGCACAGTGAGGCTTTTCAAAAACTTCTAAAACTGTACTAAACTGGAGAAGCTTTTCCCATGCCAGATTCTATCTGTGACATCACCCATTTGTGAGGGCCTACATCCTGCAATCCAGGGAGAACAAATGCTACGGGTAAATAACTTGGTTTTCTTTTTAATCTCCAAACAATGATAGGAAACCTCCTATTGTATCTCCTGGTTCCTTTTTAGAGGTAAATAAAGATCATTATCACCAGCACAGAAGCAAAACTGCATACCATCCTCCCCAACGAAGAGTATCAAAGGTGACAAAAATATATGAAATAAAGGGAAAGGTGACAAAGGCAAGCCATAAGGCAATTCCCATGATCTGTCATCTGACTCTCAAAGCTTCCACATTGCTTCATGCCCTCCAAAATGACTTTAACTATCACCAAGCATTACCAACAACACAAAGGCTCTACTAATATACTATGTTCCACTAATAAACTATGGCCCACCAAGCTATATGCCGCAGCTATGGCTAGTACTAAAAATAAATAATCATTCCTATCCAAATCTCACTGTAGTTCATCCAAGTAAGGCAATGTCAATCTCTGCATCAAGATGATTGTACGCATGGATTCCTGAGCTTCCTTCCTGAGATGATTTCTTGATCAACCAATCATCCAGACTGGGAGTGCATGTGTTTCCAGGTCTGCAATAATATGCCTCAACTGCAGTACTGGTAGTGGTATTTCTATATTACACATTTGAGATAAAGATATATCCAAATTTGAGCTACAGTTAAGTGGATGTAAGCAGATTTCAGGTCCTTATTTTATTCGAACTTTACTTTTATTGAAAAAGGAAAGCAATTTTTTAAATGTCACAATTACTACCATCCCCAATACAATGCTTCAGCAATCATCAATAAGCTCCCATTATCTTTCTTCCCCTCCCCCTCAGCGAATTACTGCACATAGTTTTTACAAATGGAGCCCAAATCCTCTCAAATTTGCCCATCTTATTTTGTCTAAGGGCTGTCAATCTTTCCATAGTATAAATGCTATGCATGCGAGCTTTCCAAGAGACAGCTGTTGGTGTACATGTTGCTTTCCAATGCAAGGCCACATCACTCCGCGCAGCCATCATAAAACCTGAATAAATTTACCTTTATCCCCAGTCCACTCCTAACAGAATGTTTTCCAGCCCCCAGTCCACATCGGAATCCACTAGTCCCTGAACTTCACACCTTACGGTCCTCCAATAATCCTTTACATGAGGACAGCAAACAAAAGTTACAGAACAGTAATAATAATGGGTGATTTCAATTACCCCGGTATTGACTGGGTCAGTGTCACGGCAGGACATGCTAGGGAGATAATATTTATAGATGAAATAAATGACTGCTTCTTGGAGCAGCTGGTTCATGAACCGACCAGAGGGGAAGCCATTTTGGACTTAATCCTTAGTGGAACACCATATCTGTGCAAGAGATAAGGGTGTTGGGGTCACGTGGCAATGGTGATCATAGCATGATCACGTTTGATTTAATTAATGGAGGAGGGATGGTAAGGAAATCCACAGTACTACCTTTTAACTTTCAAAAGGGAGAATATGATAAAATGAGGAAAATAGATAAGAAAAAACTAAAAGGAGCAGTTGCAAAGGTTAAAGACTTACATCAAGCTTGGGTGTTGTTAAAAAATACTATCTTGGAAGCCCAGACCAGCTGTATTCCACGCTTTAAGAAAAGTGGAAGGAAGTCCAAAAAAACTGCCAGCATGGTTTAAAGGGGAGGTCAGAGAGGCTGTTGTTGCCAAAAAAGCATCTTTCAGGAAATGATAACGAGCCAAATGACAAAAACGGGAAACAGCACAAGCACTGGCAAGTTAAATGCAAGGCATTGATAAGGCAGGCAAAGAGACAATTTGAGAAGAAACTTGCTGTGGAAGCAAAAACGCATAATAAAGACTTTTTCAAGTACATTCGTAGCAAAAAACCTGTGAGAGAGTCAGTTGGACCATTAGATGATAGAGAGATAAAAGGGGCAGAAAGAGGGGACAAGGCTATAGCGGAGAGACTGAATGAATTCTTTGCTTCGGTCTTTACTGAAGAAGATGTAGGGATGTTATCCATGATTGAAGTGGTATTTAAAGGTGATAGTGCAGAAGAAATGAAAGAAATATCGATACGGTAGGAAGATGTATTGCAACTATTTGATAAACTGGAGAGTAGCAAATCACCTGGACCGGATGGTATACATCCAAGGGTGTTGAAAGAACTGAAATATGAGATTGTAGATCTGCTATTAATAATCTGTGAACTATCATAAAAATCATCTGTAATACCTGAAGATTAGAGGATCGCCAATTTAATGCCAATTTTTAAAAAGGGTTCCAGGGGTGATCCGGGAAACTACAGACCAGTGAGCCTGATGTCAGTACCGTGAAAAATGGTAGAAACCATCATAAAGAACAAAATTACTCAGAATGTAAAGCACAGTTACTTACCTGTAACAGGTGATCTCTGGGAACAGCAGGAATTAGTCATCACATATGGGTATGTCGGCACCGACGGAGCCCGCGCGGGAAAGCTCCCCAGCTTTTCAGATTAAAAGCTTTTGGGGCCTCCCACTGCACATGCGCGCTGCCTTCCCGCCTTCCTGACCAGCTCTCGTCAGTTCGAGTTTAAAGCTGAGACAATAGAGAGAGAGGACAGGAAGATAGATAGATAGAGATACAACTCCTAGGGGAGGTGGGTGGGTTGTGATGACTAATTCCTGCTGTTCCCAGAGATCACCTGTTACAGGTAAGTAACTGTGCTATCTCCAGGAACAAGCAGGAATACGTCATCACATATGGGGACTCCCTAGCTAAGATGCCTGGGAGATCCCCCTCCAAGGGTAAACCATCTTCGCATGGATCTCAGGCATCCATCCAGGGAAGGTGGGCAGGAGTTGTTTAAGTATGGAACAGGTGTTTGAGGACAGCCTGACCAAACAAGGCACCCCGGCGGGAGTCCTTGTCCAAGCAGTAATGGGCTGTGAAGGTATGAACCGAGGCCCAAGTGGCTGCTCGACAGATCTGATCTATGGACACAGAGTGAAGATGAGCCATAGAAGTGGCCATGGCCCTCACATTGTGAGCTGTGACATGGCCCTCCATAGAAATGTTCTTACTCTGGTAAGCAAAAGAAATACACTGAGCGATCCAATTGGAAAGTGTACGCTTGGTGACTGGAAGTCCCAAATGAGAAGGATCAAAAGCCACGAAAAGTTGGGAAGACTTTCGATGTGGTTGAGTCCTGTTGAGGTAAAAGGCAAGAGCTCTTTTACAATCCAGAGTATGAAGGTTCCTCTCTGCACTGGATGCATGAGGAGCAGGGAAAAAGACAGGTAGATATATCTCTTGATTAAGATGAAAAGGCGAGACCACTTTGGGCATAAAGTGGGGATTCGTCCTAAGGACCACCTTATCATGATGAAACCTAGTATAAGGTGGATGAGCCACTAAAGCCTGCAGTTCACTGATGCGGCGAGCCGAAGTGACTGCAATAAGGAAAACAACCTTCCAGGAAAGAAATTTGAAGGAGGTAGAGTCCAAAGGCTCAAAAGGTGGCTTCATAAGCTGACCTAGAACGAGGTTCAAATCCCATGCTACCGGAGGAGGTCGGATGGGAGGTTTAGTTAGAGTCAGGCCTCTCATGAAACGTGCAACAAGAGGATGAGAGGAGACAGGTTGTCCATTTATAGGTTTTAAGGATGCTGCAATAGCACTCAAATGGACCCTTACTGAATTCGTCTTAAGGCCTGCATTTGAAAGATGCAGGAGATAGTCCAAGAGGGAATTCAAAGGAAGTGCTAGAGGGTCAAGACCCTGCTGAGCACACCAAATGGAAAAACGTTTCCATTTGAAAGCATAAGAACGCCTCGTGGAAGGTTTCCTAGAGGCATGAAGGATATCTGTCACAGGTTGAGAAAGATTAAAGTCTTGAAGACTTAGGCCTTCAGTAACCAAGCTCTGAGATGTAGGGATTTGGGGTTTGGGTGCCACAAAGTCCCCTCCTCCTGAGACAGAAGGTCTGGCGCAGCTCCCAGGTCCAGGGAGGATCCCTGGGAGAGATGCAGAAGTAGAGGGAACCACACCTGGCGTGGCCAGCGGGGAGCTATGAGGATCATAGTCCCGTGATCCCTCTGGAGCTTGAACAGAGTCTTGGATATTAGAGGAGTGGGTGGAAAGGCATAGAGGAATTCCTGACCCCAATGCAGGAGGAAGGCATCGTGGGCCTGAGCTCCCTGACACTGAGTTCTGGAACAGAACCGGGGAAGTTTGGCATTCCACGGACTTGCAAAGAGGTCTATGTCCGGGGTCCCCCATTCCTGAAAGATTCTGCGTATCTGGTCCATATGTAGGGACCATTCGTGTGGAAGCAGAACTCGACTGAGTCTGTCTGCACGAGAGTTTTGAACTCCTGGAAGATACACTGCAAGAAGGTGAATTTGATGCTCTCTGGCGAAGGCCCATATTCTGAGAGCTTCGTTGCAAAGCGACAGAGAGCCTGTCCCTCCTTGTTTGTTTATATAGAACATGGCTACCTGATTGTCTGTCTGAACTAGGACAGTCAGGTTGACAAGGAGGGTATAGAAGACCTTGAGGGCAAGGTAAATCGCTCGCAGTTCCAGGAGGTTGATATGAAGGGTGGCCTCCTGTGGAGACCAAGTGCCCTGAGTGGAGAGGTTCTGAAGATGAGCTCCCCACCCTGTTTGGGAGGCATCTGTTGTGAGGGTTGCTTGGGGCAACAAAGGTTGGAAGGGGGCCCCCAACAACAGATTCTTGGTGGATGTCCACCATTGGAGGGACCAAAATAGACGGCTTGAGGTGAGTATTTGGTCGGAGAGCGCTCCAGATGCTTGAGTCCACTGGGTGGCCAAGGTCCATTGAGCTGCTCTCATATGCAGACGAGCGTAGGGCACCACATGTACCGTGGAGGCCATGTGGCCCAGAAGTCGCAGCATTTCCCGGGCTGTCAAATGACTGCTGGACTGAGCTTGGGAGGCCAAACTCAGCAGGCGTTGGGCCCTGACCTGAGGCAGGTAGGCCCTTGCAGTGATGGTGTCTAACTGGGCCCCTATGAACTCGAGAGACTGAGTAGGGATTAGTTGAGACTTGGGAAGGTTTACTACCAGTCCCAGATACTGCAGAAGACGCCTTGTGCGGTCCAGGGAAATTTGGGCCTGGGACTGAGAGGGAGCTCGGATGAGCCAGTCGTCCAGGTATGGGAATATGAAAATTCCCAGGCCTCTTAGAAAGGCAGCTACGACTGCCATGCATTTGGTGAACACTCTTGGAGCAGAGGCTAGACCGAAGGGGAGTACTCTGTACTGGAAATGTTTTCCCTGAAACAGAAATCGAAGGTATTTTCTGTGGGATGGGTGGATGAGTATGTGTGTATACGCATCCTTTAGGTCTAGAGAACAAAGCCAATCCTGACTCTGAAGGTATGGAAGGAGAATGCCCAGAGAAAGCATTTTGAATTTCTCCTTGAAAAGAAATTTGTTCAATTCTCTCAGATCCAGAATTGGTCTGAAGCCCTCTGTCTTCTTTGGTATTAGAAAATAAGGGGAGTAGAATCCCGTCCCCTGTTGAAGAAGAGGGACCTCCTCTATTGCCCCCTGGGCAAGGAGGGAGGAGACTTCCTGACCCAAGAGGGCCAGGAGAGATGGGGGAGAATTGAACTGCCTCACCATAGTATAAGGAGGAAGGTCGGAAAAATGGAGTTTGTAACCCTCTCTGATGATAGAGAGGGTCCATTGCTCTGATGTAATTTGCTCCCATCTGGGAGCAAAGTGAGCTAACCTTCCGGGTATGGTGAGGGGCTCTGGTTGTTCTAGAGCCAGAAAAGTTAAGTTCTCTAGTGGCAAGTCAAAACCCCTGAGGGGGTGGAGCCTGCTGAGGCGTAGCAGACGCCGCAGGCTTTGACCTTGCCTGTTTAGGTTGCTGACATTTAGCAGCAAAACGAGGCTGAGAGGATTGTTGGCCAGTATTTGTAGAAAATCTGGACTTCTTGTAATAAGGCCTCTTAAAAGACTTCTTCTTGGCAGGAGTGGAGGTAGACTTAGAAAGTCTATCTAAGGTGGCATTTTCTGCATCCATTTGAGTGGCCTTAATTTGCCACTCCTCACCAAATAAGTTCTCACCTGTACAGGGCAGATTTCGTAAGCCATCTAGGACCCAAGGTTCTAGATCAGAAGCCTGGAGCCAAGCAAGACGTCGGGCTGCTATAGCAATGCCCGAAGCCCTACCAGCACCCTCAAAGGAATCAAAAGCTGCCCTGTTGGAGAACTTTGAAATATCCAAAAGGTGTTTCACTAAGGAAATGAACTGCTCCCTCTTATCCTCAGGGATAAAGGGGGCAAAATGCCGAACTTTTAGAGCGATTTCACTGAGAAACATGCCCATGTAAAGACTATAGGAATTAATCCTGGCTATAAGCATAGTAGCCTGGAAAGTTTTCCTGCCAAAAGAGTCTAGAGTCTTACATTCTCGCCCTGGAGGAGTAGAAGAGTGCCTTTTGGTACTCTTTATCTTCTTCATTGCAGACTTCACCACAATAGAATGGTGAGGCAACTGGGTTTTTTGGAAACCAGGAGAAGGGGGGACACGGTACATGGTGTCCAACCTGCGAGAAGAAGGAGACAATGTTAGAGGAGCCTCCCATAAGTCCATCAAGCGTTCTTGAAGGATTTCATGGATAGGCAGGGTGACTGCCTCTTTAGGAGACTTAGAGTATCCTAAAATATCCAGTTTCTTTGATCTGGGTTCCTTTTCAGAGGATGAAGCAATAGAAAGACCTTTAGCCATTTCTATGATGAAGTCCTGAAAGGACAAATCCTCTGGTGGAGACATTCTCCTGTTAGGAGAAGAAGGCTCCTCAGGAAGATCAAGGGAGAACTCATCAGAATCATCAGAGGAGTTAAAATCCTCTGAAGAAGCAGAGTATCCTCTATGTGCTTCCAACGCACGATACGCATACCGTTCGGTATCGACATCGGGCGTACCAGGTATGGGATCGGTACCGGGCAAAAGCCCGGATCCGGCATGCGGAACCGATCTGCGTTTGGAAGACGATGGCCTCGGTTCCGGTATGGAAGCCATTACCGGAACCGGACCTGGTACCGCTGGCTGCTGCGGTACCGAGGGCGTAGCAGCATTAATAAAAGCCAGAATGGCCTGCTGCATGACTTGGACAGTATTGCCCATAGACGCCACTGCTGCCTGGATGTCGGTACCGGTATGGGCCGGTACCCCAGAGCAGTACAACAGGTGATCTGTCGAGGCCGCGCCATCAATGTCAACCTGTGACCCCATGATTGCTTTGGAGGCCGGAGCCTCCCGCCGGGGTTTTTTGGCCTGGGCAGAATCCTCGAACTCAGAATTGAGAGCCTCTCGATCTTTAGAAAGAGATTTGCTTTTAGAGGATTTGCCCACTGGAGTTTTGGTTACCTGAGATCCATCCGGAGAGGAAGACCTGGATGATTGTGATGCTTCTGAAGGAAACAGCACATGGAACTTGTTGGCCCGGTTCTGCAATCCACGTTTCGACATCTGGGAGCAGGATGGGCAGTCCGGTATGGAATGGTCAGGTCCTAAACATTTAAGACACCATTCATGGGTGTCTGTAAGAGGAATGACAGCACTGCACTTGGTACACTTTTTAAAACCAGGAACTGGCTTCTCCATGAGGAGAATTTGTGTAGGCCTGAAGGCCTAACAAAGTACCAAGCTGTGCTGAAGAAAAGAAAAATATTATTATTTTTTTTTTTTAAAAGAAAGAAAGAGAGACCGGCAGTACCGGTTTCAGAATGGGGAAGGCAGGTACGCGGTCTAAAGAAAACAATAAAATCAACAATTTCTTCAGCGGTGACAGGAACACGACCTGCTGGCTCCGCGGAAAAAAAGAAAACTGACGAGAGCTGGTCAGGAAGGCGGGAAGGCAGCGCGCATGTGCAGTGGGAGGCCCCAAAAGCTTTTAATCTGAAAAGCTGGGGAGCTTTCCCGCGCGGGCTCCGTCGGTGCCGACGTACCCATATGTGATGACGTATTCCTGCTTGTTCCTGGAGATATAGTCATGGCCTAATGGGAGACAGTCAACATGGCTTTAGACAAGGAAGATCTTGTCTTACTAATCTATGTTTTTTTGAAGGTGTGAATAAACAGGTGGACAAAGGTGACTCGGTTGATATAGTGTATCTGGACTTTCAGAAAGCTTTTGACAAGGTCCCTCATCAGAGACTTTTGGCAAAACCAAAGAGTCATGGGATAGGAGGCAGTGTACTACTATGGATCAGGAACTGGTTAAAAGATAGAAAGCAGAGGGTAGGGCTAAATAGCCAATTTTCCCAATGGAGAAAGGTGAATAGTGGTGTACCCCAGGGATCTGTGCTGGGTCCGCTGCTTTTTGACATATTCATAAATGACCTGGAAAAGGGAATAACGAGTGAGGTTATCAAATTTGCAGATGACACAAAACTATTCAAAGTTGTTAAAACCCAAGAGGATTGTGGAAAATTGCAAGAGGATCTTGATAAATGGGCATCCAAATGGCAGAAGAAATTTAATGTGGACAAGTGCAAAGTTATGTACCTAGGAAAGAACAACCCAAACTATGGTTACACGATGCAAGATTCTACCATATTGGGAACCACCACCCAAGAAAAAGATTTAGGTGTCATCGTGGATAAAGCACAGTTACTTACCTGTAACAGGTGATCTCTGGGAACAGCAGGAATAAGTCTTCACATATGGGTACGCGCGAGGGATGCTCCCAAAAGCTTTCTGTGGATGCTGGGGAGCATTCCCGTGCAGGCTCCGTCGGTACCGACATACCCATATGTGAAGACTCATTCCTGCTTGTTCCTGGAGATCATGTTAAAACCCTCCACCCAGTGTGCAGCGGTGGCCAAGAGAGCAAATAGAATGCTAGGTATCATAAGGAAAGGAATGGAAAACAAAACAAAGGATATTATAATGCCTCTGCATCGTTCCATGGTGCGACCGCACCTTGAATATTGTGTGCAATTCTGGTCGCCGTTATCTTAAAAAAGATATAGCGTTATTAGAAAAGGTACAGAGAAGAGCCACCAAAATGGTAAAGGGATGGAAGGGTACTCCTATGAAGAGAGGCTAAAAAGGTTAGGGCTCTTCGACGTGGAAAAGAGACGGCTGAGGGGAGATATGATAGAGGTCTATAAATTAATGAATGGAATGGAACGGGTAAACGTAGATCGATTACTTATGCCATCAGAATATAAAAAGACTTGGGGACATGCAATGAAGTTACAGGATAACCTATTTAAGACTAATAAGAGAAATTTTTTTTCACTCAACGTGTAATCGAACTCTGGAATTTGTTACTGGAGGATGTAATAAAAGCTGTTAGTATAGCTGAGTTTAAAAAAGGTTTGGACAAGTTCCTGGAGGAAAGGTCCATAAACCATTATTAAAAGGGACCCAGGATATCACTGCTTGACCCAATACAAGCATTGAGGAACCTGTGTCTTTTGGGGAGACTGCTAGGTACTTAAGACCTAGATTGGCCACTGTTGGAAACAGGATACTGGGCTTGATGTACCTTGGTCTGACCCAGTATGGCATATCTTATGTTCTTAGTACCATCACATATAATGATACATGCCCATTTGCCCACAATCCCGCCAAAATGTCACAGGATACCACGGGATCATTTTATTAAGGCTTTCTCATGTCAAGTACCACCGAAATAACACTTTGTACCCATTTTCACCGTGACTGGCTGAGACCAGTTCTTTAATACGCTTAAACACTGCATCCCAGTGACGTTCTTCCCATGTCTGACCTATACCTTCCTCCGATTGTATTTGAAAATGGGCTTTGCCCTCCCTCGGCCTGCTCAACAATTTATTGATTCAAGATATAAAGAAACTCAAAGTCTGTAGGCCCCTGTGCCACTACATCATCCTATTGCTTCCCTCTCAACCAATGACGCGGCTGCAAATATTTCTAGTGCCCAGATCATATTGCTGTTGCAAATCTTCAAAGGAATCAGATTCTCCATTTGAGCAATGCTATAGCACAATCTTTAGTCCCGCCTGCTCCTATCGTTTAAACAATGGGTCTATCAACCTCGATACAAAGGCTGCATTATGCCTAATAGACTACAACAGGGGAAATGCTGTCTGCAGCTGTTTGCAACAGCCTACACTTCTCTACAGTTGCTCCACTTACATTACAAAGGGATTACCCACTTCCATCCCACGTCCCCCGTTCCATACCAAATACTGCATGGGGAGGGCCCGGACATAAAGGTTGCCAATTTGCACCCACTTACATTGATCTCAATCATGCCAGTACAGTATATTGGCCAACTGAGCGTCCACATAATAACAGTACAATGGGGCATTGCCAAACCGCCTTTAGCTCGGGGTTGATACAGCACTGCCCATGCTACTTTCAGCAGTCTCTTTTTCCAGATTATAAACAATTTCCATTGAACCTTCTCCAATACTCCATGGGGGGATGCTCACAGGCAAGGTCTGGAAGAAATATAGCAAATGTGGCAAAACCACCATTTTTAAACAAGCTATCCTTTCCTACCATGAAACTGGAAACTTCACCCAGCGATCTAGATCATCTGAAATTTCTTTGACAGGAGGAGGATAATTAAGTTGGTATAAGCGACTAGGGTCTGAGCTGATCTTAACCCCCAAATAAACCAACGATTTCTCCACCCACCGAAAGGGGAAAGAGCCACAGAACCTCTTCACTTCTTCATCCGTCAGAGAGATGTTCAAAGCTTCTGTCTTAGTGAAGTTAACCTGGAAGCCCGAGATCTGACCATACCTCTCACCTTCCTCCAATAGGGCCTACAAGGATCTCTGCGGACCCTAAAGAACCAGTAAGATGTAGTCAGCGAATAACGAGATCTTTTGGTGTTCGTCACCAATCTGGAGGCCCACCATATCGTCCTGCTCCTGATGTGCATTGCAAATGGCTCAACCGATAAGGCAAATAGAAGTCAGAAAAGGGGACATCCCTGCCTCACACCCCGCTCAAACCTAAAAACCCTGAATACCCACTGTTAACTTTCACAGCCACATAGGAATTCACTTATAAAGTCTGTATCCACCGTATAAACTGTGCCCCCATTCCAAACTTTCATAGTATCTCCCATAAATACTCCCACTCAATCCTGTCAAACGCTTTCTCAGAGTTGACCGCTAAAACCATGATTCCCTCCTGTTCTTGCCTGGCTGCCCAGATCAGATTCACCACATGCTTAATGTTAAATGCTGCTTGATGACCTTTGATAAATCCAGTTTGATCAGCATCTATTAAATACGGCATACAGCTGCTGAGCTTGTTCGCCAAAACCTTTGCAAAGATTTTTGCATCCAGATTAAGCAATAAAATAGGATGATATGAAGTGCAGCTAGTGGCATCTTTCCCTGGCTTCAGGAGAATGCCAATTTCCGCCTGCCCCATAGTAGAATGTAGGGAACCTCCCCCTAAAACTCCATTGAAGATCTCCACAAACATTGGTCCTAGGTAGCTGCTAAATTTTTTATATACTGCTGCGGTGAGGCCATCAAGCCAACCCTTTAATAACCCCCTGCACTTCTGCTATTCTAATGGGGGCATCCAACTGCTCGCAATCTTCCACTGACAGTACTGGTAACGTCACCGAGTCCGAATAGCCATTTAGCTCCTCTGGCATTCATGCCCCCTCCGTCATATACAGCTGCCGGTAAAACCTTTGAAACTCTTGCCGAACGGCCACATCTCCCATGGCCATCACCTCTGCTGAACTTTATCTACTGCTTGGTATGCTTGCCAGGCCTTTAAGCACCATGCCAAGACCTTTCCCAGTTTATTACTGTGCTCATAAAAGCGCTGTTTTGCTATATGTAGCTGGAAAGCTAAATCTTCAAGTTAGAGAATGCGCATGTGCATGTAAGCCTGCTTCAGTGCCTGTAGACCCTGTAGATTCCCTCTCTATATGCTCTTGTTCTAATTGGGCCACTCTCTGATACTCTCTGCTCCAACTGCTGTCCACTTTTGCTTCTTGCGCTGGGCACTCCACATCAAAAACCTACCTCAAAGATAGCCTTTAAAGGTGTCCCAAACTATGGGGGGAGTGACTGCTCCCCTGCCATTCCAGGCGAAAAATTCCCCAATGGACTTCTCAATAGAAGCCACAACTTCCAGTACTTGCAATAAGCTATTGTTCATTTGCTTGAAGCGACAGCCAGGTTGATGCCCACACCCCACCAGCTCTGCCCATACAGGCCCATGATCAGACCACATTATGGGCTCATATGTCCACTGTCTGGCTGCTGCACAGATATCCCTGCTGATCAGCAATAAATCAATGCTTGAGTAAGAATGATGTGTGGAGGAATAAAATGAATATGTCCGACCCCTGGGATTAGCCTCCCTCCATCCATCTATTAATTGCCATAATTGCATTAACCTCTTCAAGCTTCGTCTGTGAGCATTCTCAAGTCTCCTGCTATGACCATGAAGCCCTCTACAAATCCTGACAATTCCAGCTCAAGTCTATCAAAAAGCCTCCCTGGCCTTGATTTGGCGCATATACACATACTACAGTAATTACCTTAGTCCTTATTAGAGCTTTCATAGACACATACCTACCATCCACATCATAGGCTGGCTTTACTTATGTATTTCTTTATTGTATTTATATACCGCCTTTCAGCAGGAATCTTACATATTAACATCTTGCAAACTGGTTTTAACATATAACAAGGTATTTGGAACATTAACATCTAAACAGTGCCATGTGAGAAGGGAACTTATTTATATTGATTGCCATATGAGAATTTAACTTACAGTATATACATAGTAACATAGTATATGACGGCAAATAAAGACCAGTATGGTCCATCTAGTCTGCCCAGCATGGCGGCAAGAGTAGGTGCACTTGCCGCTCCGTGGTCACCCCACCCCATGTCTTTGTTTAGGGGTGCACCCACCGCTCTGTGTAGGTCACCCGTATTTGTTCAGATATAAGAGATAGTTATGTTTATTTTGATTTTATCCTGTTGCTATAAAGGGATCCACTATGTCTGTCCCATGCCATTTTGAATTTTGCCACTGTGTTTGCCCTCACCACTTTCATCGGGAGGGCATGCCAAGCATCCACCACCCTTTCAGTGAAAAAGTATTTCCTGACATTGCCTTTCAGTTTACTCCCTTGCAGCTTCATGTTGTGCCCTCTAGTTTTACAGCTTCCCCATTTTTGGAAGAGGTTTGTTTGTTCATGAATATTCTTTATGTATTTAAAGGTCTGAATCATATCTCCCCTGTCTCTCCTCTCCTCCAGAGTGTACATATTTAGATCTTCAAGTCTCTTCTCATAAGTCTTCTGACGCAGGCTCCAAATCATTTTGGTCGCCTTAGAGTAGTTACTCACCTGTAACAGGTGTTCTCCAGGAGCAGCAGCAATCAGTCCTCACATATGGGTGACGTCGGCGCCAACAGAGCCTCCGTGCAGAGCATTTCCCCAGCTTTTAAAGAAAGCCTTTGGGAATGCAGCACGCCTGCGTGGTCCCCTTCCCGCCCAAGGGTGCCATCTTGCTCAGTCTGATGACATAGCTAAAAGACAGCAAAAATCAAAATAAAGGATAGGACTGCAACTCCAGGGAAGGAGGGAGGGTCGTGAGGACTGATTCCTGCTGCTCCTGGAGAACATCTGTTACAGGTGAATAACTACTCTTTCTCCAGGACCAAGCAGGAAGTCAGTCCTCACATATGGGACTCCCCAGCTCTAGGCTACCGGGAACCCAAATCTGAAAAAATGGCTCCCTCTCAAGAGCCTCAGCATCTGTGATAAGAATATCCTCTAAGAACGCCCCCGTACGGTAGCCCAACACAAGGGCCGGAGGGTAGGAGTTGCCTAAACCTCAGAGATTATGGAGTACCGCCTGTCCGAAAGCACTGTCCCTTCGGGACTCTCTCTCGAGGCAGTAGTGGGCTGCAAAAGTCTGGCTTGAAGACAAGTAGTAGCCCGGCAGATGTCTGCCAACGGAACAGAGCGGAGATGAGCTACTGACGCGGCTTTCGCCCTGACACGGTGGGCCGTAACTCGACCCTGCAAGGGAATGTCGGCTGCCTTGTACGCCCAGGTGATACAATCTGCTACCCAAGTGGACAACGTACGCTTGGAGACAGGTAACCCCAATTTATTAGGGTCAAAGGAGATGAAGAGCTGAGTAGCCCTTCGATGCCCCTGCGTATGTTCAATGTAAAAGGACAACGTCCTCTTACAGTCCAGAGTATGCAAGACTGTCTCAGCTCGGCTGGTATGCGGCCTGCGAAAGAAGGTCGGAAGAACCACCTCCTGGTTGAGGTGGAAAGAGGAGACAACTTTTGGAAGGAACTTCGGATGAGTCCGAAGGACCACCCTGTTCCTACAGAACCGTGTGTACGGTCTATCAGAAACCAGAGCTTGTAGTTCACTCACACGTCTGGCCGAGGTAAGAGCTACCAGGAAGAGCGCCTTCCAAGACAGGAAGCGTTAACGACAAGTAGCCATCGGCTCAAACAGTGGGCGAGTAAGCTGTTGCAAGACCACGTTCAAATCCCACTCAGTGGCAGGTGGACGAATCGGAGGCTTGAGCAAAAGCAGGCCTCTGAGGAAGCGGGACACCAAGGGGTGAACCGACAGCTACTGTCCCTCCACCGGTGAGTGGTGTGCTGAAAGAGCACTGAGGTGGACCCGAACAGAGTTGGACTTAAGGCCCAGGTCTGACAGGTGAAGTAGGTATTGTAGCACTACTGGCACCAGGCAGGAGAAAGGATCTTCATTGTGCTGAGCACACCACACTGAGAACCTGCGCCACTTGAGTGCATAGGACTTTCTGGTGGTTTGCCTCCTCGAGGCCAAGACCACCTCCTCAACTTCCCTAGGTAGAAGTAAGGGAGCTGGCACTATCCTTTCAGCAGCCAGGCCATCATATTTAGGGATCTGAGATTGGGGTGCAGAAGGGAACCCTGATCCTGAGACAGGAGATCGGATTGCAACCCCAGAGGGAATGGAGTTTCCACTACCAACTGCAGAAGAAGTGGAAACCACGGCTGCCTCGGCCATCTGGGGGCTACCAGAATGACCGAGGCCTTTTCCCGTAGAATCTTGAACAGAGTTCGGGCCACCAGGGGCGTGGGAGGAAACACATACATGAGGCCTGTAGACCAAGAGATCAGAAACGCATCTGCTGCCATTCTCAGGGGATCCGGTTGTCTGGAGCAAAACCTGGAGCTGATGGTTCAGTGGACTTGCAAAGAGATCGATGGATGGAAGCCCCCATCATAGAAAGATCTGCTGGACCACCAGTGGATTCAACTGCCATTCGTGAGGCAGGAAAATCCTGTTTAGTTTGTCTGCCAAGAAGTTCTCCTGACCAGGTAGATAAACTGCTCTGAGAAACATGCCTTGTTTGACTGCAAAGGAGCAAAGGGCCTGTGCCTCCTGACACAGGATTCTGGACCCTGTGCCCCCTTGCTTGTTCACATAGAACATTGCTACCTGATTGTCTGTCTGAACTAAGACAGACTGGTGAGAGAGGGCATGAGAAAAAGTCTGTAGAGCCAAGCGGATTGCACGCAGCTCCAAAAGATTGATCTGCTGTGTGGCCTCCCGAGGAGACCAGAGGCCTTGAGTGCACCTGCTCTGGCAATGTGCACCCCAGTCCTTGGCCTTCTGGCCCTGTTGGGGAGCTGGAGAGGCCTGATATTGAGGGTAGGATTTGTAGGCAGCACCCTTCCTCGGGAAAAAGGGCTTATTTCCCGACCCCTTCTTTTTCTGAGAAGGGGCAGAAGTCTTCCTGGACAGCCTTGTCCTGGTGAGAGTCTCAGTCTCGATTTCCGCAGCCTTTTCAGTCATGGGCTTACCAAATAGGTTTTCACCTCAGCAAGGGACATCGACCAACTTGTCCTGCACCCATGGCTCCAGGTTTGATGACCGTAGCCAGGCCTGAAGGCGTGCACCGATGCCGGCCACGGCTACCCGGGCCGAAGCCTCGAAGCCATCATAAGCTGCTCAAGAGATAAACTTTGAGCACTCTCGAATCCCTGTTGACAAAGCCTTGAACCTCTGCAAAGGTTCCTCGGAGAGGCCAGCTGAGAACCCGGCAATCTCCTTTGCCTGGTCTCATAGGTACATGCCCATGTACAGCTGGTAGGTCTGGACACGGCAAGACAGCATAGAGCCCTGGAAGCACTTTCTACCGAGGGCATCCAGGTTCCGGGCCTCCCAGCCGGGGGGCACCAAGGAATGCATGTTCTGACTCTTCAGACGGTGCATGGCCGATTCCACAACCATGGAGTGGTGCGGTAGCTGTGCCTTTTGGAACCCAGGGCTCTTACGGACTCGATAAATGGAATCAACCCGTTTGCTAAGAACCGGCATCGAGGCCGGGGGCTCCCACATATGGAAGAGCAGCCGTTCCAGCATCGGAGTAACTGGTACAGTAAAGGCTTCCTTCGGAGGAAAGTCATACTGGAGGGCATCGAGCTCCTCGGCTCAAGGCTCCTCCTCGGTGTCCGCAGGGAAGGCCAAGGCCTTGGCCATGTCCCTCACGAAGTCCGAGAACCGGTTATACTCCGGGGGGACCGTCTCCGAGGCTCGGACTCCGGTGAGTCCGAAGGAATGCACCGGGTCCGGAAGGTGTCAGGGGACTCCTCGTCCTCCGTCTCCTCCGAGGAAGAATCGAGCGGCTCCGGCTGTGTGGGCCTCCATGCCACCTGCACCGATGCCGAGGGTATCGGCATCAACAACCTCGGCCCAGCACGGGAGGTCGAGGGGGACCTTGACCGAGGATCAACTCGAGACTTCATTGACTCGAGGATTTAGGAGTCATCGTGGATAACATGTTAAAACCCTCCACCCAGTGTGCAGCGGCGGCCAAGAAAGCAAATAGAATGCTAGGTATCATAAGGAAAGGGATGGAGAATAAAACAAAGGATGTTATAATGCCTCTGTATCGCTCCATGGTACGACCGCACCTTGAATATTGTGTGCAATTCTGGTCGCCGTATCTTAAAAAGGACATAGCGTTATTAGAAAAAGTACAGAGAAGAGCCATCAAATTGGTGAAGGGGATGGAAGGCTATTCCTATGAAGAGAGGCTAAGAAGGTTAGGGCTCTTTAGCCTGGAGAAGAGACGGCTGAGGGGAGATATGATAGAGGTCTATAAATTAATGAATGGAGTGGAACGGATAAACGTGGATCAATTGTTTACGCTATCAGAGTATAGAAAGACTAGGGGACATGTAATGAAGCTACAGGGTAAACTATTTAAGACAAATAAGAGAAAATATGGCATCGGGCCTGATGCCGGCTCCCCCGGAGGAGAGTCTACGAGGACAACTGCACTTACGTGACTCGGGGACTCCGGCTCCACACAAGGTAGCTTGGAAGGCCTCTCCGACTCCGAGAGCCCGGGGCGGCGGTCAGGGATACACAACCTGGCCCTTGAGGAACCAGGAGCCCCCACCGATGCCGCCCTCGCGAGCCTTTTCTTCCTTCGATGCTCTTCAATGGCGCTCGGGGTCGGACTCCCGAGATGTCGAGGCCTCTGATGAAGTCTGGGCCCGGCTGGACGCGGAGTCAGAGAAAATTCTCTCATGTTGATGCTGACGGCTCCTGGAGTATGTTATGTGGGGAAGATCTCTTGTGTTGGTACATCTGTTCCAAAATGCTCTATACACAGCTGTGTCTTAAGTAGTTTCCTGAATGTGGTCAGGTCTGAGGTGGCTCTAAGTTTATCTGGGAGGGCGTTCAGGGTATTACGCAGCATGATAGCGACCCCTCCGGACTTACTGCCCCTTCTTTTAGAGACTGCAAAAACTCGCTGATACTGCTGAGCCCACAGCAACCCATGGTGCTGCATTCAGAGATGAGTCTCCTGAACGCACACCATATCCCAGTTGAGGCACATAGCCTCCTTAACCAACAGCTGTCTCTTTCTAGATACATTTAAGCTCCTGACATTTATTGATGCAATTCTAGACATAGCCATCTAGCAAACTCCTGCAAGCCCCAGAACTTGCTCCCTCCCCCTCCTCCCAGCCCCACCCTCTCTCTCTTTCCCCTCCCCAACCCCCCCAGACTTTCCCTCCTCATCAAGCTGCCTATCCCTCCAGGCAGCAACCACATGAGGCAGTGAAGGTCCCTACTGCCAGCTCTCCCCAGTCAGGCCCTTAAATTATACTCATACAAACAAGCCCCCCCCCCCCCAGCAATCAGTCCTCTGTTCAAATCTTCACCCATTGCCACTCTCTCACCACTAATCCCCTGCAGACACTTGCTTACAACTATCCCATCCAACCCAGTCGCCCCTCTGCTTCGAGCCCTCTCATCCTAACCACACATACATAACTGAACATTCCCCATCAATCATTTGAGTCTATGGACTTTACAGGGCTCCAGTCTGCTGACTGCACCTAGAAGAGTCTAGTCCTCTCCACTCTCTGCCATTTTTAGCATCGTGCTGCTTGAATCCAGAAGTGGCCTTTCTCATGGTTGCCATAGTCTCCAGGTCTGCAGCGTCCTTTACTCCCAGGTCATGCAGGCATTGTAGTGCTTTGGCTCTTGTCTTGGCCCTTACTGTCCGACCCTTTTTCATGATGGCTGTAGCAAATGGAAAGAATTATCTATAGCAAATTCCCTTGGACCTCAGCTGGCCAGTAATGTCCTTCAATTCACGTCTGCAATGCAGTGTTGTGGGAGCAAGGTCCTCAAAAATCTCGACCTCATTGGAGTCCCATATAAGTTTCTCTTTCTTCTGAGCTTTAGCCAATACTTGTGCCTTAGGAATGAAAACAAGCCACCATGTCTTTAGGTAGATTTCCTCTTGTAGGGCCTAGAGTTCGATGTGCTCAATCCAGAGTGACCAACAGGAGATCCCCTTCACCTTCCCAGAGGGCTGAAACAAGTTTCAGGATGACTGCCATACAATCAGCATATTGGGAATGCCACAAAACCGCAGGTTGCTGCACCTGCTGCGGTTTTCAATGTTCTCCAGTTTATCAGCCAACTCAGAATGCTTCTGCTGGAGTCCATGTATTTCCTTCTCGAGCTGTTCCACTGCTTCAGTCTGAGACTCTATTTGTGTTTCCATATTTTCCACCTCATGTAGCTTGCTTCAGAGATTCGCCGCTATGGTAGCTAAGTTCCCCCTCAAAGAGCTCAACACCTGCTTAATTTCACGGAACCAACTTCTCAGTTCCATTGGGGATACTCACTCCTCTCCCTCCGAATCCGATCCATTATTCACTTTGGGGTGTGCTGGTAATGTGTGGCGTCGATTTGTCTCTGCCGTGGCCATATTGGCAGGATTGCTTTTTGGTCTGGGTGCATGCTTGTACGCGAATTCTTGCAAATCGGGAGAGGGGTGTCTTTTTCCATGCCATCTGTCTCTCTATGCACTCCCAAATCAGCGCTCACCCCCGCTATCGAAAAATTAAGATGTTTCGGGGCTCTAAATGCTATTATTCTCCTGCTAGGTTACAGAGCTCTAACCCCTTGCTGTTATCCTGGACGGTGATATCACTTCCTTACATTCAAAAAAGGACCTGAAGAGAACAAAAGAACCCAGGGAAACATCCTGAACTTCTTACTAAATGTTTGTTCAGGGTCCTTAGGTCTCAGATGGAAAGAAATCTGCCAATGTTTTTTGTGATAAGAAAATACTGGGAGTAAACTCCTTTCCCTTTCTCACTTGGTGCTACAGGTTTGACCTCATTGGTCTCTAAAAGGGAAGAGATCTCTTTAGAAAGTATGTTCTGATGCAGAGATCTCTTCCAAGATGTTCTCAAAGGGCAATTTGGTGAACATTGAATACATGGAAAAACAATATCCCAAATGGACAATTCTGAGCACCTAATAAATAGAGTAGTTACTCACCTGTAACTGGTGTTCTCCAGGAGCAGCAGGAATCAGTCCTCACATATGTATGACGTCGGCGTCGACGGAGCCCCCATGTGGAGCATTTCCCCAGCTTTCAAAGAAAGCCCTTGGGAATGCAGGCACGCATGCGCAGTCCCCTTCCCGCCCAAAGGTGCCATCTTGCTCAGTCTGATGACATAGCTAAAAGACAGCACAAAAAAGAAAATGAACTATATACAACTGCAACTCCAAGGGGAGGAGGGAGGGTCGTGAGGACTGATTCCTGCTGCTCCTGGAGAACACCTCTTTCTCCAGGACCAAGCAGGAAGTCAGTCCTCACATATGGGTGACTCCCTAGCTCTGGGCTACCAGGAACCCAGGCAGAAAAATAGAGCTCCCTCTAGAGCCTCAGCAACAGTGAGAGAATTTTCTCTGAGACCACACCTGAACGGTAGCCCAACACCAGGGCCGGAGGGTAGGAGTTGCCTAAACCTCAAAGAGATTACGGAGTACCGCTTGCCCGAAAGCACTGTCCCTACGGGACTCCCTTTCAAGGCAGTAGTGGTCCACAAAAGTCTGGCTTGAAGACCAAGTAGCGGCCCGGCAGATGTCTGCCAACGGAACAGAACGGAAGTGAGCTACTGATGCGGCCTTCACCCTGACCCGGCGATACAGTCTGCCACCTAGATGGACAACATACGCTTAGTGACAGGCAACACCAATTTATTAGGGTCAAAGGAAATGAAGAGCTTAGAAGCCCTTCTATGCCTCTGCGTACGTTCTAGGTAAAAGGACAGCGCCCTTCTACAATCCAGGGTATGCAAGACAGTTTCGGCCCTACTGGCGTGTGGCCTGGGAAAGAACATCGGAAGTACCACCTCCTGGTTGAGGTGGAAGGAGGACACTACCTTTGGAAGGAACTTAGGATGAGTCCGCAAGACTACCCTGTTCCTATAGAACCTGGTATACGGCCTATCCGAGACCAGGGCCTGAAGCTCACTCACCCGCCTAGCCAAGGTGAGTGCCACAAGGAACAACACCTTCTAGGAGAGGAAACGTAAGTGGCAGGTTGCCATCGGCTCAAAAGGTGGGCGAGTCAGTTGCTGCAAGACCACATTGAGATCCCACTCAGTGGCCGGTGGACGAACAGGAGGCTTAAGCAGAAGCAGGCCTCTGAGAAAGCGAGACCCCAGAGGGTGGCCTGAGAGAGATTGTCCATCCACCGGCGAGTGGTGAGCTGAGAGGGCACTGAGGTGAACCCGGACAGAGTTGGACTGAAGTTCTAGGTTGGATAGGTGGAGCAGGTATTGTAGCACCACCTGGACCGAGCAGGAGAAGGGATCCTCCTGCTGTTGAGAACACCAAGTAGAAAACCTACGCCAATTCAGAGCATAGGCCTTCCTAATGGAATGCTTCCTGGAGGCCAACACCACCTCTTCAACCTCCTTTGATAGGAGTAAAGGAGCAAGCATTACCCTTTCAGCAGCCAGGCCATCAAATTGAGGGATTTGAGGTTGGGATGCAAGAGGGACCCCTGATCCTGAGTCAGGAGGTTGGGTTGCAGCCCTTGAGGAAGTGGAGTATCCACTGCCAACTGCAGAAGAAGAGGGAACCACGGCTGCCTGGGCCACCTGGGGGCTATCAGGATCACTGTGGCTCGGTCCTGCTGGATTTTGAATAGAGTCCGGGCCACCAGAGGTGTGGGAGGAAACGCATACAGCAGGCCTTCTGACCAGGGGATCAGGAATGCATCTGCCGCTGTTCTCAAGGGATGCGGTTGCCTGGAACAGAACCTGGGTAGTTGCCTGTTCAGCGGACTGGCAAAAAGATCCATGGTTGGAAGTCCCCACTTCAGAAAGATCTGTTGGACTACCCGAGGATCCAACTGCCACTCATGAGGCTGCAGGAGTCTGCTTAGCCTGTCCGCCAGGTAGTTTTCCTTGGCCTGGGAGGTAGACCGCCCTGAGGGTCATGCCCTGATTGATGGCCCAGGAGCAGAGAGCTTGTGCTTCCAGGCACAGGAGTCGGGATCCTGTGTCTCCCTGCTTAAGTGCCTCTACAGCCCAAAAGGACTTCCAATCTCTGGGAGAGAAACTCAAGCCCATTGTTAACACTGTTGCATTCTCAGAAGTTCTACCTGTTCTTGGCAAGGGGACAAAAAGGCTGCATCGCATTAACAACTTTAATACATGGCTCCAGACCTGGTGCAAACAAGAAGGATTCCGATTTATTGGCAACTGGGACAATAGATGGACCAACAAGAGACTATACTGTGCTGATGGACTACATCTCTCTGTCGCAGGGAAAAGAAACCTAAGTGAAAAATTCAGGCAGTATGTGGATATGCATTTAAACTAGGAAAAGGGGGTGACGGATGTGGAAGGTCAACACCTGCATGCCACCCCCTGCAAAAGCAGAACAACATCAGAAACAGCCATACTCTTAAACCACACATCAAAAACAAGTGGGAAGAAATGGGCAGAATAAAATCAATGCAAAATACACACAAGCCAGGTAAATGCTGGAAAGCAATGAGCACAAATGCTCGAAGCTTAGCCAAAAAAATTCCAGACCTGGAAGCCCTAATGGTGGAAACGGATTTGGACATCGTGGCCGTTACGGAAACATGGTTTAATGAATCGCATGATTGGGATATAGCCATAGCTGGCTATAATCTATTCAGAAGAGACAGAGAAAATGGAAAAGGAGGAGGAGTAGCCTTGTATGTCAAAAGCAGTATTAAAGCTACTGAAATGCAGGGAACATGGGGAAAAGAAGAAGCGCTCTGGATTGCGTTGGAAAGAGGAGATGGCACTGTCATCCATATTGCTGTAGTCTACAGACCTCTGACTCAAATTGAAGAGAGAGATAACGAATTGATTATAGATATTGCCAAGATAGCAGCAAAGGGGGAAGCGATCATATTAGGTGACTTTAATCTACCTGATGTGGATTGGATTACTCCTTCTGCACATCTGGAAAGAAGCAAAAAAATTGTGGATGCTCTCCAAGATGCATTACTTAGACAAATGGTGATGGAACCAACCAGGGAAAGCTCAACGCTGGATGTAGTGCTTACCAACAGTGATAACGTGTCGAATGTCTGCGTAAGTGCCCCTGTGAGCAACAGCGACCATCACACGGTGTGGTTTGAGATAAAAGCCATGGTACAGGCCAATCATAGCAAGCTCAAAGTCCTAAACTTCAAAAACACTGACTTCAATAAAATGGCCGAGTACTTAAAGGAGGAGATGGCGGGGTGGAAGAAGATAAGGGAAGTGGAATTGCAATGGACTAAACTAAAGGCGGCAATAAAAGGGGCAACAGATAAATATGTAAGAAAAATAAATAAAAACAAGAGGAGAAGGAAACCTATTTGGTTTTCCAAAGAGGTGGCTGCGCAAATAAAGGCAAAAAACACAGCTTTTTCAAAATTCAAAAGCTTGCAAACAGAAGAACACAGAAATGAATACAGGATCCAACTCAAAGAGTCTAAAAGAGTAATAAGGATAGCAAAATCAAAGGCAGAAGAAAAAATGGCTAAAGATGTTAAGGGTGGCAACAAAACTTTCTTCAGGTATATTCAGGAAAGGAAGAAGATCAGAGTTGGAATTGCAGGACTCAGAAGTGCTGGGAAAGGACTCGTGGAAAGTGACACTGAAAAAGCGAAATTGCTAAACAAATACTTCTGCTCTGTTTTTACTAAAGAAGATCCTGGAGATGGACCAGCTGTGACTCCCAAATATAAAAATAGGACTGAAGTAGATACCACACCATTCACAGAAGATGAGGTGTTAGAACAACTTGCTAAACTGAAAGTGGACAAAGCCATGGGACCAGATGGGATACATCCCAGGATACTGAAAGAGCTCAGAGAGGTTCTTGCAGGACCGTTAAAGGATGTCTTCAACAGATCCTTGGAAACAGGAGTGGTTCCTCAGGACTGGAGAATGGCTAATGTTGTACCTCTACACAAAAGTGGTGACAGGGAAGAAGTGTCAAATTACAGGCCCGTGAGCCTTACCTGCGGGCTTAACAGAGACGCGAGGGAGACACTCTCCCTTCGCGCCTCTCAAAGCCGACACGGAGGGAGGGAAGGACAGATTCAGCGGGCAGAGGGGGCCCCGCGGGACAGTCCATGCTGCCGCGGCAGCAGCCAGCGTTTTTGTTTTTTAAATTTAATTTTACTTGAGCCGATGGGGGGGGGGGGGGGCTGGGACTGGAAATGGGCGGGGGGGGTTAAGAATGGAGTTGTGCTGACACGAATAAACCAGAAGAAAGTGGCTGGAGCAATTGCAGCTGAAAAAAAATGCGCAAAAGGTAGAAAAATATCTCCTTATTTTGAATTTAATTGGAATATGTCAGCTCTGGTAAATGTGCATCATTAACGTCTGCGCTTTGTTTAGTACAAGAGCAAATTATTGTATAGTTTTATTTCTACAGTGTTGTACATTCCAAGTTTGGCTTTTGGGATTCCCAGTTTAATTATGACGTCAGGGCCAACAGCGGATCCGGCGTGTTCGTTTTTATCTTTTCTGGGGGCCCACAATTTTGTTGGCGTAGGGCCTCACTCAAGGTAAATCCGGCCCTGCCTGTACCCATGGCTCGAGGTCCGAGGATTGTAGCCAGGCCTGGCGGCATGCACCGATGCCGGCCCCTGCTACTTGGCCGAATCCTCAAATCCATCGTAGGCTGCTCAAGAGATAAACTTCGAGCACTCTCGAATACCAGAAGACAAGGCCTTGAACCTCTGCAAAGGTTCCTCGGACAGTGCAGCAGAGAACCCGGCAATCTCCTTTGCCAGGTCTCGAAGGTACATGCCCATGTACAGCTGGTAGGTCTGGACACGGCAAGCAAGTATAGAGCCCTGGAAGCACTTTCTACCAAGGGCATCCAGGTTCTGGGCTTCCCTGCCGGGAGGCACCGAGGAGTGCATCTTCTGACTCTTCAGGTGATGCATGGCCGATTCCACAACCATGGAGTGGTGCAGTAGCTGTGCCTTTTGAAACCCAGGGCTCTTGCGGACTCGATAGATGGAATCGACCCGCTTGCTTAGAACCGGCATCGAGGCCGGCGCCTCCCACATAAGAACATAAGATATGCCATACTGGGTCAGACCGAGGTCCATCAAGCCCAGTATCCTGTTTCCAACAGTGGACAATCTAGGTCATACGTACCTAGCAATATCCCCAAAAGACACAGGTTCCACAATGCTTGTACTGGGTCAAGCACTGATTATCCTGGGTCCCTTTTTAATAGTGGTTTATGGACCTTTCCTCCTGGAACTTGTCCAAACCTTTTTTAAACACAGCTACACTAACAGCCCTTACTACATCCTCCGGTAACAAATTCCAGAGTTTGATTACACGTTGAGTGAAAAAATATTTTCTCTTGAGGTCACGTGATGCGAGCGGAGTAGTGGTCGCATCCTGAGAGTGCTCCGTGCCCCACTGCCCAAACCGGCGATTTAGAGCCGTGCAAACCCCGCGGAAAACCGGCGAAACGGTCCCCCGGGTATTTCGGACGTCATACAGAGCTTCGAAGCGCGGTGTGGTGGACGGATCGTATGGCGGTGGCACCCAAGGCGACCAGGAGGGAGCGGGAGCGGGTGGCTGGCTCCAGCAAGATGGCCGACATAGCCCCAACGGCCGGTTCACCCAAATCCCCTGCCTCGCTGGACATGATGTCAGCGGCGGTGGCCGCGGCTCTGTTGCCACAATTCGATGCACTCCATGACAAAATGGATAGCCTGCGTGCCTCAGTAGACGGCCTGGGGAATAGACTTCAGCAGGCAGAAAACCGCCTGGGGCACGCTGAGGACAAGATCGAGACGCTGGACACGGAGGTTGCTGGCCTTAGGCACCAACTCATAACATGCGAGGCAAAGCTGGATGACCTGGAAAACAGGTCCCGGCGCAGCAACCTCCGATTCATGGGGATACCAGAGAACATTGCCGATAAGGATCTGCGGGGTTATTTGGAGGTGTTTTTCGCACAACTACTGGACGGAGATGAGAGTGGCGGCCCGATCCGCATTGAACGAGCACATCGTGTCGGCGGTAAACAGGCGAGAGATGCCCGGCCCCGGATTGTGCTGGTGAAGTTTGCTTTCTTCCCCCAAAATGAGAAGATCCTACGAGCAGCCCGACAGAAAGGGGAAACTCTCTATAATAATTCTAAGATCCGGGTGGCGCAGGATTACTCGGCGGCGCTGAGTAAGAAGCGCCGGGAATATGCCCCTCTCTGCGAAAAACTCATTGGCGCTGGTATCCGATTCGCTGTGCAATACCCAGCTAAATTGCATATAACCTCTGAAGGCTCTCACCACGTGTTTGCAGCGGCTGCAGAGGCAGAGGGGTACGTGAACCGACTCACGGCTGGAGGACAGACGTCTCCCTTACCGCCTCGTTGAACTTCCTGGAGTGCTCTGTTTGGTGTTGGCGGGCTTCTCTGTTAAGAGTGCAACACATGGCACCCGGTGGGAAAATAGGCCTCAGCATCCATCAGGCCTGTATCTTGGACTATTACCCGAATAACAATGTACCTTTTGGACTGTTCATCTTGTTACAAATTTATGTTGCAGTGCCTCGCTACATTGTTTCTGATTTTATGAGGCTGTTTAGTACTGTTTCTTTTTATTGCTTCCCTGGTGAGCTTATCCCCCGATGCAGACATGTACCTTACTTGGCAGTATTGGGGACTTGATGTTTATTCTTTATTTACTTTCATTATATTTATTTATTTAATTATATTTACTTAGTTCTTCTATTAGTCTTAATACTGTCTGGCCCCGGGGACTGGGGTTATGCCTGATGCGTGGCTGCTGGACTGTGGAGTGGGGGGGTGGAGGGGAGGTGCCATTTTAAATGTGTGCGTGTGTGGTGTGGCCAGGCTGTGTGGTTCTGGGCGCCCCCCCCCCCCCCTCTTGCTTGTCCTACAGGGCCGGGAGACCCGGGGGTTGGCACACGCCTTGCAGGACTGCGAGACTGGCTGATTGGGTTTCAGGTATGTGCTTTTGTTAGCGATATAACCCTACGTCAGCGACGGCAATTACTGGACCTTGAGGCCCCTCTACTGCCCTTTCCTAGTTGGAATTTTTGGGTTGGTTTAGTTTACTGTTATAAGGGGCTGGGTTATCTCATGGCTTATACTCTTCCCCCGGGATCTGGGAGGTATGGGGACTTGAACACCGGAGTCTCCCTAAATGAATGAGGATTTGAACAGGGAGGTGCCTGAACTGTTAGCGGGCTTTTTGTTATGCTGTTCAATGGGCGGGGGGGTCGGACACACCCAGTGTGACCTGGGTTGGACTTCTCTGGAGTGGGGAGGTGGAGAAGGTCCTGAGTACAAGGGGGAGAGGGGGTTGGGGTAGAGCTGGGGGGGGGGGGGGAGGGATGGTTAGGGGGGGTTTTGGGGGGGGAGGGGGTGGGGGTCCAATGGGATCCTGAGGTCCTGCAGATGATAACCTTCGAGCCATTAGGATGGTGCAAGAGTGGGCCCCAGGCTGGGGGGGCCCACTTGCAGATACTTACTTTACTGGTCTACGGGTGGTGCTACAACCCGCCTTAAGTTGAAGATTGTATCTTGGAACGTATGTGGCATAGGCAATCCTATTAAACGTTCTAAAGTGCTGCAGGCTCTAGCCCGGCTGCAATGCGATATTGCCTTTTTGCAGGAAACCCACCAGACTGCTGAGGAACATGCGAAGCTACAGAGGGACTGGGTGGGGCAGAGCTGGGGGGCCCCGGCACATGGGAGAAAGGCTGGAGTGGTCCTGCTGATCCATAAACGAGTGCGCTTTGTACTAGAACAGCAATATGTTGACCCCAGAGGCCGATATCTCCTGGTATATGGCTCTTTGGAGGGCAGACGGGTGGTGCTAGGTAACCTTTATGCCCCTAATGTTCTGGATAATGCCTTTTACGCTGGTCTAGCCTCGCAGGTTGAGCAGCTCCCGGATGCCCCTCTGATTCTAGCGGGAGACTGTAATGGGGTAATGGACATCGATTTAGATACTACAGGGGGAGGACAGGAGGGATGGCGGGTCCCGACCACTAAAGCCCTTCAAGGGCTGCGCCGCCGCCTAGGGTTGGTAGACCCGTGGCGATTACTTCACCCACTGGAACGGGACTTTACGCATCAATCGCGGGCTCACGACTCCAGTGCACGGATCGACTATGTTTTGCTCTCGGAAAGATTGTTCGCGCAAGTGGGAGCGGCAGAGATTGGTCCAGGTGTGATATCTGACCATACGCCGGTGTGGGTAGACTTGCGGTGGGGGGACCCCGCTCCCCGGCAGCGTATTTGGCGGCTCCCCTTGGGGCTATACGTCGATGCCGAATTCCATACATACTTAGCACAGAAATGGGACGAATTCATGGACAACCATCGGCAGCACCGCGAGGACCCGGAATTATTGTGGGAAACCGCGAAGGTGGTCTTACGCGGCGACATTATAGCGTATGAGGCGCGAAAACGGAAGTTAATAGCATCTCGTATAGTGCACCTAGAGCGACAAGTTGTTAAGGCTCGTCGGCGATGCGCAGGGAACCCCACGGGGGTCAATAAGCGACTTCTTTGGGAGTTGCAATCGTCTCTTAATGAGTTGCTCCACCAACGGGCAAAGAAATCCCTGTTCTATTACCGATATCAACTTTATCGTTTTGGGAATAAACCGGGGCGGCTTCTGGCGCGTTGTTTACGTGGTAGCCGAGGATCCCGCTCTATTGCGGCATTGCGAGACGATCGGGGCCGGCTGCACACAAATAGTCAGGCGATAGCCCAACTGTTCCGCGGCTTCTTTCAGAAATTATATCAGGGAGCCACAGCGTCACTGGCAGCCATGGAAACTTTCCTGCAAGATTTGCGCCTCCCAACGTTGACTGCGGAGCAGCGCTCGGCGCTGGGTGCGCCGGTGACGGAAGAAGAGATACATACAGTAATCAAACAGGCTAGCTGCTACAAATCGCCTGGCCCGGACGGCTTTGGAGCAGAGTTTTATAAACTACTGACAGACCGCCTTACCCCAGTATTACTTGAGCTGTACCATAGGAGGGTGGACCAGGGGAAGTTCACTTGGGGAATGAATCACGCCTTCATCACTCTAATTCCTAAGCCCGGTAAAGACCCCCAGTTGGCTGCCTCTTATAGGCCTATCTCGCTACTGAATTTCGACTTGAAGATACTCGCAAAGGTTCTAGCGAATCGCTTAGCTGACGTATTGGGAGGCCTGTTACATGAGTCACAGGTGGGTTTTGTGCGAGGGAGGTATGCGGTGCGAAACCTGCGGAAGATTTTAGCCTCTATGGAATGGGTGCGTATACGAGAGACATCGTCCCTGCTGGTCAGTTTTGACGCGGAAAAGGCGTTCGACCGGGTCAATTGGGACTACTTGGAGTTTCTCTTACCCCGCTATGGGCTGGGTGACCCCTTTATTGCAATGGTGAAGCTACTTTACACATCCCCTACCGCGAGTATTTTATGCAATGGGACCCAGTCTGATTCCTTTAATCTCACGCGAGGCACGCGACAGGGCTGCCCACTTTCCCCACTATTATTTGTGTTAACTCTCGACCCTCTGTTGCGGAGCATTGAGGGCTCTAACGCGATTCACGGCGTCCCCGTTGGACCTGGTGGATTTAAGGTAGCCGCCTTTGCAGATGATCTTTTAGTTCATTTGTGCGACCCGCAACGTTCGCTACCAAATTTACTTGCCGAATTCACCCGCTATGGGGCATTTGCGGGTTTTCGGATTAATCAAGACAAATCGGAAGCATTGGATGTCGGGGGTCGACTACAGCAGAGTTGGGAGGGGAGCTTCCCGCTACGCTGGGCGGACAACTCCTTTATTTACCTAGGAATAATACTTACTAAAGACACGTCTGCCTTGTATAAACAGAACTTTGAGCGTATTTGGCTTAACATTCGATCACAACTTAGGGCCTGGATGCCGCTCCCTCTGTCCCTTTTGGGCAGAGCAGCAGTTTTAGGGATGGTAGTACTACCGCGGATTCTTTATTGGTTACAAACTCTACCCGTTTGGTTACTCCGTCGTGACCTTCTTCGTATCGAGCGGGAATTTCGTGGTTTCCTTTGGCGAGGAGCTCGAGCGCATATCCCGCTGTGCCGTTTAAGGGGGGGCTGGAAAACAGGAGGGATTGGAGTACCTGATCTTGGGGCCTATGCCTTGGCTTGCCAAGCTAGGCACCTGGGGGACTGGCTCGGGGACACGGAACTTTATACCCCAAGGGCGGTGGAAGAGGCTTTGGTAGCACCGCACTCATTGTTAGCGGTTCTCCACCTCCCGAGGGCGGCTCTGCCGAGACACCTGGTGAACAGTGTGTTGGTACAGGCGGTGCGCTGTACGTGGCAACGGTTGAATACCCTGTGGGAGAGTTCCTCAGAGGCTTCAAGCTGGCTGCCGCTGCGGGGAAATGCTTTGTTCCCCCGGGCTCCGAATCGGCCCCTTTCGTTCAATGGGCACGGCTTGGAATCCGACTTTTGGGGCACGTTGTCGACTCCGATGGGCAGTGCAAAACCCTGGAAGTGCTTTGTCATGAATATGATTTATGCCCCAGGACATCTCTATTCCCGTACCGGCAGTTATCGCATTATGTGCACTCTGTGGCGAGACGGGAACTGCGGAGCGACCGTTCCGCACGGATTTTAGAGTTTTTTGCCTTGGGCACTGAGGACAAACCCACTATTACGCACTTTAAGAAAGCTTTGGAACCATATGTGCAACCTACAGACTACTCGGCAGAGGAGAATTCTTGGGCGCGAGAGCTGGGCTGTCAGGTTGCTCCGGGATCTATACTGGCGGCGTTATGCAGGGTGGCCGGCTTAGCGGAGGGAGCTCGCTGGCGGGAAATTCAGTTCAAAAGTATTGTGCGAGCTCACTTTTCTCCGAAGAGGGCATTACGCAGTCATCTTACAGACAGCGGGGAGTGTCCGAAGTGCGCGAGACCCCTAGCGGATCTAGGTCATATGTGGTGGGGCTGCCCGTACATTCACCGTTATTGGTCGAGGATCGCAACTTTCTTGAGCGATGTCTTGCAACAGCGAGTCTGCTGGACAGCGCGGCTTACAGTACTGGATCAGTTGGGACCACTCCACCCGAAGGGTAAATGGCCGCAATTGTTGGTACGGAAGGCATGTCTGGTGGGGAAGGGCCCTGTCCTGCGGCGGTGGTTGGAGCCTGCAGCCCCCTCCTTCTGGGAATGGCGAAATGGATTTCATCATTATATGCTTCTAGAGCGACGGTGTGCACAGAGACACCCCCGCAGCTGGGCCTCCTTTCTCATGGTGTGGACACCCTATATTCAGCATTTAAGGCCCAAAATTCGTAGCGAGATTTTATGTTTAGGATAGAACTCGGGGAGCTGGCATCTATAGAGGGGAATAGATCTTCTGCTGACCTCAGGACCCTGGGAGGGTGGGGGGGAGGGGGGGAGGGGGGGGGGGGGGGAGAGGGGAGAGGACAGGTAGACGAGTATTGGAATTGTATAGTGCCAATGCCCCGAGGCCGGGGAAGAGTCAACCCAGCCCGGGGCACCTACCGGTATTTAAACCCGATTCTGTAACTGAAAATTTGAAGCAATGTTGTTATGGCTGTTGTGTGGTATTGTATTGTTTCCTGTGCTTCTAATAAATAATTTTCAAAAAAAAAAAAAAAAAATATTTTCTCTTATTTGTCTTAAATAGTTTACCCTGTAGCTTCATTGCATGTCCCCTAGTCTTTCTATATTCTGATAGCGTAAACAATTGATCCACGTTTACCCGCTCCACTCCGTTCATTAATTTATAGACCTCTATCATATCTCCCCTCAGCCGTCTCTTTTCCAGGTTGAAGAGCCCCTACCTTTGTAGCCTCTCTTCATAGGAGTAGCCTTCCATCCCCTTCACCATTTTGGTGGCCCTTCTATGTACTTTTTCTGATAATGCTATGTCCTTTTTAAGATACGGTGACCAGAACTGCACACAATATTCAAGGTGCGGTCGTACCATGGAACAATACAGAGGCATTATAATATCCTTTGTTTTATTTTCCATCCCTTTCTTTATGATACCTAGCATTCTATTTGCTTTCTTGGCTGCCGCTGCACACTGGGCAGAGGGTTTTAACATGTTATCCACGATGACTCCTAAATCTTTTTCCTGGGTGGTGGTTCCCAAGTGGAACCTTGCATTGTGTAACTATAGTATGGGTTGTTCTTTCCTAGGTGCATAACTTTGCACTTGTCCACATTGAATTTCATCTGCCATTTGGATGCCCAGTCTTCCAATTTATCCAGATCCTCCTGCAGTTTTCCACAATCCTCTTGGGTTTTAACAACTTTAAACAGTTTTGTATCATCTGCAAATTTGATAACCTCACTCGTTATTCCCTTTTCCAGGTCATTTATGAATATGTCAAAAAGTAGCGGACCCAGTACAGATCCCTGGGGTACACCACTATTCACCTTTTTCCATTGGGAATATTGGCCATTTAGCCCTACCCTCTGCTTTCTATCTTTTAACCAGTTCCCGATCCACAATAGTACACTGCCTCCTATCCGATGACTTTTTAGTTTCGCCAGAAGTCTCTGATGAGGGACCTTATCAAAAGCTTTCTGAAAGTCCAGATACACTATATCAACCAACTCACCTTTGTCTACCTGTTTATGCACACCTTCAAAAAAACATATCAGATTAGTAAGACAAGATCTTCCTTGTCTAAAGCCATGTTGGCTGTCTCCCATTAGGCCATGAGTATCTACGTGCTGTGTAATTTTGTTCTTTATGATGATTTCTACCATTTTCCCCGGTACTGACGTCAGACTCACCGGTCTGTAATTTGATGATTTGATCCATTTTTCTTCATAAGCACCCATATATAAATTTGCAATGGATGGGGCACAAGTAGCCCCCATTGCTACCCCTGATATTTGTTGATATAATGTATTATCCAATATGAAATAATTCTGATATACTGTCAATTTAGTAAGTTCCAAAATAAATGATATATGCTGTGTTGATAAATCCCCCCTACCGATTAACGATGAAACCACGCAATCATATGCAGCTGTTTCAGGTATACTAGTATACAGCGCAGTTACGTCCAGAGTAACTAAAATGATTTCTGGCTCCACTGCCCATTGCGTCTTCTGACAATTTTTGTAAAAAATGAGTAGTATCTCAAATATATGATGGTTTCTCTGTTATTAATGGCCTCAGATAGGAATCTATATATACTGACAAAGGTTCTAAAATCATTCCTCTAGTAGACACTATAGGTCTTCCTGGCGGATTTAATAAACACTTAAGTATTTTTGGCACTAAATATAATTTAGCTATTGTTGATGTAGATTCATTTAAAAAATTCCATTCTTTCTTTCTAATCAAATTATCTGCCAGGGCTCGAGATGTGATTAATTTTGTTTCTGCAAATCCATTGTTGGATCTTCTATTAATCTATTATATGTTTCTATAACTGATAGCTGTCTATGAGCTTCTTTTAAATATTGATCTCTATTTTGGACTACAATTGCACCGCCTTTATCCGCCCTCCTAATTACCAATTCAGGTTTCGATTGTAGATCTCTTAACGCTGCTTTTTCTTCTTTCAAAATTGTATTGGTTGTTCAACATTTCCTCTTTTCCAACTGAGTAATGTCCTTTAAAACCATCTCTCTAAAAAGTATTAGAGGGATGGACCAGTCCAGGAGGAGACCATGTCGATTTTAAAGGCAATGGAGTCCTTCTGAGGGACGAATCAACTATCGACTCCATCGTTGATGTTTGAGATGCAAAATAAATCTTCGAATTCAATTTACGTATCAGTTTTTCCAGATCTATTCTAAATTGGAACCCATCAAAATGGGTTCCAGGAACATAAAGTCCTTTATTAAGAAGCTGTATGTGCACATCCGATAAAGAATACCCTGATAAATTACCAAAGGGGTTGATTCCTCTATAACAGAATTAGTGTTATTTAAAATTTGCGCTGGGGATTTGTCCGTCCTCGGGATTTTCCTTGCCCCCCTCCATTCTCTCTCTTTCTTCTTTCCTTCTGCATCGTCTAAAAAAATCCTCTTTCGATCTCTTACTAGAGTCCGTGGTGCTGGTGTCATCAGAAGAAATGTCAAACTCTACTTGTTTATGGGATTTTTTGTTCTTCCTCTTCATGTTCAACCACGGGTAAACATAACCTGTTGTATGGTCCTCATAATCTCTCCTTAATTTTTTGAATTTAATTTTCTTTACATCTTCTCTTAACATGTCTAATTGTTTCTTAACCTCTTCTGATTGTTTCATAAACCCTTCAGAGAGGACCCCCAGAGGAAACTTGATATAGTGAAATGCAGAAGAGGCACTAAGATATGGCGTTGGGGCAATCATTCAAAAGCCCAGCACTGCCTCACATTTGGAAAGCTTCAGTACAATAGAACAATGCTGGGATAAGAGAGAAAATCAAATTAGTGACATAAGCACAGAGATCATTGATGCGAAAACGACGCACCGTCATCAGACATGATAAAAGTTTGAAAGTTGGCGTCCTTAACAGTCTGAGATCTCTGCGTCACAACTCGTCCAGTTCAGTCTTTATTATCCTATTATAAGAAGATTAATTATAGATTGAGCAAGAAGAGGATCAATGATTGAAATTTAAATTATTTCACGATTATAAGTAGAGCGTTCACACATGCGGAAGAGCCGGGACAGTAAAGGCCTCCTTGGGAGGAGAGTCATACTGCAGAGCCTCGAGCTCCTCGGCTCGAGGCTCCTCCTCGAGGTCTGCAGGGAATGCCAATGCTTTGGCCATGTACCTTACGAAATCCGAGAACCTGGTATCCTCCGGAGGGGACCTTGTCCGAGGCTCGGATCCCAGTGAGTCCGAAGGGACGCACCGAGTCCGGAAGGTGTCAGGGGACTCCTCCTCCTCCGTTTCCCACGCTGATTCCTCCGAGGAGAAATCGAGCGGCTCCGAGTGGGTTGGCACCGACGCCATCTGCCCCAACGCCAAGGGTACCAGCGTCGACGACCTTGGTCCCGAACAGGAGGCCGAGGGTGACCTCGGCCGAGGATTGACTTGAGTTCGCATGGTCTCGAGGATCGGCTTGGCCTCCGGGGTCGACTTGGACGTCAATGTCCCAGTGGTCGGGCAGATGCGCCGGTGAGACCGGCGATCAGCACCCGCTGCTGCTCCATTAAGGCAGACAATCTGCTCTCCAAGGCCGTCAACCTGAGCCCGAGCTCAGGAGACCCAGCAGCCTCAGACTCGGGCCCCGACGGTGTCGGGCCTGACGTCGGTTCCCCCGGAGGAGAGTCCATGAGGACTACAGTACTCACGTGACTCAGGGCCTCCAACTCTACACGAGGATGCTTTGCAGGCCTCTCCGACTCCGAAGACCCAGGACGGCGATCGGGGCTATGCGACCTGGCCCTCGAGGAGTCAAGAGCGTCCACCGATGCCGCCCTCGCGGGTTTCTTCTTCCTCCCTCAAGGGGGACTCCCTTTCAGAGGAGCCCCGACGATGCTCAGGGTCAGACTCTCGAGACGTTGAGGCCTCTGATGAAGTCCGGACCCGTCCAGAGGCAGATTCGGAGAAGATCCTCTCACGCTGGTGCTGACGGCTCCGTAATGCCTTGGAAGACATTTTGCCACAGGGGCTACAGACCGTAGAATCATGGTCTGGCCCTAGGCACCGGAGGCAGCAGTCATGTGTGTCGGTGAGAAACATGAGTTTCTTGCACCGATCACACTTCTTAAAGCCACTGGCAGCCATCGGGGGAAAAAGGGCTCCTGCAAGATCAAAAAATTGGGCTGCCAGGGAAAAGAAAAAAAGCGCGAACGCAGTCTCTAAGAACAAAAACCGAAAAGAGAGATCCGGGCTCGGCACTGGTGTACCGAGTCCAGGCAAGAAAGGAACCGACGTTGAACTGAATAAAAAACTAGACCCAACGCAGAAAAATCAACTTTTTTCACGGGTGACAAGGACAGGCGTCCGTAGGGCTCCGCGGAAAAAAGAAGACCGAGCAAGATGGCACCTTTGGGCGGGAAGGGGACCGCACATGCGTGCCTGCATTCCCAAAGGCTTTCTTTGAAAGCTGGGGAAATGCTTCGCATGGGGGCTCCGTCGACACCGACGTCACCCATATGTGAGGACTGACTTCCCGCTTGGTCCTGGAGAACAGATGTTTATGTTTATTAAAACTTTCTTACCCACCATTCACATTAGCAGCAGGGCAGTGTACAATATAAAAACAAATTTCAAAGGAAATAGAAAAGAACACCATAAATCATAGGACAGGAGCAATTACATTCGCATAAAGAGAAAAAAACCATGGGATTAAGGAGAGGGAGAGGAGCTTCAAGAGAGCGAGAGGTTAAAGGCCAGGATAAATAAGTGAGTCTTTACAGTAGAAGAGATTTAAAGTTACAATAAGATGCTTCTAATCTGAGGGTAGGGGGCAGTGAATTCCATTGGACAGGGGCAAGAACATAAAAGGCGGAGAACAGGTGGATGACAAAGTGAGCTTGTGAGATGGAGGGGAGGTGTAAACGGTTGACATTAATTTCTCTGAGGGCATAGTTAAGGGCATGAGGGATAAGGGAGTCTGAGAGGTAATGGGGAAATCCAGAGTGAAGAGCGGGGTGAACCAAAATAAGTAGCTTGAATTGAAGTCTGAACTGTAGCGGAAGCCAATGGTAATGAATGAGAAGAGATGTGACATGATCGAATCTGGAGGCATGAGACAGGACACGGATGGCAGTATTTTGAATTAACTGAAAACAATGAAGCTGATACTGAGGTAAACCTAAATAGATATTACAGTAATCAAGTTTGGATATGACTGAGGAGAGAAGTAGAGTAGCATTGGAGTGAGGTGAGAGAAATGAACGTATTTGACAGTGATAGAAAGCAATGACGAGATAAGGATGAGAAATAGCCTGAAAGGACAGTGCTGGATCCAGGGTAAGAAAGAGGTATCGGAGGGAGTCAACCAAGAGAAGGGGGAAACCTGGGAGGGAAGGGACCAAGAAAGGCCAAAGGTGAACCAAATATCTGCAGACTTACTAGAATTCAGATGAAGGAAATTACCAGAGAACCAGTTAGAAACAGCAGAGAGACAGGTAGGAGGATAAATGTCGGGGCAGTTGGGCTAGTATGGTAGAGCAGAATGACATCATCAGGATAAACATATGCTGAGATGCCATGTTGCTGAACTAGGGAGATCATGAAAATGTTAAATAGCAAAGGTGCAAGAACAGAGCCCTGTGGTACACCGCAAGGTAGAGGAGACGAGGAGGATGAAGTGTTACAGTTAGAAACGGAAAAGGAACGGTGCATGAGAAAAGAGTAAAACCAGAGAAAGACAGTCCCTATAATCCCAAGATCATGTAAGCGAGAAAGCAAAGTAGAGTGATCAACGAGGTCAAAGGCTACCGATAGGTCAAGGGAGACTGCCACCGTGACATCACCACGATCGTGAGTCTGGTGCAGCTCGCTGAGAAAAGTGAGGACAGTTTTGGTGCTATGACCCGAGCGGAAACCAGATTGATGGGGGTGCAAAGCTAGAGTAGCATCCAAGTGAGAAGAGAGTTGTGCAAAGACCAGTTTCTCAAAGAGTTCTGAGAGAAAAGGAAGCATAGAGACAGGCCGGTAATTAGATGGAGATGAAGGGTCAAGCGAGGAGATTTTTGTTTTTTTTAACAGACAAACAGTGGCATGCTTCCAAGGGGACAGAAAGACACCAGAGTAGACTGTTATTAATAATAGATAGAGCAAATGGAAGCAAGGCAAGAAAGGGGGTGGAAATCCAGTAGGAAGGAATGGGGTCAGTAGAAGAAGTAGTCTTGCGCGATGAGGTAAGGACTTTGAGGAGATCAGTGGAAGAAATCAGAGTGAAGGATGACCAGTTATGAGATAATGCAGAGCCAGCGGGGGTGGGCGGAGTCACTGTGTTGGAGAATTCAGGAGAGGGAAAGGGCGGTAGGGGAGAAAGAGGCGGGGACATCCAGCAAAAGAAGCATGTAGGGTAGAAACCTTGGAACTGAAAAAGTCAGCGATGAGCTGTGGTGAGGGCAGCAGAGAGTCACTGGAAGAAGACAGACAGGGAGAGGGGCGAAAGAACAGAGTATAAGCGGCGGGAAGAATTGGCAGAGGAAGAAATTAGATTAGAGTAGTGGTTTTTCTTTGCTAGAGAGATCTGAGAGCAAATACTGATGGACCAATTTGTAATCATGGAGAGTAGTTGGCAATGGGTACTTTACGCCACTGACGTTCAGAGTGGCAGAGTTGCCGGCAGGACAGGAATCCCCCTGGGTGAAATCATGGATGATTAAGTCTAGAATTATTTCTCAGAAGGCGAAAAGGGGCAACCAAATCCATGGCAGGGGAGAGTGAGGAGAACCAACGATCAGCCAGTACCTTGAGAGAAAGGGAGATGAAATCCTGGGGAAATAAGTCCTGAGCAGCAGGAAAATGATCAATAATTGCAGCAATAGGGGCCAGCAGTTTGCATAAAATCCTAGCCTTACTCCTACCAGAACATTATCTAGGAAAGACAATGGAATACTGGCTGTGTTGATGTGGAGACAGTCAAAATACCATACCTGGTTTTAGCTAAGGAACAGGCTGGACCCCTCTACTGCCATGAATAGAAGAGATCCCTGCATGGTTTGGGAAGCGTGTGAGGGAAGAGGATACCTATGCCTGTGATGCCTCCTTGAAAAGGAGGAGGTTGGGTTAGGAGAGGGCCTGAAGAGGATTCTTAAGGATGTCATTGTGTTGTTTCATAAATGCTGCAGCTTACTGCACCTTATCTCTGAAGAGATAGTTTCAACAGCATGGCAGAAAGCCTCCCTAGACATTATATCTTAGGTCTGATGCTCAACAATGAGACTCTAGGCACCAGTTCCCATGGAGGAGGCTGTCAATGCCATTTCAAATATACATTCTTCTATACATGCTTTTCCAAAAGGGATTCCAGGGGAGTCTTGGGGAGTGGACTAGAGTGACAGTGTTTACATGTGTATGACGTATGTCACAAAGTTTGGCAACGTGCCAATTAACACCTCCTATAAATCACGAACAAACATACGCCTCACTTGTCTTTTGGAAGGCCTTCCAGTTAAGAGGCAAGAGAACTGTGAAATTGCTTAAATACTGTAGGTGTTACAGCCACGTGACAGATTCAAAAGGTCAATTTGAAAGGCCCCCTCTATCAAACCAAAGGCAGTGTGAATAACCAAGGAAACTGAAAAGACATTGCCTTAGAAGCACAGATACTGTATAAGTAGGTCAACCAAAGATCACTGATTTTCAGTCTGAAGGGCTTCTGAGAAAAGCTGCTCTTGCTGGGAAGGATTCTGCACTTGTAAGTATTTACCTGCTGGGAAATTCTCAGACTCTTGGGTTAAAGGGAACTCTTTGGGCTTCAACTGATAAAATCTGTCTACTTTAAAGTTCTGTGTTTTTTAAAATCACTCAGTACAATGTTTTAGAAAGCCAGCTTTTACTAAGTGCTTTTTTTTACTCCCGTCCAAGCATAATCTTAGATATATAGGCTATTACACTCTTAAAGGGACAGAGATAGCCAAATTCGCTTTCAGGTTTAGCTGGTTATCCTCATCAGGTATAGCTTGCTTAACTACTGCCCTGGAATTTAATCTTGGTATGAACAAAGTCCCTTAAACCTATTAGGTATAGTTGTGTTTGTACAACTATCTCTAGCAACTTGAAGTAAACAACTCTTAAACAAATCCTCAAAACTAAGATGCAAACAGCAGTCCAGCAGCAAGATGGGGGTTATCCAGTCTTTGCAATGAGTGTCACATGTACGATTTTCTCCCAGTTGGTGAGAAGTATTACGTGTGCACTAGGTGCAAGGAGCTCTTTGCTCTCAGTGAACAAGTCCAATCTCTGGAGGCCAGAGTACCAAACTTGGAGAAGCCAAGGAAGAAAGAGAGGTATACAGACGAGACCTACAGGGACACAGAACTGATGTCCCACCTTCAGGCTGGCAACTTCTCTGTTGCCATGGAAGAGAGAGATCATATAAAAGTAGAGCATCACCTTGGTGTGGCAAGAAGTGATCCTCTAGCTAGCACCTGTCCTCCAGGTGATGTAAAACCCTCTCGCACCGAGGAGGTTTCTCCAGGACCATGTGCCCATGAAGGAACAATTAGGATGGCCGTTAAAGTTGGAGATTTGATCAATTGGCAAGTAGATAGCTGGGTTGCTGGTGGATGTGAGGATCGCCTGGTAACATGCCTTGTGCGAAGGTAGGGGACCTTATACGCCAACTAGGCAAGGTTTTAGATAGTGCTGGGGAGAAATGCTGTCTTGGTACATGTTGGTACCAATTACATACTAAAGTGTGGAAGGGAGGTTCTGGAGACCAAATTTAGGCTTTTAAGTAGGAAGTTAAAATCCTTAACTTCCAGGGTAGCATTCTCCGAAATGCTTCCCGTTCCATTTGCACGATCCAAAAGGCAGGCAGAGCTCCAGAGCCTCAATGCATGGATGAGACTATGGTGCAAGGAAGAGGGTTTTAGATTTGTTAGGAGCTGGGCAACATTCTGGGAAAGGCAGGGCATTTCAGAAAGGATGGGCTCCACCTTATCCAGGGTGAAACAGGGCTGCTGACATTAACCTTTAAAAAGGAGAGAGAGCAGCTTTTAAACTGGATAATAGGAGAAAGTAGACAGTCCCCTAAGAGTGCATGGTTCGGAAGGATGTATCCTTGAAGGAAACTAGTAAAAGAGGAAAGTTAGGGCATCCCAATAGAGAAGTGCCAATAAAGATAATAGTAACCCAAATGCACTTAAGTACAGAGCAGACAGAGTTGAAAGATTTCAAATTACTCCTGTCAACTGATAACCAAATTAATATGAATAAAATACGACCCTTAAAATGCCTGTATGCAAATGCTAGAAGACTAAAAAATAAGATAGAATATATAGCACTAAATGAAAGGTTAGATATAATTGGCATCTCAGAGGCTGGGTGGAAGGAGGACAACCAATGGGACACTGTGATACCTGGATACAAACTATATTGCAATGATAAATAGGGTAGATCAAACTGGTGGAGAGATTGCAGTCTATGTTAATGAAGGCATTGAATCACATAGGATTAAAGTTTTTACAGGAAACAAAATACACTGTAGAATATGTCTATGGTTAGAAATTCCACGTAAAAGGGAGGAGGCAATGGCAGTGGGGGGTGTACTACAGACTGCCTGGCCAGAATGAATGGATGGATGGATGGATGACGAAATGTTAAAAGAAATCAGAGAAGCTAACAAAAGTTACAACACAGTAATAATGGGTGATTTCAATTACCCTGGAATTGACTGGGTCAATGTCACAGCAGGATATGCTAGGGAATTAAAGTTTCTAGATGAAATAAATGACTGCGTCTTGGAGTAGCTGGTTTATGAATCAAAGAGAGGGGAAGCTATTTTGGACCTAGTCTTTAGTAGAACACAGGTTCTGGTGCAAGAGATAACGGTGTTGGGGTACTTGGCAATACTGATCACGGCATTATTGCATTTGATTAATAAACGGAGGGAGGACAACAAGGAAATCCACAGTAATACTATAATAAAATGAGGAAAATAAGAACATAAGATATGCCATACTGGATCAGACCAAGGTCCATCAAGCCCAGTATCGTTTCCAACAGTGGCCAATCTAGGTCATACGTACCTAGCAGTTTCCCCAAAAGACAGGTTCCACAATGCTTGTACTGGGTCAAGCATTGATATCCTGGGTCCCTTCTTAATAATGGTTTATGGACCTTTCCTCCAGGAACTTGTCCAAACCTTTTTTAAAACCAGCTACACTAACAGCCTTTACTACATCCTCTGGTAACAAATTCCAGAGTTTGATTACACGTTGAGTGAAAAAATATTTTCTTTTATTAGTCTTAAATAGTTTACCCTGTAGCTTCATTGCATGTCCCCTAGTCTTCCAATATTCTGATAACGTAAACAATTGATCTACGTTTACCCATTCCACTCCGTTCATTAATTTATAGACTTCTATCATATCTCCCCCCCTCAGCCGTCTCTTTTCCAGGTTAAAGAGCCCTAACCTTTTTAGCCTTTCTTCATAGGAGTATCCTTCCATCTCCTTTACCATTTTGGTGGCTCTTCTCTGAAACTTTTCTAATATCACTATATCCTTTTTAAGATATGGCAACCAGAATTGCACATAATATTCAAGGTGCGGTCTCACCATGGAACGATATAGAGACATTATAATATCTTTTGTTTTATTTTCCATTCCTTTCCTTATGATACCTAGCATTCTATTTGCTCTCTTGGCCGCCGCTGCACAATGGGCTGAGGGTTTTAACATGTTATCCACAATGACGCCTAAATCTTTTTCCTGGGTGGTGTTTCCTAATGTGGAACCTTGCATCGTGTAACCATAGTTTGGGTTGTTCTTCCCTAGGTGCATAACTTTGCACTTGTCCACATTAAATTTCATCTGCCATTTTGATGCCCAGTCTTCCAATTTATCAAGATCCTCTTGCAATTTTCCACAATCCTCTTGGGTTTTAACAACTTTAAATAGTTTTGTGTCATCTGCAAATTTGATAACCTCACTCGTTATTCCACTTTCCAGGTCATTTATGAATATGTCGAAAAGCAGCGGACCCAGCACAGATCCCTGGGGTACACCACTATTCACCTTTCTCCATTGGGAAAATTGGCCATTTAGCCCTACCCTCTGCTTTCTATCTTTTAACCAGTTCCTGATCCACAGTAGTACACTGCCTTCTATCCCATGACTCTTTAGTTTTGCCAAAAGTCTCCGATGACGGACCTTGTCAAAGGCTTTCTGAAAGTCCAGATACACTATATCAACCGAGTCACCTTTGTCCACCTGTTTATTCACACCTTCAAAAAAACATAACAGATTAGTAAGACAAGATCTTCCTTGTCTAAAGCCATGTTGGCTGTCTCCCATTAGGCCATGACTATCTACATTCTGAGTAATTTTGTTCTTTATGATGGTTTCTACCAATTTTCCCGGTACTGACGTCAGGCTCACCGGTCTGTAGTTTCCCGGATCACCCTTGGAACCCTTTTTAAAAATTGGTGTTACATTGGCGACCCTCCAATCTTCAGGTATTAGAGATGATTTTAATGATAGTTCACAGGTTACTAATAGCAGGTCTGCAATCTCATATTTCAGTTCTTTCAACACCCTTGGATGTATACCATCCATCCCAGGTGATTTGCTACTCTTCAGTTTATCTAATAGTTGTAATACATCTTCCCGATGTATCGATATTTCCTTCAATTCTTCTGCACCTTTAAATACCACTTCGTCATGGGTAACATCCGTACATCTTCCTCAGTAAAGATCGAAGCAAAGAATTCATTCAGTCTCTCCGCTATCGCCTTGTCGCCTCTTAGTGCCCCTTTAACTCCTCTATCATCTAATGGACCAACTGACTCTCTCACAGGTTTTTTGCTACGAATGTACTTGAAAAAGTCTTTATTTCACGTTTTTGCTTCCGCAGCAAGCTTCTTCTCAAATTCTCCCTTTGCCTGCCTTATCAATGCCTTGCAATTGACTTGCCAGTGCTTGTGCTGTTTCCAGGTTTCGTCGTTTGGCTCTTTTTTCCATTTCCTGAAAGATGCTTTTTTGGCAACAACAGCCTCTCTGACCTCCCCTTTAAACCATGCTGGCAGTTTTTGGACTTCCTTCCACTTTTCTTAAAGCGTGGAATACAGCTGGTCTGGGCTTCCAAGATAGTATTTTTAAACAACACCCAAGCTTGATGTAAGTCTTTAACCTTTGCAACTGCTCCTTTTAGTTTTTTCTTAACTATTTTCCTCATTTTATCATAGTCTCCCTTTCAAAAGTTAAAAGGTAGTACTGTGATTTCCTTACTATCCCTCCTCCACTAATTAAAACAAAGGTGATCATGCTATGATCACTACTGCCAAGTGGCCCCAACACCCTTATCTCTTGCACTAGATCTGGTGTTCCACTAAGGACTAGGTCTAATATGCCTTCCCCTCTTGTCGGTTCATGAACCAGCTGCTCCAAGAAGCAGTCATTTATTTCATCTAGGAACTTTATCTCCCTAGCATGCCCTGCCGTGACACTGACCTAGTCAATACCGGGGTAATTAAAATCACCCATTATTATTACTGCGCTGTATCTTTTGTTAGCTTCCTTGATTTCTTTGAGCATTTCATCATCCATTTGTTCATTCTGGCCAGGCGGTCGATAATACACCCCCCACTGCCATCGCCGTCACCTTTTTACATGGAATTTCAATCCATAGAGATTCTACAGCAAATTTTGTTTCCTGCAAACCTTTAATCCTTTCTGACTCAATGCCCTCTCTAACATAGAGCGCAACCCCTCCACCAATTTGATCAGCTGTATCATTACGATATAGTTTGTATCCAAGTATCACAGTGTCCCACTGGTTATCCTCCTTCCACCATGTCTCTGATATTCCAATCATATCTAACCTCTCATTTAGTGCTATATATTCTAACTCTCCCATCTTATTTTTTAGACTTCTAGCATTTGCATACAAGCATTTTAGAGACTGTATTTTATTCATATTAATTTGGCTATTGGTAGACATGGGTAATTTAGAAACATAGAAACATAGAAATATGATGACAGAAAAAGACCACATGGCCTATCTAGTCTGTCCTTCCATAACAACTACAACAGTCCCCTTTTTACCTTTGGGATCTTTAAGCTCTATCTCCTCCATACTCGAGGGCATTTGGGCTACTTTACTCTTTTTTGGAACCTCTCTGCTTTTGGTAGTATCCTTCAAGGATACATTCTTCCGAACCATCCGCTCTTGGGCGACTGTCGGCTTTCCCCTATTATCTAGTTTAAAAGCTGTTCTATCTCCTTTTTAAAGGTTAATGCCAGCAGCCTGGTTCCATCCCGGTTAAGGTGAAGCCCATCCCTTCGGAAGAGCCCCTCCTTTCCCCAGAATGTTCCCCAGTTCCTAACAAATCCAAAACCCTCATCTCTGCACCAGTGTCTAATCCACGCTTTGAGACTCCGCAGCTCTGCCTGTCTTTTGGGTCCTGCACGTGGAATGGGAAGCATTTCGGAGAACGCTACCCTGGAAGTTCTGGATTTCAACTTCCTACCTAAAAGCCTATATTTAGCCTCCAGAACCTCTCTACCACATTTTCCTATGTCATTGGTACCGACATGTACCAAGACAGCAGACTCCTCCCCAGCACTATCTAAGACCTTATCTAGGTGGCGCGTCAGGTCCGCTACCTTTGCACCAGGCAGGCATGTTACCAGGCGATCCTCACGTCCACCAGCCACCCAGCTATCTACATGCCTAATGATCGAATCACCAACTATAACGGCTGTCCTAACCCTTCCCTCATGGGCACATGGTCCTGGAGAAACTTCCTCGGTGCAAGAGGGTTTTACATCACCTGGAGGACAGGTCCTAGTTACAGGATCACTTCCTGCCACACCAATAAGGTAAGAAAAAACTAAAAGGAACAGCTGCAAAGATTAAAGGTTTATATCAAGCATGGGTGTTTAAAAATACTAATTTTGGAATCCCAGACCAGATGTATTCCGCACTTTAAGAAAAGTGGAGGAAGACCAAAAAACTGTCAGCATGGTTTAAGGTGACATCAGAGAGGCTATTGTAGCCAAAAAAGCATCTTTCTGGAAATGGATAAAGGAGCCAAATGATGAAAATGGGAAACATAACCACCGGCAAGTTAGATGCAAGGCATTGATAAGGCAGGCAAAGAGAGACTTTGAAAATAAGCTTGGCATGGAAGCAAAAATGCATAATAAAAACTTTTTCAAATACATTTGTAGCAAAAAAACTGTGAGTCAGTTGGACCATTAGGTGATAGAGGGGTAAAAGAGGAGCTAAGGGAGGACAAGGCCATAGCGGAGAGACTGAATGAATTATTTTCTTCAGTCTTTACTGATGATGATGTAGGGAAGTTATGATGTGTCAGAAGAATTGAAAGAAATATTGATAAACAGGTAAGATGTATTACAACTATTTGATAAACTAAAAAGTAGCAAACCACCTAGAGCGGATGGTATACATCCAAGGGTGTTGAAAGAACTGAAATATAAGACTACAAACCTATTATTAGTAATATATGAACTATCTTTAAAATAATCTGTAGTACCTGAAGATTGAAGAATGGCCAGTACAACGTCAATTTTTAGAAAGGGTTCCGTGGTGATCCAGGAAACTACAGACTAGTGAGCCTGATGTCGGTGCTGGGCAAAATGGTGCAAACCATTATAAAGAATAAATTACTTAAAATGTAGATAGCCATGGTTCAATGGGAGAAAGAAAACATGGATTTAGCCAAGGAAAGTCTTGTCTTACTAATCTGTTATATTTTTTTTGAGAGTGTGAATAAGCAGGTGGACAACGGTGAGCCGGTTGATATAGTGCATCTGGATTTTCAGAAAGCTTTTGACAAGGTCCCTCATGAGACTCTTGGCAATATTAAAAAGTCAAGGGATAGGAAACAGTGTACTATTGTGGATAAGGAACTGGTTAAAAGACAGAAAGCGTAGTTACTCACCTGTAACAGGTGTTCTCCAGGAGCAGCAGGAATCAGTCCTCACTTATGGGTGACGTCGGCGCCGACGGAGCCCTCGCGGAGCAATTTTCCCCAGCTTTCAAAGAAAGCCTTTGGGAATTGCAGCGCGCATGCGCGGTCGTCTTCCCGCCCGAGGGTGCCATCTTAGCCAGTCAGATGACATAGCTAAAAAAGACAGCATAAAAATATTTGCAAAACATAAGCAGACGATTGCAACTCCAAGGGGAGGAGGGAGGGTAGTGAGGACTGATTCCTGCTGCTCCTGGAGAACACCTGTTACAGGTGAGTAACTACGCTTTCTCCAGGACCAAGCAGGAAGTCAGTCCTCACTTATGGGACTCCCAAGCTCAAGGCTACCGGAGACCCTAAGCACAAAAATGAGCTCCCTCTAGCTCAGCAGCACAGAAGGATAGAATCTTCGCTGAATTATCACCCACCGGTAGCCCACATCCGGGATGGAGGGTAGGAGTTGCTCAGACCTCAAAGAGATTACGGAGGACTGCCTGTCCGAAAGCACTGTCCCGACGGGACTCCCTCTCGAGACAGTAATGGACCGCAAAAGTCTGGCTCGAAGACCAAGTAGCGGCCCGGCAGATGTCTGCCAGCGGAACAGAGCGGAGGTAAGCCACTGACGTGGCCTTTGCCTGAACGCAATGAGCCGTGACTCGACTTTCTAAGGAGAGTCCGGCTGCCCCATAAGCCCAAGAGATACAGTCCGCAACCCAGATGGACAGAGTACGCTTGGAGACCGGGAGCCCCAATTTATTGGGGTCAAAAGACACAAAAAGCTGAGCAGCTTTACGGTGCTCCCGCGTACGGTCAAGGTAGAAGTTCAATGCCCTTCTACAGTCCAGGGTATGGAGGACCGTCTCAGCTCGGCTGGAGTGTGGTCTGGGAAAGAAGGTTGGAAGTACCACCTCCTGATTGATGTGAAAAGGGGAGACCACTTTAGGCAGAAATTTTGGGTGAGTCCGTAGGACTACCCTATTCTTGTAGAACCTAGTGTAAGGGGGATCAGACACGAGGGCCTGCAATTCACTTACGCGTCTAGCGGAAGTGAGGGCTATCAAGAACAGTGTTTTCCAAGACAGAAAACGGAGAGAACAGGTAGCCATAGGTTCAAAAGGCGGACAGGTGATCCGCTGCAAAACCACATTCAGGTCCCAGTCAGGCGCTGGCGGGCGCAGAGGTGGTTTAAGTAGAAGGAGACCTCGGAGAAACCTCGCTACGAGAGGGTCATTGGAGAGAGGTCTGCCGTCCACCGGCACATGATGTGCTGAAAGAGCACTGAGGTGAACTTTGACGGAGTTGGACTTAAGTCCCAGATTAGAGAGGTGGAGCAAGTACTGCAAGATCACCGACACCGGGCAGGAGAAGGGATCCTGAGACTGTTGGGTACACCAGACTGCAAAGCGACGCCATTTAAGGGCGTAGCATTTGCGGGTAGAAGGGCGTCGCGAAGCCAAGACGACCTCCTCCACCTCCGCCGGCAGGAGAAGGGGAGCAAGGACTACCCTCTCAGCAGCCAGGCCATGAGGTTGAGAGACCTGAGGTTGGGGTGCAGGAGGGACCCCTGATCCTGAGTGAGGAGATCCGGTTGCACCCCCAGAGGGATTGGATCCTCCACCGCCAGTTGCAGCAGGAGCGGAAACCACGGCTGCCTGGGCCAGCGAGGGGCCACCAGGATCATGAAGGCTTTGTCTCGGAGAACCTTGAAAAGAGTCCGAGAGACCAGCGGGATGGGAGGGAAAGCGTACAGAAGGCTCCCCGACCACGAGATCAGAAAGGCGTCCGCCGCCACCCGAAGGGGGTGTGGCCGACGAGAGCAGAAGCGAGGAAGCTGCCGGTTGTGAGGACTGGCAAAGAGATCCACCGTGGGGAGACCCCACTTGAGGAAGAGCTTCTGAACTACCAAGGGATCCAGACGCCACTCGTGCGGCTGGAGGACCCTGCTGAGTTTGTCTGCAAGGCAATTTTCTTGGCCCGGGAGATAAACTGCCTTGAGGAGAATGCCGTGACTGACGGCCCAAGAGCAGAGCCTCTGTGCCTCCCGGCAGAGGAGGAAGGAGCCCGTGCCCCCCTGCTTGTTCACGTAGAACATGGCAACTTGATTGTCCGTCTGGACAAGGACGGACTGTTGGGAAGTCAGGTGGGAGAAGGCCTTGAGAGCCAGGCGGATCGCCCTGAGCTCCAGGAAGTTGATCTGCTGAGCAGACTCCCACGTGGTCCAGAGGCCCTGAGTACGTGCCTCTTGGCAATGTGCTCCCCAGCCCAGGAGGGATGCATCGGTGGTCAGCACCCGGGTCGGCTGAGGTGACTGGAAAGGCATTCCGAATATCAGGTTCGGCTGCCGGAGCCACCACCGGAGAGACGAGACCAGCGGCTCGGAAACGCGCACTAGGTCTGCTAGGCCGCCCGTGGCTTGTCGCCACTGCTGGCGGAGACACCATTGAGCAGACCGCATATTCAGGCGGGCATTGGGGGTCACATGGACGGTGGAAGCCATATGGCCGAGCAGTCTCAGGAAGCGCCTGGCGGAGACCAGGGGCTGGCTGCGAAAGCGGTCGGCTAGGTCCATGAGCCGCTGAGCCCTGTCGAGCGGTAGGAATGCTCGCGCCTGAGGAGTGTGCAGCCTTGCGCCGATGAACTCGAGATCCTGTGAGGGGAGCAAAGTGGACTTTGCGAAGTTTATGACAAAGCCCAAGTGCTGCAGCAGAGTCACCGTGCGGCACGTGGCGTTGGTGACCTCCTGAGCGGACGCTGCTCTGATGAGCCAGTCGTCGAGGTACGGAAAGACATAGAGGCCGTGAAGCCGGAGATGGGCCGCCACGACCGCGAGACATTTTGTGAAGACTCGCGGTGCGGAGGACAGGCCAAAGGGCAGTACTCGGTACTGGTAATGATTTCCTGCCACCACAAACCTTAGGTATTGGCGGTGGCTTGGGTGGATGAGGATGTGCGTGTAGGCATCCTTTAGATCCAAGGAGCATAGCCAATCTCCCTGCTGGAGGTAGGGCAGAAGGATTCCAAGGGTAAGCATTTTGAACTTCTCCCGCACAAGGAACTTGTTGAGGTTGCGCAAGTCCAGGATGGGTCTGAGGCCCCCTGTTCTCTTTGGTATCAGAAAATACCTTGAATAAAAGCCTTGACCTCTCAGGTGGTGTGGCACCGGTTCCACCGCCTGTTCCTGCAGAAGACCTGCTAACTCCTGAAGGAGCAACTCCCTGTGCAGAGGGGGGCGCGGAGGTTCTCCCGGAAAATAGGAGGGAGGGACCTGATGGAAGTGGAGAAGATAGCCTTCTCGCACGACCTGAAGCACCCAGGCATCTGCGGTGATGCTGGACCACCTGTGGGCGAAGTGAACCAGCCGGCCTCCGGTGCTGGGAGGAACCAGCGGGGGGGGAGAGGCTATGCTTAGCGAGTCAAAAACCCCCACCCTGCTGAGCAGGGGCTGGTGGTGCAGGCTTGGGGGCTTGCTGCCTACGGGACCCGTTACCCCGTCCCTTGGCCTGCTGGCCCTGTTGGGGAGCTGCAGGGGCCTGATAATGGGGGTATTGTTTGTAGGCAGCCGCCTTCCTCGGGTAAAAGGACTTTTTCCCCGAGCCCTTCTTTTTCTGGGAAGGGGCGGAGGTCTCCTAGAAAGCCTGGTCCGGGTGAGAGTCTCAGTCTCAATTTGCGCAGCCTTTTCCGCCATGGGCTTGCCAAAGAGGTTTTCGCCTCGGCAGGGGACATCGACCAACTTGTCCTGCACCCAGGGCTCAAGGTCTGACGACTGAAGCCAAGCCTGTCGGCGGGCACCGATGCCGGCTGCGGCCACACGAGCCGAGGCTTCAAAGCCATCATAGGCTGCTCGGGACATGAACTTTGAGCATTCCCGAATGCCAGTGGACAAGGCTAGGAACCTCCGCAAGGGCTCCTCGGAGAGACCAGCGGAGAATCCGGCTAGCTCTTTAGCCAGATCCCGGAGATACATGCCCATGTATAGCTGGTAAGTCTGGACACGACATGCGAGCATAGAGCCCTGGAAGCACTTCTTGCCAAGGCCATCCAGGTTACGGGCCTCCCTGCCAGGAGGCACCGAGGAGTGCATCTTCTGGCTCTTAAGACGATGCATGGCCGATTCCACTACCATGGAATGGTGTGGCAGCTGTGCCTTTTGAAAGCCAGGGCTCTTGCGGACTCGATAGATAGAATCGACCCGCTTGCTCAGGACCGGCGAGGAGGCCGGACTCTCCCACATGCGGAAGAGTAGTCGTTCCAGCATAGGAGGAACCGGCACAGTAAAGTGTTCCCTCGCGGGAGAGTCATACTGGAGGGCGTCGAGCTCTTCGGCTCGAGGCTCCTCCTCGGGATCCGCAGGGAAGGCCAAAGCCTTGGCCATATCCCTAACGAAGTCCGAGAACCGGGCATCCTCCGGGGGGGACTGCTTCCGAGGCTCGGACTCCGGTGAGTCCGATGGGACACACCGAGTCCGGAAAGAATCAGGTGACTCTTCCTCCTCAGACTCCCAGACCGACTCCGACGAGGACTCGGTGGGGTCGGCCCGGGCAGGGTGCGGCGCCAGCCGCCCCGACGCCGAGGGAGTCGGCGTCGGCGACCTCGGTCCCGAACGGGAGGCCGAGGGCGACCTCGACCGAGGATCGACTCGAGTTCTCATCGACTCGAGGATCGGCTCGGTCTCCGGGGTCGACTTGGACGTCGACGTCCCGGCGGTCGGGGCAGCGACGCCAGCGAAGCCAGCGAGCAGTGCCCTCTGCTGGTCCATGAAGGCAGACAGTCTGCTCTCCAAGGCCGTCAACCTGAGTCCGAGCTCAGGTGACCCAGCAGCCCCTGACTCGGGCCCCGACGGCGTCGGGCCCGACGTCGGCTGTCGCGGAGGCGAGTCCAGAAGGACCACAGGACTTACCCGGGCAGGCATCTCCGACTCCAGGCGAGGTCGCTTCGGGACGTGTTCCTTCTCCAAGGACCCGGGGCGGCTGTCGGGGCTATGCGACCTGGCCCTCGCGGAACCAGGAGCGTCCACCGACGCCGCCCTCGCGGGTTTTTCCTTCCGACGATGGTCCCCGGAGGGAGAACCCCGGTCGGAGGAGCTCCAGCGACGGTCCGAGCTGGAGCCTTTCGACACGGAGGCCTCCGACGAGGTCCGGGTACGGCTGGGGTCAGCGAAGATTCTCTCACGCTGATGCCGCCGACTTCTCAACGCCTTTGAGGACAGTTTGCTGCAGGGCCCACAGATCAGTTCCTCATGATCCGGGCCCAGGCAGCGGAGGCAAAAGTCGTGTGTGTCGGTTAGTGACATATTTCGGTCACACCGACCACACCGCTTAAACCCACTGGCAGCCATCGGGGGAAAAAGGGCCCCTGCGAGGTCAAAGGACCGGGCTGCCAGGGAAAACGAAAACGAAAGCTGACTAAGTCAGAAAAACCGAAAAAAGTGAGAGGACTCGAGACCGGCGTCGCGAGTCCGGGCGGGAAAACGATCGGCGTCGAACCGAAAGAAAAAAGGATAAAATAAAGAAGAAAATCAACTTTTTCGCGGGGACAAGACGGGGACGTCTGTAGGGCTCCGCGGAAAAAAGAAGACTGGCTAAGATGGCACCCTCGGGCGGGAAGACGACCGCGCATGCGCGCTGCAATTCCCAAAGGCTTTCTTTGAAAGCTGGGGAAAATTGCTCCGCGAGGGCTCCGTCGGCGCCGACGTCACCCATAAGTGAGGACTGACTTCCTGCTTGGTCCTGGAGAAAGCAGAGAGTAGGGTTAATTGGCCAATTTTCTCAATGGAGAAATATGAATAGTGGAGTACCCCAGGTATCTGTGCTGGACCCGCTGCTTTTTAACATATTCAAAAATGACCTGAAAATGGGAATAAAGAGTGAGGTGATCAAATTTGCATTTGAAACAAAATTATTCAAAATTGTTAAAACGCAAGAAGATTGTGAAAAATTGCAAGAGGATCTCCATAAATTGGAAGATTGGGCATCCAAATGGCAGATTAAATTTAAAGTGGACATATGCAAAAGTTATGCACGTAGGGGATCATTTCAGAACACGAATAAGGGGTCTGTACATGCGGCGGGGATGTTTATGTGCTGAAAACATCCCAGATCATATTCCAAAAAACTGCTGACATGCACGTCCACGGTGCAAGAACAAGGATCTCAGAACGTAGGTGGGAGAGAGCGGAACAGGGGCAAGGTCAGCCATGAAGACACAGAAAGCATATTCAGGAAAGGCCTGTGTACATATTGTTTCCCAGAAATGTCCATGTTATTCCTGCTGAAATGTGATATAAGGCTAGGACTTTGAAAATATTCTGCTGTGCTATGCAATGTGTCCCATATAGAAGAATGGTTGAGACAAGTATGTTTTGAACTGGTGTGACTGCTGTCTGAAAAAATACACGATGCAGTCTTAAGGTACAGGGAGGAGAGGGGAGGGAATGTTGTAAGGTAAAGAAACATTTCTAAACACCCTTATAGAAACATTTAAAAGAGCAATAGTGTTTATTCAGACTATGCTAAAGGAGCCAATCTATCGAACCAACAATTTCCATGTTCAGAAAAATGGGACTGCTGCTGTAGGGATAGTATGGGCGTGAGCAGGGAAAGGATTCCCTTTTGAGTGAGGAACCGAGATCATATTTGTAGTCCTGGTACATTATGCGATTATGTTGTCATAACTGTTATGTATAGGTTCAGAGCATCTTTTTGGCAGAACCATGTTTTTGTGCGAGAAAGTGAGTGTGTGTGTGGTTGAGGGGTGCACAGCAGGATTCTGGTGTGCTCATCTACAATTCAGGGGGGACATGAAAGCTTGTCCAGTATCTGGACCATATGAATGACCCGCAGCGTCACCAGGTGCCAGTGTGATTGGGCAGTCAAACTCAGAGAGGGTTCATATTGCTAAATGTCAAAACATATCCATGTCATTAATAAGGGACCCTCAGAATAAGGGCACTCAACAGTGCAAACAGCACTAATCCATGCCCATAATGTACATTTTGTGGAACCAATGGTGTTGCTGTTTAGCATATATTAGTGCTGCTTGCACTGCTGAATGCCCTTCTTCTGAGGGTCCCTATTATTGACAGGGATATGTTTTGACATTTAGCCTTAGGGAACCTTTGATGATTCCTTCTGGATTATTTTACATAGGATACTCTAATTAGATCAGATATAGTTGGCAGTGTGATAGGGCAGCCATACATCCGCTGTGCCCAGCACTGGAGACATGACTGATGTAGTGCCAACATTCCCCGGATTGTCCCATAAGACTCACACTCCTACTTAGGCTAGGATCAATGAGGGCTGTGAGAGTGGTGATATATCTGGAGTCTGGCTACTTGGTGTGATGGCACAGGAATCTCCCCTCCTATGCCCACACAGCTCTGAGCAGGGGAGCAGTGCCACAAAGCTGGCTGTGGGAAGGCAGACAGGGTTGTCCCACAGGTAGCAGATGTTTATACCACAATGGGACAGGTGTAGCTGCTGTGAGAAACGCCATTACCATCTGAGGTGGGCCTCAGATGCATAGCCAGAAGGCCCTACAACTACAACTAATCATTTCTATGGAGCTACAAGGTGTATGCAGCACTGCACAGACACACATAACAGATGGTCCCTGCTCAGCAGAGCTTACAATCTGGTCGAGACAGACAACACAACAACTGTGAACAAGATACATCCAGGGGGAATGGTCAGGAAACACAAGGGAGTTTAGGTGGATCTGATCCAACAGCAGCACTGATTAGATGAGCACTCTGTCTGGATTTGAGAGGGGCCAGGGATGAAACATGACATACAAACTCAAGTAGTTTGTTCCAGGCATATGGAGCCACAAGGTGAAGGGAGCGATGTCTGGATTTGGCAGTAGAAGGGAAGGGCACAAATAGAAGCAATCTGACAGAAGAGCGGTGTTCATGGGGAGAAATAAGAGGGCAATGATAGTGCGGAGCAGCAGAATGAGTGCACTTATAGCCCAGAGGCATGAAAATGGCATACATTTGTTGTTCAACAATATTATGCATCTTTTGGGGACCTGCACAGTTAAGATCGGGGTTTTATGGACTTGGTGAGGGTCCATCCCTAGCAGGCATGTTTGTAGGGATTATCAGGCAGGAATCACTGGGGCTGGGTCCTAATTCCACATACCATTTGATACAAAGTATGTCCTGATATAAATGTTCATATTTACATTCTGGTATACTATATTGGGTTGCACTGGGCTTACCTAGCACTTTTCAGGGCATGAGGGGGACTGGTATATGGTCTAGGTTGCAGCAGCTATCATTTCTGTGATGAGAAGATTAGGAGATGCACATTTTTCCCAAGTGGTGTGAGGTTCGCTAGTACATTGCGGGGATGGGCAGGATCTGAAATGTCTAAAGTTTCAAAATACAGTGGGCGTGGGGATGTCCAAAATGTTTTCTCGCATCCGCAGCATAGGCCCAGCTGAAAAGCACTTGCATTTGCCTGCCAAATATGTCTATCTCCCCGATTCCGGACCGGGAGCACATCCAGACTTGCAGAGGTGGAATTAAGTTCAAAAGGGGCCCAGTTTTGTTTTAGACGTGTCCACAGGCTGGACGTGCACATTACAGATTTGGGCTCTTAGTGAAGAGCAACCCAAACTACAGTTACACGATACAAGGTTCCAACTTAGGAACTACCATCCAGGAAAAGGATTTAGGCGTTATTGTGGATAATACGTTGAAACCCTCTGTCCAGTGTGCAGCGGCGGCAAAGTAAGCAAATAGAATGCTAGGAAACATAAGGAAAGAAATGAAGAATAAAATCAAGATATTATAATGCCTTTGCATCATCCCATGGTGCAACTGCCTCTTGAATATTGTGTGCAATTCTGGTCGCCATATCTTAAAAAGGATATAGTAGAATTAGAAAAGGTACAGAGAAGAGTCACCAAAATGGTAAAGGGGATGGAAAGATACCCCTATGAAGAAAGGCTAAAAAGGTTGGGGCTCTTTAACCTGGAAAAGAGACGGCTGAGGGGAGATATGATAGAAGTCTATAAATTAATGAACGGAGTGGAACGGGTAAACGTAGATCGATTGTTTACCTTATCAGAATATAGAAAGACTAGGGGACATGCAATGAAGCTACAGGGTAAACTATTTAAGACTAATAAAAGAAAATATTTTTTCACTCAACGAGTAATCAAACTCTGGAATTTGTTACCGGAGGATGTAGTAAAGGCTGTTAGTGTAGCTGGGTTTAAAAAAGGTTTGGACAAGTTCCTGGAGGAAAGGTACATAAACCATTATTAAGAAGGGACCCAGGATATCAATGCTTGAACCAATACAAGCATTGTGGAACCTGTGTCCCTTGGGGAAACTGCTAGGTACGTATGACCTAGATTGGCCACTGTTGGAAACAGAATACTGGGCTTGATGGACCTTGGTCTGACCCAGTATGGCATATCTTATGTTCTTATGGAGTGGAACGGGTAAACATAAATCAGTTGTTTATTCCTTCAGAAAGTAGAAAGACTAGGGGACATGCAAAGAAGCTACAATGTAGCCCATTTAAGACTAATAAATAATCAAACTCTGGAATTTATTACCTGAGAATTTAGTAAAAGCAGTTAGTATTGCTGAGTATAAAAAAAAAAGGTTTGGACAAGTTCCTGAAGGAAAAGTCCATAAACCATTTTTAAAGAGGACCTGGGAAATCCATTGCATACCCCAGGATAAGCATTGTGGAATCTGTGTACTTTATTGGGAACCTGACAGGTACCTGTGACCTAGACTTGACACTGTTGGAAACAGGATATTGGGCTTGATGGACCTCAGTCTGTCGCAGTATGATATTTCTTATGTTCTTATGACTGCTGGTGGCGTTGGTGACTGTAGGAACTGTGCATGCGTTTGAGCACTTGACTGTGTGTCCAAGTATCAGTGGTCTGGGCTACCTTGTTTCCCTACATGCTCTTCCGTTCCTTACTCAAACATATATTCCACTCCTTTTCAAAGACCCTCTGTCTATTCCATCTCTCTGAATCCCCTCACCTCCATTCATGCTCATGCCAAACTCCAGTGTTTCTCCCTGGCCCAGGGAACATCAGTCTTCCTGTTACCCAGCTGCTTGGTGCTTTCTGTCTGTGTGTGCCAACATTCTTTCCTGCTTTTGTATCTATGTGGTTCCATGCTGCCTGTGGGGGGGGGGGGGGGGTGTCTCAGTGTCAGTGTGCAGGTGTATATGAAATGCTGTAGGTGTGAGTGGAGAGAGTCGTCGGGTGTGGGTGCAGAGAGGCAGAAGCCATGAGAGATCTGAACAGATGCTTTTCACAGGCCATGCTGGAGGAAGTCCACAGGGAACACAGGAGGGCCACTAGGAGACATCCATATCAGAAGGTATTTAGGCCCGGGACCCAAGTCCAAGATCTATTTATTTATTACTGGCACTCGATATCCATCTTATAGTCAATAAAGACCCTAAAGTGACTTACAGTTATAAAGCCATACAGTACATAGACAATATATAATATATAAAAATGCAAAAGACATTATAACCCCCTCCCTCCTACTAATCCAGTACTCCTGAAACTCAACTCATCCCCCCTAAATGACTCACAGAACAGCCATGTCTTTACCCCTTTCCAAAACTAGAAAATTTAATTCTGTCTGCACCTCTTCTCACTGCTAAAAAGTACCTCACGAGATTCTGTTTAGACAAGACAGCCATCCACCATCTCTGCCAGGAGTTCCTTTGTTCCACAACACAGGGGCTAACCCATGACTGTCCACCTCAAATGCCTCATCGGTCCTCACCTTCTTTTTTTGCCACTGGCAATTTCCAGTCCATTTTCCTATCACAGCAGGCCTCAGCCAGCTGGCCATCTCACAGTTTGAGGACCTGTCTCACCCACACAAAAGGATAAGCAGCTTTCCTTCAGACTGTGCAGCTGAAGAAGCTAACTCATGATTCCTTGGCGTGGCCAGATTCCCAGCTGTACTGAGCGACAAGATTCCACACAAAAAGGAGGCTATATACCTCAACAGAAGGATATTCGAATCACAGGAGAAAGTGATGTCATCGGGCATGGTAGAAGCCTAATCTTGTAGCTCCCAGAGGATATCCATAATAAATCCCATTGCAGTCTGTTTGGGCTCCCTAATCAATTCAAAATGTTGCGAAGCACCCCTTCGTGAAAAACAAGTGGATGGTGAACTTTTCTCAATTGTGAGAAACCTTACTAATAATCCTCAAACATCGAACACTGAAATCACTGAAATTTCGGTACAAAACCTAGCCATCCACTATCAAAACAAATCTATGCAACCTATAATGACTCTAAACAACATAAATACAGTTCATCACTGCTCAGAATAATGGTCAAAATTTCATCCCATATCAAAAGACGCACTAAAGAATATCATTACTAACCTCAACACCACAACCTCCTTTCTTGATCCATGCCCAGTAACATGGATAAAAAGTACACTCCCAATACTTCTATCATACATCCTCCCTATAGTAAACCTATCATTGCTTCAAGGACACCTCCCCTCTACGCTCAAACACGCACAAATCCGGCCAATTCTCAAAAATAACACGCTTGATAAAACATCACCAAAATCATACAGACCCATTTCAAGTATCCCTTTTTTGGCTAAAATAATAGAAAAAGTGGTACAAATTCAGACACAAGAATACCTTGATTCATCCTACCCGCTTGATGACCACCAATATGGATTTAGACCTCAACATGGAGTTGAAACACTTTTAACAGTCTTAACCGATACACTACTCAAAGGGATTAATAATCATAAACAAGCATTTATACTCTTATTTATTGATATTTCGGCAGCATTTGATAGTGTTCACCACACTATAATGCTTAATAACCTAAATCAAATAGGAATAAAAGACACTGTACATAAATGGTTTACCTCTTACCTAAATAATAGAACACAAAATGTAAGAATTGGTAACCAAACATCAACCATATATAAACAAGAAGTTGGTCTCCCACAAGGCTCCGCACTATCAGCCCTCCTGTTTAATATTTACATAAAACCTATCTGTGATATCTTTAAAAAATTCGGAGTATACTATCATCTATATGCAGATGATATTATGCTGTACATCCCATTTACAATCCCTAACTTACCAATAAAACTACTATCTGATTGCTTCAATGAAATTACAACATGGCTAAAAGCTCAAAACCTTCACATTAACCATGCAAAAACAGAAGTTCTAATTGTAACAAAAAATCAATCATATATCCCCCCAACCCACATAACATTGCAAAACTACGACATTAAAATAAAAAACGAAATAAGATACCTAGGTGTTATCCTAGATACTCATCTGACGATGAACACTCACATCAGAAACACCATAAAGAAAATATACTTTAAACTTAAAATCCTTAAACAATTACGACCGTTAGTACACCAACTAGACTTCATTAATATAATACAGGCTACAATAACACCGCACTTTGATTTTGCCAACCTAATTCTCTTAGGTATAACGAAACAAAACATAAAAAGAATCCAATTAGCACAAAACGCAGCAGCTAGAATTATCACGAAAGCACACTCAATTCAGCACATAACACCAATACTAGCTTCCCTACACTGGTTGCCAATTCAAAGTAGGATAATATATAAAACCACAATAACTACATATAAAGCTTTAAATAACATGGCCCCAATCCCATTAAGCAAACTAATTAGCATGGAATCTCAAAAAACCACACACAGAAAAGGATACTCAAATAAACTAAATACTCCTATTGATTTCATAAAAGCAAATAAATTAACTAACAACAGAGCTTTTTCCCATGCTGCCCCAACTATTTGGAATTCCCTTCCGGAGGACCTACGAACTATAACCGAAATGATGGAACTCCGTAAAAAACTAAAAACCTACTTATTCTCCATGCACTACGGCAACATAGATAACCCCTTGATACACTCAGATAAAGGTTAAAAATCATGACTGAGTAATACTATTTCCAACAACTTAACAGACAATACACTATTATAAAAACACCATGATTCAATTCTAAAGTACCCACAACATATATTTGTATATAGTTTATTGTATATAATTTACCAGCCAATTTTGCTATTATGCATAAGTTCATGCTGTTTACATTTACTTTTATTGTTACAAAATGTTCAATGTAAAACTAAGCTTTTGCTTTGTGGATTGTTGTTTTATTGTAAACCGCAACTGAACTCTGGAAGTTGCGGGTTATAAATGTATGCTAAATAAATAAAATAAAAAAGGGATCCGTGGAACTTAAATCTTATGCATTTAAAAGTGGCAGCATCTCTGGAGGCAGTGCCAGCAAAATGGCTGCCACCAGGCAGACTGGCCCTGCCCTTCATGCTGAACTGTGTCCTTTCCCTGCGGAGGAGGGAACTTCAGATCTTTCGCAGCTCTGAGCCAAGATGTGCCAATAATTTTGCGGATACTATAAAGCAGCTTGTCCTCTTAAGGAGGAAGCACAGGCCTGGACTGAGGATCTGCAGGCTGACTTAAGTGATATGGGGCAGCAAATGGAGGACATGGAGCAAGGCTTGATGAACAGGAGGAATCCTTGAATGAGTTGAAGGTGCGTGCTGAGGTGCGGGCTACCTGTAAAGAAGAGTTACTATCCAAATTAGAGGATCGTGAGAACAAGTTCCAGAGATGTAACATGCGCTTCAGTGGACTGCCAGAGTCAGTGATTCCAATTGATTACAAGCAATTGACTGAGAAAATTAGAAGGGCAGTGGTGCAAGAGGTGCAACTGGACTTTACATAGCTCTGTTTTAAGATAGAAAGGGCACATCGTGCACTTGTGCCACCACAGGAGAGGAAAGTCCGAGATGTTCTGGCATGCTTCCATGAGTTCGTGACTAAAAGAGGTTGTCCTCCAGGCTGCTCATCAATTGAAATGGTTTAAATGGGAAAATGCATATACTGAACTGTATGCTATCTATCTGCCATCACATTGCAGAGATGGAGAGAATTTTACGATGTTACAAAGCAGCTTCACGATGAGAATGTTTGATACCGATGATGTTTCCCATTTGGGCTTCAATTTTCCATTTCGGGGAAATCTACAAAGGCAACACTAGTGGAAGCTGTGGCGAGTATGGAGATTGCTGGCTGGCCCAATCTTCCTGTGGTGCCGTCAATGGTGGGTGGAATGCAGCAACATGTGCAAGCAATGAAGTTGTGCTGGCAGCGGGCTAGTCATGGGGTAAACAACTGCGACAACAAAAGGATTGTGAGGCTGTGGGAGCTGAAGGAGATACGTGAAGTGGACTATGTGGACTTGCTGGCTCTCTTTGTTTATAGATAATGGGGGTGTTTGACTGTATTGGGAGGTTGGATGGAGTATGTGTTATATATTGCTACTGAGTGGGAGGTCAGTGTGGGGAGGAAGGGTGCTTGATAGGATTGAGGTATATGGCGAGTGGGAAGAGGTTGTCTGCGTAAGTGTGTGTGCGTGCGGGGTAATACTTGTTGCTGGATTGGGATCCACTGGTCAGAGAAGTCACACATCAGAGGGCTGGCCCAGGAGAGGTGGCTGGTGGGGTCTGGGGTGTTTGGGAGGGCAGGGAGGGGAGAATGGTGCAAAGGGTTGGGATATAAGGTCCACAGTTAAGGGCATAGGGGTTGTTAGGCTCCTTCTCATGTAGAGGGAGAGTTTAAAAATTGTCACACTAAATGTTTGTGCCTTAAATTTGCCCTTTAAACAGCAACTGTTTAAGGAGCTGGGACACCTCCAGCTACAAGTGGCCTTTTTCCAGTGGACTCATCTGCTACCTAAGGATGAGAGAAGGGTTGTGTACAAAAGGTACAGGTTTGAACTATTTGCTTCAAATAAGGTGAAAAAAAAGTGTGTGAGTGTGTGTGTGTGTGTGTGTGTGTGTGGGGAGGGGGGGTAGCAATCTTAATTTCTGATGAGCTTCCCTGTCAAGTGCTGGAGGAGTGGAGAGAACTTGTGGGAGGTTTTTGTTTGTGAAGGTGTTGCTTGGCTGTATATACGCTCCCAACACTGACCAAGGGGATTTTCTTGATATGTTGACTGATAAATTGGGGGAGGGGGGATTTAGTGATAGGGGGAGATTTCAAGTTAGTGTTCAACCCTAAAGTTGATACCTCCTGAGCAAAGGGGGCAAGGGAGTCATAAAAATTATCAAAAATTTGTATCCTTTCCCAGACTTTTGATATGGTGGATACGTGGAGAGAGAAACATTTAAAGGGTAGGAACTATAGGCCCGATATTCCATAGCAGCAGCTATGCATCGCTATGGTGTATAGCCGTGAACGCCAAACCTTAACCCCAGATATTCAATGCCGGGGTCATATGCGGCTCCAGGATTGAATATCCTGGATTGCTGCACAGTCTCCGCAGCCACAGAAGCTAACTGGGCAACGGCAATATTGAATTTTATCATGAGCTCTGCACTCCTGAGGAGCCAGCTAGTACTGGTGCTATTTATGAGTATCTTGGGAGTTGTAGTCTTCCTCAGCTCTCTGATGAGGATAGCACATTATTGAATAGGCCATTTGGGGCAGGGGAAGTCTTAGCTCCTGGATTTAACAGGTTTAATAATAAATTTTACAAAACATTTCAACTACAACTCATAGATTTATTGGCATGAGTGTATAATGGTTTTTTTGGAGGATTTGAAAATGCCTGGACTGATCCGGGGGAGAACTCCTCTGCAGCCCAGCCAAGATCTACCAAATATTCATGACCTGCTGCACAATCTGGCAATTAGACAGCGACAATCTCTGCCTGAAGGATTGGAGATCAAAGACCCGGACAGAGGACAGTGCAAAAGCCCCGAGTCAGGAGGTCACAGTCCATTCTCACCAGCTCAGTCTCACTGCAAGAAATGAGCTCATACATAGGCATTTACGGGAAGGTTTGTGGTTTAATAGACAGTAACAAATCATATGTGGGGTCCCAACCACAAAAATCACCTCTGCCTCCAGCCCCCCCATGCCCATTCCTGCATTCACTTCCTACGCCTACCTCAGCACCATCTTCTTCTCACAACCCCTACCCCCACCCTCCCTCCCCATCACCAGCCCATTAACCTTCAACCCCACCACTCACTTCTCACCCCATCCCACTGTCACCAAGCCACTCACCTTCAAACCTCCCCTCCCACCTCTCAGGGTGAGCAAAGTATGAAGAGATGTTTATTTTTTCCCTCATCCCCTCCCAATCCTCTGCCCCTCTATCCTTTCATACCCTCCTCCCTGCTCTTGACTCCAGATAGGCAGATGTAGTGGTATGCTGGATGAGATTATTCTTGGAAGAGCTTTTTGACACATCATTCAGCCAACTTGTGTGATGGCTAGCCCCATGGAATGAGGGAAATTTGAGGCCCCCCCCCCCCTATTTATGTGGTACAGGCCCCAAAATTTGCAAAGAGGGTGCTGAGACAACAGCTGCTGAGAGGTTTGGGAGCACATGGAGGTGTGAAAGTGTAGCCTGTGTTGGCTGGAAAGCCAGGGATGTAGATGATGCTGGGGCAAGTGGCTGCAAGCATTATGGTCTGCTGATGTCTGCAGTGGCACAGGTCGTTGCGCAGGGCCCACACTTCATCTAGCAGGGCCTCTGACACCTATAGGTGTCCATCACTGTCAGCTGCTTTTCCTCCATTCTCAGTTGCCACTCACTGATGGCAACTAATCTTTCCTGCAGTTCTACTGTAAGCTCTTATGAGCAGGGACTCTCCTCTGCCTGTCTCTGTAGTAATAGTAGTATTATCCGTGCATGCTAAGTCAGGAGCTGCTAGTTCTGCTGCTGCTACAGCAGCTGCCGCTCTCTGCACCTAAAAAACTGCTGGCCTCTCCAACTAGCTTAAGGTTCCTCACCTTCCACTGTTCCTGGCGCTCCTTCTACAAGCTCTTGGTCATCATGGAAGGGTGATGGTGCTGGAAGTTGAATGTTGGACACCTCTTCCCCATCCTCAGCTGGGATACCAGCATGCCTCTCCACCTCCTCATACTAAATCCTCTCCTGGTTGGCCGCCTGGTCCTCCCACCTTGGTATGTGCACCACCCTCTCTGCCCAGGCTGATTTGGTCTGTGAGGGGTGTCCCTCGCCAGTGTTTTGGCTCCCGGCCTCAGTGCTTCTGCCCTCACCCAGATTGTGGTCCACTGCTTCACCTGTAGGTAGGAAATCAAATGCACTCCTTCAGTATGTGAAAGCCACACCTCTACTCATAATGACATAAATAGCGTATGCACAATGCACCTAAGATATCACTTCCTGTCTAGATTTGCAGTGTATAACTGAGGATGGCATTCTCACTGCTGATCATGCCTCTTATGGCACCAGCACTGCCTATGCCTACTAGCGCTATACAAATGGGAAGCCAAAGGATATAGTATGACCCACCCTGTGAAGGAGTGGAATGCTGTGCCATCCCATGACACAGACTGCATGTTTGCAACAGGAGAAATGTTCCTCTTAGCATATATATAATGAGTGGGGCCAAGCTGGAGGGTGGAGAGGTGTCTTATCCACATTTTTAAACACTGGTTATGCTACTATCGCTATATGCTGTGAATGCTGGGCTGGCTAGATATGCAAGTTGGCCACAGTTCAGGACCGATGATGCATTCTGCGTAAGAACACTGAAGCATGGAAATTGCTGTTGAGCTCAAGGGAATTGATGTGCTTGGCACAGAGCGCAGGCACAAAGGGCAAATAATTGTGTTAGAAGTGAACAGTGCTCTCCAAACCCCATACCAGCAAGCCTTTAGAGTGTGGCCACCGAGCCCCATTCCAACTCTGATACCCAACTCTTACTGATTGTAGGGCGTTGCATGGGGGAATATCCTGATCCTTGGCGAGCATCAGAGTGAATTTATACATCTGCATAGACACTGCCACACAGAGGGGGATGTTGGCATGGCAGCATCAATACCAACATACCTGTACAGGTACTAAGAGATGAGACCATAGCATAGCATGGTAGCAAGACAGTTGCCGCTGATTCCGTCTCGGGAGGAGAGGCGGGCAGTGGAAGCATTTCAGAAAGCGGCAGCTTTTTGTCACCGCTTTCTTGCCTGAGGCAGGCTATGTCCTTCAACACACATGGCCTGCCGCAGGCAAGAAAGCAGCGGTAAAAAGCAGTCGCTTTCGGAAATACTGCTGCTGCCCATCTCTTCCACAAACTGAATCGGCAGTAGCTTGGGGGGGGGGGGGGGGCAGCATGGCCGATCATGTGTGCCACTGCTGCCACCACCCACTCGGGCCGGCCACCATAGGTGGCCACCTAAGTCACCTAGTGGACGGGCCAGCCCTAATTGTTAGATGGAGCTCTAGATGTATCTAGTCGCCCACCCCCCTCAAAGTCCTTATCCACAGTACCAGCACCTGCTGCTCAAGTTCAAACAAGATCCTTGGCTGACCATGAGGAACTGTCTCACTGGACCTTTGCTTGTTTTTTCTCCTAAATTCTGACATTTTCTCTTTAGGACCTCAGTTTCTATATGCTGGTATATGCCAAGCCATATTGCATCGACTTGTACTCCAGGATGGCCTAATAGAATACACTCATGCTTCAGCACTTCTCTATGCAGCAATTCCACCTCTGCTGGGCAGAAGATGTCCTTTGCAGGTCATCTCTCTACTCCTTAGTAGCATGACCAGAACAAATGCAGCTCAAATCACGGCTTTTCTAAAATGAATGACTTCACGTTTAAGTCCTGGTTTTATACACGTGTATAGTGATGGTACTTCCATGTCAGTGTTCTAAACGTGATTCTTACTGAAATGATCTGCTGCCAGGTACAAATATAAGGGATAAGTGTGGATAACTATCATTTTGCAAGAGGGTAAGGCATGTACATCTTTCCTACATATGGACAACTGCAAAATTACTTGCTCATGATGATTATTATGGAGGGATATCTACTGACAAACCTGGTCCCGTAGGAGTTCTGTAAAAACCACTATCACAACCCCTTTTAACTCATGTTGGAAGGGAGCATTCTGCTTGGTATATGCAGTCTATTACCTGAATGGGTTATCACCTTCACATATACACAGGAAGCTGCCTCTTCCCCATGTTCAAGCTTTTGGCTGAGGCAGGAAAGAGGGAGGGATATTTGGGACATGGATCTGTGTGCTCTGCTTTCATAAGGTATACTATGTGTTTTCCTTTCTGCAGATGCTGCCATATTCACATGACATTAAGGCCCCAAAGGAGGGTGGCTTCTACAAGGGCTTTTATGTGTTTTTATGTTTGTACATAGTTGCTCCCCAGGGCTCCCACAGTCCATTTTGGCTCTACAGAGCTGTTGTATTGTTGTTTGAATTGTACTCCCAGAAGTGTATAACTTACTGTCTATTTCATGTGGTTCCACTGCAAGCACATTCTTCACAAAAATGCTACCTATACATGCATATAGAAGAACACGTTACTTCTTTCTGTGTGCATGTTAAGATAGGTGGGATTAGACCACAATATGTGATGGTGAAGTCCTGTGTACATGTTTTAGCATGCCTGGGTGAGGTGGCAGCACTCTCCCTAGTTCAGAAGGAGCGGAGGCCAACGGAACATGGGCAAACAGTAGAAGGCGTCTACAGGTAGGAGATCCAAAAGCTGGAAATATGCAGGCATATTGCCTCTCTTGTTTAACGTCTTCCTGGCCCCTCTCGCACTCCTCGTCCAGCAGCATAGCATTTCGGCCCACTATTATGCAGACGACATCATCCTCCTTCACCATACAGACCCCTGTGCCCCAGATCTCGCCCCCCTCAACTCTTGCCTAGCTTCAGTGTCCTCTTGGTTTTCCTCCAATCTACTGCATATAAATTCTTCTAAGTCATTTGCCATTTGGTTTACCTCTGGTGCCCCAATTCCCCCTCTCGCCCCCACCTTGTCTTGTGCCCCACTGCCGGTAGTGTCATCCCTACGTTACCTGGGAGTCACCCTGGACTCCGCTCTTTCATTTAAAGATCATATCTCTTCTGTTGTACAGCGGTCCTTTTACACTTTACGTCAGCTCCGTGCCATCCGTCCCTTTATATCGGTCCCCTCCCTGTCTACTCTGTTATTGTCCCTGGTCGTATCCCGTCTGGATTACTGCAATGTGGTCCTCGCCGGTCTCCCTCAAACTCAATTGCGAAGACTACAACTCGTTCATCATACAGCTGCACGCCTTCTCACTCACGCTTCCCGCTTTGACCACATCACCCCCATCTTGATTCACCTACACTGGCTTCCCCTTGTCTACCGCATACAGTTCAAAATCCTTATCTATGTCCACAAGACTATCCACACCGGTGTTCCCCTCTACCTTGCCAATTTAATACGTCTCCACTCCTCATATCGTTCCCTCAGATCAGTTCACCTGAACCGCATGTCCCTTCCTTCCCCCTCACAGGCTCACCTGGAGTCCACCCGCTCCTCGGCATTTTTCTTTTTAGGTCCAAAACTCTGGAACTCGCTTCCCGTCGCCCTCCGCTTAGAACCTTCTTATAAAACTTTTATGGCCAGATTGAAGACCCACCTTTTTTGCACCGCTTTCAACCTTCCTCCCCCGTCTGCTCCCCTCTCCCACCCACCTCGTTGATTCTGACTGTATTCACCTTTGTCCCATCCTTCTGCTGTATTATCTGCTGTCTGCTCTGCCTCCTCTTCCTATCCTGCTCTTTAAATTTTTGGCGTTCCTTTCTGTTTCAGCAGCCTGTATATTTTACCATTGTACACCGCTCTGATGCCACTGGTAAAGAGCGGTATATTAAATCTGCAAATAAAGATAAAGGCATGATCTCTATCTGGCACAATCCCATTATATGTAGGACCTTCATTGCTCCTACAACCCTACTTTCTGAGGATCTGCTCTGCCACTTTGGATACTTTGAACATGCTCAAGTAGGTTTAGATATGCCTCCATTATAACTTATGACTGCTGACATGTGCCAGGGCACACAGGATAACATCTCCTGCATCCTGCAGCAGGTGACTGAAGAAATCAAGAAAGTGGGAGTATGCACAGCAGGATCTTCCAGCCAGGTAACTGAATGTGTACGAAGGCTGCTGTACCAAAACACAATATACTTTGTACTGAGAGATGTCTTGGCCTAGGTGGTGCCATGTTTGTGCTGGAGCACCTGTTGGAAACTAGGACTGTTGGTGGTGTTTCCACAAAGTCCCAGAAAATGGAGGTCCCTCCAGTGATAGCTTGGGAACTACATGGCCACCAGTGCACTTTGTGGACCGTCTCCAAAGATGTGAGGCACACATCCCAATCAAGGTCATTCTGATGTGAATGGAGTGAAAATGGTCATGTTTTGAACAAGATTTCTGGCTAATTGCCACTCTGTACTTGTTGATTTTTATTGTACACCGCTCTGCCTACCCTGAAGGGCGGTTAATCAAATAAATGAAAATGAAATGAAGATATAAATATTGGCGTAGTACCTCGCTCACAATTCAAATTCGGATATGGAATATGTACTAATGTGAAGGGGCTTCCATAAAGAGTACATAAATGCTGAGATACTTCTGGCCATGGCCCCAAGGCACAGGAAAAGGCAATGGGTGAAGAATAGATGGGTAGGTGTAGTAAAAATGGTATAGAAAGCACAAACTATGCATTTTGTCTAGGGGGTGTAGCAAGAAGGCAGGCTGCTAGCTCTCTTGCTCATGGCGTTTTTCTTGCTTTGTTGCTTACCTTGCTATGGCACATGGTAAAAAGAGGAAGGGTTCTTCTTGTACCCTTCTCTTTCTTCAGATCCCAGCTCTGTGCCAGGCCTAATGGATGCTTACATTCATCAAGTGCAAGACCTTTTTTCTCTCCAAGTGGAGCTACTGAGAGGAGCATCTGAAAACAGGATCCCAGAGTCCTCACAGGCTTCCAATGTCAGCTTGACACCTGAACAGCTTCCTGATCCAGGGTTATCTATACCGGATGAAGGGAGTCCTATGCAAGATCTGGAGTTATGGCTGGGATCCCAGTCTTGGAGCAAGAGTTTGGAGGTGGTGACCTGAAAATGCTGGAATCTTCAGATCCCTCCTGAAACAGCTTCTGATGCAGCAGTGTCAGTTGGAGGCACATGGCAAAGCTTAGGTCTGGAGAGGCTTCAACAAATTACCTTAGAGCCCCTCTGGCTGGCGACTGAGGGCTTGGGTAAGACCCTTATGGGCCAATGTAAGTTTTTTTTACCAGTCAAGTGGAGAATGCTGCTAAATTTGTTGCAGCTAATGCTGTGGAAATAGAATCTTGTAATTTGAAAATAAGGAAGTGTGAAGCAAGAATAGATAAGCTTTTCGATGATGGTACTTTATTGCTGAAAGATACTATTATCCATAGGAAATATAATTTTTTTGATAATGCTATGAGAGCAAGGAATATTTACTTTATGAACTTTCCTAGGCTCCCATTCATTTCTGCTAAAGAAATGCTCAAAAGATATGAGAGAGAATTTGAAGGTTTCTCCTGAATTACTGCCACTGACTGTCTGTGCTTTTTATTTATCATTAACCAAGAGGGAAAAATTTGGGGACAAACCAGAAGGAGACCTCAGGAATTTCTTCAGACAATTTGGATTTGACTAACTTTCTAGAGTCTTCTAGAGAAAAGAGTGCAGTGGCCACCATACCTTTGTAATTGAAGTTGATCAAGATCTTGTCCTCAAGTTATATTTTCAATATAGGCAGGTTTTGTTTTGTAATGTTAAAGTTTGGGCATTTCCAGATATTTCTAGATCTCTGCAAAAGCAGAGGAAGCAATTTCTGTTATTGAAGCCTACAGTCCTTCAACTGGGGGCCTCTTTCTTTTTAAAGTTTCCATGCCAATGCATAGTTAGGATTAAAGATGTTAAATATCTGGGGGGGGGGGGGGTTTCTTCAGCCAGCTGACTGCTTTCTGGAGTGATAAAGTTGTCGATAGTGTACTATCTACAGGTCTGATGGGATAAAAGTAAAAAAAAAAAAAAAAAAAGTGTAGTTACTCATCTATAGCAGGTGTTCTCCAGGAACAGCAGGAATCAGTCCTCATATATGGTTGATGACACCGACGGAGCCTGCACAGGAACGAACCCCAGCTTCCATAGGAAGCCTTTAAGAGGCCCACCACGCATGTATGCCTGTCTTCCCACCCAAAGGAGCCATCTTACCTCAGTATAATGACATAACTTAATCAAGCCAAAAAGTAACAAATCCACAGGGAGGAGGAAGAGTAGTGAGGACCGATTCTTGCTGTTCCCTGAGAACACCTGCTACAGGGGAGTAACCAAGCTTTCTCCAGTACCAAGCAGGAAGTCAGTCCTCACATATGGGACCCCAGCTGCAGCCTACCGAAAAAATCTGTAAAAAGCCCAACAAGATAACTAGAAAAACAAACCAAAAGAAACATGAGAAATTGCTGTAAGGTTCCGACAGCCAACGTCCAGCATGGACATTTACTGCAAGTCAATTCTACAGCAGCCTGATCAACAGAATAGTTGGTGGGAAGGAGTTGCTTTAATTCCCAAATGGATGCCAGAGTATGACTTGATCGAAGTTGCTGCCCTATCAGGAATCTCTATCCAGCCAGCAATGGGCTATGAAGGTATAGACCGAAGGACTAAGTAGCAGCCCTGCAGATCTCCACCATGGAGACAGAACACAATTTGCCACCAAAGCAACCATAGTTCAGATTCTCGCCCCGGCAGGGGACATTTGCTAGCTTGTCCTGCACCCATTTATCCAAACCAGATGACTGCAGTCAAGCCAGACAATGGGCCCCGATGCCTACAACAGCTACCCGGACCACTGATTCAAACCCATCGTAGGCCATCCTGGTTATATACCAGGAACATTCCTTGGTCTGGGAGATGAGGCCACGGAATCGTTCAAGCTGCCCTCCCAACAGTGAGGCAGAGAACTCAGACTTCTCGCAAGATCTCTAAGATACATGCCCATAAAGAGCTGGTAGGCCTGGATGCAGGCCACCAGCATTGAACCCTCATAACACTTTCTCTTGTAGCCATGCAGGGTTCGGGCGCCTTGGCCTGGAGTCATCAAGGAGTGAGTTTTCAAGCTCTTGATCCTCCGCATAGTTGACTCCACCACCATGGAGTTGTACGGGAGCTGCACTTTTTCAAAGTCAGGACTCTTATGAATTCAAGGTGTCGGCTCACCGGGGACACCATGAGAGAAGTCACCCACATGCGGAACAGCAACCGCTCGAAGAATGGGTGCACAGGCACCATGATGGCCTCCTTGGGAGGAGGATATTGGAGGATCTCCAACTCTTAAGCTCTGGGCTCCTCCTCAGCCTCAATGGTAAAGGGCAGGGCTTTGCCCATGTCCTGCACAAAATCGTGAAAGGAAATGTCCTCTGGAGCGGACTTCCGGCGTTCGTACAAAGGCGAGGGTATATCCCTGTGGTACTCTGTCACCAGGGACTCCTACTCGATCTCCAAGCCATTGGAATCACAGTCTGTGAGGAAGTCGAAGAATCATCATGATTCATCATGGCGTGGCACTCAGGAGGGCTGGAGGGTATCCTTGGCCCCCAACGGTCCAACCCTGAGGTGTTTGAGGGGAGAACCCCTGAGCGCTGAGAGGGACATCGAATGCCCGGCTCCACCATTTCCCATACTGGGGAGAGCGTGGGCCTCGAGGATGGGCTGCACCTCCAATGGTGAGGCCACATCCAAGGATGGGGCCCATCATCGGAACCGGAGGACCAGAGGTCATCTGGTCTCAGGCAGCCTGCTGGGTAAGGAATGCAGCCAGGCTGTGCTTGAGGGCCTGCATACGCTCTGCCAAGTGTGCAGTGTCTAAGGAGATAGGAGCCGGAGCAGCATAAACGGTCATCTGTGCCGATTCTCTCAGTGGGGATTCCCGACGGCCCTCCTGGGCCTGGGAAGATAACTCCTCCCACTGGGGCAGCTTAGGAGGCTGCTCCTGTCCCTCATCTTTGGAGTCCCATCGAGGATTTCGATGCCGGTGTCCGTGACCTTCCTCGAAGAACAGCCTCAGATCCAGGGCACCATGACCCCTCGGCTCAGAGTGAGCCTGGCCACTGCGCGCAGCCAAAGCCTCAGTGGATGCCTTTGAGGTCATTGATTCTGGTGCCAAAGTCAATGACTGGGAGGAATTGAACAGCAATTCCCACTGTTTTTCCCGATTCCTGAGCCCCTTGCGAGTCATCAGCAGGCAAAGAGCACAGTTGGAGGGTTCATGGTCAGGCTCAAGGCACCAGTTGCGGTGGTTCGCTACCGAGATGGTCCGTCTACACTGGATACACTTCTTGAAGCCACTGGCTAGCTTAGACATATTGAGGAAGACTGCTTCCACCAAGTCAAAGGACTTCAACATCTCAGTCGATCAGGGAGATGCGTGAAAATGAAAAAAAAAAAAAAAAAAAAGAACTCAAGAAAAACGTAGCATCAAGGCACAGCTGCTCCCAGAAATGGGCAGAAAGACGTGTGACAAGCATGTGACAGAAAAAAGTACAAAAAACCCCATGAAAATGTACTGCAAGGGTACAAACTATTTTCTGGGGACAGACAAGTATCAGAGGGGCTCTGTGGAAAAAAGAAGAGAGGTAAGATGGCTCCTTAAGGCAGGAAGATAGGCACACATGCATAATGGACCTCTCAAAGGCTTCCTATGGAAGTTGGGGATCGTTCCAGTGTGGGCTCCGTTGGTGACATCACCCATTTGGCCACTGTTGGAAACAGGATACTGGGCTTGATGGACCTTGGTCTGACCCAGTATGGCATATCTTATGTTCTTATGATGGACTATTTGTAGGACCCAGGCGTCTGTGGTGATGGCTGATGAGGATGGATGACTATCACCGCCTTGACTGAAGGATAAGGCGGGATAGAAATACCCTTTAAATAAAATAAATAAATAAATAAATAGTAGGCCTAGTGGGTCCCTGGCATGCCCTCTCCCTCTCCATATCCCTTTCCAACCTCCCTGAACTCCTCCTCACCCTACTACTACTACCACTGAGCATTTGTATAGTGCTACAAGACGTACGCAGTGCTGTACAGACACATGTAAAAGAAGGTCTCTGCTCATCAGAGCTTACAATCTAGTCAAGACAGACAACACAGTAGCTATAGACACAGGATACATCTAGGGGGAATGGTAGGGGAACACAATACAGACCAGGAGAGTCAAGATCCGCAAAGAGGTGAGTTTTCAGCCTGGTTTGATTTAATTAGTGGAGGAGGGATGGTAAGCACTGTTCCCTCTAAGCTGTGCGCGCACACACCTCGCCGAGCGAGTGCACATACTGTCATGAGGTAGACAGCACTAAGCCAGAAATATTGAACAGTAATGCAAAGGAAGAGCTTACTTGTCATGAGCTAGACAGCACTAAGCCTGAAACATTAAAGGGTAACATAAAAGAAGAGCTTATCTGTCATGAGGTAGATAGTACAGACCCTGAAATATTAGAGAGTAGTATAAAAGAAGAGCTTACCTTACAGCCACGTGGGCAGTTGCAGCATTCACAATGCAGAGAGGCAGGGAAAAGGGAAACAAACTTTCCTCATGGCTTTAGTGACGCAGTAAGAATTCAGGGGTCCAATCAGGCTCACCTGGAGCCAGACTCACGTTCTACGTTTGATGAGCAGAGAGATAAAAACAGGTGGGAAAGCCCACAGAGCAGGCTGGAAATTGAGCGAGAGCTCAAGCTGGAACTTGAGAGAGACGGAGAGCTCAAGCAGGAGCCTGGACTAGGGCTGGAGCAGGAGTTTGAGTTTGAGGAGGAAAGCAGAGACCAAAGGAAGTCTGACTGCAGTTCCAGGCAGGCTTGGAGAGCTAGGACTGAAGTGCAGCCCAGGAGTTTGAGAGGTCAGTCTCAGAGAGAAGAGGAGACAAGAACTCCAAAGCAGTTACAGAAAGACACGTTGCCTTGGAGAACCAGGGCTGAAGAAAGGCAGGCTGATAAACCCGGGAGAGCTAAGAAAGACAGTGACAAAGTCTTCCCAGCCAGAGGGGTCCTCGCACCGAGGCAAACAGCCAAGCCAACAGAGAGCAAAGGTCACATCCAGGGAAGCTCACTGAAGGCAGGAAGTGAGTTTTATTCAGCTAAACACAGTAACCGGTGTTCACAGAGGAAAGCAGTGTGCAAGGCAGAGAGAAAGCCTTGGCTGGAAGCAGAAGGGCTTGAAACCATCTTCTCAACGGAAAGAGATAAGTACCCTGTCTTTGGTAAAAGGAGAGAAGTGGGTCCCCGGGGGAGAAGCCAGGTTTACAACAGGCTAGAGAATCCTTACTGGCAGAAGACGTGGGAGGCAATCCCCAGCACAGCCCCTGCTACCTGTGACACCCAAAAGCAGCTTCAACTCACAGCAGCTGAAATTTCCCAAGGGCAAGGCTCGGAGAGCAGCTTCACAGGGGCTCAGTGCCCATACACAGGACCAGGTCCTGGCCCTATGCAGTGGGAAAGCTATAGCCCAGAAAACATCCCTGAACCCATGGAATGTGCTTTAGGTATAGCTGATGACAGAGTCTCTCTGTTAAGAAAGGAGAAAGAAAAGAATTGTGTTTTACACATTTTGAATGTGATGGACTTTATTTGCTGGAAAGAAGCATAATTATTTGTTAAAAATCCTAGGGGAACTGGCGGTGGGAGCTCGCTGGAGAGAGGTGCAGTACAAAGCTCTCACTAGGGTGCATTTTTCTCCTCGACGAGCCCTCCGCTCCCATCTCACGTCGGAGGGCGGCTGTCCCAGGTGTTCGGAGCCTTTGGCGCACCTGGTGCATATGTGGTGGGGGTGCCGCTTTATTCGGCCATACTGGGCACGAATCGGCTCCTTTATGGAGCGCATTTTGGGACAGCAGATCTGTTGGGATAGTTCCTTGGTTCTTCTTGATCACCTGCGCCTCACACAGCCCAAGGGTAGATGGGAGAGGCTGTTGGTACGCAAGGCCTGTCTGGTGGGGAAGGGCCCATCTTGCAAAATTGGCGGGAACGACAGGCGCCCTCGTTTTGGGCGTGGCGAAATGCTTTCCACCAGATGCTGCTCATGGAAGCTAGATACGCCCGGGGTAATGTCAAACGATGGCCTCATTTTCAGTTGCTTTGGGACCCCTACCTGCAGAGCCTGAGCTCACGCACCAGAAATGAAGTGTTGCAACTAGGCCCTTAAAGGGCTGGGTGCCTAGAGGGGCCCATGGTAGAGGATGACGCCCGGGTCCTCCTGGTATGGATGCGCCAATTGAGGGGGGTGGGGGGGGGCGGGAGTAGGGGTTTATATACTGGAAAACTGTACAACGCCCATGTGTTTATCTCTGTTCTCCTGGGGGGGGGATAAGAGCTGCCCCCCTCCGGGAGTTTGCTTGTTGTTGTATTGCCTATTCTTGTTACATGGTGTTGTTAAATAAAGTATTTAAAAAAAAAAAATCCTTTGCACCGGTGAAGCAACCGTTTCTTTTGTATTGTCCTTATTTGAAGACATCCTCAAGGGAAAGGGAATAAAACCCAACCTTAATTTTCACTCTGGACACGACTGCAGTGTCTTTATTTCCACAACTTCAGGCTATGCCCAGTCTAGGCAACCGCCTAAGACCGGCATAGTCTCACAATACTTTACAACAGAGCGCACAAAAATTACGGTTCTGATTCTGATAGAAAACAACACAGACATCTTAAAATTTAAAAGTTGTTGTGCATTTACGGTTTTCACAAGTTCTATAATATTTTCTAGTGCAATCAATGTGGTGTACATACTGTATTTTGACGTGTAGTCAAATTTTAAAGTATACAAGTGTCGTTATGTGGCGCACAAAAATTTAACCTTCCTTCAAAAGCTGCACAGTTGATATTTTATGCGCACATAGCCTACAGAAAATTAGAGGGAACACTGATGGTAAGGAAATCCATAGTACTACCTTTTAACTTTCAAAAGGGATACTATGATAAAATGAGGAAAATAGTTAAGAAAAAATCAAAAGGAGCAGTTGCAAAGGTTAAAGACTTATATCAAGCTTGGGTGTTGTTGAAAAATACTATCTTGGAAGCCCAGACCAGCTGTATTCCACGCTTTAAGAAAAGTGGAAGGAAGTCCAAAAAACTGCCAGCATGGTTTAAAGGTGAGGTCAGAGAGGCTGTTGCCAAAAAAGCATCTTTCAGGAAATGGAAAAAAGAGCCAAACGACGAAAACTGGAAACAGCACAAGCACCGGCAAGTTAAATACAAGGCATTGATAAGGCAGGCAAAGGGAGAATTTGAGAAGAAGCTTGCTGGGGAAGCAAAAACCCGTAATAAAGACTTTTTCAAGTACATTCGTAGCAAAAAACCTGTGAGAGAGTCAGTTGGTCCATTAGATGATAGAAGGGCTAAAGGGGCACTAACAGGCGACAAGGCGATAGCGGAGAGACTGAATGAATTCTTTGCTTCGGTCTTTACTGAGGAAGATGTAGAGATGTTACCCATGACCGAAGTGGTATTTAAAGGTGTGGAAGAATTGAAGGAAATAACGATACATCGGGAAGATGTATTACAACTATTTGATAAACTGAAGAGTAGCAAATCACCTGGACCAGATGATATACATCCAAGGGTGTTGAAAAAACTGAAATATGAGATTGCAGACCCACTATTAGTAATCTGTGAACTATCATTAAAATCATCTGTAATACCTGAAGATTGGAGGAAGGCGAACGTAACGTCAATTTTTAAAAAGGGTTCCAGGGGTGATCCAGGAAACTACAGACCGGTGAGCCTGACTTCAGTACCGGGAAAAATGGTAGAAACCATCATAAAGAACAAAACTGCTGAACATGTAGATAGTCATGGCTTAATGGGAGACAGCCAACATGGCTTTAGACAAGGAAGATCTTGTCCTACTAATCTGTTATTTTTTTTGAAGGTGTGAATAAACAGGTAGACAAAGGTGAGTCGGTTGATATAGTGTATTTGGACTTTCAGAAAGCCTTTGACAAGGTCCCTCATCAGAGACCTTTGGCAAAACTAAAGAGTCATTGGATAGGAGGCAGTGTACTATTGTGGATGATGAACTGGTTAAAAGATAGAAAGCAGAGGGTAGGGCTAAATGGCCAATTTTCCCAATGGAGAAAGGTGAATAGTGGTGTACCCCAGGGATCTGTGCTGGGTCCACTGCTTTCTGACATATTCATAAATGACCTGGAAAAGGAACTAACGAGTGAGATTATCAAATTTGCAGATGACACAAAACTATCTAAAGTTGTTAAAACCAATGAGGATTGTGGAAAATTGCAAGAGGTTCTTGATAAATTGGAAGACTGGGCATCAAAATGGCAGATGAAATTTAATGTAGACAAGTGCAAAGTTATGCACCTAGGGAAGAACAACCCAAACTATGGTTACACGATGCAAGTTTCCACATTAGGAACCACTACCCAGGAAAAAGATTTAGGCGTCATTATGGATAGCATGTTAAAACCCTCAGCCCAGTGTGCAGCAGCGGCCAAGAGAGCAAATAAAATGCTAGGTATCATAAGGAAAGGAATGGAAAATGAAACAAAGGATATTATAATGCCTCTATATCGTTCCATGGCGAGACCGCACCTTGATTATTATGTGCAATTCTGGTCGCCGTATCTTAAAAAGGATATAGCATTATTATAAAAGGTTCAGAGAAGAGCCACCAAAATGGTAAAGGGGATGGAAGGATACCCCTATGAAGTAAGGCTAAAAAGGTTAGGGCTCTTTAACCTGGAAAAGAGACAGTTGAGGGGAGATATTATAGAAGTCTATAAATTAATGGACGGAGTGGAACGGGTAAACGTAGATCAATTGTTTACGTTATCAGAATATAGAAAGGCTAGGGGACATGCAATGAAGCTACAGGGTAAACTATTTAAGACTAATAAGAGAAAATATTTTTTCACTCAACGTGTAATCAAACTCTGGAATATGTTACCGGAGGATGTAGTAAAGGCTGTTAGTGTAGCTGGGTTTAAAAAAGGTTTGGACAAGTTCCTGGAGGAAAGGTCCATAAACCATTATTAAAAAGGGATCCAGGATATCAATGCTTGACCCAATACAAGCATTGTGGAACCTGTCTCTTTTGGGGAAACCTCTAGGTACTTATGACCTAGATTGACCACTGTTGGAAACAGGATATTGGGCTTGATGGACCTTGGTCTGACCCAGTATGGCATATCTTATGTTCTTATGTCCTTAAGGCTGAGAGAAGGTGCGTGACATACAGACTCAGGTAGTTTGTTCCAGACACCCTGACCCTCTTCCTCAGCATGGAGGTCTTCTGATGCAAAGCACTTCTTCTCCAGTCCTATCATCAGTCTGACCTTATATAGGGCCTTCTGGGGAGGGCAGGACTGAGTGCCTGACATCCCTGCTGCCTCTTTTCTGTGTCTAGGGTGAAGGGATGGTAGCTCCTCTTCTTCATCTTCCTCGTTCTTGTCTGAAGAGTCCACTGCTTTAGCAGAGTCCTCTTCCTCAGTGGTGCCAGCCTCCAAAGAGGGTCCCTCTGAGGAGGAGCCATTGCTGCTGCTGGTCCCCTCCTCGGTGGTAGCGCTTTCTCCCTCAGCAGGGGCACTGGGTCAGGGTGAGGTTGCAGCTGGAAATGCTGGTAGCAGTGGTGATACTGCTGCTGTGAAATAGATGGGCTGTGCACAGTGCTATGATACACACTGATGGATTAAAGGTAGCTACACAGGACAAGTGATTATTCTGTGAATTGTGTGGAGAGGCAGAAGATCCTGAAGTACCAAGAAATGCAGTCAGAAACCAAGAAAATGTGGCAGAAAGATACAGAAATATTTCCCATCGTATTGGGAGCCGTGGGCTTGATAAAGAAGAATTTCCAAGCACGTCTTGACAATCTACCCATACATGTTACATCTTATGAACTCCAGAAGGAAACTGTTGACATGATGCAAGAACTATGCCAAGCATTAGCAGTATATTTGAGAGACTGAGATAATACTCCACATACAGAGGCTTAGAAGCGAGGTTCATGGCTGTCGTGGTATGCATAAAGCTAACCTATTTTGAGAAACTGCCCCAGCGAAGCCCTCAATGGTTTTAGACAACTTTGCATGCTTCTTTATAGACCCAAACTTGGAAATCTGTGGTCCATTGTTAATGAACCCATAACCATTCACACTTTGAGCTGTATTGCAGGGCAATATGTAGGTGGAACACACCATCAAGACCTCACACAGCATGTGCTCTGGGGAGGGTGATTGCTGCTCCTTGTACCCTCACTCCTATGCTGTGTGTGTCTTGGGGGTGGTAGATGAAAACTGCAGTGTTTGTGTAGGCGTCTGCCATCAAGAGCCTTAAGAATGTGGGGCCTAAACATGTGGCCAGTGGCAGAGACCGGCATGTGTGCTGTAATCCTAGGTTGATTTTTTGCTGATATCTTTAGAGCAATGATGAAAACAGAGTCGGACATATTGGTTCTAAGTGCGTAACTGGCTAATGAGCTCCAGTCAGTTAAAAGGAATACACTTTGAAGGTACCATGAAAAGTTGATTGAATATTTACAGAAAGACTAAAGGAATATTGGGCTGTAGTGTCCAGTTGTTTTAGAATTGTTTATTAATTAGAACACTGTGCTGCACAATGCATTGTGAGTTTAAAGTGAGAAGAGAAACAAAATAGTAGATAATTAGCCAAGTAAAAATAAAGAATAGCTTTTGTTTCTGCAATCAAACAATCATTTGGATATATTTTTTGCAGTAATTGGATGGTTAGTGCCTCATCTGTCAACCTACGTCTACATCTAATACCCTGACCATCCAACTCATATGTGAACCTTGTACTGGAGAACCCCCAACAAACCATTTCCCCCTTTCACTATAGCCCATCCAAGAGTAAGCACTTCTTTGCTCCTAGGTCTTCCTTGTTGCAAAAATCCAAGTACTGAGCTGCCTTATCAATTTTAAAACACCTCTGGGGTTCTTATATACCTTGACCAGGTGCAGCCATTCTAATCATCTCTTTGTCTGGCGTGCTAGTGAGGCTGCTGCTGCAGTTGGCACTCTATGATATAGCGGGATGCTGCCAGCGTGCATCTTATGGCCTAGCTAGGAAAGCTGCTCATCCATGGGACCCACCCTGTTTATGTAATGTATGCCTCAAGATCTGGCAAGTTATTGACTATGTTATTTAGGAAACCTGCTCAGTAGTTGCTTTGCTCTGTGGGTGTGTGCCATATAGGCTTCGTAAGGATAGAGGGTAAGGATCTAGGCATCATTGTGGACAGTATGTTGAAACCCTCTGCCCAGTGTGCAGCCGCAGCCAAGAAAGCAAATAGAATGTTAGGAATCATAAGGAAAGGAATAGAAAATAAATCTAATGATGATATAATGCCTCTGTATCGCTTCATGGTGCGACCACACCTTGAATATTGTGTGCAGTGCTGGTTGTCATATTTTAAAAAGGATATAGCAGAATTGGAAAAGGTTCACAGAAGAGCCACCAAATTGGTAAAGGGAAAGGAATTTATTTATTTGGACAGTTTTCTATACCGCCCCTTCCAGAGATCAGGGGCGGTTTACATAGAACACAACAAGTTACATAGAACTAAGTGTAACTATATACATAGAGCACAACAAGTTACATAGAATCAAGTATAACTATATACATTGTAACAGCTTAAACTGTTAGTGTTCTTCAACTTGGAAAAGAGAAGACTGAAGGGAGATAAGATAGAGGTCTGTAAAATAATGAATGGAGTGGAACGGGCAAACGTAGATCGACTGTTTACTCCTTCAGAAAGTAGAAAGACTAGAGGACATGCAATGAAGTTACAATGTGGCACATTTAAGACTAATCGGAAAACAGTGTAGTTATTTACCTGTAGCAGGTGTTCGTCTTGAACAACAGGAATAGGTCCTCACGTATGGGTGATGTCTCCGATGGAGCCCCCCACGGAATTCTCCCAAGCTTGCAAAGGAAAGTTTTGGGAGGTATGCCGCACATGCGTGCCTGCCTTCCCGCCATATTCTCCAGTATGATAACATAGCAGGAGCCAAAAGGCAACTCCCCAGGGAGGTGGGAGGGTTTAGAAGACTTATTCCTGCTATTCACCTATAACAGATGAGTGACTATGCTTTCTCCGTGAACAAGCAGAAAATAAGTCCTCATGTATGGGACTTCCAAGCTCCAGGCTACCGGAACCCAAGGAGAATAGCAGCCCAACCGGGCATCGACAGCTGGAGAAGCTAGGAAGATGAAAGGCAGTCCTGTCGAGGGACCCATCTGATGCAGTATCTACAGTCAACATCGACCACGGAATTTTGAGCAGGTGGCCTGGACGGACAGAAAGGCTAGTGGGCAGGAGTTGACCCTCAAGACCCAAAGAGTTGTCAGAGTACAGCCTGGCTAAAATTGCTGTCTCATCGAGAATCCCCATCCAGACGGTAATAGGATGCAAAGGGATGGACCGAAGACTGTCGTAGCCCTGTAGATCTCTTCTGCAGAGAAAGAATGGAGGTTGGCTACTGATGTAGCAATTGCACAGACATTGTGAGCAGTGACATGATCCTCAAGGTTCAGACCAGTCAGGGAATATGCATGAGCAATGCAATCAGCGAGCTAGAGTGATAGCGTATGCTTCGATAGAGCAATCCCCAGCCTACTGGGGTCGAAGAAGACAAATAACAGAGGACTGACAGTGCGCCGTCATGCATTCCAAGTAGAAGACCAACACATGTTTGCAATCCAGTGTATGCAACGCTTCCTCACCGCGACTGGCATGAAGCCGGGGAAAGAATGTCAAAAGGACAATGGATCAGTTGAAGTGAAAAGCCGAGATCACCTTTGGCAGAAACCACGGGTGCATGCTGAGCAGCACCCGGTTCTGGTAGAACCTGGTGTATGAAGGGTGTGAGACCAGAGCCTGGAGCTCACTCATATGCCAGGCTGACATGACTGTCACCAGGAAGAGGACCTTCCAGTTCAGGAACTTCAGCGAACACGTTCGCCTGTACGTGCTGGCTGAGGACCGCATTCAGGTCCTAAGGAAATGCAGATGGCTTAACCAGAGGTTTTGAGAGAAGCAAGCCTCGCAGGAATCAGCATACCAGAGGCTGAACAGAGACAAGCTTCCCATCGCAGCTACAATGGAACGCTCCTTTCGCACTGAGATGCACATGTATAGAGATGGATTTGAGCCCAGACTGAGAAAGGCTCAAAAGATACTCCAACAGCTGGCCCACAGGGCAGACAGAGGTCTAATGCCCGACCAGCACACCAGATGGCAAAACGCCTCCATTTGAATGCATAGGCTTTACATGTCGACTTCTTGCGAGATGTGAGCAGGATCTCAGCGACACCTTCGAGGAAGGCAAGCTCCGCGAAGGCTACCCACTCAGCATCCATGCTGTGAGGGCTAAGGAAGCGGATGTTGGGATGCAACAGGGAGCTGCCCTCCTGCGAGATGAGATCTGGGTCGGAGCCTTGATGAAGGGGTTCCTTCTGAGAGCGCTGTAGCAGTAATGGGAACCATGGCTATCACGGCCAATAAGGAGCGATGAGAATCATGGATCCTCTCTTGGCCTGAAGCTTCAAGAGTGTCTTCACGATGAGCATAATTGTGGGGTTGGCATATCCCCCAGTGGAGTAGGAAGGCATCTGGAGCCAGGCGATCGCTAGCCAGCCTCTAAGAGCAGAACTGAGCTACCTAGGCATTCTGTGCTGTGGTGAAGAGCTCCACACCAGGAGTATTCCACTCCCAAAAGATCCGGTCCACTGTCACCTTCTTGAGAGACCACTCGTATGGCTGAAGAACTCGGCTAAAGCAATCTGCTAAGCCGATGCTCTCACCGAGCAAATACATCACCCCTGAAATCCATGCCATGGAGCAAGGCAAACTTCTAGAGACGAACAGACTCCTAACACAGAAGCTACAAACCTATGTCCCCTGCTTGTTCACACAGAACATGGTGACCTGGTTGTCCACATGGGAACAGGACCACCTCATTCGCCAGGTGTGCCCGAAAGGCATGGAGAGCATTTGCAATGACCCTAAGCTCGAGAAAGTTGATCTGATGGAGACTCTTGCTCTTGGACCACTGGCTTTGGGTGTGGAGACCGTCCAGGTGCATGCCCCATCCGAGCTTGAAGACATCTGTTGTGAGCAGCCTGCAGTGTGCTGCTGGTTGGAATGGACGGTTTGCAAGCATGAGCCACCACATCAGAGACTGTGTGAGTGGCGCAGTGATCACCACCCTGTCCCACAAGCAGCCCAAGGCTTTCTGCCATTGCATTTGCAAGGTCCATTGAGCCTGCCACATGTGGAGGCGGGCCTGAGGGATGACATGCACTGAGGCCACAATGTGTCCGAGGGCTCTCAGCAGCCCACAGGCTGTGCTGTGGTGCTGCTACTGCAATGCACCCACCACCTTCAGGAGATGCTGCAGGTGATCTGCCGGCAGGAAAGCTCTTGCTTGAGTGGTACTGAGGAGGGCTTCAATGAACTCCAGTTGTTCTACCAGCTGGAGGTGAGACTGGATAGTTGACCACAAAGCAGCACCTTCGAGCACCCGAATAGTGAGCTCAGTGGACTGCCGTACGCTGGTTGGTGTGGGACCCTTTATGAGCCAGTCATCCAGGTACGGAAAGATAAAAATACCCCGCCCCCCAAGTCTGAAGGAAAGCAGCCACGAATGCCAGCGCTTCGTGAAGACACTGGGGGCTGCAGCCAGCCCAAAGAGTAGTACCTGGTACGGATGATGCTGGCCGCCCAGTACGAACCAAAGGTACTGCTTGTGATGTGGGTGGATTGGAATATGTGCATACGCATCCTTCATATCCAAAGAGCAAAGCCAGTCGTCTTGAAGAAGGAACGGGAACAGCGTCGGCCAAGAAGGCAAATAGAATGCTAGAAATCACAAGGAAAGGAATGGAGAATAAAACAAAGGATATTATAATGCCTCTGTATTGTTCCATGGTACGACCACACCTCGAATATTGTGTGCAATTCTGGTCATCATGTCTTAAAAAGGATATAGCGGAATTAGAAAAGGTATAGAGAAGAGCCACCAAAATGGTAAAGGATACCCCTATGAGGAGAAGCTTAAAAAGTCAGGGCTCGAGCAAGATGGCCGACATGCACTAGATGCCGTCAGCTGGGTTGGTGTCATAGTTCCTCATTTTTCATTATGCTGCGCAAATGGAAAGCTAAAAGTTTGACATTACCTGCGGCAACACCAGAGGCTTCTAGGGGACCTCTTGATGCTTTCGTGAGGCCCGCTGGTGTGAGTTTTTCTCCGTGGCTATCAGGCTCGCTGGGGGTTTCGGGAGCGGAGGGAGGCTTGCCGTGCCCCTCTGAGCTTCAGGTATCTCTTAGCCCGGAGGTGCGGTCTCCGCCTGTACAGCCTGTGATACTCACCGTGGAGGTAGCAGGGATGGAGCCCCGAGGTATCGGGATGTCCGTGTCCGCTGTTTCATCACTTCCTGAGATGATGGGTAGTTCCGTGGGGGCTATGCCTGGAGCCGCGGAGCCAGCGGCAGTTTCGGACAGCCCTGCTGTGAGTGGAGCAAGTTTATATGTTGAGGCTGAGGTAGGCTCTGGTGTTTCTTCTCCCGTAACATCTGCGTTTATTGCTGGGATATCTACTCAACCTGTCCTTCAGCATCCGGGGACATTTACTATGGAGTCCCTTTAGAATGGTCTGCAGGCCTTGGAGCGCTCTTTTTTATCCCAGTTTGGGGCTCTCCAGAGCTCCTTATCCTTAGTGCTTCAAACAGTTGATTTACAGAAAAAGGAGGTTGCTGCCATTTCTACCAAGATGGTTCAGTTGGAGGAAAAGGTGGAGGTCTTATCTACCAGGTCAGGTACTGTTTCAACCGATTTGTTAGTTGTCCATGGGAAGATTGAGATGTTGGAAAATTCTGTTCGTAAGAGAAACCTGCATTTGTTGAACTTTCCTCGTGTGCCTACGATATCGCCAAAGGAGTTGTTTACTTCCTATGCAACAACTGTATTAAAGTTTTCTTCTGAAGCTATTCCTCCTTTGGCGAGAATTTATTATCTACCTTCAGCCAAACGCAAGCCCCATGGCGCGTCTTCACCTGTACATCCACCACCGATGGATTCTTTGGATCTAACTGGCTTCTTGGAAACTACCGATCCTGAGTTTATACCTCGGGCTACCCTCCTTCTTACTGTGGCTCTGGAGCCTGACCGGGACTTACTTTTGAGATTGTATTTTAGGATGAGGAATGAGACCTTTATGGGGGGGAGGGACAATAAGAATGTTCCCGGACGTTGCTAAGTCTACTCAGAAGCGTAGACAGCAATTTTTGTTGTTGAGACCCCGGGTCTTGCAACTCGGGGGTTTGTTTTTTCTCCGTTATCCTTGCAGATGTTTAGTTAAATATCAGGGAGTTAGTTACACCTTTTTTGAGCCAGCGCATTTGACCCAATTTGTTGCTAGTAAGAGTGTCACTCTACCCAGTAGTTGAGCTGTTTCCCCTCCTCCCCGTGGTATTGGAGGGGGGGGATATAGGTGTCGATCTGCACATTAATATGCAGGGCAGGCCCGCGCCTAGGGGCCTTGCCAAAGGGCCCTTTGGCATGGCCCTTAGGCATGGACCACTGAGGACACCCTACTATGCGGACATAGCACTCCAGCATTTCAGCAGAAGCGCAAAACACGGCACGAAGCAACAAAACCATACAAACAACCCTCCACAAAACAGCGCTGGCAGCCACAAACTCACAGCACTGCCAATGTCAGGCTCAGACCAAGTTCTGCTCCCCTGAATCAACCCCACAGCGACCATGTGTCACCAGCAAGGACAAAGAAACCACCAAACGACCCCTAATCATACCATTGGTCCCCGAGGTCCCACCACTTGCAAAGGAAGGACTGCACCATGTGGCACACCCATCTCAAGGTACTCTTTGCACTCATGTTCCTAGTCCTCTCCTTATTAGGGCTACAAACAAATGCAGCCACTGCCTGTCACCTCTGCTCAATTTTTATCATCCTCCCCTTTAGATTTAAACTGACGAGACCATGGCCCAAACACAGCACCTTTCGCTACAGAAGATCCAAACACCTGCTCCCAATCATATAGAACCCCTCATCCCCCTACACACTCATGCCAACCAACCCATCAGATGCACCCTGGTGAATATGTGCTCCGCCCGCAACAAATACAAACACTTTACGACCAGATCATGAACAACAAGATAGACCTCATTTGTATCATCGAAACATGGTTCTCAGACAGTGATAATATACTACTCAACCAACTTAACACGGATACCCACACCATCCACAAATGCCCATGCAACGGCACTACAGGAGAGGGCATCTGCATCCTCTCACGTAAAGCTCTGAAATTTGAAAGCATTAGCGCTATCTCCATGCTAAACATGGACATCCTCACGATTGTGAACAGACAACTCACCATCTGCCTGGCATACAGGGCACCATTCAACAAGGCCAAAGAACTTGACACCCTGTTCGATATGGTCTGCTCTCACACTTCCCAATGCAAACATCTCATCCTCCTTGGGGACTTGAACCTACTATCCGCCTCCAGCAATCAAAGCGACACCTTCCTTCATGCCATGCAAGACCTGCAGTACACACAGCTCATTATACCCCAACTCACAACAAAAGAGGAATCTTGGATCTGGTCTTCCTCTCTAACCCCCTCCTGACCTCACCCAGGTACATCCCTCCAACTTCAACCACCCATCCCCTGGTCGGATCACTATCTCATCACACTCACCCTACCCCAGCAACGCATTGACTACACACCCCAAGATGTTGTCCCCGCAGCAAGATGCTTCGTAGCCTTCGACGAACAGTCCTTCCTACAAAACACTCTACCATCCCTCAAGGATTTGTCACTTGAGAATGAAGTGGACCTCAAAGCAGCAATCAACACATGGCACACGACTATCTCCGCTGCTGTCTCTGCACCTGCCAGCCTAGATCTAACAAGCAATGACGACAGGTCACATGGTACTCCACCAAGTTAAGAGAACAGAAATGGGCCCTTCAGCGCATAGAACGCCAATGGAGGATAACCAGAGATCCTGATCTGCATGCCACATACCTAGATAAACTCAAGACCTACTGTAACAGCACACTCCAGTCCAAGAAAGAGTACTACCACAACACCCTTCTCAAAGCCCTCAACAAGCCCAGGGAGCTCTCTGACCTGATCAGATCACTCACAAGGGACCCCGCCCAACCATGCCAAGGCAATGCCCTCGACCCCCAGGACATGGCTGTGTACCTTCAGACAAAGCATGGCTCCACCAACCCCACCCCCCACACTCATCATACCCACCCAGGGCAAGAAAACGGATTCCTCCCAGTCCTGGACCACTTTCAGAGACTTACCCCCAAAAGAATTCTATGCCATCATCTCGCACATCAATACAATGACCTCCCCACTGGACCCATGCTTGGTGTCGTGGATAAATCACTTTTTGCTACTCATATCAGCCATAGTGCAAACATCCTTATCCCGCACATACCTCCCCCAACACTCAAGTGAGCCTCCATCTGCCTCTTTTAAAGAAACCCAAATTGGACTCTGGGTCACCCACCTCATTCCAACCCAATGCCAGCATACCCTCCTGGCAAAAATCATAGAGAAGGCAGTCCAAATCCAACTCCAGGAGCACGTTGACCAGAACGCATCCCTCGATCAACACCAGCATGGTTTCTGCCCCCATCACAGTGCTGAATCGCTGCTGACCTTTCTACTTTCTACCCTCATCGAAGGAATGGAGAACAAATCAAGGGGCTTCATCTTGCTCTTCCTGTACATCTCCTCAGGGTTCAACCAACTTCATGAAACTGGAGTGCAAGGCAAACCTCTCCAGTGGTTCCATTCGTACCACTCGCACCGCTTCATCCTCCCCGTACACCATGCCACAAGGAGCGCCCCAGGGATCTGCACTTTCGTCGTTGCTATTCAACATCTACATCCACCCCCTATGCACGACCATCCAGAACTTCAACATCAGGTATCTGATCTACGCTGACTATATAATGATATACACCCTGTTCTCCACAGCCACCCCTGACTACTCCAATCTCTCAGACTGCTTCAAGGAAATCATCAAGTGGCTTCAGCACCAAAACCTAGCAGTCAACTTCAGCAAGACTGAGATATTGCACATCACCAGGGACCCCGAGTTTACGCCTCCAACAACTGTCAGACTTGAAGACACAGACCTCCAAGTCAAAACTCAGCTCAAATACCTCTGAGTCACCTTAGACCAGCACCTAGACTTTCAAGACCACATCCAAAACACCACCAATCTATTACAAGCTCAAGACACTAGGCAACCTGCACTCTTCTCTCCTTCGATGAATTCTGTGTAGTCTGTCAGGCAACAGTCACTCCCCTTGCTTGACTACTGCAATTTCTTATATCATGGATTACCCAAACATGCCATCCATCCACTCCAGCTTGCTCAGAACACCGCAGCAAGCAAAATCTTCCGAGCGCCCAGACACTCCAACATTACATCCATTCTAAAATCCCTCCACTGGCTACCCATCGCCTCCAGAATAAAATTTAAAGTCCTTACCATCATCCACAAAGCTCAAAACGGCCTCACAGCCCAGATGTCAATTAGCACCCCCAAGCTCCACCAGACTCCGCACTAAACCTGCTCAGCTTGCCAAAGCAGTCCGCAAGAGCGCCCAATATGTCAACCTCTGGAACACGCTGCCATCCATCCTAAGAAGTATTCAGGTAACAAAAGTCTTCTGCAAGCACCTGAAGACCTATCTTTTCCAAGAACACTATGGCACATGATAGCCCCCAATAGATTTCCAGATGGACTCCTGCATCTGACCTGAACTTCTCATACCCCTGCTGTCCTCGCTACTGCATTTAGCGCCTACCCTTGTACCCCACTCCCCATGACAAGTGAACTTGATGTGCCCCACTGCCTCCCCACCTGTGTCTTCTCTGATAAATGTCCACCACTTTGACTGAACTTGTCTTACTCCACTGCCCCTTGGTTCATCGTTTTGACTGGTAGAAAAAAGCTATACCAAAATCAGTTAAATAAATAAATAGAGGTCTATAAATTAATGAATGGAATGGAATGGGTAAACATAGATCGATTGTTTATGCCATCAAAAGTAGAAAGACTAGGGAACATGCAATGAAGCTACAGTGTAATAAGAGAAAATATTTTTTTCACTCAACAAGTAATCAAACTCTGGAATTCATTACCGGAGGATGTAGTAAAAGCTATTAGTGTAGCTGGGTTTAAAAAAAGGTTTGGACAAGTTCCTGTAGGAAAGGTCAATAAACCATTATTAAAAGAGGACCAGGAAAATAGTGTAGTTACTCACCTGTAACAGGTGTTCTCCAGGGACAGCAGGAATCAGTCCTCACAAATGAGTGATGTCGGCGCCGACGGAGCCCTCGCGGAAGCATCTCCCCATATGTGAGGACTGACTTCCTGCTTGGTTCCTGGAGAACCACTACTTGACCCAATACAAGTATTTTGGAATCTGTGTGTCTTTTTGGGAAACTGCCAGGTACTTGTTTCCTGGACTGGCCATTGTTGGAAACAGGATACTGGGCTTGATGGACCTTGGTCTGACCCAGTATGGCATTTCTTATGTTCTTATGAGATCATTTTGAACTTTTCGCGCACCAAGAACCGGTTGAGGTTTCGCAGATCCAGAATGGGCTGAAACACACCATTTTTTTAGGGGACCAGAAAGTTTCTGGAGTAAAACCCCTGCCCGATCTGGGCTGGGGGAACCGGTTTGATGGTGAGGTTGGCCAGCAGGGCCACGATCGTGGTCTGCAGGATGCTCCGGTATGCGGGGTCCATGGGGTACTCCCTGGGATTGTAAGAAGGCGGCATCTGGGTGAAATGCAACCGATAGCTGCTTTGGATGATCTGTGGCACTCAGGTGCCTGAGGTGACAAAATGCCACCTGTAGGCAAAGTGACAAGCCACCTCCCCACCTGTGGGGAGACCTCGGACAATGGCTGACTGGCTATACTCCTGAAGACCCCATCAAAAGCCCCCACCCGGCTGGGGGGGGGGGGCAGGTTGAGCCTTCCGGGTTTTTTCCCTCTACTGAGTGCGGGAGGTCTGGGCCTTAGGCTGCACTTGCAGCTGGGATGGAAAGTACCTCCACGGGAGTGGGAGGAAAGCCTTCTTGGTTGGCGCCTTCTTTCGGGCAGGATCCAATGTCTTTCTGGAGAGCCTGGTGAGGGTCATTTGCTCCTTTTCCAGCTCCTCAGCCTTTTCCTCTATGGGCTTTCCAAAGAGGCTTTCACCCTGACAGGGGACATTGGCAATCTTGTCTTGAACCCACAGCTCCAGGTCAGAGGACTGCAACCAAATCATCCGCTGCACGGTGATCCCTTTGGCCGCTACTCTACTGGCGAATTCAAAGGCTTTGTAAGCATCCTGGACCATAAATTTAGAGCAATCTTTGCCATAAGCTACGAGACCTCAAAAGGACTCACGGCGGTCCTCAGGGACGTGAAATCCTCGTTGTCCAGCATGTAATCAACAGAGCAAGCACACTCGGACAGCCAGATAAAAAGGGGCTATCCTTTGTGCCCTTTACAAAACATGATCAGTTTGCAATACACGTTGAACTCTATAAATTTTTTCATAAGCTACGAATTGTGGACTTTTTTTTAAAAACCAATGAAAATTTGGACCCTTCAGTTATTTAAAAAGCCTCTACCTGGGTACCTCCAAATACAGGAAACATTATGATTGAGGCCTTTAAAAAAGTGGTGCTATCAAAAGAGGAGCAATTGTACACCAAGAAGCAACAAATATATCAAAATCTGTCCACTGCTCAGAAATCTGCACTCACCAATCTACGTGATAATGACAAAATTATTATTAAACCCGCTGATAAGGGAGGTGCTTTGGTTATCCAGGATCGTCCAGATTACGTTGCTGAAGGGTATCATCAGATCAATGATGTCACTTTTTATCAAAAAATTTATGAGGATCCGACACCTGTTTTAAAAAGAAAAGTGGATACACTTTTATATATAGGAAGAGAGGCGGGCTATTTAACAACGAAAGAATTTGAGTTTTTGACTGTTACACATCCAGCCACTCCAACAATATAAACGTTACCCAAAATACACAAGTCCTTATGTAACCCTCCAGAACGTCCCATTTCAGCGATTGGCTCTCTTTTGGATCCTTTATCTAAATTTTTAGGTATGTTTTTAAGACCTTTTGTGACTCAGGCAGCATCCTACTTTCGAGACTAGTCTCATATGATCAAAATATCACAAAATTTTAAGAGCTATCATGAGGGATTGATACTGGCTACTCTAGATATCAATTCCCTATATACCAATATTCTCCAAGAAGCTGCTCTCGATGTTATTTCAGATGCTCTAATAGAAAGAATTAAGCCTGTTAGGGCTCCTACATATTTTTTGACAACTCGCCACAATAGCTATGAGAGAGAATTATTTTTGCTTCAGAGGTATTTTTTTAAACATATTAAGGGTGTTACCATCTTTTATGACACAGATGTCGCTAATTTTTATGTGACTGATTTTGAGGTGAAATTCCTTAAGAAACATCCTTTTGACATTCACATCAAGCTAAGGAAGCGATATACTGATGATGTTTTTATGGTGAGGGATGGCACAGAGTTTGATTTACTCTTTTTTTTTTTTCACTCGGCTAAACACTTTAAACCCCAATTTGCAGTTTGACTACACATATAGTCAGTCACATTGTCGACATAGATAGTTTGATTAAAAAAGATTCCAGTGTTTTTTGACTGACCTCTACAGTAAGCCTAGAGACAGGAATTATTTGTTAAACTTTGATAGTTTCCACAATAGATCTTTGAAACAATCTACCCACAAATGCATTAAGAAGGCATTCAATGGGGCTAAGAGTGCCAATTGCAGTACCCTCCTGGAAGGCTCACGTCACCAAATACAGAACAAGAAGATGGTCTGTACCCTCACATTTTCTAGCCTCTTCAAGGATATTGTACAAATATTGAGACAAGAGTGGCATCTTCTCTCTATGACCCCTATGATTTCCTTGAAGCAGTTAACCATTGCATACAAGAGAAACCACAAGTTAGCTAATATTTTGATCCCTTCAGCTTTGTCCAAGCCTAGACCTATCTGAAGAGCCAAAGGACACTTTAGATATGGTAGATGTTCCATCTATTCTAACACTCTGGTTACTAAAAATTGTTTTGAACACCTGTACTTACAAAAAAAGATTTTTCTTAATAGTTTTTCAAATTGTGAAACACAGAACCTAGTATATCTGATCATCTGTCCATGCAACTTACTGTATGTAGGAAAAACAAAGCATACAGTAAGGATTCACATCATTGAACATAAGAGCTGCCTTAGGAGACGTATACCTGAAAAACCACTGGTCGCACATTGGGAGGAAAAAGGTCACAGTCTCTTGGACCTAAAATTTATGGTACTGAAAGCTGTGGAATCACATTGGAGGGGTGGCAATGTTGATGCCATACTCCTTAAACCTGAGCAAAGATACATTTATGAGTTGAAGACCCTCATTCCACAAGGTCTTTATCAGGAAATCAATCTTTCTCCGACTATGATTTTGAATCGGTCTTACTTCAGTTCTACTTATATTGATTTTTTTACTTATACTGATTCTTTTACTTATATTCGTCTTTTACTTGCTTTTTAATACACGTTTTTAGTATTTTTGGTTTTTATCATCATTTTATTTGTATCTTTACTTATATTTAGCTGTTTCCTTAAAAAAACTGTGCCTTCCCCGCCTTGAGTTCCTATGGAAACCCTTTTCTCTGTCTTGCTCCTGGCTCTTTTACAGTTTTAGTTATCTATTTTTTATTACTGGAGGGTTATTTATTTATTTACATTTTTTAAGTCCCTTTCTTTTACAGTTTGTCCATTTTTATTATTGTAGCATGCTGCTCTTAGTTTCATTTTCTTTTTATTCATATTTTTTCCATTTTTGATGTTTTTACTCTTATTTTTAGTATTTGGTTTTGCAATTGTTTTTACCCAGTTGTCTTTTATTCCTCTGTGTACCATCTTTAATGTAAGACCAGCACTTTATCATGTCCTTACTTTTATGTATGAAAGAGCACCCTCGTTTTACTTCCTGGGTGTACATGTATCTTTATGATGTCCCAATTATTGGATAAATTCATGATTACTCTAAGTAGCAGTTATGTTTGACACTTCAGCATTACCAAGACCATTTATTGGACACTTATTTTATGCTCACTCTGAATGAAGCTTTATTCCAATTGCAATAACTGCATCCAATCGGAGACACTTTTATACAATCCTCCTTTATGGATTTTCTTGCATTGATTTTAATATAAAATTTATGTTGGCAGACTCATTTTTGAATATTACCACTAAGATACTACCATTTATGATGTTTTTGCTTCAAAATGTTAGGTGTGTTTATGGTTTATGACCCTCTTTGGCGATCACACTATATGCTACCTTACTGTGTAGCTATTAGTCTCATTTCCGACAGTTTTTTCATCAAGATTTATTTTATTTTTCTTATATACCGCGCTATTCGACATCAGTGCGGTTTACATGGAACATAGAGGTTTTTACGGTGCAGAACTACACCGTAATTACAAATAACAGGGATCTCAACTTGGATAACCAGGGTAACTATTTACATATATATACACATCACTTTGAGGAATAATTACATGGTACTTTCTTGTGAGTGAGGCACGTTGGTGTTCCTTCCTCTGGGTAGCACTTGAGAAAAGGTGGTGTTTCAATGCCTTCCTGAATTTAGTTAGCTCAGTGATTGCACGTATGTTGGGTGATAGGGCATTCCAGCAGCTGGGTGCGTAGAGACTAAAAGCCCTGTTTGCAGTTGCCTGGGTGCATTGGGTCATTGCTTTGGGGATTGTCAATGTGTTTATTGCTGCAGATCGTCTGGCCCTGTTGGGGGGGAGTAATGTGTGTAAGGTCCGTAAGTTGATGGCCTTGAATGTTAGTAGCAAGGTCTCGAAGGCGATCCTACTGTGGATTGGGAGCCAATGGAGCCTTTTCAGGATGGGTGTCACATGGTCACGCCTGGAGGCACCATCTAGAACTCTGGCCGCGGTATTCATGGCGAGTTGCAGCAGGCTCAGGGTGGATTGTGGGAGCCCTTGCAGGATCGAGTTGGTGTAGTCGAGATGTGGGATGGTTAGTGCCTGAAAAATTGTTCTGAAATCATCTGGTTGTAGCAGGGGGTGTAAATGTCTGAGTGTCCTGATCTTGTGATATGCTGCCCTAACCATGTTACCAATGTGGGTCTTCATGTCCAGTCGTTGGTCCAGTGTGTCTCCCAGGTAACGGATTGTGGGCTTGGTTTGCAGCTCTGCCTCCCCGACTTTTAGGTAGGCTGGGGGGGAAAATTTTTGGTTTCTGGTAATGAACAGAACTTCCGTCTTCTTGTGCTGTATCTGGAGGTTTTGATTTCGGAGCCAGTTGGCTACTGCATCAAAACAGTCTGTTAGTGGGGAGAGGTCCATCTGATCAGTCATGAAAGGCATGTAGAGCAGAACGTCATCAGCATATATCAGGCATTCGATGTTGAATGAGCGGATGATGTGGCAAATGGGCTGCATGTAGAGGTTGAACATCAGGGCAGATAGGGAGGATCCTTGTGGAACACCCTGTTTCTGGTGGAACGGTTCAGATGTTGAGGTTTCTGTTCGTACATGTTGCCGTCTGTCAGACAAGTATGACTTGCACCAAGTTAGTGCTATGTCGCAGATGCCCCTCTCTTCGAGCCGTCTCAGGAGAGTCTCGTGGCATACTGAGTCAAATGCGGCGGCTATATCCAAGAATACAAGGACGACACCACGATGGATGTTATCTATTGCGTTGAGTATGTTGTTGAAGAGGGTGGTGAGTAGCATCTCCACACCCTGAGATTCTCTGAATCTGTGTTGGCAGGGGTCTAGAGGTGCAGTGTTATTGACGTGATGTTGTATCTGGTGTTGGACCTCTTTTTCGATTATCTTGGCCAGGAATGGTATGCTGGATATTGGTCTGTATGAATCCACTTTCTGGGGGTCGAGCTTGCTGTTTTTCAGCAAAGGTCTGATGGATGTGTGTTTGAGGCTCTGAGGGAATGAGCCTGTAGTGAAAGATAGATCCATGAGTCTAGCTATGAACGGGCTAAACTCTGTCCGTAGTTCCTTTATCCAGAAGGCGGGACAGGGGTCAGTCTGAGCTGTAGTGGTGTTGATTGTGGAGATGGTGTCCTCGATGTTCTTGTTGGATGGAGTGGTGAAGGTGGTTAGTAGCTTTGTGGTTGCTGGTTTCTCGGCGGTGGTGGGTGGGGCAGACTTGTTAGTTTGGCATAATTTTGATTGAAGGAAGTCAGCAAAGTCTTGGGGTGGATCTCAGTTTTTTGCTCAGGGCCTGGCTCTTTTGTTAGGTTCCTGACGAGGTTGAATAAGTCGTGTGGTTTACTTAGTGACCATCTTAGGGTATCTGTGTATGTTTGCCTCATTTTCTCTGTTATTGCATTGCGGTGCTTTGCCAGTTGGAGGTTATATGCGTCCTGATCTTCTGTGGAGTGTGATCGCCGCCAGCGTCTTTCGAGCTTTCTTAGGTGGAGGAGAGATGTCCGCAGTTCGTTGGAGTACCAGGGCGCAGTGGCACGTTTTCTTGGAGCTTTGTTAGGTGCTGTGCGTTGTGCGATGGTACTAAGGCTGTTGTTCCAGCTGGAGATCAGCTTGTCGAGGTTAGTTGTTGTCATGGCGAGGAGTGGCTGTGTGTGGTTCATGATGGTCTCCTTGTCGAAAGGTCGGAAACTACATGAAGGCATCCTTGTGGGGTTCGTCTGATAACACAGGTACACTAAAAAAAAAATTTTTAAACTGCCTCTAATATTTCGATTGATTTTTACGTTTTTTGGTGCGCTGAATCCAAATCTGGTAACCAATTTGCTCCATCACGTACAGATTTTTTGCTACATTGGGTTAGCAGTTTGAGGTGAACGTTTCAGATTGAGTGCGATCGAGATAAAAGTTTCTTGGATGAATTCTTTATACTAATTGTTTAGTAGTTATTCAAATAAGAATAAAGAAAATTGTAACAAGGCAGCACATAAGAATAGAGTAATGTCAACAAAACACACTGTGATGGTAGCAAAATTGTCTGCACTTAAAACAGCCACATACATGTGCACAAACATTGAGTATATAAGAGCGAGGTTAGACACAAAGCAAAGCAAAGAAATGTGCAAAAAATGTTGTACAGGTATGTATGTAAGAATAGAAAACGCAAACCGCACCATTGCAATACATGAAGACAAACACCCGATGGTGTGAAAATAAAATTCTAATAAATGAGATCCGACACTGTGGTAATAACTAGCAAATTTTTATTTCAAAGTTTAGTAAAAACACGATATTTGTCAACACAGTTTAGATTTTAAAGTCATTCTTGGGTCAGTCAATCTCCTGGTGGGCCCGTTTCTTCTTCCCCCGAATGCTTCTCTTGGTGCGTTGCTTGGCGTATTTTTCATCTGGGGTTTCCCGCAGCAGCAACCAGCAGAAATCAGCCATCATAGTGGTGTTCCATCTTCCTTGGTACCTTCTCTCTGCGTCCTTGATGTCCTGGTGAAACCTTTCACCTTGTTCTTCACTGTACGCCCCCAAGTTTTCAGAAAAGTAGTTCACATGGGAGTGCAAGAAATGGACTTTCAGGCTCATGTTACAGCCTTGTTCTTTGAAGGCATTGAGCATCCTGGCAACAATATCCTTATAGTTCTCATCCTGCCTGTTCCCCAAGAATTTGAGAACAACATCCTTGAAGGAATCCCAGGCTTCTTTTTCCTTCTCAGACATTGTTTCAGCGAATGCTCCATCTGAAATGAGTTTCCTTATATCAGGGCCAACAAACACTCCTTCCTTTAGCTTTGCTTCAGAAAGTCGGGGGAACTTTGAGCAAAGGTACCGAAAGCACTCACCATCTTTTGGAAGGGACTTGATGAATTGCTTAATGAGACCCAACTTAATGTGGAGAGGTGGTAATAGAATTTTATCACGAGGTACCAAGCTCTCATGAAGAACATTTTTCTCACCGGATCTCAAATACTCCCGAATTGGCCAGTCTTTTTTCCCCCCAGTGTAGGTCGCGGGCCCGGCTATCCCACAAGCAAAGGAAGCAGGGATATTTGGTGAAACCGGATTGCTGCCCTAATAGCATGGATAGAATTTTAAAGTCTCCACAAATCATCCACTTATGCTCATCATAACGAATCTTCTGAAGAATCAGGGCCAAATTCTCGTATTTTTCTTGGAGAATAACAGAGTGAGCAATAGGAACTAAAGCGAATGTGTTGCCATTATGAAGAAGAACACCTTTTATGCTGTCTTTTGACGAATCAATGAACAGCCGCCATTCAGCAGGATCATACTTGAGTTTAAACTTTTCCATCACTCCGTATATATCATTGCAAAATGCCAAATCTTCCTCTTTGCTGAAATACTTCAAAAATTGTGTCTCGCGGTTGCGGTACCAATAAAAAGTTGTTCCTGGTGACAATAGATTTTTCTGTTTAAGCCGAGAACCTAGAAGTTGGGCAGCATCTTTTGGGAGTCCTAAATCCCGGACTAAATCATTCAATTCAGCTTGAGAGAAAAGTTCAGGTTTCGGATCTGGTTCAGTTTCAAACTCGGAAGTACTGGACTCATCGGGAAAAGCCATCTGATGAGTCTCATCATGATCAGAACCGTCCACACAAATATGATCCAAAGATTTTGGTGGTTCAGGCACAGGTACTTCGTTGCTATGAGGCATAGGCCTAATTGCTGAGGGAAGGTTGGGGTAACTTATTACGTTCTTATTTTTTAAGTTGTATCCCTTCACAATGCAAGAGCAAAAATAGCAGTCACTGCTGTGGTCTCTTTGTTCACGCCACATCATAGGTATTCCGAAACGAAATGCTTGTTTTTTACCGTTCATCCATAAGCGTAGATCTTCCTCACATGTCTTGCACACTTTGTGAGGAGCCCACGGTTTGTCTTGATCGCCTAACTTCAAACCGAAATAGGCGAAATATACTTTTTTAATAAATGCAGAAATGTTCCTCTGCCGCTTTTTCACGGTATATTCCCCACAAATAAAACAAAAACTGTCCGGAGAGTTGACGCAACCTCTGGCTCTGTGAGCCATCACAAATACACAGCACTGCAAACTACAACTGTAGTGAACCACTTCGGAATAAAGCTGGATTACGCCTGAGCAAGCAAAAGGTAATAATGAACTTGCAAGAAACTGAAATTTGACAGGAACGTTCATGTCGCAACCACCGTGTTTGAGCGAGCGAACGAGGCGAGGCGAACAGGAAAGAACATGCGCCAGCGCGAGTACTGGATTTAGTCCCCCGCCTCCCAATTGTCCTGTTAATGTATAAAATGAATACAAAACACTCTAAAATATCATGAGGGAGTGTTTCTAGTTAGTTAACCATTACAACCTCTATTTTGGGCCAAGAAAATAAACTGCAGTCGGCTAAAAAGAAATTATGTGAACATTCCTTATATGGGTAAGAAATCTAATTTTGCAAGAAAACGTGACGTGATGGAACATTTTGGCTATTTTTCCTGGATTCAGCACCCCAAAATCTATAGGAATCAGTTGCAAAACTGGAGGCAGTTTTTTGGTAGTGTACCTGTGTAATAGATCTAATCTATTTCCAATATGCTCATGTGGCTGCTACAAATTGTTTTTAAATATCCATAAGTAATGGAGCACATTTGACAAGTTTCCCCTTTCACCTCCTCTTGGCGCGAAACAAAGTTTTTTCAAATCAAGGTGGTCCGAGTGCATCTCTAGCTGATTTACTTTGCAGAGACACTGCTGAAGCGCCACAGCATGCTTTAACACTGCTGATTTAAGGCAAGCTCTTATTAGAATTTGATATATTTGTGTTTATCATTTACAGATCAAATTTCTGGTTGGCAGTCATCTAACTTATGTTTCACGATTGGTTTTGCTGATATTTTTATTTCTGATGATGTCTGCCACTGGTTTTTCAAGCCAGCTCTAAATACTATATTATAGTCTGAGCAGTGCTTTACATTTTGATGCACATCTATTATGTTCCTTTTTTACAGTTTTCTGCGTTATTATGGTCTGTGATTCCCCTTCTAAACACATGCAGATGATATATCCTTCTCCTCTATCACACTTGCCCTCTTTCCCCTGATATCGGTCCCCTCAATGCCTGTCTTGCCACTGTTTCTTCTTGGTTTTCTGACAACTTTTTACATGTTAACCTGTCCAAAACTTCAGCCATCTGGTTCACTGCTGGTGCTCCTCTTCCCACTCTTGCTCCTTCTCTGTCTGTTGGGCCTATTCCTCTTGTCTCTTCTATGCGTTATCTTGGGGTTACTTTGGATTCAGCTTTAACCTTCAAAGAGCACGTTTCTTCTATTGTTCAACGTTCCTTCTATACCCTTCGTCAACTCCGTGCTATCCGGCCTTTTCTTTCCTTTTCTTCTCTGACTACACTTCTTCTTTCTCTTGTGGTTTCTCGTTTAGACTACTGTAATGCTTCTCTGGCCGGCCTCCCTCTTTCTCAGCTTCGTCGTCTTCAACTGGTTCACCATACTGCTGCTCGTCTTCTGACTAATTCTTCACGTACGGCTCATATCACTCCACTTCTTATTCGTTTACACTGGCTGCCTATCCCTTTCCGTATTCAATATAAAGTTCTGATCTTTGTTCACAAAGCTCTCCACACTGGTGTTCCCCTTTACCTCTCTGATCTGGTGCGTTTTCACTGTCCCTCTAGAACGCTTCGGTCGATTCACGCTAACCGCCTCTTTCTCCCACCTCCTTCTCGGGCTCACCTCGAATCAACACGCTCTTCTGCTTTTTTCTTCCTTGGCCCCCGCCTTTGGAACTCTCTTCCCTCAACTTTACGCATGGAGTCATCTCTTAATACTTTTAAGGCCTCCCTCAAAACTCACCTCTTCTGTGTTGCTTTTGATGTTCCTTCCCCCCCTGCCCACAGTTGACTGCTCTGTTTCTCTGTTCTTCTTCCTTTTCTATCTTTGCTGTCTCTTTTATGAATAATTGGCGTTCTTTTCTGTTCTCTCAGTAGCCTGTTTTTTATTGTACACCGCTGTATGCCTTTTTGGTCATGGCGGTATAAAAAGTTTTATAATAAAGATAAAGATAAAGATGGAGTAGTGTTCATGTTACACGCCATTTCATTTACATTGTTTTGGGCTGTTATTTAGACTTCTTATTAAAAATTCATTTGTTGTTTTCTCTTCTTTTTATGTTCACATAACTGATACAAGTTATTATTTAAAGCCCATAAGCAATTATGTATTACCTCAAAATTTGAAAGATTTCTCTTTGACCCACATTTTGGCGCACAATGAGAGCGGGAAAAGGCCCCGGCAAAATCAAACTGAAAAACGGCCGTGGCAGGAAAAAGCTCCCGAAAGGGAAAAAAAGACACCAAAAGAGTGCAAAAGCGATAGTAAAAAATCACCCAGAGGGTGAGAATAAAAGCTAACTGATGACAGGTGGGTGAAAAAATGAGCAAAAGCTCAGCCACATGGGCAAGAAATTAAAACTTTTTCCGGATTGCAGAAAACATTCTAGGGGCTCCATGGAAAAAAGAAGAATGGAAAATATGGCACCGTGGCAGGGGGGAAAGGCAGGTGCACATGCATGACATACCTCCCAAAAGTTTCCTTTAGAAGCTGGGGAGTATTACGTGCAGTGCTCCGTCTGTGATGTCACACATACGTGAGGACTTATTTCCTGCTTGTTCATGGAGAAATATTTTTTCACTCAGCACATAATCAAACTCTGGAATTTGTTACCAGAGGATGTAGTAAAAGCTGTTAGTGTACCTGTGTTCAAAACAAGTTTGGATGAGTTCCTGGAGGAAACGTCCATAAACCATTATTAAAGAGAACTGATGAAATCCACTACTTATCCCTGGGAACCCAGAAGAGCAGGAGAGCCACGCCACTGGAAGACAGGAGCTTTACTGTAAATCAGCAGGTCTGCTCTACTCGTGTTTCTGCGTAAGAAAGTTTTATATAACAGGTCACTACTTAAAAAGTCCATTCAGTCTCTTTTGTTTATTTTGGCCCCAATAGGCCATCCAGACTTTGCAACATGATCTCCCCTTTGTGAGCATGGGAGTCTTGGGAAAGATGTTGGAAGGACTACTGACTAAGACCAAATTCAAACACCGCTTTAGGAAAGAATTTAGAAGGTGTACACAAACCACCCTATTAATGAGAAACTTTGTAAAGGGTACATACACTACTAGAGCCTTAAGAACACAAACTTTGCATGCTGAAGTGACTGCTACCAAAAACAAGACTTACCTGTGGACTGAAGTACTTGACTTGGAATCTAGTACCTTGAACAGAGCCTTCATCAGCTAAGTCAAAATGACATTGAGGTCCCCAGACACTGTGGGTGCCTTTAGGGGATGCTTTGTTGGAAGCAAATTCACATAAAAAGAACATCTTTAGACTGTCAAGAGATGGGATTACCTTCTATATGATGGTGACAAGAGCTACCACACTAAGATGAATCTTGACAGAGTTGGTCTTTAAACTTGACTTGGACAAATGTAGAAGATATTCAAGCAGTTTTTGTGAGGGACATGAGCAAGGGTCTAGGGCTTGTCCCTCACACCAATTGGCAAACCTCCTCCATTTGACACCATATGACTTGTGTGTGAAATCTCTTCTGGAAGATAGAAGAACAGAAGTAACACCAACTACAAGTTTCAGAATTGACAAAGTTACTCTTTCAACATCCAAGACTGACGACTAAGTGACTTGATGTTGGGGTGCAACAGAGTTCCTTGATCCTGTATAATCAGAGTTGGTGACTCGCTGAAGCGATCCGGGTCTTTGATGGAAAACGCCTGTAGAAGAGGAAACCATGGCTGGCTGAGCCATGGGGCACTTTGAGAATTAGCATGCCCTGTCATCCCTGAGTTTCAGGAAAGTTTTCATTATCAGAGTAATAAGAGGATACATGTACAGAAGGATCTTTCCCCAATGAAGGAAGAAGACATCCAAGGCTAGTTTGCTGTGCATTCCAACCCTGCAGCAGAACTGAGGCTCTTGCCTGTTCCAAGGAGTAGTAAACAAGCCTCTCAAAGAGGGAGAGCGCCACTTCCTGGTTCAGAGTCCATCATGAAGTTAAAAGATGCAGCTTAGAATGTCTGTGAAAATATTCTCTTCGCTTGGTAGGAATGTGGCTCTGAGCAACATTCTGTGAGAAATGGCGAAGTTCCACATCCTGACTGTTTCCCAACACAGACAGTATGAGCTGGTTCCTCTCTGCTTGTTTATGTAGAACATCACAACCTGATTGGCCAACCAATCTAGGAAAGTTTTTAGAGCATTCAATATTGCTCTCAGTTCCAGGAAATAGATTTGGTGAAAGTTTCCTGAGTGGACCACAGGCCCTGTGTGTGAAATCCATCTACATGAGCTTCCCAGCCCAGTCTGGACAAGTGTCTTTAGTAATTTTTGGTAGGGGGAATTTGAAAAGGGAGACCTTCTGCAAGATTAGAATGATTTGTAACAAAAATGACATTCTTGAGTCTATGAGTGGACCATGTCCACTATGTGCTTAGGGTCCACTGAGCTTGTCTTATGTTGAGAGGTGCCGGGGGGGGAGGGGGGTGGCAATATGATAGAGACGTTTAAATATTTCAATTGAAAGAGCTCTGTAATGAGGGGGCATAGGATGAAAATGAAAGGGGATAGGACTCAGGAATCATGTGCAGAAATATTTTTAAGGAAAGAGTGGTAGATGCATGGAATAATCTACCAGTGGAGGTAATAGCAGGGTTGGCCCAAGAGTTTTTGCCACCCTAGGCAGACCCTCCATGTCACCCGGCCCGCCATGCTGTCCCCTTTCCCGGCATCCATTTTCTCACCTGGTGGAGTGGAGGCAGCACTGCGATGCCTCCATTGTGTAGGGTTTTAAGTGCCCGTGCCAGGAGTCAGGACTGACTTGAAGGCACACATTGCATTGCATTTTTGCTAGCACGCTCATGGCCTGCCGTTCCTGTCCCCCTCCAATGCAGCTTCCAGTTCGAGGGGGCAAGAGCAGCAGGAAGTTGCATCAAAGGGGGGGGGGCAGGAGCGGCAGATCATAAGCATGCTAGCGTGGGCACTTTAAAGCCCAATGCAGCAGAGGTATCACTGTGCTGCCCCCCCCCCCCCAGGTGAAAAGATGGATGCGGGGGAGGAGGGAGGCCTGCTGCTCTATGCAACCACCTAGTTTGCTTAGTGGACAGGCCAACCCCGAGTAGTAAAAGTGAGAACAGTATCTGAATTCAAGAAAGCATGGGACAACCACAGAAGGTCCCTAAAGGAAAAAAAAGGGACTGCAGTAGTTGGTATGAAAGGGCAGAGTGAATAAGGCCATATGGTCTTTATCTGCCATCATGTTTCTATGAGTTACATGAACAGTCAAAGCAATGTGACCCAACATTCTCAACATGTCTCTTGCTGATATCTGCTGACTCTGTGATACTCCAGTGTGCTGGAGTACTTGCCGTTACCCCTTGAACCGCAGTAAGAGGCTACAGAAGCGGATGGGGTTTTGCTGCCTTCTTCTGCAATTGTTTGAAGGCTGTTATTGAGATGCCACCAAAGATAATGCATAATCATCTTGAAGATAAGTGACTATCTTGATGGGACTGTTTTATAAACCACAGTTATTTGTTCTATAAAAGCTTAAGAAAATCAATATATGACTAAAATTGAATGAAAACTACTGGGTGGTGGAATCAAATGATGAGGCTTGGGCTAATGTAGACCCGTGTTTCAGGGTCCTCTTAAATGCCTGTTGAGGCCTCCGCTTTACCCTTTATCTTTATTTTTGTTTTTCAAATCACTTTATTGAACCTATTTTTTGTTTTGTTGGATTTACATTATGTTGGTTTGGTCATGATTTTTCACTGTACTCTTATTACTGCCACTAGTCGGGTGAACCTGTCTTAAGGAAGGCTTTTACCCGAGTCTGGCTAGCAGGGGTCCTATGAATTCCAACTGGTGAGATGGGTTAATATTCAACTTGGGATAATTGATGACAAACCTTAGTAGCTCTAGCCCTTGGATGCTAAGGTGTTTGGATTCTTGAACCCTTTCCTGAGTGGTGTTCTTGATCAGGCTATTGTTCAGGTAGGGAAACAAGTGCATGCCCAGTCTATGTAGAAATGCTGCAATAACCACTTAGCATTTCATGAATATCTGGGTAGCATGGTGAGGCGAGGCGAGGCCAAAAGGCAATACATTGTATTGGATGCCCTATGTTTCTTCAATGAATCATAGATATTTCCTGTGACTGGGATGTATTCTCTGGGGGTATTATGCTGAAAATGGTTTAGCCTTGTGTATACCATGATAGTGATGAACCGCACTCCTAAGCCAGGGGAACGTATCTGTATGTGGGTGTAGGCATCTTTTAGATCCAGAGAACACAATCAATCCCCTTTTTGGATAAAGGGAGAAAGATGCCCAAGGAAACAATTCTGAACCTTTCTGTGATGAAGAATGTGTTCAAATCACTTAGGTCTAGGATGGAACAGTAACTCTGTTTTCTTTGGTACCAGGAAATACCTCAAATAAATCACAGCCCTTCCTGCCTTGCTTGGACATGCTCAAAAGCACTGGCGGTCTGGCCTGGCGCCGAAACTGATCCGCAGCCAACCTTTGCCGGAAGGCTTCCTGGAGTTTGCTTCTCCTCCGTTGGTTGGGGGAGGGAACTTCTCGAGAGGGCCAGGACAGGCTGTGCTAGTGGATTCAGAGAGTGTGGTTCCTGGAGAGCCGTGCCCGATAAGAACTTCGGCGGCGTTTGGAGAGGCGTGTACTGGAAAGGAGATCTTCGGTACGCGAGGAGAGAAGTCGTTGGCGTCTATGGAGCCAGAGATATCCATAGCTGAATCAGAAGTGGTATTTTCTTTACAGCGACCTCAGAACTTTACCCTGGAGTCTATTTGGAATGCAATTGTATCATTGGGAGAAGTTCTTTTGCCTCAAGTATCGTCCTTGGCTACCAAAGTCAATTCTTCTATGGGGGCAGTGTTCGAGCTGGAAAGAAAAGTCTCTGTGATGCAAACGGAGTGTGAAGATACACGCAACAAGGATGTGAGCCTTGAGGAACATTCTGATATGTCTAGAAAGAACCTTTCGTCACTTCAAGTAAAACTGGAACATCTAGATAACTTATCTCGAGCTAATAATCTGAGAATTATTAATTTTCCAAGGGTGTCTTCAATTTCATCTAGAGATATGTTTAAAAGATACTTAGTGGAGATTTTGGAGTATCTTCGGAGTTAATTCCTCCCCTGGTAAAAATCTATTATCTTCCCAAGGCGAAGCTTGCTCCGGCCCAGGGTGAGACAGGGGGTAATCAAACTCAGGATATTCTGAATGTTACAGATCTATTGGAAAATTCTGGGTACGAATCTCAGATACCTTCTACATTATTAATAACTTTTGCTTTGTTATCAGATAAGGAATGGTTGTTAAAATTGTTCTTTCAGAAGCGGAAACTTTTATTTCGAGGTCTATCTGTATGCATATATCCTGATTTAGCAAGAGATACCCTGAAATGGTGCAGAGTTTCTTCTGCTCTGGTCTGGGGTTAAACAATTGGGAGGGCTCTTTTTTCTTAAGCATCCATGTAAGTGTTTGGTGAAATATCAGTCGGTTTCTTATAGATTTTATGAGCCCTCCCAATTGCTGGCTTTCATAAATGCCAGATGTCTGGAGTCCTCTATTGATCCTCCTTAAAAAGGCTCATATGGAAGTTGTTCCGAATGATGACTGTCTGCTGGTTTCTTTTTATGTTGTGTTTGATTGTAAATAGGCAACCTCCCCCTGTATAGTGGGCTACGGAGAGCTGGCACTTAGTACCTTTGGTAATGCTTAATGATTATTACTTTGATGATGTATTCTGGTCTTTTTTTTTTTAATACTTTTCATTTTGTCCGCTCTATTTCTGCAAGAATGGTTTATGTAAACTTTCTTGACTCGTATGTAAAATTAAAATAAAAAAAAAAAAAAAAGCACTGGCAGAGTGTTCCTGCAAAAATATCTCCCAATGCTGAGCTGATTAAATGAAGTCTTGGGGGGCAATTTGGCAGGAGGTCATATAGATGTAGTCTTATAACCCCTCCTAGACTATTTTTGGATTCAAGAAACAGATGTTACAAGGGGCCAGTTGCCTGCAAAGAGGTTGAGTCCCCCTCCAACTGGTAGGTTGTCCAGGAGAAGGACAAGGGTAATGGTTATGTTCTCTGGAAGCCAGTCAAAATAGTGCTCACAGTTTTGGCTGGGATGCTGGCTGGGACATTTGAACCTTCAGCTCCCTGGTTTGAGAGGAGCGGGAGGGAGTATACCTATGCCTATGAGAGTAGTAGGACCTCCACTGTCTCCCAGTGTGGAACCTCCAAGATAAGGTCTGGTCAAAGTGGGTCTGGAAAGCGTTTTCACTATCTTCACAGCACAATATGTTCACAATTTTCTTGTGCACACTACGCTGTATGTCTGAGGTTCAAACCCATGTGAGTCTTCAGGCATCAATACTCATTGAGGAGACTCTTGCTGCCATATCAAAAATATATGTTGCTCAGGCAGATAAAGACCTGCATGGTACATCTAGTATGCCCAGTGAAGTAGCAAGGGTTGTACCAAACCACTCTGTGCAGGTTACCCCACTCTGTGCTTTGTTTAGGGTTGTGCCTGCCCCTCCATACTGGTTAACCCCTTCTATTTTTGTGCGGGACTACTCTAAAGGTTTCTAGAATTTGCTGAGAGAAGTTTGTGCATGGGGCTCAATCAGGTACATCACCCATGTGTGAGAACATATCCTTCCTTGTCCACTGAGAATATTTTTTCATTCAATGCATAATTAAGCTCTTGAATACATTGCCAGGCAATGTAATAAAAGACTTTCGTGTAGCTGGTTTTAAAAAAAAAGTCTGGACAATTTCCTGGAAGAAAATCCATAAACAAATTAAACTAGACAAAAGGAAATTCACTGTTTATCCCAGAGATAAGCAGCATGGAATCTCTTTCTTTGGGATCCTGCCAGGTACTTGTGACCGGGATTGGATACTGCTGGAAATGAGATACTGGGCTTGATAGACTTTTGGTCTGACCCAGTATGGCAATCGTATGTTCTTTTGCTCTTATTACTGCACCCAGACCTGGAACATTATGGGAATGCTTATCTGCCTTTTGGAAGAATCGCTTTTACTGTGCTGCCTCCTGCAATGTGACCCCTACACCATGTCTTGTGAGAAGGATTTTTACCTGAATGCCAAAGATAACTATCTGGGCTTTTGGGTATCCAATTCTGTTTCTTTACCTGCTTTGTGCTTCCTTCCAGTTGAACAGGATCACAATTCAGGCATTCTGAAGTAAACACTTTACTTTCAGTGACATTTTTGTATGAAGAGCAGCTTGGATCATCAAACATTAACAGCAAATGGGGTGGCATTTTACTTACCAGAAAATGTTTGGGCTGATCTAGCAAGAAAAGGGAAGGACAAGTGTGGCTGTGTCCCCCTGCCAGCAGAGGTGGAGACAGAAATTTCCAGAAGCTTCCTATGACATCATCCCTACTATTACAGCTGATGTAGCTAGGGGCATATTTCAGTATTTGTACCCAATCACAAGGCCACGGACCCCTGACCATATACCACCTCAGTGAGGATAACAAAGGAAGGAACAAACAGAACAAGGCAACAACCATGAGGTAAAAAAGTCACAACCACTCACGTAGGTGAATTGCAATTATATTTTATTACTTGTATGTCACTCTCTAAGTTTACCCTACACAGCCGTGAGCAGTCAACACGGATAGAATCACATCTGAGTGGCTCAAAAGTACATGAGAGCACAGTGGATACTTTGTGAGTGTCCACATTATAGTCGGAATCCAAAACACTACAGGCACCGGTTGTGTATCCGTAACTAATATAATCCTGCCACATTTCAAACCCACTGAGTTTTTTCCGGGACGCACTGCTGAAAAAAATAGCTGTAGCAAAATCAAAATTATTTTGACAAAACTACTCCTAGCCAGGGTACTAGAGCCCTCTGCTAATGCCTATGGCTAGGCAATGCATAAAATAAAATGAAGGAACAACCTATGAAACTAATAAAAATTGGCACCACATGACAGTGACAAAAATGTAAGGATGCTTACTCATAACAGATGTTTTCCACAGACAGCAGGATTGATAAGGCACACAAATGGTGACATTATCCAATGGTACCAGAGTAGAACTGCTCTCCCTCAGCTCCAAACTTTAAATGTGAGGCAGATTTCATGAGATCCGCTGTTACTACAGTAGCTCTATCTGGTGAGAATTGATTTTTGAGCAGTAAGGAACATGCACTTGTTCATAGCAGAATATATGAGGCAAGCCAGCTTGCTATAGAGTTCCTTTGGCAACTGCTATACCAGGCTAGTTAGGATCAAAGAATACAAACATCTGAGTAGTCATCTGAAGAGATTCAGTCCTTTCCAAATAATATGTCAAAGCCTGTTTACAATCCAGAGTATGAAGGGCTTTTTCACGAGGGGATGTGTAAGGCTCATGTATCAAAGCATGAAGTTCACCAGTTTTTCTAGCTGGTCATCAGGAAGAGGACTTTTCAGTGAGTAGTCAGCGTGAAGCAGATTACAAATGTTTAAATGGGGACTTTATATGAGTAGTAAGCAGAAAGTTCAAGTCCAAGGAGAGGAGTTTTAATATGAAGACTACCTTTCATGAAAAAGGATGAGATGAGATGAGATGAAGCTACTGGAAGATTATCCACAGAATCATGGTAAATGGAAAGTGCATTGAGATATACTTTTATCAAGAGAGTTTGAAGGCTAAGACAATATAAATGATAACGATAATGTAATATGATCTTAGGAGGGCACAAGATGGGGTCGTGACTATTATGAAAGCACAAGATGGATAATCTTTTCCATTTGAAGGCATATATCCTAGTACAATGGTTCTCAACTTTTTTCTGTTGTGACACACCTGACAGACAATATTCATGTGTCTGACACACTGAAGGCAACAATCTGCAGCTGAACAAAACAAGAGCCCAAATATAATTTTATTGCACTTAGTGGCAACAGTGATCACTGGAGAGGGGAAGGGGACAGAATTAAGGAGCAGTTATAGGGATTTCAAGTACCTGGCTCCTTGCTTTGCACTTTCCCCAGCATGCAGGTAACATGTGTTAGCTAGAGAAAACATGGGCTTGCAGTCTATCAAATATTTAGTTTTGTCAAAATATTTGTCACTTCTCAGCTCTCGGTGACACACTAGGTGAAAATCACTCTTCTAGTAGGTGGCTTCCTGGCAGTAATCAAAATGTTCCGAACAGGAAGCCGATCACCTAGCGTTGATATTAATGACTTTTCCATTTCCAAGCTGCGAGGGCTAGGGACTTCAAGTCTAGATGAAGTAGACGGCCCTCCTGCTGAGTTAACAACTTCGGGAATTAGCATAATTTGTGAGGAGGAAAGAAACAGACCATCAGTCTTCACAGAAGGGAACCAGATCTGTCAATGTCAGGAAAGGATTATTAGCATCATGATGGCTCGCCTTTGCTGGAATTTCTGAAGGACACTTGAAATGAAAGGGATTGGAGGAAAAACTTAACAAAACAGCAAAGTCCACTCCACTACTAAAGCATCTCCCCCCTCCCCAGCAAACCTTCAGTAAGTGCCACCCCTTCAACCTTCCAAGAGCAGCTCCCTTCTTTCTACTATTTCTTAATGTCAGCACCGAAAAATTAAAGGAAGCCACTGCATAGCCTCACATTCAAGCAGCTGAAAGCCCTGTCAGTCCTGCCTCTTCTGACATGCACCTCCTGTTGCTGTGGGAGTAGGATTGGCAGGAGCTTTGAGTGTGCTTGAATGAGAGGCTTCGTGGTGGCTTCATTTACTTTATCAGTGCAGACATTCAGAAATAGGAGAAAAGAAGGGAGCTGTTCTTGGAAGATGGGGGGGGGGGGGGGTGTCAGCACCAGTGGTGGAAAAGTTGGCTACGTTAGTCTGTAGCTGTCCACCCTCCCCCCCCCCCTTACAACTATGCTGTCCTAGGTGACTGCATAGCACAGGGGTGTCAAACTCAAATACAGAGTGGGCCAAAATGTAAAACTTGAACAAAGTCGCGGGCCAGCATTGAACAAATGAACCTTTTAATATGGACCCAAACAAGATTTGCTTTAACATTGAATATGAAGCAACACTTATTACTATACAATTTATAACTTAATAGTTCAGATATGCAAAAACCAATTTCAAATAAAAAAAAACATCAATGACATTCATTTATTAAATAAGATTTAAATAATAATAAATAATAATTTTTAAAATAAAATAACAATAATAAAATTAATCAACCATTCAAGCCCATGTTTTGGAGTAGCAAGAAAAAGTGCATAAAGAAAACGTTAATTATTGCTCAGTTTGCTGCACACTGATCTAATCTGATGTGCCCAAGCCAGATACCTGGCATCTCTTCTTGGATGATAGTTCATCAATGTCTGGGCTCAGGCTTTGAGCTGAGGAAATCCTCAGTATCGAGCGAAGGTGTTCATCAGTCAGACGTCTCCTGTGAGATGTTTTGGTCATCTTCATCGAGGAGAAAAGTTGCTCACATAGATAAGTGCTGCCGAACATGGAGAGCATCTGAGCAGCTTGGGTGCGGAGCTCAGGCATTGTGTCAGGGATGAACTGTGGAAACTGGGCGGCGCCCACAGCATCATACTTTGACTTCAGCGTGTCATTACACTGGAGTTCAATTAGCTCCATTTGGAGGTTGGTTGGTGCGTTTTCCACATTAACTGCAAAGGGATTACTGAGCAGTTCAAACCTACATTTCTGGACATCAAAGTCGGCAAATCGCCGGCTAAACTCAGCACCGAGTACACTGAGTTTTTCAGCAAACTGTGCGCATGGGAACAAGTTGGTAAAGAACTGCGTTTTCATGGTTTGGCAGCAGGGAAAATGGGCAAGGTTTCCTTGCAGCATCTGATTCTCCCACAGGCACAGTTTAGTTTTAAAAGCCCTCACTGCAGCGTACATGTCTGTGATGATGCGCCCCCGCCCCTGAAGCTGCAGGTTCAGCGCATCGAGATGGCTCGAGATGTCACACAGAAAGGCCAGCTCACACAGAAACTTTTTCTCCCAAAGCTCTGCTGTGTCCTTCCCTTTGCTTTCCAGAAACTGACATATTTCCTCATGCAGCTCAAAACATCTATTCAGTACTTTTCCTCGGCTTAACCATCTCACCTCTGTGTGATACGGCACGTCTGCGTATTCCGAACCACACTCCTCCAGAAAAGACTTAAACTGGCGGTGATTCAGACCTTTGACTCTTATAAAGTTAACTACTTGTGTTACTGTGGTCATAACATGTTCCATCTTTAGGGCTTTGCCACACAATGATTCCTGATGTATGATGCAGTGATAAACAGTTAGTTCACCTGCACAGTTCTCTTCCTGCATCTTCTCCCGGACCCTGCCCACCAGTCCACTTGTTTTACCACACATCGCTGGCGCACCATCTGTCGTTAATCCCACGAGTTTATCCCACGGCAGCTTTATTTCAGTTACGCATTTGGAAACCTCCTCAAAAATTTCCTTTCCTGTGGTTGTGCCATGCATTGATTTGAATCCCAATAGCTCCTCCGTAACACACATATTTGAGTCCACTCCACGGATGAAGACTGACAGCTGAGCAGTATCAGATGCGTCGCTGCTCTCATCCACAGCAAGGGAGAATGCAACGAAATCTTTTCCCTTTTCCAAAAGCTGGTCATACAGATTGGTGGCAAGATCACATGTGCGATCAGCTACTGTGTTTCTGCTCAGGCTCACGTTTGAAAAGGCTTGCTTTTTCTCTGGGCACACGATGTCACAAACTTTCAACATGCACTTTTTCACAAACTCTCCCTCATTAAAGGGCCGGGCTGATTTTGCGATCTCTGCTGCCACAATATAACTAGCCTTTACAGCAGCCTCACTTTGTGATGTGGCTTTTTTGAACATATTCTGTTGTGAAACCAAACTTCTTTTCATCTCCTCCACTTTCTGGCTCCTTTGAGTCATGTCCAGGTCCTTGTACTTGTCATGGTGTTTTGTTTCATAGTGTCGTCGAATGTTATACTCCTTAGTTATAGCCACGTTGACTCCACAAATCAGACAAACAGGTCTGTCTTTTACATATGTAAACAAATATTCTGTCTCCCACCTGTCCAGAAAGTTCCTGTTGTCTGCCTTTCTTTTTGCCATTTTTGGGAAGGGGTTCCACAGTGACAGTTGTAGCTTGAGATTGCTATGACTTCTCTCACACAGGAGAGGGCGTTTCTGGGACCTGTCCTGATTGACGCGCCAAAACAACAGCAAGGCATTATGGGATTTGTAGTATTAGCGATGAATGAATGCGCTGTATAATACCGGCGGGCTAGCTCTAGTAGTCATTTGGTATTGCCTCGCGGGCCAAATATAATTACACTACGGGCCAAATTTGGCCCACGGGCCAGAGTTTGACACCTATGGCATAGCAGAAGAGTCAGCCCTGCTTGGTGATCAAAGGTAGGATGCAGTAGAAAACAGAAAGCTTTGCATTTTCCTTGCTGCCAAGAAGATCTGTGCTTGTGATATCCCCCATTTTTGGGGCAAAGAATTGAGCAGGGCTAGATTGAGATTACATCCGTGAAGATGAAGCACTCTGCTGAGATGGTCTGCTAATTGGTTTTGCAGACCTGGCATTTAGGTTGCCTAGATCTGAACATAGCTTGTGATGGTAAAACCCCAAATCCTGACTGCCTCTCAGAATTTGTGCTATCTTGTTTGTTGATATAAAAAGCATGGCTATTTCATTGTCTGTCTGAATCAGCACAGAGGAGTTTCAGAGCTTCTGAACACAAGCTTGACTGCATACAATAAGAACATAAAAGAGTAGTTACTCACCTGTAACAGGTGTTCTCCAGGAGCAGCAGGAATCAGTCCTCACATATGGGTGACTCCCTAGCTCTGGGCTACCAGGAACCCAGGCTGAAAAAGAAACTCCCTCTGTGAAGCCGTAGCATGAAGGAAAGAATTTCACTGAGAGCAGAACCCCTCGGTAGCCCAACAAGAGGGCAGGAGGGTAGGAGTAGCCTAAACCTCAAAGAGATTCTGGAGTACTGCCTGATCAAAAGCAGTGTCCCTACGGGACTCCCTCTCCAGGCAGTAATGGGCTGCAAAAGTCTGGCTTGAGGACCAAGTTGCAGCCCTACAGATGTCTGCCAACGGTACAGAGCAGAGATGAGCTACTGATGCAGCCATGGCCCGGACACGGTGGGCTGTAACTCGACCCCGCAAGGCAAGGTCCACTGCCCTGTAAGCCCAGATGATACAGTCTGCCACCCATATGGACAAGGTACGCTTGGAGACAGGAACCCCCAAGTTGTTCGGGTCAAAGGAGACGAAGAGCTGAGTAGCCCTTCTATGACCCTTAGTACGCTCAAGGTAGAAAGACAAGGCCCTCCTACAGTCTAAGGTGTGGAGGACTTCCTCAGCCCTGCTTGCATGGGGCCTAGGGAAGAACCACCTCCTGGTTGAGGTGGAAGGAGGAGACCACCTTCGGTAGGAACTTAGGATGAGTCCTAAGGATCACTCTGTTATTACAGAAACGAGTGTATGGCCTGTCACAGACCAGGGCCTGAAGTTCACTCACTCGCCTGGCCGAAGTCAGTGCCACTAGGAAGAGAGTCTTCCAAGAAAGGAAGCGAAAAGGGCACATAGCCTTGGCTCAAATGGTGGGCGAGTAAGCTGTTGAAAAACCACATTCAACTCCCACTCAGGGGCAGGTGGGCGGAGAGGAGGCTTTAGCAGGAGCAAGCCTCTGAGGAACCTGGCCACCAGGGGGTGAATCGACAAAGAGTGCCCCTCCACCAATGAGTGGTGGGCTGCCAGAGCAGAGAGGTGTACCCTATCCGAATTGGACTTAAGACCCTGATTAGACAAGTGCAGCAGGTACTGAAGCACCACTGGCACAGGACAGGAGAAGGGGTTTTCCTGGCGCTGATCACACCACAGGGAGAACCTCCTCCATTTCAGGGCATAGGTCTTTCGGGTGGATTGCTTCCTTGAAGCTAAGACAACCTCTTCGACTTCCTGAGGCAAGCCCCAGGGAGCCAGCACTACCCTTGCAGCTTCCAGGCCATCAAATTGAGAGCTTTGAGATTGGGGTGCAGAAGGGATCCCTGATCCTGAGAAAGAAGATCAGGTTGAAACCCCAGAGGAAGAGGGGTGTCCACCGCCAGTTGTAACAGGAGGGGAAACCAGGGTTGCCTGGGCCATCTGGGGGCCACCAGGATGACCGAGGCCCTGTCCCTCAGAATCTTGAACAAGGACCGAGCTACCAGGGGCGTGGGAGGGAACGCATACAGTAGGCTCTGGGACTATGAGATCAGGAAGGCATCCGCCGCCAATCTTTTGGGATGCGGTTGCCTGGAGCAGAACAGAGGCAGCTGCCGGTTCAGGGGACTGGCAAAGAGGTCGATAGACGGAAGTCCCCACCTCAGAAAAATGGTCTGGACCACTAAGGGGTGCAGTTGCCACTCGTGAGGTTGTAGAACCCTGCTCAATCTGTCTGCCAGAAAGTTTTCCTGGCCAGGAAGATAGACAGCCGCTGTGTTGAAGGGCAAAGGAGCAGAGGGCCTGAGTCTCTTGACACAGGAGCCTTGACCCTGTGCCCCCCTGCTTGTTGACATAAAACATTGCCACTTGGTTGTCGGTCTGCACCAAGACAGCCTGGTGGGCCAGAGTATGGGCGAAGGCCTTGAGGGCTAAATGTATCGCCCTGAGTTCCAGCAGGTTGATCTGCTGAGTGGCCTCCCATGGGGACCACAGGCCCTGTGTGCACTTGTCCAGGCAATGTGCACCCCAGCCCTGAAATGAGGCATCGGTTGTGAGTACCACTGTGGGAACAGGTACCTGAAAAGGAATCCCCTGTAGCAGGTTGGGGGAGTGTAGCCACCACTGCAGGGAGTTCAGGAAGGGTTTGGACACCCTTACTATGTCTCTGAGGCTTCCTGTGGCCTGCCTCCATTGAGTTCTGAGACACCACTGTGCAGGCTGCATATGCAGGCGAGCATTGGGGGTCACATGCACTGTCGATGCCATATGGCCTAGGAGCCGTAGGCAAAGCCTGGCGGAAACCAATGGGTTGCTTATGAACTGGTTGGCCAAGCTTATCAGCCTTTCCGCCCTGTCCTCTGGCAAATAAGCCTTCGCTTGTAGGGAGTCCAACCTTGCCCCTATGAACTCCAGGTTCTGAGAGGGGAGCAAAGTGGACTTTGCGAAGTTTATGACAAAGCCTAGCTGCTGAAGGAGAGAGACAGTACGGAGGGTGGCTTGCCTGGCCTCCTGGAGAGTCTGACCCCTGATGAGCCAGTCGTCCAGGTAGGGGAAGACAAATATACCCTGGTTTCTCAAGTAGGCCGCTACCACAGCTAGGCACTTTGTGAAAACTCGTGGGGCGGAGGTTAGGCCAAAGGGCAGTACCCTGTACTGAAATGGCTTCCTGCCACCACAAACTTGAGGTACTTTCTGTGGTCTGGATGAATGAGGATGTGAGTGTACGCATCCTTTAGATCTAAGGAGCATAGCCAATCTCCCTGCTGGAGGTAGGGCAGTAGTGTTCCAAGAGTGAGCATCTTGAACTTCTCTTTTTCCAAGAACTTGTGGAGATTTCTCAGGTCCAGAATGGGCCGGAGACCTCCAGTCCGCTTTGGCACAAGAAAGTACCGGGAGTAGATGCCTTGTCCCCACAGATTTGGAGGTACAGGCTCTACCGCCCTGTCTTGAAGCAGACCTAGCAGTTCCTGGAGAAGGAGTTTCTGATGCAGAGGAGGCCGAGGAGGCTCCCCTGGGAAGTAGGTTGGGGGTACCTGATTGAAATGGAGATGATAGCCCTGTTGGACTATGCTCAGTACCCAAACACCCCTTGTGATGGGTGGCCACTGGTGGGCAAACAGGACCAAGCGACCCCCCGTGCTGAGGTGGGCCAGCAAGGGTGGAGAGACTATGCAGAGGGAGTCAAAAGCCCCCTCCCTGCTGGGTAGGAGCAGGAGCTGGAGGCTTGGGGGCTTTCTGCCTACGGGGCCCATGTCCCTGCCCCTTGGCCTGCTGACCCTGCTCGGGAGCTGGGGAGGCCTGATAATGAGGGAAAGGTTTGTAGGCAGGCGCCTTCCTCGGGTAAAAGGTCTTTTTCACCGAGCCCTTCTTCTTATGAGAAGGGGCAGAAGTTTTCTTAGACAATCTTGTCCTCGTTAGAGTCCCAGTCTCGAGCTCAGCGGCCTTTTCGGCCATGGGCTTGCTGAATAGGTTTTCACCCCGGCATGGGACATCGACCAACTTGTCCTGCACCCATGGCACGAGGTCCGATGACTGTAGCCATGCCTAGCGTCGAGCAGCGATGCAGGCCGCCGCTACATGGGCCGAAGCCTCGAAACCATCGTAGGCCGCCCGGGAGATGAATTTAGAACATTCCTGGACCCCTGAAGACAAGGATTGGAACCTCTGCAAAGGTTCCCCGGAGAGACCAGCCGAAAACACGGCTAAATCCTTAGCCAGGTCCCGCAAGTACATGTCCATGTACAGCTGGTAGGCTTGGACACGGCAAGCAAGCATCGAGCCCTGGAAGCACTTTCTGCCGATGGCATCTAGGCTTCGGGCCTCCCTGCCGGGGGGCACCGCAGAGTGCATCTTCTGGCTCGTCAGATGATGCATGGCCAATTCCACAACCATAGAATGGTGTGGCAGCTGCGCCTTCTGAAAACCAAGGCTCTTCCAGACTCGATACATGGAATCGATCTGCTTGCTCAACATCGGCGCCAAGGCCGGTGCCTCCCACATTCGGAGGAACCGGCACAGTAAAGGCCTCCCTTGGGGGAGACTCATACTGGAGGGCATCGAGCTCTTCGGCTTGAGGCTCCCCCTCGGGGTCGGCAGGAACATTCAAGGCCTTGGCCATGTCCTTAACCAACTCTGAGAACCGGGTATCCTCTGGAGGGGACCTACTCCGGGGTTCGGACTACGGCGAGTCCAAAGGGACACACCGAGTCCGAAAAGTATCAGGGGACTCCTCGTCCTCCGTCTCCCATGCAGACTCATCCGAAGAAGAGTCGAGGGGCTCCGACCGCGCGGGTTCCGGCAACACCCGCCCCAACGCCGGGGCCATCGGTGTCGACGCCCTCGGTCCCGAACGGGAGGTCGAGGGAGACCGTGACCGAGACCGGACTCGGGCCTTCATGGCTTCGAGAACCGGCTCTGTCTCCGGGGTCGACTTAGACGTCGATGTCCCGGTGGTCGGGGCAGATGCACCAGTCAGGCTGGCCATCAGCACCCGCTGTTGATCCATGAAAGCAGACAATCTGCACTCCAAGGCTGTCAGCCTGAGTCCAACTTCAGGAGACTCAGCAGCCACCGACTCGGGCCCCGACGTCGGCTCCCTAGGAGGAGAGTCCTCGAGGACAACAGGACTTACGAGCTCGACAGACTCCGGCTCTACACGGGATACCTTAGTTGGCTTCTCCAGCTCCAAGGGTCCGGGGTGGTGGTCAGGGGTCCGAGATCTGGCTTTCGAGGAACCAGAAGCTTCCTCCGACGCTGCCCTCACAAGCTTTCTCTTCCTCTTATGTTCCTGAATGGGGGACCCGCCTTCAGAGGAACCCCGACGAAGCTCAGGGTCCGACTCCCGAGACGTTGAGGCCTCTGATGAGGTCCGGGCCCATCCGGAGGCCGAGTCCGAGAAAATCCTCTCCTTCTGATGCTACCGGCTCCTGAGTGCCTTGGTGGACATTTTGCCACATGGGACACAGACCTTGGGATCATGGTCAGGCCCGAGGCAGCACAGGCAGCAGTCGTGTGTGTCGGTAAGAGACATGAGTTTCTTACAACGATCACACTTGTTAAAACCACTGGAGGCTATCGGGGAAAAAAGGGCCCCTGTGAGGTCAAAGGACCGGCCCTCCAGGGAAAAGAAAAAAGAGCGCGAACGCGTGCCACGAAGGGCAAAAAAAACAGAGATCGGGTCGATACCGGCGTACCGAACCCGGGCGGGAAGGGGAACCGGCATCGAACCGGACAAAAAGAGGCGCGAGAATCGCAGAAAAAAATCCAAATTTTTCCAGGTGACAAGGACAGACGTCCGCTGGGCTCCACGGAAAAAGAAAGATTGAGCAAGATGGCACTTTTGGGTGGGAAGGGGACCGCGCATGCGTGGGTGTATTCCCAAAGGCTTTCTTAGAAAGCTGGGGAAATGCTCCGAATGGGGGCTCCATCGACGTCGATGTCACCCATATGTGAGGACTGACTTCCTGCTTGGTCCTGGAGAAGATATGCCATACTGGGTCAGACCAAGGATCCATCAAGCCCAGTATCCTGTTTCCAACAGTGGACAATCTAGGTCACAAGTACCTCTCAGGTTCCCAAAAAGTATACAGATTCCATGCTGCTTGTCAATGGGTAAGCAGTGGATTTCCCCGGTCCTCTTTAATAATGGTTTATGGACTTTTCCTCCAGAAACTTGTCCAAACCTCTTTTAAATCCAGCTACACTAACAGCTTTTATTACATCCTCTTGTAACAAATTCCAGAGTTCGATTACACGTTGAGTGAAAAAAAAGTTTTCCCAATTAGTCTTAAATGTGCTACATTGTAACTTCATGGTTGTTCCCTAGTCTTTCTACTTTTGAAGCGGTAAACAACTGATCTACATTTATCCGTTCTACTCCATTTATTATTCCATAAACCTCTATCTCTCCTCAGCCATCTCTTTTCCAAGTTGTCGCTCCTCTCTGTATCTTTTCTAATTCTGCTATATCTTTTTTAAGATATGGTGACCAGAATTGCACACAATATTCAAGGTGTGGCAGCACCTGGAGAGATAGAGGCATTATAATTTAATTCGTTTATTCCTCATTCCTTTCCTTATGATTCCTAGCATTCTATTTACTTTCTTGGCCGCCTCTGCACTCTGCACAGAGGGTTTCAATGCATTTTCCACAATGATGTCTAAATCCTTTTCCTTGGGTTGTGGTTCCTAAGATGGAACCTTGCATCATGTAAATGTAGGTTGGATTGTTCTTCCCTAAGTGCATAACTTTGCACTTGTCCACATTAATGTCATTTGCCATTTGGACACCTCTTGTGTTTTAACAAGTTTGTATAATTTGGTGTCATCTGCCAAATCTGATCTCCTCACATGTTATTCCCATTTCCAGGTCATTTATAAATATGTTAAAAAACAGCTGTCGCAGCATAGATCCCTGGGGTACTCACTATTCACCTTTCTCTATTGAGAAAATTGGCCATTTAGCCCTATTCTCTGTTTGTGCTCTTTCAGCCAGTTCCTAATCCACATAGTACATTGCCTCCTATCCCATGGCTTTTTAATTTCCCCAAAAGTCTCTCATGAGGAACTTTGCCAAACGCTAATGAAAATAAATATATAAGGCCCGATTTCGCCACAGATGGAGAAGCCCTCTCTGTACGTCCAGTGATTCTGATCCCGCAGGGCACGTGTAGCCACGCAGGATCAGAATCATGATCAGGCCTGTATGTGCAGGCTGGGACTGCGGTTCAGCCCGGCCTGCACGTATAAGCACTGTCCGACGAACTCAGTCAAGGCTATTAAATGGAGCGGGTTAACAATGGCACCATGGCTCCATTTAAAAGCCATGATCCCGGCCGCTGGCTCCTGCAAAGCATTCCACCTATGGCCAGGGTCGAGCTGCAGGGAATGTCCTCGGCTCCCCCCCCCCCCCCCGCCCCATCCGTGCCCCTGGGTCCGCCGATCCACAACGTCTGGGGAAGTTCCCCGTACAGAACAGACCTTAGAATTGGCCCTGTATGTTCAGGGCCCGTGACCACTCACCGCCCGCCCTAACTCTGCCCCCTCCACGCCCCCGTCTAACTTCCCCATACAACCGGCGATGACGTTAGACGTCGGCAGGGAGGACCACAAATAGTGGGGATGGATGTCCTGTTGGGATGTCCATCCCCGCTATTTGTGGGACAGAATAACCCCGATAGTATATTAACCAGCTTGCCTTTATCTACTTGTTTATTCACACCTTCAAAAAAACATGAGATAGGTGAGACCAGACTTTCCTTGAATAAATCCATGTTGGCTTTCTGCCATTAAACCATGATTATCTACATATTCAGTAATTTTGTTTTTACAGTTGTGGTCAAAATTATTGGCACCCTTGCATTTTAGATAAATTGTGTACAGTATCTTGAGAAAGAATTGGAAATATTCCAACTGTTGTCATCATAATATTTTAATAGTATGTTCAAAGGTATACAACAAAAAAAGGATGTCTGTGCAAAGTAGACATAGTCATTTGAGGAAAAAACAAAAAATAGATCTGGACAGGATTAATGGCACACTTCACTAATATTTGATTGCACAACCCTTGGCAGTGAGACAGCCTCCAAATGTTTCTTGTAGTCATCTATAAGTTTCGTACATCTGTCTGTTGATAGTTTCTCCCACTCTTCAACTGCCATTTGTTCCAGTTCATAAATGCTCCCAGGATTTCCTTTTACCAATGGCAGATTTCAGCTCTTTCCAAAGGTTCTCGATTGGACTGAGATCAGGACTCATTGCTGGCCAGTTTAAATCAGTCCATTTTTCCTTTTTAACCATTCTTTTGTGCTTTTGGATGTATGTTTTGGGTCACTGTCCTGCTGAAGAACCCATGACCTTCGATGCAGACCTAACTTTCTGACATTAGGTAGCACACTTCGCTCCAAAATACCTTGGTAGTCCTATTACTTCTTGATTCCTTTAATTCATTCCAGGCCTCCAGTTTCTGGATGCAGCAATACAACCCCACAACATTATGGAACCTCCTCCAGTTCCTCCCAATCCCATACCTGGTCATCCTTCTCTCAAGTCAAGTCATCATCTTATCATCTCGTCCCATAAGACCACTTCTGCCGCTAATCACATCCCATCACCTTAGCTTGTCACTCCTTCCCTTGCATTACTCCCCCTGATTTTGCCAATCCTGAACAGCTTATCCTCTGGCATTTTTCTAACCCCCTGGAAGCATGCTATTGTCTGCCCTATTCTGAAAAAATTCCTCCCTTGATCTCTTTCTATCAGCTATCGCCCTGTCTCTACCCTTCCTTTTCTTTCTAAGTTGTTTGAGAAGCTAGTCTTTGCACAACTTTATTCTCACCTGCATTCCACCCAGGTTCTCCACCCCCACCAATTTGGATTCCACCCTGAACATAGCACCAAAACTGTTCTTTCTTTCCATAGTGAGTTGTACCAATCATGCGATCAGGGTAATATTTCGGTGGTGGTCTCTCTCGATCTTTCTTTGGCTTTTGGTCTTGTGGACCACGGCACCCTCCTTTCTTGCCTGCACGACTTTGGTCTCAGCGGTATAGTTCTTCATTGGTTTTGTTCTTTTCTTGCACAATTGTCTTTTTCAGTTTCTTCTTCTCCTTCATCCTTCATTGTGGTATCTCTCAGAGTTCTGTTCTCGCACCTCTCTTATTCAACATCTTTTTGATCCCCCTCACTCTTCTGATACAACAGCATGGAATTTCTGCCCACTATTATGCTAATGACATTATCCTGCTTCACCACACCAGTCTAGTTGCACCTGACCTGTCCCCTTCTCAATGCTTGCTTATCTAGTATCGCAGTTTTATTATCTAACAACTTCCTTCATCTTAATCCCAATAAATCTGCAGCACTCTGGTTCACCTCTGGTAGTCCCTCCCCCTCTTTAGTTCATCTTTCTGGTTTCCTCATTCCTGTAGTTGACACACTTCGGGTATCTCGGATTGATTCTAATACTATGCTATCCTTTCAAGCTCATCTTTCTTCCTTAATTTGCCATTGTTTCATTTTCTTCCATCAAATACATGCTGTCCGTCTGTTCCTATCTGTCTCATCACTGACCACCTTGCTAGTGGTGCTTGTCATTTCCAAAATTGCTATTGCAATACTGTTTTTACCTTGGTCTCTCTCCCCCCCCCCCAACATCAATTACATCGCATCCAACTCATCCAAAATACAGCAGCCTGTATCCTTGCCCACGCCTCTCGTTATAAGCATATTACTTCACTTCTCATCCATTTTCACTGGCTCCCAGTAAAATTCCGGTCTCAATACAAACGCTTCATCCTGGTTCACCGTGCACTACACATTATGGTTTACCCCGCTACCTTCCTGATCTATTACTTTTGCATTCCCAACATCATGCCCTTTGTAGCATTCACACCAACCGCTGACATTTTCCCTCTACCTCTCAAGCCCGGATATCTTCTGCCTGCTCATCCGCTTTCCCGGAACTGCCTTCTGGAAGTCTCTCCCCTCTGCCCTCAGACTGGAACCTTCCCATGCTAAATTCAAAGCTCTCCTAAAGACACACCTCTTCAATACCGCCTTTGACCTGCCAGTTCCCTGACCTTTCTCAGTTCCTTACTTTCCTGCTATCCTTTCCCTTCTGATATGATTGATTTAACTATCCTTTTAAATTATGAAGTTCCTTTCCACCTTTTTCTTTCATTTTTATTTTTTTAAACTTGTTTTATGTTTTGTACTCTGCCTTGCTGCTTATATGAAGAGCAGTTAAGCAAATTGAATAAATAACAAACATAAGCTCCCTGGATGTTGTACGTGGTGTTTTTCCAATAGTTCGCACTAACCTTCTAAGACTTCCTGGATTCATTTTCTTCTTCCCACCATGTCCCTGGGAGGTTCTTGACAGTTCCATGAGTAGAACACTTAACAATGTGAACTGTAGACACAGGAATTTGATGGTCTCTGGAGATAACCTTGTAACCCCCCCTTTGAAGTTTGATGTTTGGTGATAAGGGCTTTTCTGACCATCTCAGGCAGCTCTATTGTCTTCACCATTGTAAAAATGAAACAGGGAGTGCATGTGGCCATTTTAAATAGAGCCTTCTCCCACACTGCTCCTAGTCTCTGGAACTCACTGCCGTTGTCAATCCGTGCAATCAATGACCCACAGTTATTCAGAAAAGAAATAAAAACATACCTCTTTACTGAACACTATAGTAACACCAATGATAACCTAACCTCACAAACATCTAACTCACCTCACCTTATGATCACCACCCAACCCCCTGTACCCCCCCCCCCAATCAATAACCCCTATTCATATCTATACTCACAGAAATACACACAAACAGTAAACTGTAAATAGTTACTAGTCGTCAGTTCAGGCAACTATGTATATAAAGCATTCGCTTCATGTTAAGTGTACCTATGGCTCTATGTAAATAGTTCAACCTCTGTTCTTTGTAATATGTTGTGTTAAATGTAAACCGCCCCTGATTTCTGGAAGGGGCGGTATAGAAGAACCACATAAATAAACATTAGAGCCATCATTCATCAGTTGATTCAAGTCATGTGAGTACTGACAATTGATCACAGGTGCATCTAATTTTGCTGCAATGGGAATTCTTGTTCTTCTATTCAAACTGATTTGTATTGTTTATAAGGGTGCCAATAATCATGTCCTACACTACAAAAACTAGATCAGGCTGATAGAGCTCAGTGATTCATAAAGATTAATAATCACCAACATTTTTTATCAGACCATTCACAGGGAGGGAAAAACCCTCTTGACATAAACTGTCCTTTTAATCATTAAAATAGGCAATAAAATAACATTCAGTTTTACAGAAGTGAAGCTTGAAGTAAACAGTCCTTAGGCAATCATGAATGGTGCCAACAAGCATATAATGCAGCACTGTACACCTTAGAGGAAAGGCGGGATAGAGGTGATATGATTGAGATGTTTAAATACCTCCGTGGCATAAATGTTCAGGGAGAGAGCCTCTTTCAATTGAAAGCAAGTTCTGCGACGAGGGGACATGGGATGAGGGTGAAGGGAGATAGATTCAGGAGTGATATGCGGAAATATTTCTTTACGGAAAGAGTAGTGGATCCGTGGAATAGTCTCCCAGTGGAGGTGGTAGAGATGAGGACAGTAACTGAATTCAAAAAAGCATGGGACCAACACAGAGGATCTCTAAAGGTAAAAAGTGGACTGTTGTAGTTGTTGTTATGGAAGGACAGACTAGATGGGCCTTGTGGTCTTTTTCTGTCATCATGTTTCTATGTTTCACTGTGTTTCGACCCTATCTGGTTTTTCAAAACGGGCTCTGCTTCAGATGTACTGCTCACAATGGCTGATCGTCAGGACTCGCATAATCCAGAGAATTTTTCAAAATCTGTACATCTTCAAATCCAACTGCTCTTTATATTCCATGCTAAGTGTCTGACGTCAGTAACAGCTGATAGCCACTCTGCCCGTTTCACCTAGCAACGGGCTCAAAACAATGAATATGTAAGGGCCCATAAGCACTGGTGGCCAAAGAATGCTCTGCCATTCAAGCTCCAAATTAAGGCCATTAGGAGCCACTGTTTGTAGCAGAAAAATCCAGCGTTGCTCCGCAAGCCTTAACTGAGAAACCCGATCTCCCCCCCCCCCCCGTGGGTTGAAAGATATTCTATCAATAACTCTCCAGTGAACTTGATGAAAGGAATGATTCATTTGCAGACAATGCTGTACTACAAGGGCAGTAAGAGTTTTCATGTTGATTTGAGAAGCATATTCAATAAGTCGAGTCTTAATAGGTCCAGTAGTGCAGCCAACATACTTAAGGCCACAGGGGCATATCAAAAGATAGACTACATAATCAGAGTCGCAGGTGGTATACCAGTAAGCTGGATGATTTTTTTCTGGGTGGCCGAATCAAACCAAATTTCATCACTAATAGTGCAGTCACAGAGTTCAAACAGGGGAAATGAACCCGCAGGGAAGATGAAGCATCAACCCGCTTAGACATGTGCGCCACCAAATCTCTTACATTACTGCCCCCTTAGTATAAGTCACAGTCAAATCCCTCTGAAAACAAGAATGTAATTGCAAAATTTGTCAGTGGTTATGAAGTAAGGACACCACCTCAGATGCTATATCCATAAAAGGGAGCACTCCCACCAACACATCCTGAGAACATTCTTCAGGGAGCTCAGCTGGAAGCGCTGAAGGTGAATGTGGAACTACCATTCCTTGTAAGTATAAAGGGCACGTTTATATGCCCTACGTATTATGTCATTTGGATAACCACAGGCTAGTAGCCGATTGCTTAATTCTTGTGCATGAAACTTAAAAATCATCCAGGAAGGTGCAGATCCAGCATATGCATAGGAATTTACCACAGGAGAGGCCCTTCTTATGATACTATCGTACCGCTATGATACTATCGTACCACTAAAGATGATTCTTTTCGATCGGTTTTTGGTAGAGAGTAGTAATTAAATGGTCATGGTTTCTATAATGGTAACATCAAGAAACTCAATTTTGTGTCAATCCTAGCTGTAAATTTAATATTGGGTTTGCAGGGGTTTAACTAATCCAAAAAATTGGCAAGATCATCATGGGACCCTGTCCATATCAAAAAAATATAGTCCGGGAAATGTTTCCATAGAGGAATAAACTGAAACCAAGTTGAAGGACAGATTAATGTTTTTTCAAAATTAGCCATATACAATGTGGCCACAGAGGGTGCCATGGTGGCCCCCATTGCAATGCCATAGTTTTGTAAGAAAAAATTCCCATTATACATAAAACAGTTTTTAGAGAGAACCAATTACAAAAGTTAAAACAAAAAGGGCTTAGGCAACCTCCCCAGGAGCTCCAAAGTACACTCAGAAATGACTAATAAGGCCTCAACTTGGCCAATATTTGTAAACAGAGCCATCAAATCTAGTGTAACAAGCAACAGTACAGAAGTGGTAAAAGAGACCATTTTCAACACTGTAAGAAAGTATGATGTGTCCTTTATGTATGATTTAACTTGAGCAGCAACATACTGTAAAAATACATCACAATACTTTGATAGAGTTTTGAGAATCGAGTCTCCACAGGACATAACTGGGTGGTCCGGGGGACAAATCAATGACTTGTGAATCTCGGGAATGGTATATATGATTGGAAGCTTAGGAGTTTCCAAAACTAGAAAATGCTTCTCTCTACATGTTATCCATCCAGCTAAATGGGCCCCAGTGCAAAGGTCAGCTATTTGTTGTTTCAATTCAGGAGGAGGGTCCTTGGCTAACAACTGAATAGTATTGATCAGACAACTGGGAGGTCAATTCACTGTGGTAATCAGCATATTACTGTATAACTACTGCACTCCCACATTGTCAGTGTTGTCAATCACCATATCAGAAGCCTCCACTAACTCCTGAAGTGCTATATGTCCAGCCTGAGAAAAATTAGAATGACATCTACATCCAGAGCATTCAATCTTATCGAAATCTGCTAAAACCAATTTTTAGTAAGTGAGAATAGTAGGATCAGGATTGCCTGGGGGCAATCATGTCCTTGCAATGTCCCAGTTTTTATACTATTTCCTACTATTTCCTTTAATTTGTCGAATTTTATTTGATTCTTTTATGTGTCAAATATGTGTGCATATATAGTCCAAAGCTAATTCACTGGTCATTTTTTTAAAGGAAATATTGGAGTTGAACTGCAAAGGTGCCAATAATGTTGACCACAATTGTATAATGGTTTCTACCATTTGCCTGGTACTGATGTCACACTCACTTGTTTGTAGTTTTGGAACCCTTTTTAAAAATTGGCATTACATTGACCACTCTCCAATCTTCAGGTACTACAAATGATTTTAATGATAGATCACAGATTAGTAATAGTAGTTCTACAATCTCATATTTCAATTCTTTCAGCATCCTGGGATGTATGCCACCCTTTCCAGGTGATTTGATGCTCTTTAGTTTATCAATTAGCTGTATTACATCTTCCTGATTTATCGAGATTTATTTCAATTCCTCTGATATATCACCTTTAAATATCATTTCTGACATGGGTAAGTTTCCTATATCTTCTTCAATAAAGACTAAAGCAAAAAATTCATTCAGTCTCCCTGCTAAGGCCCTGTCCTCTCTCAGTGAACCTTTTACCCCCTCCATCATCTAATGATCCAACTGACTCCCTCATAGGTTTTTTGCTACGAATATACTTGAAAAACTTTTTATTATGCACTTTTGTTTCAATGGCAAGTTCCTTTTCATATCCTCTCTTTGCCTGCCTTATCAAAGCCTTGCATTTAGCATGCCAGAATTTATGATGTTTCCTGTTTGTCATTTGGCTCTTTTTTCCATTTTCTGAAAGATTCTCTTAGCTATAAATAGCCTCTCTGACCGCACCTTTAAGCCATGTTGACTGTTTGGCCTTCCTTCCACCTTTTTTTTTTAAGCATGGAATATATCTGGTCTGGGCTTCCAAGATAGTATATTTAAATAATGCCCAGGCCTGACGTAAACTCTTAATCTTTGCAGTTGCTCTTTCTATTTTTTTCTTAACTATTTTCCTCATTTTATTATAGTCTCCTATTTGAAAGTCTCAAAATGGGCCTGCACCTTAATGTAAAGAAGACAAAGATCATGACAATTGGCATAATCAACAGGTTAATCACTGAAGGAGAAGAAATTGAAATAGTGAACAACTTTAACCTACTTGGATCAACTATCAATAAAGAAGCAACAAGCAGTCAAGAAATCAGAAGACGCATTGCTCTTGGCAGAATGTCTATGAAAGACCTAGATAAGATTCTCAAGAGCAGAGATGTCTCTCTCCATACAAAGATTCGACTTGTTCAAGCCATGGTATTTTCAATAACATCATATGGATGTGAAAGCTGGACAGTGAAAAAGATAGACAAAAGAAAATTGATGCCTTTGAATTATGGTGCTGGCGGCGAATACTGTGTATACCATGGACTGCCTGAAGAATAAACCAGTCGGTACTAGAGGAGATCAAACCTAAGCTTTCTTTAGAAGCTCAGATGACAAGACTTCGACTTTCATACTTTGGACACATCATGCGAAGAGAGAGATCATTAGAGAAAGACATCATGCTTGGCAAGATAGAAGGCCAGCAATGAGATGGATCGATACAATAACAGCAGCTACGGGTTCCAGTCTGTCAACAATGAGCTGCCTGACTGAAGACCGAATACAATTTAGGATAGCTATCCAGAGGGTCGCCATGAGTCGATTCCAACTCGATGGCAACTTAACAACATTTGAAAGTTAAGTGCTAGTGCAGTCTGAGTTCAAGATGGTCGATATGAAGACATCCTGTAGCTGGCCCACATTCCTTGTCAGTGATGGCTATCAAGATGGGCAACCCTGCCCTAGCTGGAAGCATCTATGGTGATGACTAATTGATATGTCATAGAATAAAAGGGACTCTTAGCAACATACTGGATCTGATGATAGTCAAGGTGGTGGAAAATGATTAAGAGTTATGGTTGAAAGCCTTAATTCCACTGAACTTCAGACCCAATTGTGGTCTTGGAATTTTTAACAGAGACAAGGGAATGATATGCACGGTCACAGCCATGTGGACTAACATTTGGAGATAGGCTCCTACTGTGACTTTGGGAACCTGTTAGACAGCACGCACATAGGATATGAGCATTTGAATCCTGTCTTCCGAGAAAAAAAAGCTCTGGATTTCAGAGCATCCAAAAATACTCCTATAAATGAAATGACATTGGGAGTAAAGAAAATTGATGAGAAAACCCAGAGACTGAAGAAGGGCAATTCCGTTCTCTAGGAGCACTAAAGATTGAGGCTGCACTGGAGTGACTAGTACCCATCATCAAGGTAGAGGAAGGCTAAATGCCCTTTTTGTTGAGATGCACTAGGCTGAATGGGAGTACCTTGCACTGGTAATCAACTGACTGAAGAATACAAAGCAGGTATTTCTTGTATTTCAGGTGCATGGGAGTGTTAGTACCTGGCAGGTTTCCAAAAGCTAAACAGATTCCTTGCTGCTTGTAGCATAGTTACTCACCTGTAACAGGTGATCTCCGGGAACAGCAGGAATTTAGTCTTCACATATGGGTATCGTAGGTACCGACAGAGCCTGCGCAGGAACGCTTCCCAGCGTCCAATTAGGAAGCTTTTGGGAGCATCCCACAGCGCCTGCGTGCTGCCTTCCCGCCTTTCTCAACTGCCTCTCTCCAGTTGAGTTTAAAGCTGAGAAAGAGAGAGAGAGGGAAAGGGAAAGAGATAGATAGAGAGATACAACTCCTAGGGGAGGTGGGTGGGTTGTGAAGACTAAATTCCTGCTGTTCCTGGAGATCACCCGTTACAGGTGAGTAACTATGCTATCTCCAGGAACAAGCAGGAATGTAGTCTTCACATATGGGGACTCCCTAGCTTTATTTATTGTATTTTTATTTTTTATTTACATTCTCTTATATACCGCGCTATTCTGCATCATGCGGTTTACATTGAACAAACTGAAATTACATTGAGCAGGGCATTATAACTTGGAGATAACTATTTTACAGGGAACATGGGCTATGGAGGGTTAAGTGGCTTGCCCAAGACCACAAGGAGCACCTGTGGGACTAGAAACCCCAGTCCTTCCGGCCCAAGGTTGCTGTCCTCTAGTGGGATATGAACCCCCGACCTTCCGGCCTGAGGTACCTTGCCCCAACCACTAGGCCACTCCTCCACTTTAGATGCCAGGGAGAGACCCCAGAAGTTGTGAGTCACTGTGAGAGGGCTCCACTTCTCCTCCATGGATCTCTGGCATCCAACCAGGGATGGCGGGTAGGAGTTGATTAGGTATGGAACAGGTGTTGGAGAATAGCCTGACCAAACAAGGCATCCCGGCGGGAGTCCTTGTCCAAGCAGTAATGGGCTGTGAAGGTTCTTACTCTGAGAGGCAAAGGAAATACACTGCGCAATCCAGTTGGACAGTGTTCTCTTGAAGACTGGAAGTCCCAAATGAGAAGGACCAAAAGCAACAAAGAGCTGAGAGGACTTTCTATGTTGCTGTGTTCTTTGCAAGTAAAAGGCTAAAGCTCTTTTACAGTCCAAAGTATGAAGATTCCTTTCTGCATTTGATGCATGAGGTCTTGGAAAGAACACAGGCAGGTAGACTGCTTGATTAAGATGAAAAGGCGAGACCACCTTTGGCATAAAGTGTGGTTGAGTCTTAAGGACTACCTTGTCATGATGAAACCTTGTATAAGGTGGATCAGCTACTAGTGCTTGCAACTCACTGATGCGGTATGCTGATGTGATTGCAATGAGAAAAATAACTTTCCAAGAAAGGAATTTCAATGAGGTAGTAGCTAAGAGTTCGAAAGGTGGCTTCATGAGCTGACCAAGAACCAGGTTTAAGTCCCCTTCCACCGGTGGTGGCCTAATGGGAGGCTTGGTTAGAAGAAGGCCTGTCATAAATCTTGCTATAAGAGGATGGGAGGAGATAGGTTGTCCATTTAGAGGCTTGAGAGAAGCTGCAATAGCACTCAAATGGACTCTTACTGAGTTTGTTTTAAGTCCTGCATTGGATAAATGAAGGGGATACTCCAGTAATGATTCCAGAGGTATCGCAAGGGGGTTAAGACCCTTCTGCGAACACCATATGGTAAACCTTTTCCACTTGAAAGCATAAGAGCGTCTTGTGGAAGGCTTCCTGGAAGCATAAAGGACATCCTTTATCTGCTGAGGGAGGTTAAGATCATGAAAATCTAGGCCTTCAGCAACCAAGCTCTGAGGTGCAGAGATTGGGGATTGGGATGCCATAACATTCCGTCCTCCTGGGAGAGGAGATCTGGAGCAGATCCTAACTCCAGGGAGGGAGCTTGAGAGAGATATAGAAGCAGAGGGTACCACACTTGCCGTGGCCAATGTGGAGCTATGAGAATCATATGCCCTCTGTCTCTCTGAAGCTTGAATAGGGTTTTGGGAATTAGGGGAATGGATGGAAAGGCATAAAGGAAGTCTTGACCCCAGTGAAGTAGGAAAGCATCCCTGGCCTGAGAGCCCTGAGCCGGAATTCTGGAACAGAACTGGGGAAGTTTGGCATTCAACGGAATTGCAAAGAGGTCTATGTCCTGGGTTCCCCAAATTTGAAAAATCTTGGCCACCTGGTCTGCATGTAGAGACCATTCATGTGGGAGCAGAACTTGACTGAGTCTGTCTGCCCAAGAGTTTTGTATGCCTGGGAGGTACACTGCCAGGAGATGAATCTGATGCTCTCTGGCGAGGGCCCATAGTCACAAAGCTTCGTTGCACAGCGACAGAGAGCCTGTTCCCCCCTGCTTGTTCACATAGAGCATGGCTACCTGATTGTCCGTATGAATGAGGACTGTCTTGTAGCTGAGCAGGGTATGGAACACTCAAAGAGCAAGGAAGATTACTCTGAGCTCTAAGAGATTGATATGCAGATGAGTCTCCTGTGGAGTCCAGGTGCCTTGGGTGGAGAGGTCTTGCAGATGAGCTCCCCAACCCACTGGTGAAGCATCTGTTGTGAGAGTTGCCTGGGGTAAGGGTTGTTGAAAAGGGGACCCCAGCAACAGGTTTTGAGTGGACTGCCACCATTGGAGGGACAAAATAAGGCAATTTGTGTTTGCTATTTTGTCTGACAGGCACCCTGATGCCTGGGTCCATTGGGTGGATAAAGTCCACTGGGCTGCTCTCATATGGAGGTGAGCATAAGGAACCACATGCACTGTGGATGCCATGTGGCCTAGTAGTTGTAGCATTTCTCGGGCCGTGAGATGGGGTTTTAGCACTGCTTGAGAAGCTAACTGCACCATGCGAAGGCAACGGGCCTGGGGGAAATAAGCCCTTGCCTTTTTGGTATCCAGCAAAGCTCCTATGAACTCTAGAGACTGAGTGGGAGTTAGACTGGATTTTGGGATGTTTATGACCAGACCCAAATACTGAAGGATACGCATTGTGCAAGATAGAGAAGTCCTGGCCTCTGACTCTGATGGGGCTCGAATGAGCCAGTCGTCTAAGTAGGGGAAGACGAATATGCCTAGAGTGAGGAGAAATGCTGCTACCACAGCCATGCATTTCGTGAACACTCTTGGAGCTGAGGCCAGGCCAAAGGGAAGCACCCTGTATTGGTAGTGCTTTCCTTGAAAAAGGAACTGAAGGAATTTCCTGTGAGTTGGATGGATGAGAACATGGGTGTACGCATCCTTGAGGTCTAGAGAACAAAGCCAATCCTGACTCTGAAGGTATGGCAGCAGAGTTCCTAGAGAAATCATCTTGAATTTCTCTTTTAACAGGAATTTGTTCAATTCTCTGAGGTCCAAAATAGGTCTGTATCCCCCTGTTTTCTTTGGGATAAGGAAATAGGGGGAGTAAAACCCTGTACCCTGTTGATGAATGGGTACTTCTTCTATTGCCCCTTTGGCAAGAAGTATGGTGACCTCTTGATCTAACAGGTTGATAAGAGAGGTCTGAGAATTGAACTGTCTTACCTTTGTGTGAGGGGGCATGAACAGGAAGTGCAGTTTGTACCCCTCTCTTATGACAGAGAGTGTCCAATGCTCTGCTGCTATCTGCTCCCACCTGGGGGCAAAGTGACATAACCTTCCTGGAATGGTGGAAGGCTCTGGTCCATTGAGGGCCAGAAAGGCTAAGTTCTCTAGATGAAATTCAAAGGCCTTGTGGCGGCTGAGACTGCTGAGATGGCTGAGGCTTAGCAGTCTTCGCTTTCCTTTGTTTAGGTGGTTGCTGACCCTTCCGGGTAGGCTGACCTGCAGAACTTCCCTGCTGGGAATAAGAGGGATAAAACCTCTTCTTTTTTGAGAAGAAAGGCTTCTTGAAAGATTTCTTTCTCCCAGGATCAGCTGTGGCTTTGGATAGCCTATCCAAAGTGGAGTTGTCAGCATCTAATTCATTGGCTTTTTCTTGCCAATTTTTTCCAAACAGATTCTCACTTGTACAAGGGATATTGCTCATTTTGTCCTGCACCCGAGCTCCAAATCGGATGCCTGGAGCCAGGCAATTCTACGTGCACCTATGGCAATGGCAGAGGTTCTGCTTATGCACTCAAAACAGTCAAAAGCTGCACGGTTGACAAACTTAGACACATCCTGGGCATGTTTGACCAGTGTGAGAAAATCCTGCCTTCTATCCTCAGGAAGAAGAGGGCTCAAAACCTCTAAATGGCCTGTGACTTCTTTAAGGAACATTCCCATATATCAAATATAGGAACTGATCCTGGCAGAAAGCATGGAAGCCTGGAAAGTACGATGTCTAAAGGCATCCAAAGTCCTACACTCATTCCTGGAGGATTAGAGGCATGCCTCTTTGCACTCCTGATCCTTCTCATTGCCGATTCCACTACAATAGAGTGGTGAGGAAGCTGCGTTTTCTGGAACCCAGGACAAGGAGGGACTCGATACATGGTATCCAGTCTGCGAGAGTGAGGAGAGGTGGTAAGAGGTGTCTCCCACATTCTCAACATGAGATCATGTAAGATCTCATGGATAGGCAAGGTAGCTGCCTCCTTAGGAGCTTTGGGATATTGTAAAATCTCCAACTCCTTAGCTCTGGGCTCTGTCTCAGGAGACACAGTAATGGACAATCCAAGAGCCACCTCCCTGATCAAATCTTGAAAGGAGATATCTTCTGGAGGAGACATCCTTCGCTTAGGAGAGGAAGGCTCCTCCGGGAGAAGTATCCTGGTACCGGCAGAGCTATCAGAATCCTCGGAGTCCTCCAAGGATTCGAAATATCGTCTGTCCGGATGCTCTTGAACAGCCCGATACCCGTACCAACCGAAGTCGGTTCCGGGGGTAATCGGTACCAGTGTATCGGCACCAGAAGGCATCGCATGACTGGGAACCGGCAAAGCCGATACCGATGTCGATGCTATCGGTACTGGTACTGACACCGGTGCCGGCATCAGTGCCGATACCGGTTGAACTGTCTGACGCGGTTCTGAGGGCATCGATGCCGCAAGGAGAGCCGCCCAACTGCGTTCAATAGCCAGGAACCTCTGGTCTATCAACGCTGCCAATGCCTGGGTGTCGGTACCGGAGACAGCCGGTACCCCAGAGCATGGCACCAGTAGTTCTGCTGAGGTCGAGGCCTCGAGAACATCCTGGATCCCCGATAATGCTTTGGAAGCCGAAGCTTCCCGCCGGGGCAATTTTGCCGGTATGGAACCCTCAAGGGCAACGCCAGAGGCATCTTGATGCTTGGAAGGAGATCTACCCTTTGAGGACCGGCTGGACTTATGTTTAGTTACCTGAGATCCATGGGAGGAAGACGAAGCCCTGGAAGACGTCGATGCCATCGAAGCTGCATCGGAGGGAAAAAGGGCACTGAGCTTGGTAGCTCGGTTCTGTTGACCCCTTTTGGACATCATGGCACAAGCCATACACTCGGAGATGGAGTGGTCAGGACCTAAACATTTAAGACACCACTCATGGGTGTCGGTGACGGAGATGGTACCGCCACACTTGGTGCATTTTTTAAAACCCGAGGCGGGTTTCTCCATAGTGGAGGAAATTTTAGGCCTAAGGCCCAAAATGGCGCGTGCACCTGGAAAGAAAAGTTTGGAAAAAGAATACTATTTTTTTTTTTTAAGAAAGAAAGAAAGAAAGAATAACCGGCGGTACCGGTATAGCGTCGAGGAAGACAGACGCGACCACAAAAAAGAAGAATAAGGAAAAGAAATTTCTGCGGTGACAGGAACACAACCTGCTGGCTCCACAGAAAATGAAGAACTGGAGAGAGGCAGTTGGGAAAGCAGCACGCAGGCGCTGTGGGATGCTCCCAAAAGCTTCCTAATTGGACGCTGGGGAGCGTTCCCGCGCAGGCTCCGTCGGTACCGACGATACCCATATGTGAAGACTACATTCCTGCTTGTTCCTGGAGATCCTGCAGTAAGCAATGGACTTCCCCAGTCCACTTTAATGATGATTTATGGACTTTTCCTCCAGGAGCTTGTCCAAACCTCTCTTAAACCCAGCTACATTAACAGCTTTTAATACATCCTCTTGTAACAAATTCCAGAGTTTGATTACACGTTGAATGAAAAAATATTTTCACCCATTTGTCTTAGATGTGCTATGTTGTAGCTTCATTGCGTGTCCCCTAGTCTTTTTACTTTTTGAAAGTCAACAACCGATTTGCCTTCGCCCGTTCCATTCCTTTCATTATTTTATAAACTTCTATCATATCTCCCCTCATCTGTTTCTTTTCCAAGTTGAAGAACCCTAATTTCCTCATAGGAATATCCTTCCACCCCTTTTACCATTTTGTTCGCCTTTCTCTGTATCTTTTCTAATTCTGCTATATTCTTTTTAAGATATGGTGACCAGAACTGCACACAATATTCAAGGTGTAGTCACACCATAGATCAGAGGTTCCCAACTCCAGTCCTGGAGGGCCAAACACCATTCAGGTTTTCAGGCTGTCCCTAATGAATATGCATGAGATACATTTGAATACAATGGGGGCAGTGCATGCAAATGCATCTCATGCATATTTATTAGGGACAGCCTGAAAACCTGAATGGTGTTTGGCCCTTCAGGATTGGAGTTGGGAACCTCTGCCATAGACTGATACAGAGGCATTATATCATCTTTGGTTTTATTCTTAAATGCTTTCCTTATGATTCCTAGCATTCTATTTGCTTTCTTGTCCACAGCTGCACACAGGGTAAAGGGTTTCAAAGTATTATCAATGATGAAGCTCAGATCCTTTTCCTGCATCCACAGGACAAATACATCTAGACAGATATTTTATAGCAGGTCTTTTTGCTAATCTCTTTCCTTTATGTCCTAACCAGCAAGTCACTAATGGTCAGAGTAGTCAGCTGAGAACCACAGAATCTAGGGTTCAAATCACATTGATGCTTCTTGTGATCTTGAGCAAGTCATTTAATTCTCTACTGCCTCAGGTACAAACTTACAGGCTGAGGCAGAAAGAAGGCACTAGACCCGTGCTGGAACAATTTTTTTTAATGTTCCTGACAACGCACACATTTTAATGTGCGATGCAGGAAGGTTAGGGCATGCAAATGCCCACAGCGATAACTGTGCGCATGTAAATGAGTCACCGCAGCATTAAATTGGGAGAACAAGCCAAACACATGCGCACAAGAAGTCTGCATTAGTTTGGTTTGTTCTCCAGGCACAGCGTGGCTAATTTGCATTTTTTTTTACTTGGGGGCGATTTCACATTTCACTTTGGGGTGGGGTGTTCAAGGGCCCCTAGACCACTAGGTGATTACTTTCTGTTGGGGCATGGAATCGGGGGCTTTTCTAAGAAATATTAAAATGTTGAAGGGATGCGTGACACACCTAGCTGTTTAACAAAAATTGCTAAATATGAGATTAATATAAAAACAGAGGTTCTGCTCATAAGGGCCTATTGTTGGCTACAGGGAGCAGGAGTAGCCGATTTCCTCTAAGACATTTGCAGAGCTACACGAGACAAAGAGCTCTTTGTCGGGGGGAGGTCGCCAGGGATTCTTTTTTGGTCAGTCATGGCCCTCATCAGTATTTTGATGGCATCAGGGGCTTTTCCCGATGCCTGATCATCTAAGGAGAAGATGATCTAGGCATCAGGAAAAGCACCTGGTGCTATCAAAATACTGGCAGGGGAAGCATTAGGTTTACTTCTACTCAGATCCTGCAGTAAAATGTTTGGTGCTATGACTGGTTGCGAAATTACTCTACGCCTGTCTCTGCAATGGGTACAGCCATGATTTGCATATCAGCCATGATTTGCATATCAGTCCAGCCGATTAAAATATATTTGAATAATTAGGATTAATTTAAATAGATTTAAATACACGTGGTGTTAAATGGGTGCTAGTTTTTCCGGCATTTAAAAGGATCGTAAAATGTGCTTAAACATGGTGTTATGGGCTCATAGAGCCCGCGTTAGCTTTCTGCATCGGCCTGTTAGACTGTAAATCCTGCAGGGACAGGAAAATACCTGATGTCCCTGAATGTAATTTGCCTTGAGCTTCTACTGAGGATATGTGAGCTAAATCCAAATCTCCCCTCACACCACTATTGCTGAAGATTTTGTGTCTGTGAATAAAATGCTTAGTAAATAGGTCCCTAGGCATGGCTTTTTGTAGTTTCATGTCCTTTTGGATTGTGGTTTAGTGGAACTGACTGCATATCCTCCAGCAGCTGTTTCTAGTACAATCAGGCATCACTGCAGGAGCAGCCCTTCTCGCATGGCCAGTGAGATTTTGAATTTACTTCAGCAATCAACAACCCCCTTTATCTTTCCACACCTCCAGTATCTGGTATGGTTAACTTTACAGATAACAGGATGCACCCCCCCCCCCTTCTTTTTCTTCTCTAATATATTTGACGCAAAGTATCTCAAAGGGAAACCGGCATTAGTAACTCCGGCTTCATCTCTGACCTGCAAGTGGTTCTCCTGGATAAATGCTATGTCACAGTTCAGCTGCCCAATTTCTTTAAATAGATCCAATGCTTATAGAAAGAGTTCAGACCCCAAACATTCAGGATCATTACCCTATAGTCAGCCATGCCTTCGTCTATTAAAACCCACCAGCCTCTTAAAGGGATCCCAGACCCCCTCCCCACTCCCACTCCACTCGCAACCCGCATACTCGCTAACCATTCCAACTCCATGAGGTGTGGCCTCACCTCCAGGCTTCCATCAACACAGTCATCTTGCAGTCTGACACATCCACAACTCTTCCCCCCCTCCCCCAACAATAGTGCATAGGAAAAAACAGTACAAATGAACCACAATACAGCACACTTCTCAAATCAAAACCAGTAGTTCACATAGTCCCCCCAGGGCAGTCACCGGACTTCTGAATGCCCTCTGTCTTTCTGTCTCCTTAGGCATTTATTGCCCTGTGGGGCTCTCTACCATCTTGGTAAGTTAGCTTTGTCCTTTTGGAGGGACAAGGAATGCTTCCTATTACACTCTGGCAGCTCAGGGAGACTGGATCACCCAGCTTTTTGTTGGCCTTTAAGAGCTTCTTCCACAAATTTGGCATAGGTGGCGACTCCAGATATTGTATATTGTAATCCAACCAAGAATAGCTACTTGTAGTGGATCTGCTCCTCGCACAAGCGTTTGGTAATAAGGCAATAATCTTGTCTCTTCCTCATAGTAAGCACTGACAAGTCCGCATAAACCTCCACTGCCTGGCCTTCCCAATGAATCCTGCCCAGCTTCCTAACTGCCAACATTACCAGTTTTTTGATGGTATACTCAGAGGCAGGCCACCACATTCTGCAGCCTGCCCTCCCTCCACAGGCCCAATGCCCAATAAACCCTTATAGCAGAGGCTTTCCTTGCCCAGACCAGCAGCTTGAATTACAGTCTTACAGAACTGTTCAGTCATGCAACGGTAGTCTACTGTCTCCTGCATTTTAGGGAGACTCTGCAACCGAATATTGGCTCTCTGGGAGCAATTCTCCAAGTCTTCCACTTTTAGCAGAAGCTCCTCATGGACCCCTTAGGGCCGTCTCAACGTGATGCTGTATAGTTTGAAGTCTGGAGTCGTGATCATACAAATGTCCCTCTTCTTCCTCAACTCTCTGCCCCATGTCACTCAAATCGTCTTTTAGATCAGCGATCCAACTTTGGGCTTCAGTTCTGAAGGCACTCAGATCTTGCTGTAAAGTTGCAAACCAGTTTTTCAGCTTCCCTCTTAGACCTGCACTTTATTCATAAAGCTTTCTGCTGCGGCTGAACTCTCCCTCCGTTCCTCTTTGGCAGGAAAAGCTACGGGCACCATTTGCTGCAGCTGAACCCAGCTCCCAAAGCTGCTTTAAGAGTGAAGGATTTAAGGTTGACGGCTCCTTTTTTTTTTTTTTTTTTTTTTTACCAGCCACGCATCACTCAATTATCTTCCGCTGTAGGCTCCAATCTTTTTGGGGGAGATTTACCAGTAAAAATTCTTATTGTCGGGCGAATTAGGCTAAGCAGCCATCAACAACAGTGGCATCACTTCTCCATTCATCAATTTATAGACCTCTATCAAATCTCCCCTCAGCCGTCTCTTTTTCAAGTTGAAGAGCCCTAACCTTTTAAGCCTCTCCTCATAGGGGTATCCTTTCATCCCCTTTACCATTTTGGTGGTTTTTCTCTGTACCTTTTCTAATTCTGCTATATCCTTTTTAAGATATGGCAACCAGAATTCAAGGTGCGGTCGCACCACGGAACGATACAGAGGCATTATAATATCTTTTGTTTTATTCTCCATTCCTTTCCTTATGATGCCTAGCATTCTATTTGCTTTCTTGGCCGCCGCTGCACACTGGGCTGAGTATTTCAACATTTTATCCACAAGGACGCCTAAATCTTTTTCCTGGGTTGTGGTACCTAATGTGGAACTTTGCATCGAGTAACCGTAGTTTGGGTTGTTCTATCCTCGGTGCATAACTCTGCACTTGTCCACATTAAATTTCATCTGCCATTTGGATGCCCAGTCTTCCAATTTATCAAGGTCCTCTTGCAATTTTTCACAATCTTCCTGTGTTTTAACAGCTTTGAATAGTGTTCTCTGTGCAGAAGAAGATTTCTTCATGATATTTCTTTGAATTTTTTTCTGTTTAAATAATCTTCGGAAGCATTTAGCATAGTTACTCACCTGTAACAGGTGTTCTCCGGGGACAGCAGGTATCAGTCCTCACATATGGGTGACATCGGCACCGACGGAGCCCTGACAGAAGCATCCCCCCCAGCTTTCAAAGAAAGCCTTTGGGAGATGCCACCACGCATGCGTGGTCCCCTTCCCGCCCAAGGGTGCCATCTTGCTCAGTCAGATGACATAGCTAAAAGAAGGCAAAAATAAAAGATGGTAAAAGGAGCAATTCCAAGGGGGGGGGGGAGGGAGGGTTGTGAGGACTGATTCCTGCTGTCCCCGAGAACACCTATTACAAGTGAGTAACTATGCTTTCTCCAGGAACAAGCAGGAAGTTAGTCCTCACATATGGGACTCTCCAGCTACAGACTACCGAAAGCCCATAGGAAAAATTAGAGGCTCCCTCATGGGGAACCGCAAGCAGCAGCAATTTTCCATTCCATGTACCCAGACCATAGTAGGACCCCTGTGTCCGATGAAACCAGCACTCCGGTAGCCTGAACACAGAAGGGTCGGAGGGTAGGAGTTGCCTAGACCCCAAAAACGTTACGGAGCACAGCCTGGCCAAAGGCACTGTCCCATCGGGACTCTCTTTCCAGGCAGTAATGAGCTGCAAAGGTATGGACTGAAGACCAGGTGGTGGCCCAGCAGATGTCCACCATTGGGACCGAGCACAAGTTTGCCACCGAAGCCTTCATGGCCCGGACACGGTGTGCCATGACTCAGCCTTCCAGCGGGAGCCTCGCCTGCTCATAAGCAAGGACGATATAGTCCGCCACGCATGTGGACAGCGTATGCTTGGTCACCGTCTCCCCCAGCCTACTGGGGTAACAGGAGATGAAAAGCTGAGAAGCTTTGCGGTGGCCCTGAGTGCGTTGTACATAGAAGGCCAAGGCCCTGTTACAGTCCAGGGGTGTGAAGGACCGTCTCTGCCCGACTGAAATGAGGTCTTGGAAAGAAGGTAGAAAGTACCACTTCCTGATTAAGATGGGAGGGCGACACTACTTTCGGTAGGAATTTGGGGTGCATGCGAAGCACCACCCTCTTCTTGTAGAACCTGGTATGTGGCGCTTTCGCCACAAGGGCTTGGAGCTCGCTAACTCTGCGAGCGGAGGTGAGCGCAACCAGGAAAAACCATCTTCCAGGAGAGGTAGGAAGGTGGCAGGTAGCCAGAGGCTCGAAGGGTGGGCGAGTGAGCTGCCCCAACACAACATTTAAGTTCCATTCAGTTGCCAGAGAGCGAACTGGGGGTTTCGATAAGAGCAGGCCCCGGAGGAAACGGGTCACCAATGGTTGGACCGAGAGTGGCTTACCATCCACCGGATGGTGGTGCGCAGCCAGGGCACTCAGGTGCACTCGGACAGAGTTAGACTTGAGCCTGGACTGAGAGAGGTGGAGAAGGTACTGCAACACCAGAGTCACCAGGCAGGAGAAAGGATCAGCCTGTGTTGGGCGCACAAAGCAGAGAACCTGCACCATTTGAGGGCGTAAGCCTTCCAAGTAAAGGCCTTGCGAGAGGCCAGCAGAATGCCCTCCACCTCAACCAGAAGGTTGAGAGGGGCCTGAGTCACCCTCTCAGCCCAGGGTGGGGTGCAGGAGAGAGCCCCCTCCTGAGATAGGAGTCCTGGGTCGGTCCCCAGGGGAGATGGGGGCCTCCACTGCCAACAGCAGAAGCAGCGGGAACCACGGCTGCCTGAGCCACCGAGGAGCTATCAGGATGAGCAAGGCTTTGTCGCAGAGGGTCCTGAATAAGGTCTTGGCAATCAGCGGTGTCAGAGGGAAGGCGTACATGAGGCCTTCTGACCATGAGACCAGGAATGCGTCCGCTGCCACCCTGGAGGCATGGGCCTGCCGGAAGCAGAAGCGGGGCAACTGAAAGTTGTCTGGACTGGCGAAAAGGTCCATCACGGGTTCGCCCCAGAGCCTGAAAAGCTGACTGGCTACCCTGTGGTCCAACTGCCACTCGTGCAGCTGGAGAACTCTGCTTTCGGCCAGCAGGTTGTCCTGGCCTGGAAGGTACACTGCCCGTAGGAGGATACCCTATTGGACTGCATACGAGCAGAGGACCAAGGCCTCTGACAAAGGGCACGTGACCCTGTGCCCCCTTGTTTGTTCATGTAGAACAATGCCCCTTGGTTGTCTGTCTGGACTAGCACCAACTGGTGGTGCAGGTGGTGACAGAAGACCCTCAGGGCAAGGTGTATGGCCTGGAGCTCCAGGAGGTTGATCTGCTGGGTGCTCTCATCTGACTACCAGTTGCCCTGAGTGCGGAGCTACCCACAGTGGGCTCCCCAGCAGAGCATGGAGGCGTCCATGGTGAGGACCCTCGAGTGGCTCTGGGCCTGAAAAGGCATGTCTGCTTCGAGATGCTGGGGCGACTGCCACCAGACCAGGGAGTCTGCCAACTGGCGGGTCACCGAAACTCGGTCTCTGAGGCGACCTATGGTCTGAGACCACTGTTCCCGGAGACACCACTGTGCCATCCTCATATGGAGGCAAGCGTCTGGTGCGTCGTGGACTGTGGAGGCCATGTGTCTGAGGAGGCACAGAAGAAACCGGGTGGGCACTGAGGGACGGTGCTGTACATCCCGAGCTAGAGATCGGAGACGATCAGCTCAGTCCTTGGGCAAGAAGGCCTTCGACTGGAGAGTGTTGATCTTTGCCCCAATGAACTTCAGGCACTGTGTCGGGAGGAGGTGAGACTCAGGGTAGTTTATGACAAAGCCCAAGTGCTGCAGAACCTGGATGGTGCGTGCAGTGGCCTGCTGTACCTCCAAGATTGTGCCTCCTCTTACGAGCCAGTCGTTCAGGTAGGGAAAAACGAAGATCCCCTGGAGCCGGAGGAAGGCAGCCACGACTGCCAGGCATTTTGTGAAGATCCTTGGGTCAGAGGCTAGGCCAAAGGGACGTACCCTTTATTGAAAATGCCTGCCTCCTACTACGAACCGCAGGTACTGCCTGTGGTTGGGGTGGATGAGGATGTGAGTATAAGCATCCTTGAGGTCTAAGGAGCATAATCAATCTCCCTGCTGGAGGTATGGCAGCAATGTTCCAAGGGAGAGCATTGTGAACTTCTCCCTCACCAGGAATTTGTTGAGGTTGCACAAGTCGAGGATGGGCCTTAGGCCCCCTGTCCTCAAGGATGAGGAAGTATCTGGAGTAGAACCCCTTGCCCTTGAGGTGGTGGGACACCGGTTCCACTGCCTTGCCCTCGAGAAGTCCTGCCAACTCCTTCAAAAGAAGGTCCCGGTGGAGGGGAGATCTGAGGGGCTTTCCCAGGAAATAAGGGAGAGGTGTCTGAGCCAGGTGGAGGAGATAACCCTCCCTGACTACCCTTAGTGCCAAGGAATTGGTGGTGATGGCCACCCACCTCTAGGCATAGAGGGTCAGATGTCCTCCTGTGGGCTGCTGATCTCCTTGGGGTAGAAAGGCTATGTTCAAGGAGTGAAAAGCTCCCCCCTGGCTGGGCCGGGGCCGGGGCTGATGCCTAGGGTTTTGGAGCCTTCTGCTTACGTGGGTCATGCCCATGTCCCTTGGCCTGCTGACCCTGTTGGGGAGTCGGGAAGGCCTGATAGGGTGGGTAGCTTCGGTAAGCAGATCCCTTCCTCGGGGTAAAAGGGCTTTTTACCAGAGGCCTTTCGTCGGAGAGGGGCAGTGGTTTTCTTAGAGAGCCTGGTCCTTGTCATGAACTCTGTCTCCAGCTCAGCAGCCTTGTCGGTCATGGGTTTGCCAAACAAGTTCTCTCCTTGGCATGGGACCTCGATCAATTTGTCCTGAACCCACTGCTGGAGGTCGGGCAACTGAAGCCAAGCTTGGCTGCATGCACCGATGCCCACCACGGCTACCTGGGTTGCCGACTCAAACATGTCATAGGCCGCCCTTGACATGAATTTGGAGCACTCACGGATGGCCTTGGCAAGGCTCTTGAACAGCTGCAAAGGTTCCTCGGAGAGACTAGCCGAGAATCCAGCAAGCTCTTTCGCCAGGTCTCTCAAGTATATGCCCTTGTACAGCTGGTAGGCCTGGATGCGGCAGATGAGCATCGAGCCCTGGTATCATTTCCTACCAAGGGCATCCAAGGTGCAGGCCTCCCTGCCGGGGGACACGGAGCAGTAAGTCATCTGTTTTTTCAGCCAACGCATGGCCAACTCCACCACCATGGAGTTATGCGGCAGTAGTGACTTCTGGAAGCCAGGACTCCGGCGGACCCGATACATTGAGTCGAGCCATCTGCTCACCACCGGCACCAACGCTGGTGTCTCCCACATGTGGAGCATGAGCCAGGATGGGAGTGATGGGCACCATGAGCGATTCCCGTGGAGGGGCCTCGCACTGGAGGATCTTTAACTCATCCGTCAGAGGGTCCTCCTCCGACTTGGTCGGGAATGCCAGGGCCTTGGACATGTCCTTGACAAAGTCTAAGAAGCCCATGTCCTCAGGCAGGGACCACCGCCAAGGTTCCGATACGGGAGAATCGGAAGGGACATCACGGTGGTGACGGGTATCAGGGGACTCCTCGTCCTCCATCTCCCACTTGGAGTAGCCCGTGGAGGACTTGTAGGAGGGCTGCTCTGCGGGCCTCAAGGGCAAGCGGCCCTTTAAAAGCGGCATGCTCCATCGGGAGACCCAGAGCACGCCGCCAACGAAAGATCAAAGGGCAAGCGTCCCTTTAACAGCAGCGTGCTCCATCGGGAGACCCAGAGCATGCCGCCAACGAAAGATCAAAGGGCAAGCGGCCCTTTAAAAGCGGCGTGCTCCATCCTGTATGCACAGTAGAGCGTTTCTAAAAACTTCAAAAATGATCTGGGACTGGGGAACGACTCCCGCAGTGGGTTCTGTAGCATCACACATTTATTTGTTTATTTAGCAAAGCTTAGATACCGCTTTTCACCGGATCAAAGTGACATTTAGATATGTTATATATTTCCCTTGTCCCCAAAGGGTTCACAATATACATTTTTTTTTGTACCTGAGGCAACGGAGGCAGCCCAAGGACACAAAGAGCACCTGTGGGACTAGAAACCCCAGCCCTCCGACCCAAAGCAACTTGCCCCAACCACTAGGCCACTCCTCCCTCCATAACCGAGGACTCGCTCTCCTACTTGACCATGGAGAAATGTATATTTTCTGATCCAATTTTTTTAAATTAGTTTAGAAAAATAGCCAAACAGTACAAAACCAAATTAGCACAGCATAAAAATCCTCCCCCCAATACAGGAAGAACATTAATGAATGCACCACTACAGAGTCCGCAAAAATAGCTGCCAAACATTCAAAAATTTCTTCTTTCTTAAACTTGCTGACAGAGCCATTAATCTCGCCACCTGAAGCAAAACATGCATTTATATCCTCCACTGTGCAATTTACAGCCTCTCAGTGCCAGTCCATCCCAGCAGTATTCATTTATTCATTCCCAAAGCTTTTATACCACGGATCTGATATAATCTCTGTGGTAACACATACATACAAAGATACAATTAAAATATAACTTAATAAAACATCATATACAAAACAAATCAAAATGGGAAAATAAGAGTACATATCCCACCAGAAAGATTCTATCTGACTCCTGAGCTAAATGCTTTCCTAAAATAAAAGGCTTTCACCTTCTTCCTAAAATCAAGGCAATCTTGCAACACCAGAGGCTCAATTCATTCCCAACTGAAAGGCAGTTACAGAAAAATGACTCAAAACCCGTATCCAAATGGGGTGGGGGGTGGGCAGGGCATCACAACTAACCTCTTCCCTGAGATCACAAAAAGCATAAAGAAGTGGAAACTTCCCACGGAAATTTTAAAGGCACATCTGTTCCCAGTCTCAACACTTTAAAAATTGACATCACCAATCTAAAAGAAACATGAAATATGAAAAGTAAAAACTAAAGCAACTCCAAATAAGGAGCAATGTGTTCATGGGCTTTTGTACTTGTCAATGAATGAGCCACAACATTCTGTACTGAGGAAGTTTTAAGTAAGATGCTGGAAACTCACAACAAATCAAACAATCAAACGCACAATTTCTAGGTCAGACCCATTAAAAAAAAAAATCCAACCAAAATAATATTATGAAAAAAGGAAAAAACACTTAATTTTAAATGTCGGAATGCTTGTTGTATAGAGAAAAGAAAATCCCTCCGAATAACAAACAACTCCTTTTAATCTTTTTTTTATTAAAGTGAATAGAACTATAAACTATTAATATGGCATCCAAAAGCCAATAAGCTAAGAGATTTAAGCATCTCACATATTTTTAAAGTAAAATCACTACTTAGCTGGCAATCGGAGCCAAAGAGTTTGCATGAAAGAGGAAGCTGGAGGCCGAAGAATGTTGCAACCAGCAAGGACTGCAAGTCCAAAAGTGCCTGAGAATTTTTAACTGCAACCAAACGATGATAATAAACAAAAATATTGATGCACAGCAGCGACATAGTACTGCGTTTCGGGTCAAAACAGACCCTGTCTCAAGCTTTCAGCATTCAGATGGTAAAAATACATGACTCAACACCTGCAAAAAGCATGCAAATGTTGAACAGGTTAGCTCTCTTTGCTCTAAGAGTCTTCAGTTCCCATGAAGAAGATGGCGTCTGACGTCACCAAAGAAAGAAGCCTTAAATAACCAATAGAGAAAGACTATAAGGAAAAAGGGCTGGACTTAATCAAAGAGAAATAGAGTCATTCATAAAAATACGACGTCAAGAGTACTCCACCAATCAATTTCTGAATTCAATCCATTGGGGGACTGTTTGCTGAATTTCATCTTGTTTCTAACCAACTTTCTAATGCTGAGGAAAAAACTTTGATCAGATCCTTCCTTGTGAAGTCAATATGATGATGTTATCCAACAGACTAATTCTTTTCAAGACTATTTACGTTCTTTGAAAATCAAGAAATATAATTGTGACAAAGCTGATTATAAGAACAATAGAGTATATACATGGAGACGTCCAGTGAGTCCTCAGTAACAAGTTACTTTTGAGACCTCATCTGAGGATACTGACTCCAGGACTTCATCCAATTGAGGATTTACCACCTCTATTGACTCAGCATCCAACCCCCAACAGGTTTTTTACGGGGGCGGAGGACGTGGACATCTATCTCACAGATTCTATCCTACGAATTTGGGGAGGGGCTCCTCCACTAGGACTTACCGTCCTCAGCGGTGGTAAATCTCAGTCCTTACCCTTTATAGATCATTCAGAAAAGGGCCTTGAATTGAGGTTTATCATTCGTCCTGATGGTTAAATATGACCCTTTCAAGATTTGTCAAACATTGTTTCGTTTTTTTCTGCAAATTACAAGTCATTCATTTTTTTGTGGACCAATCTTCCACTTCTATTGATGATTCAGTAGTGAAAAATCCTTCTGTATGGTTCCCCCTGGTCCTATTAAGCCTTACATTTTGACCTACCAATATTTGTTTTTGGCTGATTTAAGTAAGATGGAGGGCTCTTTCTCCCACTTTTCTAATATTGCTCGGGCTGAACAACATGTTTTATTGGACATGGGCAAAAATGATGATTTGGTTATCAGAAGTGCTGACAAGGGGGGTTCTATTGTAGTGTTATCTTCTATCATCAACAGATCCTTATCCATCTTTCTGATCAATAATATTATAGATTACTAAATGAAGATCCAACCTCTCGACTTCAAACTGAAATTGCGACATTAGTGCACCAGGCTGTTTCGTCTGGTTATTTAACAGCCAAGGAAGAAAGATTTCTCACTCCGTTACATCCACAGATTCCGGTTTTCTATACACTATACCTAAAGTACACAAATCTTTGGATAACCCCCTCATGTCGACCCATCATTTCTTGCCGAGATTCAGTATCAGAAGCCTTTGTCTAAATTCTGTGACCATTTTTTACAACAGATAGCACATTCCGCCAGATTGTACTGGAAAGACACTACACATTTTTTATCACTTACCGTATATACTCGAGTATAAGCCGACCCGAATATAAGCCAAGGTACCTAATTTTACCACAAAAAACTGGGCAAAACTATTGACTCAAGTATAAGCCGAGGGTGGGAAATGAGGCACCTACTAGTCAATGTAAAAAATAAAGATAGAGACCAATAAAATTACATGAATATTTATTTAAACGAAAAACAGTAAAATAGCTCTGTAAGTGGAAAATGGGGTCAACAAAAACAATATGGTATCAAACCTTAAACCCGCTCCGCCTAGCTTTGAATGCAGCCGCAAGAGTCCTCTCTGGATCGTCAAGATCCGACCACATAACACCCATCATGAAGGATTTGCATTGGCTATCTTTACATGCCAGGCTCCAATACAAGTCATTGGTCCTCACCTTCAAAGCCCTAAATAACTACCCCCCTACACCAATCAGCAAGCTAGTCCATGGTACCCTGGAAAATAGAAACAGAAGGTCTACTGCACTGAACACATTAGTAGTCCCCAAGCTAATAACTACATGCACAAAGGCTACCTCCAACAGAGCCTTCTCCATATTCGCCCCTTTAAACTGGAATGCACTCCCCCATGAAATCCGTGGTATTAAAAGTCTCTTCCTATTCAGAAAAGCCTTAAAACTCCACCTGTTCACAAAATGTTACCCAGAAACTTCCAGTGATAGAAGCACAACCAGCAAGCTTCCCTCATACCCCAGCCGCCCCTGAACGTCAATACCACAGATATAATAGGTACTAATCTTCATCTTCACAAAATCAATGCAACACCCATTTATATTAGAGTATTGTACATAGTTTCGAGTTAACATGTATTTAGTTTCCCCGGTTTTGATCCCATGTTCAATTCCCTGTTCTTTGTAAACTCATTGTTGTTTCTGTACATTGCAGTATTTTTGTTCGATGCACACCGCGCTGATTTTAATTGCGCGGTATAGAAGAAATGTTAAATAAATTAATTAATTAATTCAAAATAAAGAGATATTTTCTACCTTTTGTGCATTTTTTTTCAGCTGCAATTGCTCCAGTCACTTTCTTCTGGTTTCTTTGTGTCTTCCGCTAACTCTCCATCGTCTGCTGTCCATTTGTCTTTTCTTCTCTCTTCTAGTTTTTTTCCATTCTCTCTCTACATCTGCTTTAACATACTAATCTTTCTCCTTTTGCTCTTTCCTCATTCCTATTTCATCTACTCAAATTTTACCCCTCCATTCTCAATCCCCACTTACTCTCCCAATATCCGGCCAATTGTAGATTTGTCTTCCCTCCCACACAAAATATTTTTCCCCTCTCCATTTCACTCTCCCAGCTCCATCCCATTCTAATCCTCCCCCAACATCAGCTCCATTCTAGTTCCAGTCCCACCCAGCATCCGCTCCCTTCTAGTTCCCGCATCAGCCCATTTCCAGTCCTAGCCCCCCATAAGCCCATTTCCAGTCCTATCCTAGACCCACCATCAGCCTATTTCCAGTCCTAGCTCCCCCATCTATTTCCAGTCCAATCCGAGTCCCTCCATCAGCTCATTTCCAATCCCAGCCCCCCATGAGCCCATCAGCCCATCAGCCCATGTCAAATCCTAGCTCGCCTCCACTCAGCCCATTTCCAATCCAAGCCCCCCATGAGCCTACTTCCAGTTCTAGCCCCTTCATGAGTCCATTTCAATCCAAACCCCCACCACAGCCCATTTCCAATCTTAGCACCCCCCCAACAGCCAATTTCCAGTCCTATTCTAGCCCCTCCATCAGCCCATTTCCTGTCCTAGCCCCCCCCACTCACCCATTTCCAGTCCTAGCTCCCTCCCCCTCACAACCCATTTCCATTCCAAGCCCCCGTCCCCATCAGCTATTTGCAGGTCAAGCCCTCCTTCCACTCAGCCCATTTCCAGTCCTAGCAACCCCCCCAGCCCATTAACAGTCTTAGCCCCCCCAGCCCATTACCAGTCCTAACCCCCCATCAGCCTATTTCCAATCCTAGCCCCCCCATAGCCCATTACTAGTCCTAACCCCTCCCATCAGCCCATTACGTCCTAACCCCCCCATCACCCTATTTCCAGGCCTAGCCCCCCCATCAGCCTATTTCCAGTCTTAGCCCCCCCATAGCCCATTACCAGTACTAATCCCCCATCAGCCCATTACCAGTCCTAACCCCTCCCATAGCCAATTACCAGTCCTAACCCCCATCAGCCCATTTCCAGTCTTAGCCCCCCCCAATAACCCATTACCAGTCCTAAAACTCCCCATCAGCCCACTTCCATTCTTAGCCCCCCCATAACCCATTACCAGTCCTAAGCCCCCATCAGCCCACTTCCATTCTTAGCCCCCCATAACCCATTACCAGTCCTAAACCACCCCCTCAGCCCATTTCCAGTCATAGCCCCCCCATAGCCAATTACCAGTCATAACCCCCCCATGAGGCCTTTTCCAGTTAGCCCCCCCCATAGCCCTTTACCCGTCCTATCCCCCCCATCAGCCCACTTCCAGTCTTAGCCCCCCCCATAGCCCATTACCATTCCTTGCCCCCCCATCAACCCATTTCCAGTCAGCCCCCCCCATTGCCCATTACCAGCCCTAACCCCCCCCATCAGCCCACTTCCAGTCTTAGCACCCCCCCCCATGGCCCATTACTAGTCCTAACCCTCCCCTATCAGCCCACTTCCAGTCTTGGCCTCCCCCCCATTACCAGTCCTAAACCCCCTTCCGCCCTATCAACCCAAATTTAAAAAAAAACAACCCAGCTGATTCTGCCGCGGCAGTGTAAAGAGTGCCGCCGCCGCTGCGGGGCCCCCCGGCAGAGCCTCCCTGCATCGCAGCCTATCCCCGAACGCGGGCTTCTTCCAGAGCCGCGAGAGTTTCCTTTCTCGCGGCTCTGTTAATCCCGCTGGGGCTGATGGGATTTCCCATCAGGCCCGGCGGGATTAACAGAGCCGCGAGAAAGGAAACTCTCGCGGCTCTGGAAGAAGCCCGCGTTCGGGGATAGGCTGCGATGCAGGGAGGCGATCCAGGGAGGCTCTGCCGGGGGGGGGGCCCCGCGGCGGCGGCGGCACTCTTGATACTGCCGCGGCACTCTTGATGCTGCCGCGGCAGAAGCAGCTGGGTTGTTTTTTTTTTTTTTAACTTGGGATGAAGAATGTTTTTTGCGCGGGGCCCCCTGAAACGCGGGACCCTGTGCAAAAAACATTCTTGCCCCCTGCTAGACAGACGTTGACTCGAGTATAAGCCGAGGGGGCCGTTTTTCAGCACAAAAAATGTGCTGAAAAACTCGGCTTATACTCGAGTATATACGGTACATATATCTCAATGTCAAATTCAATCTGACATTACCTGGTTGGTTACTGTTGATGTTATAGCCCTTTATACCAATATTGATCAGTGGGAGGCCCTGGACATTATAGCTGATCTTACTATTCCGCTACCCGATTGTATCATTGTTTTTACAGTTACTTACATATGTTTTGTCTCAGAATTATTTTCTGTATGATTCTAAATTTTATCTACAAGTTTTTGGTATTGCTATGGGTGCCACAGTGGCCCCTTCTGTTGCTACTATTTACATGGCCTCTTTGGAGGAATCTCACATTTACAACTCTGACTGGTTTAAGCATATTTCATTATGGGTTTGTTTTTTAGATATCTTTTTTTTGTGGGACTACACTGAACAATCTCTACTTGATTTTTTGTCGTGGCTTAATAACATAAAGCCAAATATTAAATTTACAGCTAAGTATCATTTTACTACTACTGATTTTTTGGATGTTCGTCTCTACATACAAGATAACACTTTACGCACTACTCTGTTTCGCAAACCTGTACAGCGGAATACACTTCTTCTATTCCAGACTCATCATCCTGGCCCATTACGTCGAGCCTTATCCTTTGGACAATTCCTTCAGATCAAGCGGATTTGTTCTACTACTGATCAATTTGATTTTCATTCTAGGGATTTACAACAGTGCCTACTCCAACGTGGATATCCCTCCCGGGTTATAGTTCCTGCATATAAGAAAGTTAAGCACATACATGGTGAATGGTTATTTACCCAAAACTTTGTTTCAGTCACATTTCCTCAATCTGACCATATCTCTGACACGATAGCTGGTGTTTTACCATACATGAATGGCTCAGCCCAAGTAGTCAATGTTCTGCAGAAATATTGGCACATCCTGGCCTTTCATCCCTGTTTTCAGAAGGATCTGATGATAGCGTTCCAACAAGGTAGCAACATTTGTGATTTTGTTGTCCATTGTACTACTAATTTGGACCATCATCTTTTTTGCCACATGGATACAGGTCGCTTTTCCTGTGATTCTATACTCTGTATGTTTTGCAAATTGTCTCAGACTGGCCTTAATGGGTCGTTTCTTTACTGCCAAATGGCATACTACCTGCAGCTCTTCCTTTGTGGTATATCTGCTAACATGCCCCCGTGGACTACGGTATGTGGGCCATATTTGACCAGTTAGAAAGCGATTAATTGAACATAAGTCAAGGTTTCCCACCAAAATGATTTTGGATCCATTGTATTCAGTTACACCTTTTTGGATTTTAAATGGCGAGTCACAGACCATGTTCCAGCAGATTCCTGGGGGGGGGAGGGGGGGGAAGATCGTGAGCAAAGATTACAAGTCCTTGAACAACGTTGGATTTTTCTCTTAACACGATCTCCCCCAATGGATTCAATTCAGAAATTGATGGAGTACTCTAAGGTAGTTTTTTATGAATGACTATTTCTCTTTGATTTTTTCCTTATAGTCTTCCTCTATTGGTTATTTAAGGCTTCTTTCTTTGGTGACGTCAGACACCATCTTCTTCATGGGAACTGAAGACTCTTAGAGCAAAGAGAGCTAACCTGTTCAACATTTGCATGCTTTTTGCAGGCGTTGAGGCATGTATTTTACCATCTGAATGCTGAAAGCTTAAGACAGGATCTGTTTTGACCCGAAACGCAGTACTGTGTCGCTGCTGTGCATCAATATTTTTGTTTATCATCGTTTGGTTGCGGCTGAAAATTCTCAGGCACTTTTGGACTTGCAGGTCTTGCTTGTCGCAACATTCTTCAGCCTCCAGCTTCTTCTTTCATACAAACTCTTCGGCTCTGATTGTCGGCTAAGTAGTGATTTTACTTTACAAATATGTGGGATGCTTAAATCTCTTAGCTTATTGGATTTTGGATGCCATATTAATAGTTTATAGTTCTATTCACTTTAATAAAAAAGATTAAAAGGAGTTGTTTGTTATTCGGAGGGATTTTCTTTTCCCTACACAAGCATTCAGACATTTAAAAATAGGTTTGGTCCCCCCCCCCCCTTTCATATTATTATTTTGGTTGGAAACTCAAACAAAACAGTGTTACAATAATCTATGGGGGACAACACCAAACTCTGTTCCACAGTCCTAAGATTAGAGGCAACAAGTAGATATTTCAACTTCTCTGCAGTCTGTAAAAGGATCATTTCACTAATTCCCTTACATAAGGACGAAATGGCAAATGTGAATCCCAAAGAATGCCACACCAGAGAGTATGCTGCACTAGTGAAACTTGATGAGAGACAATACTTTTTTTTTCAGGCAGCTAGATAGGTAGCATATGATTAATAATCAAAATTTCAGTCTCTGGAATACTGAACTCTAGACCCTGAGTAGAAAGCCAATATGCAACTTTCAAAATATAGTCTGACAATGTTTTCAAGGCAGAGTCAGGGTTGTTTCAGAAAGGAAGGAAGAGCATAATATTGTACACATATAAACGGTACGATGTGTGACAAAAAAGAAATTAGACTGTCCCATAAATGTTTTATTACTGTACAAATTCTACAGAGAAATTACGCATTGTCCCCTTCAAAGTAATCCCCCCCAGAGTTAATGCATTTCTGCATTCGCTTCTGCCGCGTACGGAAGCACTTGGTAAAGTCCTCCTCCTTGAGGTCTCTCAGTTCCCTTGTCACAGTGGCTTTGATCTCTTCTACAGAGGCGAAATGAGTTCTTTTGAGCACAGTCTTCAGCTTGGGGAAGAGTCAGAAGTCGCACGGTGCAAGATCTGGCGTTACATTGGCCATCCTCCAAACTTCACGTATTACAGATGATTTTAATGATAGTTCACAGATTACTAATAGTAGGTCTGTAATCTCATATTTCAGTTCTTTCAATACCCTTGGATGTATACCATCCGGTCCAGGTGATTTACTACTCTTCAGTTTATCAAATAGTTGTAATACATCTTCCCGGTGTATCAATATTTCTTTCAATTCTTTTGCAGCTTCTTCTTTAAATACCATTACAGTCATGGTTAACATTCCTACATCTTCCTAAGTAAAGACTGAAGCAAAGAATTTATTCAGTCCCTCCGCTGTGGCCTTGTCTCCTCTTAGTGCTCCTTTTACCCCTCTATCATCAAATCGTCCAACTGACTCTCTCACAGGTATTTTGCTACAAATGTCCTTGGAAAAAATCTCTATTATGCATTTTTGCAATTGTGAGTATATACTTCTGGGAATTTTCTGAAAAGAATTCTTTGTATTAAAGCTAATTAATCTATGAACCCATTATTTTTGTCAAATCAGTCAGGGCCTAGTAGCAGCAGTTTAAGTTTAAATTTAAAACACAGAAGAGAACTTTCTGGTTACATTTCATACCCAGCAGAGAGCTTGTAGTTTAAATTTAATAGTCACTCAGGGCCTAGCATCAGCAAAGTACTTTTAGTTTAAATTTAAAACACAGAAGAGAGCTTTATGGTTAAATTTGGAACTCAGCAGAGAGCTTGTAGTTTAAATTTAATAGTCACTCAGGGCCTAGCATCAGCAAAGTACTTTTAGTTTAAATTTAAACACAGAAGAGAGCTTTCTGGTTAAATTTAGAACCCAAGAAGAGAAAGCTCATGCCAGGTCAAAAATAACAGTTGCCCACCAAAACCCAGCCTAACTTAATCAACCTCTTAGCAGATTAAATTTTTGTCGGAATGACCAGCTCAGTGAAGAGGAAACTTCCACTCACCGCTGTGGCCCGTCCTTTTTAATTATTCAAGAAAACGCTCTTTTATTAAAAGCAATAATTTAGCTGTATATTGGAGGCTGTCAACAATACTGCAAACAGTGGTTTTTAAGAACGACGACGTGTCACGTTTCGGGGTGTCTAAAATAATCCCCCCTGCTTCAGGTCAAAACACTGTCCGGTGACCATTCAGCCTTTGGCAAACCTTTCCACCAATAACGGTTTTTATACCCTAATGTTTCAGACGTAAGCTCAGACATCCCGCTGATGCAGGAAATTTAAAACTGAAGAACCAATCAGAGCAGAGTGAGGAGGAGCCACCAACAGGAACCATCTCCCTTAGCAAAGAGCATTGTGTCACTAAAAAATTAATATGAGACCGTATGCCAGTCCACTTGAATGTTGAGACCCATTGGATAAATAGTGTTGAGCAGAAAAATCCATTTTTGTTCCAGGTTCTGTAAAGACTGAATACGATCGCCTCCTCGGGGATTAGGCGGCACATGATCAAGTACTCTCCACTGAAGTGATTCAAAAGAATGCGAATTGTTTAGGCAGCGATCCACCAACGGTGCTGTTAGAGATCAGCATCAGTGGGATGTCTGAGCTTACGTCTGAAAAATTAGGGTATAAAAAACGTTCTTGGTGGAAAGGTTTGCCAAAGGCTGAATGGTCACCGGACAGTGTTTTGACCTGAAGCAGGGGGGATTATTTTAGACACCCCAAAACGTGACACATCGTCGTTTTGAAAAACCACTGTTTGCAGTATTGTTGACAGCCTGCATTATACAGCTAAGTTATTGCTTTTAATAAAAGAGCGTTTTCTTGAATAATTAAAAAGGACTGGCCACAGCGGTGAGTGGAAGTTTCCTCTTCACTGAGCTGGTCATTCCGACAAAATATTAATCTGCTAAGAGGTTGATTAAGTTAGGCTGGGTTTTGGAGGGAAACTAAATTTAGAACCCAGTAGTTTAAATTTCATAAAAAGTAAGAGCCTAGCAGCAGCAAAGAGCTATAATTTAAATCAAATCAGAATATAGCTTACCTCAGCAGCACAAGACAGGGTTCTGCGTAGCAGCCCTCTTTTAATAAGTGTTATTTCCCTCCCTCCCTCCCCAACACCCACCCACCCCTGGGATAATCGTAGCTTTATAGGTACTTACACATCTTAAAAGACAGGAGGTGCTCTCAAGTGAAGCTCGTTACCCAAATGAGTCATACACTAAGAACCTGAGATTAATTAAGCTTCAAGCGAACAAAGTATATTAAACGTATTAGGTACAGTTTTATTAGTATAAATATCCATAGCAACCCTTAGTAAGTAAAGAACTTAAAGATCTAAATACAAACTTAAAACTAAGATGCAGACAGCAGTCCAGCAGCGAGATAGGGGCTTTCCAGTCTTTTGCATTGAGTGTCACATGTATGATTTTCTCCCAGTTGGTGAGAGGTCTTACGTGTGCACTAGGTGCAAGGACCTCTTTGCTCTCAGGGAATGAGTCCATTCTCTAGAGGCTAGAGTAGCAGACTTGGAAAACATAAGAAAGACAAAGAGGTACATAGTAGACGAGACCTACAGGGATATAGTCCTGAAGTCCCACCTCCAGTCTGGCAGCATCCCTGTTGCCATGGAGGAGAGAGGTTACGTGATAGGAGAGCATCACCCTGGTGTGGCAGGAAGTGATCCTGTAACTAGGACTTGTCCTCCAGGTAATGTAGAACCCTCTCGCACTGAGGAAGTTTCTCCAGGGCCATGTGCCCATGAGGGAAGGGTTAGGACAGCCTTTATAGTTGGTGATTCGATCATTAAGACGTGAGGATCGCCTGGTAATATGCCTGCCTGGTGCGAAGGTAGCGGACCTGACGCGCCACCTAGATAAGGTCTTAGATAGTGCTGGGGAGGAGTCTGCTGTCTTGGTACATGTCGGTACCAATGACATAGGAAAATGTGGTAGGGAGGTTCTAGAGGCTAAATTTAGGCGTTTAGGTAGGAAGTTGAAATCCAGAACTTCCAGGGTAGCATTCTCCGAAATGCTTCCCGTTCCACGCGCAGGACCCAAAAGACAGGCAGAGCTCCGGAGTCTCAATGCGTGAATGAGACAATGGTGCAGAGATGAGGGTTTTGGATTTGTTAGGAACTGGCGAACATTCTGGGGAAAGGAGGGGCTCTTCCGAAGGGATAGGCTTCACCTTAACCGGGATGGAACCAGGCTGCTGGCATTAACCTTTAAAAAGGAGATAGAGCAGCTTTCAAACTAGATAATAGGGGAAAGCTGACAGTCTCCCAAGAGTGCATGGTTCGGAAGAATGTATCCTTGAAGAATACTACCAAAAGCAGAGAGGTTCCAAAAAAGAGTAAAGTAGCCCAAATGCCCTTGAGTATGGAGGAGATAGAGCTTAAAGATCCCAAATTACCCATGTCTACCAATAGCCAAATTAATATGAATAAAATACAGTCTCTAAAATGCTTGTATGCAAATGCTAGAAGTCTAAAAAATAAGATGGGAGAGTTAGAATATATAGCACTAAATGAGAGGTTAGATATGATTGGAATATCAGAGACATGGTGGAAGGAGGAGAACCAGTGGGACACTGTGATACCTGGGTACAAACTATATCGTAATGATAGAGCTGATCAAATTGGTGGAGGGGTTGCGCTCTATGTTAGAGAGGGCATTGAGTCAGAAAGGATTAAAGTTTTGCAGGAAACAAAATTTGCTGTAGAATCTCTATGGATTGAAATTCCATGTAAAAAGAGGAAGGCGATGGCAGAGGGGGTGTACTATCGACCGCCTGGCCAGAATGAACAAATGGATGATGATATGCTCAAAGAAATCAAGGAAGCTAACAAAAGTTACAGAGCAGTAATAATAATGGGTGATTTCAATTACCCCGGTATCGAATGGGTCACTGTCACGGCAGGACATGCTAGGGAGATAAAGTTTCTAGATGAAATAAATGACTGCTTCTTGGAGCAGCTGGTTCATGAACCGACCAGAGGGGAAGCCATATTAGACCTAGTCCTTAGTGGAACACCAGATCTAGTGCAAGAGATAAGGGTGTTGGGGCCACTTGGTAATAGTGATCATAGCATGATCACCTTTGTTTTAATTAGTGGAGGAGGGATAGTAAAGAAATCCACAGTACTACCTTTTAACTTTCGAAAGGGAGACTATGATAAAATGAAGAAAATAGTTAAGAAAAAACAAAAAGGAGCAGTTGCAAAGGTTAAAGACTTACATCAAGCTTGGGTGTTGTTGAAAAATACTATCTTGGAAGCCCAGACCAGCTGTATTTCACGCTTTAAGAAAAGTGGAAGGAAGTCCAAAAAACTGCCAGCATGGTTTAAAGGTGAGGTCAGAGGTTGTTGTTGCCAAAAAAGCATCTTTCAGGAAATGGAAAAAAGAGCCAAACAACAAAACCTGGAAACAGCACAAGCACTGGCAAGTCAAATGCAAGGCGTTGATAAGGCAGGCAAAGGGAGAATTTGAGAAGAAGTTTGCTGTAGAAGCAAAAACGCAAAATAAAGACTTTTTCAAGTGCATTCGTAGCAAAAAACCTGTGAGAGAGTCAGTTGGTCCATTAGATGATGGAGGGGTTAAAGTGGCACTAAGAGGCGACAAGGCGATAGCGGAGAGACTGAATGAATTCTTTGCTTCAGTCTTTACTTAGGAAGATGTAGGAATGTTAACCATGACTGAAATGGTATTTAAAGAAGAAGCTGCAAAAGAATTGAAAGAAATATTGATACACCGGGAAGGTGTATTACAACTATTTGATAAACTGAAGAGTAGCAAATCACCTGGACCGAATGGTATACATCCAAGGGTATTGAAAGAACTGAAATATGAGATTACAGACCTACTATTAGTAATCTGTGAACTATCATTAAAATCATCTGTAATACCTGAAGTTTGGAGGATGGCCAATGTAACGCCAATTTTTAACAAGGGTTCCAGGGGTGATCCAGGAAACTACAGACCGGTGAGCCTGACGTCAGTACCAAGAAAAATGAGGGAAATCATCATAAAGAACAAAATTATTGAACATGTAGATAGTCATGGCTTATTGGGAGACAGCCAACATGGTTTTAGATAAGGAAAGTCTTGCCTTACTAATCTGTTATGTTTTCTTGAAGGTGTGAATAAACAGGTAGACAAAGGTGAGTCGGTTGATATAGTGTATCTGGACTTTCAGAAAGACTTTGACAAGGTCCCTTTTGAAAGACATTTGGCAAAATTAAAAAATCACGGGATAGGAGGCAGTGTACTATTGTGGATCAGGAACTGGTTAAAAGATAGGAAGCAGAGGGTAGGGCTAAATGGCCAATTTTCCCAATGGAGAGAGGTGAATAGTGGAGTACCCCAGGGATCTGTGCTGGGTCCGTTGCTTTTTAACATATTCATAAATGACCTGGAAATGGGAACAACAAATGAGGTTATCAAATTTGCAGATGACAGAAAACTATTCAAAGTTGTTAAAACCTATGAGGATTGTGGAAAATTACAAGAGGATCTTGATAAATTGGAAGACCGGGCATCCAAATGGCAGGTGAAATTTAATGTAGACAAGTGCAAAGTTATGCACCTAGGAAAGAAAAATCCAAATTACGGTTACACAATGCAAGGTTCCACATTAGGAACCACCACCCAGGAAAAAGATTTAGGTGTCATCGTGGGTAACATGTTAAAACCCTTCGCCCAGTGTGCAGCTGCGGCCAAGAGAGAAAATAGAATGCTAGGTGTCATAAGGAAAGGAATGGAGACTAAAACAAAGGATATTATAATGCTTCTATATTATTCCATAGTGCGACCGCACCTTGAATATTGTGTGCAATTCTGGTCATCGTATCTTAAAAAGGATATAGCGTTATTAGAAAAGGTACAGAGAAGAGCCACCAAAATGGCAAAGGGGATGGAAGGATACCCCTATGAAGAGAGGCTAAAAAGGTTAGGGCTTTTCAACCTGGAAAAGAGACAGCTGAGGGGAGATATGATAGAGGTCTATAAATTAATGAATGGAGTGTAATGGGTAAACGTAGATCGATTGTTTACGCCATCAAAACATAGAAAGACTAGGGGGCATGCAATGAAGCTACAGGGTAACCCTATTTAAGACTAATAAGAGAAAATATTTTTTTATTCAATGTGTAATCAAACTCTGGAATTTGCTACCGGAGGATGTAATAATTTGCTGTTAGTGTAGCCGGGTTTAAAAAAGATTTGGACAAGTTCCTTGAGGAAAGGTCCATAAACCATTATTAAAGGGGACCCCGGAAATCTACTGCTTGCCCCAATACAAGCATTGTGGAACCTGTGTCCTTTGGGGAAACTGCTAGATACTTGTGACCTAGACTGGCCACTGTTGGAAACAGGATACTGGGCATGATGGACATTGGTCTGACCCAGTATGGCATATCTTATGTTCTTACGTTCTTATAGGTAGGATATGGAAGTTGAATGTGATATTTTTAGTAATTTAAATTATTATGTGACAGAAATGGGCTTTTTAAAACAAACTTTTCTTGCACTGAATTGTATGTTATATAATCAGTATTGTAAGGCTAAAAGAAGCAGAATATAGATTAAATTAAATTAAATTAACTTTCAGAAAGCAAAATTATTCATTACCTCCAAATATGAGTTACACAACTGTGGAAAATGTTTTGTATAAATGGGCCACTGCTCGCATCAAGAGGGTATGGTAGTTTTATTATGTTTTCGAACAAGAACACAGCCACCCACTGTGCTATTAGCGCTAGATTATATTCCCCGGAAGAAGCCCAGTGAGGATGAAACAAGACACCTTTATTTGGAGATTGAAGAACAGAAATTTAAGGCCTTTCGGTGTGTTTGCACTGGAGAAACATGCATGGTGATTTTTATCAAGCTTCTAGTTTGCCAGGACAGCTCTGTTGTTTCAGTGATTTGCTAGGATTGGTTTGAATAACTGGCTCAGCTTTTCCTTTGTTGTTTCTATAAAAATTGAGTTATAGCTCCATAAATATATCACACATTTTTGTAGACTGTGGATGTTTTTAATTTCTAAACTAATTTTTACTTCAGAGATTCTTTTGGTGGGATATAGACTTTTTTGAACATTCATTGTTGTATTGACTGGTTAATTTGTGAGGACTGTAGCATTTACCAATTTCTTTTGTCATTGCCACATAACCAAAAGCATAATGGTTGTCCATCAGATAAAAGCTTTCACTTATGAATGGAAGAACTACCACAGATATCCATTTTTCTGCCATGTATGAATTTTAAGAATATTCCCAAAGTTCAGTGAGCATGAAACTTTGTATAATGGGATAATATTATGCATAATATTGGAGGAGGAGTATAGTGGTTACAGCAGAAGATTGAGAACCAGGGAAACCAGGTTTCAAATCTCACTTCTTCCACTAACGTGCTTTGTGACCTTGGCTAAGTCGCTTATTTATTTATTTGGTTTTATACCGCACTATTCAAGATCAGCATGGTTTACAAGGTAACAACATAGTACATGGAACAGTATTTAACATATTACATTTAACATAATGAACATGTGAACTAGGTATATATTCAGTTAACTATTTACATTAGTAGTTAAGTGGTCATTCATTGTTGATTATAATACTGGGAACTATGTACAGGCTGATAGGGTTATGAATATAATATTGATGGGCAACTTTATGTTATGTGGTCGAAAGCAAGGTGGAATAGATGTGTCTTTATTGCTTTGTGAAAATTCACACTTCACTCTCCACTGCCTCGGGTGCAACTTAGGTTGAAAATTCACTAGGGCAGGGAAAGGGTAGTTACCTATAACAGGTGATCTCCAGGAACAGCAGGAATTTAGTCTTCACATATGGGTGACATCGGTAGCGACGGAGCCCGCACAGGAACGCTCCTTAGCATCCAACTGGAAAGCTTTTGGGAGCACTTCACTGCACCTGTGCAACTGCCTTCCAGCCTTCCTCTCCTCAGTTGAGTTTGTAGCTGACAAAGGAGAGAAAAAGAAACCCTACAATTCTTGGGGGAGATAAGCGGGTTGTGAAGAATAAATTCCAGCTATTCCCTGAGATCACCTATTACAGGTGAGTAACTACGCTATCTTCTGGAACAAGCAGGAATGTAGTCTTCACATATGGGACTCCCTAGCTCCCAGATACAAGATGAAGTGACCTCAGAACTGGTGGAAATTCACCTCGGAGTAGGCCTGATAAGGTCATGGATTTCTGGTATCGTCAGTCTGGGACGGAGAAAGAGCAGTTACTCACCTGTAACAGGTGTTCTCCAGGAGCAGCAGGAATCAGTCCTCACATATGGGTGACGTCGGCGTCGACGGAGCCCCTTGCGGAGCATTTCCCCAGCTTTCAAAGAAAGCCTTTGGGAATTGCAGCGCGCATGCGCAGTCCCCTTCCCGCCCAAGGGTGCCATCTTGCTCAGTCTGATGACATAGCTAAAAGACAGCAAAAAAATTAGCAAAAATAAAGCATAGGACTGCAACTCCAAGGGGAGGAGGGAGGGTTGTGAGGACTGATTCCTGCTGCTCCTGGAGAACACCTGTTACAGGTGAGTAACTACTCTTTCTCCAGGATCAAGCAGGAAGTCAGTCCTCACATATGGGACTCCCCAGCTTAAGGCTACCGGAGACCTCAAGCCGAAAAAATGAGCTCCATCTAGCTCGTCAGTACGTAAGGAAGGAATCTTCTCTGATAACGCCCCCGACCGGTAGCCCAACAGCAGGGCCAGAGGGTAGGAGTTGCCTAAACCCCAAAGAGATTATGGAGTACTGCCTGTCCGAAAGCAATGTCCCTGCGGGACTCCCTCTCAAGGCAGTAATGGGCCGCAAAAGTCTGGCTTGAAGACCAAGTAGCGCCCGGGAAATGTCTGCCAACGGAACAGAGCGGAGATGAGCCACTGTACGCAGCCTTCGCCCTGACACGATGAGCCGTGATTTGACCCTCCAACGAGAGGCCGGCTGCCCCATAAGCCCAGGCGATACAGTCAGCGACCCATATGGACAAAGTACACTTGGAGACGGGTAACCCCAACTTATTGGGGTCAAAAGAAATGAAGAGCTGAGCAGCCCTCCGATGCTCCCGCGTACGGTCAAGGTAGAAGGATAACGCCCTCCTACAGTCCAGGGTATGCAGGACCATCTCAGCCCGGTTGGCATGCGGCCTGGGAAAGAAGGTTGGAAGAACCACCTCCTGACTGAGGTGAAAAGGGGAGACAACCTTAGGGAGAAACTTAGGGTGAGTCCGTAAGACTACCCTATTCCTGTAGAACCTAGTATAAGGAGGATCAGACACTAGTGCCTGAAGTTCACTCACTCGCCTAGCAGAGGTACGAGCTACCAGAAACAAGGTTTTCCATGAGAGAAAACGGAGAGGGCAGGTAGCCATAGGTTCAAATGGCGGACAAGTAATCCACTGTAAGACCACATTCAGATCCCACTCAGGGGCTGGTGGACGTAAAGGTGGCTTAAGCAGGAGGCGGCCTTTAAGAAAACGAGCCACCAAAGGGTGGTTGGAAAGAGGCCTCCCGTCCACCGGCGAGTGGTGCGCTGAGAGAGCAGTGAGGTGAACCCTGACAGAGTTGGACTTAAGGCCTAGATTGGAGGGGTAAAGCAAATATTGCAATACTACCGCTACCAAGCACGAGAAAGGATTCTCGCTGTGCTGAGCACACCATGTGGAGAATCTACGTCATTTAAGAGCATAGGATTTCCTGGTGGATTGCCGTCGAGAGACTAAGACGACGTCTTCCACCTCTCTAGGCAGTAGTAGGGGAGCCAGGACTACCCTTTCAGCAGCCAGGCCATCAGATGAAGGGACTGGAGGTTGGGGTGCAAGAGAGATCCCTGTTCCTGAGACAGGAGATCGTGTTGAATCCCCAGAGGCATAGGAGTGTCCACCGCCAGTTGCAGCAGAAGTGGGAACCACGGTTGCCTTGGCCACTTGGGGGCTATCAGAATCACGGAGGCCCCGTCCTTGAGGACTTTGAAGAGTGTTCGGGACACTAGTGGTGTGGGAGGAAACGCATACAGTAGGCCTTTGGACCACGGAATCAGAAACGCATCCGCTGCTACTCTGAGAGGATGCGGTTGTCTGGAACAGAATCTCGGGAGTTGCCGGTTCAGAGGACTGGCAAAAAGATCCATGGTGGGGAGGCCCCACCTAAGAAAGATCTGCTGAACCACCAACGGATTCAATCTCCATTCATGTGGTTGCAGAATCCTGTTCAGTCTGTCCGCCAGGTAATTTTCTTGACCTGGGAGGTAGACTGCCTTGAGAAGGATTCCGTGATTGACTGCCCAGGAGCACAGCCGTTGAGCTTCCTGACATAGAAGGAAGGAGCCTGTGTCTCCTTGCTTGTTCACGTAAAACATGGCAACTTGATTGTCCGTCTGGACCAGTACAGACTGGTGAGACGTGAGGTGGGAGAAGGCCCTCAGAGCTAGGCGTATCGCCCGTAGCTCCAGGAAGTTTATCTATTGAGCGGCCTCCCAAGGGGTCCAGAGACCCTGAGTACACGTCCCTTGGCAATGTGCTCCCCAACCTTGAAGAGAAGCATCTGTCGTCAGCACTTGAGAAGGAGGAGGGGATTGAAAAACCACTCCGAACAGCAGATTCGGAAGATGAAGCCACCATTGCAGGGAGGAGACAAGCAGGGTGGAAATTCTCACTGAGTCTGCAAGACTCCCTGTGGCCTGATGCCACTGAGTACGAAGGCTCCACTGAACAGGCCGCATATGCAGGCGGGCATTGGGGGTTACATGAACCGTGGAAGCCATATGGCCGAGAAGTCTCAGAAACTGCCTGGCGGAGACCAGGGAATTGCTGTGAAACTGCCTGGCTAGATCCATTAACCTGTGGGCTCTGTCCACAGGCAGAAAAGCCTTCGCCTGAAGAGTGTCCAGCCTTGCTCCTATGAATTTCAAGTCCTGGGACGGGAGCAAAGTGGACTTTGCGAAGTTTAATGACAAAACCTAAGTGCTGAAGCAGAGCCACAGTGCAAAGAGTGGCTTGACTGGCCTCCTGGGAAGACTGGCCCCTTATGAGCCAGTCGTCCAGGTATGTTAACACAAAAAGACCTTGAAGCCTCAGGTAGGCCGCCACCACCGCCAGGCACTTGGTGAATACCCTGGGAGCGGAGGTTAGGCCAAAGGGTAGTACTCTGTACTGGTAGTGGTTTCCTCCCACAACAAATCTGAGATATTGTCTGTGGTCTGGATGGATAAGGATGTGAGTATAAGCATCCTTTAGATCCAAGGAGCATAGCCAATCTCCCTGCTGGAGGTAGGGCAGCAGGATTCGAAGGATAAGCATCTTGAACTTTTCCCTCTTCAGGAACTTGTTGAGGTTGCGCAAGTCTAGGATGGGTCTGAGGCCTCCTGTTCTTTTTGGTACCAGAAAGTACCTGGAATAAAAGCCGTGACCTCTCAGGTGGTGGGGCACCGGTTCCACAGCCTGATCCTTTAGCAGACTTGCTAACTCCTGAAGGAGTAGGTCCCTGTGCAGAGGGAGTCGTGGAGGCTCCCCTGGAAAATAGGAGGGAGGTACCTGGTGAAAATGGAGAAGATAGCCCTTTTGGACTATATGGAGCACCCAGGTATCTGATGTGACGGCTGACCATCTGTGGGCAAAGTGGGCCAGCCGGCCTCCTGTGCTGAGATGAGCCAGCTGAGAAGAGGCTATGCTTTCTGAGTCAAAAACCCCCACCCTGCTGAGCAGGGGCCGGTGTTGGTGGCTTGGGGGTCTTCTGCATACGGGGCCCCTGACCCTGCCCCTTGGCCTGCTGACCCTGTTGGGGAGCTGCAGAGGCCTAATAATGAGGGTATTGTTTATAGGCAGATGGCTTCCTCGGGTAAAAGGCCTTTTTCCCCGAGCCCTTCTTTTTCTGAGAAGGGGCAGAGGTTTTCCTGGACAGCCTAGTCTGGGTCAGAGTCTCGGTCTCGAGTTCTGCAGCCTTTTCAGCCATGGGCTTGCCAAAGAGGTTTTCACCTCGGTAGGGGACATCGACCAACTTGTTCTGTACCCAGGACTCGAGGTCGGATGACTGTAGCCAAGCCTGTCGGCGGGCACCGATGCCGGCCCTGGCTACTCGGGCCGAAGCCTCGAAGCCCTCGTAGGCTGCTCGAGAGATAAACTTCGAGCACTCTCGAATCCCAGTGGACAAGGCCTGGAACCTCTGCAAAGGTTCCTCGGAGAGACCAGCAGAGAACCCGGGAATCTCCTTTGCCAGGTCTCGGAGGTACATGCCCATGTAGAGCTGGTATGTCTGGACACGGCAAGCACGCATAAAGCCCTGGAAGCACTTCTTACCGAGGGCATCCAGGTTCCGGGCCTCCCGGCCGGGAGGCACCGAGGAGTGCATCTTCTGACTTTTCAGTCGATGCATGGCCGATTCCACAACCATGGAGTGGTGCAGTAATTGTGCCTTTTGGAACCCGGGGCTCTTGTGGACTCGATATATGGAATCGACCCGCTTGCTTAACACCGGCGTCGAGGCTGGGGTCTCCCACATGCGGAAGAGCAGCCGCTCCAGCATCAGAGGAACCGGTACAGTAAAGGCCTCCTTCGGGGGAGAGTCATACTGGAGGGCCTCGAGCTCCTCGGCTCAAGGCTCCTCCTCTGGATCCGCGGGGAATGCCAATGCTTTGGCCATATCCCGCACGAAGTCCGAGAACCGGGTATCCTCCGGTGGGGATCGTCTCCGAGGTTCAGACTCCGGTGAGTCCGATGGGACACACCGAGTCCGATAGGTATCGGGTGACTCGTCATCCTCCGTTTCCCAGCCCGACTCCTCGGAGAAGGAATAGAGCGGCTCCGGTCGGGCGGGCACCGATGCCCTCCGCCCCGACACCGAGGGAACCGGCGTCAACGACCTCGGTCCCGAACGGGAGGTCGAGGGAGACCATGGCCGAGGATAGACTCGAGCCCGCATGGACTCTAGGATCGGCTCGGCTTCCGGGGTCGACTTGGACGTCGATGTCCCGGTGGTCGGGGCAGATGCACCGGTGAGACCGGCGATCAATGCCCGCTGCTGTTCCATGAAGGCAGCGAAGCTGCTCTCCAAGGCCGTCAACCTGAGTCCGAGCTCAGGAGACCCAGCAGCCCCCGACTCGGGGCCCGACAGACGTCGGCTCCCCTGGAGGAGAGTCCACGAGGACTACAGCACTCACGTGTCCAGGAGACTCCATCTCGAGACGAGATTGCCTGGAAGGCCTCTCCGACTCCGAAGACCCGGGATGGCGATCGGGGCTATGCGACCTGGCCCTCGAGGAACCAGGAGCGTCCACCAACGCCGCCCTCGCAGGTTTCTTCTTCCTACGCTGCTCCAGTGAAGGAGACCCCCACTCAGAGGAACCCCGACGCTGCTTGGGGCCGGAGTCCCGAGACGTCGAGGCCTCTGACAAGGTCCGGGCCCGTCCGGATGTGGAGTCAGAGAAGATTCTATCCTTCTGGTGCTGCCGACTCCTCAGCGCCTTCAAGGACATTTTACCACAAGGACCACAGATCATCGGGTCATGATCGGGTCCGAGGCAGCAGTCATGTGTGTCGGTAAGAGACATAAGTTTCTTACACCGATCACACTTTTTAAACCCGCTGGCAGCCATCGGGGGAAAAAGGGCCCCTGCGAGGTCAAAAGACAGGGCTGCCAGTGAAAAAAGAAAAATGGCGTGAACGCTAGTCACTAAGGACAAAAACCGAAAAATAGAGAGTGGGCTCGATACCGGCGTATCAGGCCCAGGCGGGAAAAGGATCCGGCGTCGAACCGAAGAAGAACAAAAATAGGGAAAATCAACTTTTTCCTCGGCGAAAAACGAACTACGTCCGTCGGGCTCCGCGGAAAAAAGAAGACTGAGCAAGATGGCACCCTTGGGCGGGAAGGGGACCGCGCATGCGCGCTGCAATACCCAAAGGCTTTCTTTGAAAGCTGGGGAAATGCTCCGCACGGAGCTCCGTCGGCGCCGACGTCACCCATATGTGAGGACTGACTTCCTGCTTGGTCCTGGAGAATAGGAGTTGCCTCTAAGTCTGAAAGAGGTGCTGGAGTACAGCCTGCCCAAACATGGCACCCTGACGGGAGTCCTTGTCCAGACAATAATGGGCAGCAAAGGTATGGACAGAAGATGAAGTTGTTGCTTTGCATATCTCGTCAATGGCAACTGAGAGTAGGTCTGCCATTGAGGTTGCCATGGCACGAACGTTGTGAGCTGTGACATGCCCTTCCAGGATAGTCTTGCTTTATTTATTTATTTATTTGGTTGCATTTGTATACCGCTTCTTCCAACGATCAATAGTGGTTTACATTACATTACACACGGCACAGCAAACATTTGTTACACAGAGCGAGAATCAAATTATTTGCATCTGCATTTCTTGAATATGAAGTTGTACAGTTTGGATTATTTACAGTTTAATTTATACAGTGTGGACTATTTACAATTATAATTTATACATGAGCGTGTTCTTAGTGAGTTTGTATTGTGCTGCGGGGTTTGATTTTTTATGTCTTTATTTATGTTATGCTGTAACATTCTTGGAATAGGTATGTTTTTAGTTTTTTCCTGAAATCCTGTAGATCGTTGTTTGCTCTCAGTGCGTCTGGTAGTTTATTCCATTGTGTGGGAGCTATATATGAGAAGGCTCTGTTACTTGTAAAAACTTTGACTGTGCGGATGTGTGGTGGGACATGTAGGGAGTTTAAGTTGTGTGCTCTTCTGCTTCTGTTAGGGGGTTGCATTGTGATGAGGGTGGAGAGGTAAGATGGTGCTATGTTGTGTATCCGTTTGAATGTGGTTACTATTAGTTTGTATCTTATGCGGGCAGTTATGGGAAGCCAGTGTAGTTCCATTAGGATTGGTGTGATATGTTCGGATAGTTGTCGCTTCATTATGATCCGGGCTGTGACATTTTGCGCCATTTGCAGTATATTAAGGGTTCTTTTTGGTAGCCCTTGGAGAATGGCGTTACAGTAGTCTAGGTGAGGTGTGATGAGCGTTTGAGCTACTGTTCTGAAGTCCGCATGTTCAATGATGTTGCGTAGAGGTTGGAGGACCCTTAATTTGTGGAATATTGCCCGGTTCAGTCGTCTTAGGTGGTTTTCCATCTTGAGGTTTCTGTCAAATGTCACTCCTAGGTATTTTATCTCGTTTTTGATGCTGTATGAGTTATTGTTCATGGTGACAGTGGTGGGAGGGTTGAAGTCCAGTTTATTGGAGATGTACATTACTTCGGTTTTCTTGTGGTTTATTAACATATTGTTTTGCTGCAGCCAGGTTTGTGTTTCCTTAAGGCATTCCTCTAGGTGGTTATAGTTCGGGTGGATTGTGTCCAGTTGAGTATATAGCATTATGTCGTCTGCATAAACGTGGCAATTAATCTTGTGTTTCTGAAAAATCGTACAGATGGGTTTTATGTAGAGGTTGAACAGTAGTGATGACAACGCTGAGCCTTGAGGTATTCCCTGTGTTTGTGGGAATGCCTTTGATTTTTCTTGATTGAAGTGTACCTACTGCATTCTGTTGGTTATGTAAGATCGGAACCATTTTAGTGGAGTTCCTTTTATTCCTATTGATTCTAGTCTGTTGATGAGAGTTCCATGATTTACTGAATCAAATGCAACAGCTGTATCTATGAATATTAGTATGAACATTTTCTTTGTGTCTTCAAGGCCTTTGTATAGTTTATCAAGTAGTCCGGGTAGAAGTGTTTATACCCCATGGAATTGTTGGAAACCATATTGTTGGTCGTCAAGCGCATTTCTGGTGTCAATGTGAACTTGTAGTTGTTGCTGGATTGCCTTTTCGATAGTCTTGGCTATGAATGGTATACTTGAGATAGGTCGATATGAAGATGGGTCATCCTTCTTGAGCATTTTGTTTTTTTAGTATAGGTCTTATGAGGGACTTTTTGAGCTCCATTGGCATGATTCCTTGTTGTAGAGACTGGTTTACTATGTGACTTACGTAATGAGCAATTTCTTTCTTTGTTGTCTTGAGCCAAGCTGCTGGGCAGGGGTCTTCCCCCGTTATTCTCCCGTTATGACTGTACCCTTGTTCTATGTAAGCACATTGTGTTATGTAAAAAACATTGTTGCATTGTTGAGTTGTAATGTAAACCGCACTGATCTTAATAGCGCGGTATATAAGAAAAGCAAATAAATAAATAATGGGGGAGGTTGTGGTGTTTAGGCTTGTGATTATGTTTATTATTTGTCTGGGGTTGATGGTGTAGAAGGCGTCCCACTCCTCATTGCTGTCCGTCGCTGCTATGCCAGGGTGTGAGGTGTAGTTTGTAGTTTGGGTTCGGGTGGAGAGTCCTGTTGCTGGTGCGTTGAGTTTGCTGGCGTAGTAGTCAGCTAATGTTTGTGCTTTTATGGCGTTGTTGGTGCTATCGTCCTGGGCAGTTTTGGTAAGGGATTTGACAAGTTCGAACAATTCTCGTGGTCTATTCAGTGCCTTGTTGAGTAATTTGGTGTGATGGTTTTTCTTTGCAATGTTGATTTCATCTTTGTATTTTGTGAAGAATGTTAGATATTCTGCTTTTCGTTCAGGGTTTTTTGATTTTCTCCATTCCTTTTCAAGTTTTCTGAGGTCTTTCTTCATTTTCTTCAAAGTAGTTGTGTACCAGGGCTCCGTTTTGGTTTTTGTGTTGGTATTTGTATTGTTTGGTGCTTTCGTTTTTAGCTCTGAGACTGTTTTGATTCCTTCGTTCCATTGGTTTATTAGGATTTCCAGGTCAGTGCTGTCGATGTTTATGTGGCACATAATTGAGTTTATTAGGGCTTCTTTGTCGAATTTCTGGTATTTCTTTCCGTGTTGAGTTTTTGTTCTAGTTTGTGGATTGTCTGGTTTCATAGGTAGGTATAAGGTAAATTTTATCAGATGATGGTCAGTCCATGGGACTTGTGTTATTTGTGGTGCAGGTTCTTTGCCTCCATTGTGGTGGGGTTTCTTGGGTATAAATACCAGAGCCAGTATATTTCCCTTGTTATGGGTGGGATCTTGTATTATTTGCTTGTACCTTAGTTGGTCCATGGCTTCCAGGAAGGTGCTTGCATGTATAGGTGAGGCTGAAGCGAGGTTTGTCATAGGTAAATGAGATAAAGTCCGCTATCCAACTGGAGAGCATGCATTTAGATACAGGGAGACCCAGGAGACTGGGGTCAAAGGAGATGAAAGCTGCAAGGCTCTGCGGTGCCCTTGAGTCCTTTGGAGATAGAAAGCCAATGCACGTTTACAATCAAGAGTGTGAAGGGTTGCTTCCGCTCAAGACACGTGCAGTTTAGGAAAGACGAAGAAGGAAAAATGACTGGTTTAAATGAAAAGGAGACACCACCTTTGGCATAAAGTGTGGGTGAATCCTAAGAATGACTTTGTTGTGGTGGAACCGGGTAGAGGGTGGATCTGCCACTAAAACCTGAAGCTTACTAATGCATCTAGCTGAAGTGAGAGCAATTAGGAAGATTACCTTCCAAAACAGGAAATTTAGTGAGGTCGTAGCCAATGGTTCAAAGGGCAACTTCAGAAGCTGCGCTAGAACGACGTTAAGGTCGCAAGCTAACAGAGGTGGCTTAATGGGCGGTTTGGACAGGAGAAGGCTTCTCATAAAACGGGCCACTAGTGGTTGAGAGGAGATTGGCTGTCCATTTAGTAGGTGGTGAGAGGCTGCAATTGTACTGAGGTAGACTCTCACCGAGTTGGTCTTTGGACCTATCGATGACAGATGGAGGAGATACTGGAGGAGTGACTCTACTGGAGCCGAAAAAGGATTGAGATCCTTCTGAAAACACCAGACAGAAAATCTCCACCACTTGAAAGCGTATGAACGCCTAGTGGAGGGCTTCCTAAAAGCCCAAAAGATCTCCTTAACCTATTAAGTAAGGTCAAGGCTTTGGAAAGGTATGCTCTCAGCAGCCAAGATGTAAGTCGGAGATACTGGATTAGTATCGAGTAGTGAGCCGTCGTCCTGAGAAGGAGATCCCAATCGCAGAGGTTGAGTCTGAGTCAGACGTAGTAGAGGAGGGAAACATGGTTGCCCCGGCCAGTGGAGGGCTGTGAGTATCACGGAGTCCTTGTCTGACTGAAGTTTGAAAAGCATCTTGGGAATGAGGAGTATAGGAGGGAAAGCATAAAGCAGACTCTGACCCCAGTGTAGGTGGAAGGCATCCACTGGTTGGTTGGTGGATGTCGGCGTTCTTGTGCATAAGCGAGGAATCTTGGCATTCTGGAGAATCGCAAACAGATCTTTGTCTGGGGTTCCCCAGGTCTGGAAGATGTAGAACGTTGTGTCCAGATGCAGAGACCATTCGTGGGGAAGAAGGATGCGACTCAGTCAGTCTGCCAAGACACTGGACTGCCCCGGGAATTACACCACTTGGAGGTGTATTTGATGAGAACTGGCAAAGGACCACAGGTGTAGTGCCTCCTCGCAGAGGGCTCAGGAGCCTGTTCCTCCCTGATTTTTCACACAGAATATGGCAACCTGATTGTCCGTCTTGACTTGGACCTGTTGTTTCCTGAGGTGGTGTTGAAACACCCTGACGGCATTCCAGATAGCTCGAAGTTCCAAGAAATTGATCTGGAGTTGCGACTCTTGCATTGTCCTGAGCCCCTGTGTAGTCAGGTTGCCCAGGTGAGCTCCCTAACCCAGTTTGGAGGCATTTGTTGTCAGGATGCATTGAAGTGGAGGCATCTGAAAAGGTGACCCTATGAACGGGTTTTCTGGAGAACACCATAACTGAAAGTATGTGGATAGATGTGCGGCGACTTGGATCCTGTCCCAGAGGCAGCCCGAGGCCTGCTTCCACTGGAAGGCCAGAGTCCACTGGGCTATCCACATATGTAGTCGTGCATATGGAATGATATGTACTGTAGAGGCCATGTGCCCAAGGAGCTGCAGCATCTCTTGGGCTGTCAGATGGTCTTGTAGGAGTGTCTGGGATGCTAGTTCGACTAGACAGCACAGCGGAGCTGGGGCAGAAATGCCCTGGACTGTTGGGTGTCTAGTAGGACTCCGATGAACTCTAGTTTTTGAGTTGGAACGAGGTGGGACTTTGGGAAGTTTATCACAAAGCCCAGGTGTTGTAGCATTGTGATGGTATGATAACAAGGAGAGCAGTACCTCTTGAGAGGTGTCTGCTTTTATTAGCCAGTTGTCTAAATAAGGGAAGACGAATATCCCCAAAGTTCTTAGGTATGCGGCTATGACCGCCATGCACTTTGTGAAGGCTCTTGGGGCAGAGGCGAGTCCGAAGGGGAGGACTCTGTATTGGTAATGTTTTCCTTGAAAAGCGAAGCGTAGAAACTTCCTGTGTCCCGAGTGGATGAGGATATGTGAGCACGCTTCTTTTAGATCTAGAGAACAGAGCCAGTCCCGACTCTGGTGGTAGGGAAGAAGAGTCTCTAGGGAGATCATCTTGAACTTTTCATGGACTAGAAACTTGTTGAGTTTTCCTCCTGTTTTCTTTGGGATGAGAAAGTACGGAGAGTAGAAGCCCATTCCCTGTTGGGATGTGGGGACTTCTTCTATGGCACCCAGAGGCAGAAGAGAAGACACCTCGTCCTGTAGAAGAGCAGTGAGTTGGGGTTGTGTTTGATATTCCCCGTGATGGTGGAGGGAGGCAGAGTCTGCAGATGTAGTCTGTACCCTTCTTGAACTATGGTTGGTGTCCACTGCTCTGTGGTGATGAGGTGCCATCTGTGGGCATAGTGACACAGTCTGTCTGCTATGTGGAAGGGATGGGATTCCTCCAGAGGCAGGGTGGCAACGTTCTCTAGGAAAGAGTCAAAAACCAGGCACAGACTATGGCTGCGGAGCTGGTTGAGATTTAGCTACCTGTGGCTTCTTCTGTTGCTTAGGAGGCTGCTGCCTCTTTTGTGGGGCCTAACCCTGATACTGAGAAGCAGGTGGATAAGACGAGAAGAACTTCTTATTGTAGAAAGACTTCTTTGCAGATGTCTTCTTCCTAGCAGGGTCAGCTTGACTCTGGACAGTCTCTCTTTAGAGTAGGGTTCTCTGACTCCAATTGGGAGGCCTTATCTTGCCAGTCTTTGCCAAACAGGTACTCCCCTGTGCAGGGTATGTTTCCTAGCTTACTTTGAACCCACTGTTAAAAATTCGAGGCCTGAAGCCATGCAATTCTACGGGCCTGATGCATATGGCTGTGGCTCTGTTTGTACATTCAAAGGCATCAAAAGTGGCCCTATTGACAAATTTGGATACATTTTGACTATGCTTGACTTGGGCAAGATAGTCTGCCGTCTTGTCACCTGGGAGAAGAGGAGCAATGGCCTCGAGATCCCTGGATACCTCTTTGAGGAACATTCCCATGTAGAGAATATAGGAGTTAATCCTGGCCGACAGCATGGATGCTTGGAAGCATCGCCGCCCAAAGGCATCTTTATTTATTTTATTTATTTATTCATTTTTTATTTATTTATTTAACTGTATTTATATCCCGCTTTTCACCGGGTCAAAGCGGTGGAGGATTTGAGGAGTGAGTCTTCGAGCTTTTGATTTGGTGCACTGCCAATTCAACCACCATAGAGAGGTGTGGAAGCTGCAGCTTTTGGAAGCCCGGACACTTAGGCACCTGGTACATGGTATTGGGTCGACGACTGTAAGGTGAGACTGTAAGAGGAATCTCCCATATACGGAGCATAAGATTATGCAGGATGTGGTGCACTGGCAGAGTGACTGCCTCCTTGGGTGCTGTTGGGTACTGGAGGATCTCCAATTCCTCTGTCCTTGGCTCCTTTTCTGATATTACAGTGATTGAGAGACCCTTAATTAGATCTCAAATGAATTCCTGGAAGGACATGTCTTCCGGAGGCGACATGAGTCACTGTTGCGGCGGGGAAGGCTCAGAGGGAAGGTCCCAGGGCCTCTGGGAATCGAGTGACTCTGCATCCGAAACACTGGAATCGGAGGACTTGAAATATCGACTGGCACAGTGCTCGGCTGAAGTTCGATGCCGGTACTGATACTTCAAGCTACTGGCCTCGGTAAGCTGCCTGGACTGGGTACCAGTATCAGTGATAGACTCAAGAAAGGGCATGGGTGGCAGCCATGTCGATGCCATCTGCATGGGCATACCCGCCATCAATGCCTATGTCGGTTCCGGTACCGACGGGGTGATGCCTGGCGCCAACAGTTTTATAGGTACCGAGGCTGCCAGGAGAGTTGCCAAGCTCCACTCGATGGCCAGTATGCGCTGGTCCATCGATATTGCCAATGCTTGGGTATTGGTGGCAGGTACTTGCGCCACCGTCCCGGAGCATGGCACCAGTAGCTCTCCAGAGGTCGAAGCCTTGGGAGCATCCCGAGACCTCTTGATGGCTTTGAAGGACAGAGCCTCCCGCTGGGGCTATTTGGCAGGTCAATCCTCCTCCAGTGCAACGCCCGAGGGATCTCAATGCTTGAAAGCAGATCTACCTCTGGAGGGTTTCTTCTTCTTCGATGAAGACTTGTGCTTGGACTTTGCTGATACCTGCGATCCATGGGAGGAGGATGAGGCCCCTGATGATGTAGATGACAACGAGGGGAAGAGTGTCCTAAGTTTCCAGGCCCGGTTTTGTAAGCCTCTCCATGTCATCTTTTGACAAAGGGGACAATCTTTTGGCTGGTGGTCTGAGCCGAGGCATTTTAAGCACCAGTCATGGGTGTCAGTTGCTGAGATAGTGATGGCACATTTAGCACATTTTTTGAAACCACTAGTTGGTTTCTCCATACCGTCGATAGAGGGTATGTAGACTTAAGGCCTAAGATGGCATTGAGGCACCTGGAAATCTTTTTTTTTTTTTTTTTTAATTAAGTAAAAAGAAGAAAGAAAAGGGGAACCGGCGATGTCTACGACATTGCCGGCATCTGCATCGTCAGGAAGGCAGACTCTATCCACAAAAAAGACGGTTTTTCTGAAGTAACAGGATTTGCTTTCTGCTGGCTCCACAGAAAACGAAGAACTGAGGAGAGAAAGTTGGGAAGGCAGTCACACAGGTGCAGTGGAGTGCTCTCAAAAACGTTCTAATTCGACACTGGGGAGAGTTCCCACACAGGCTCTGTCGGTACCAACATCACTCATATGTGAAGACTACATTTCTGCTTGTTTCTGGAGATAACTTGTATATCTGTTTTTAACTCACCTAGAGCCTGGATTTGGAAAAAGGTGTGTAATTAAATCTAAAATTCAAATTCCAATATGTAATATAAGCAGGAATATGGTAAACCTCGAATTCACAGGATTCAAAAGGTTTCCTGTGCAATATCATAAAATAGTCTGACTGGCAGAAACCTTCAAATTAATGTCTAATGGAGAAACACTACCACTGCAATGCAATTATCCACACTGCATTACAATCTTATCTGGAAAATGTCTAAATGTTTGAATAGAAAGTTACTCACCATTGGAGACTTGTAGTATCTATGCAATATGTTTATGAAATCTGTAATTGTTAACATTCCTGCAACAAAACAAGTCGGATGTTACAAATTTAAGGCAATTAACAGATTGAAATATGTATAATGAGAAACTAAACGGAGAATAGAAAGCAGACTGCAAAGCTGGCTTGACGACAGTGCTCTCTGCAGAATCTGTACACACAATACTTATAGCCCCTAAAGGAGAGAGTCATGATCATGCAAGGATGACATCTACTGGCCAAAATTAGAGTCCATCAATGTAGGGCTCTGGAATAAACCCTTTTGTATGGTGCATGGCTCCAGAGAACTGTCACTGCAATAACTGGGCGAAGCAAGTTTGGAGGAGATGTGGGGGTTAATTTATAAAAAGGTTTTCCCATGTATAAAGTCTGTTTTATATCTGGAAAATGGGTTTTATTAAGTTGCACTGCGGCATATGCAAGTATTAGTACACATGGAAACAAAACAGTGTGTACTTATGCTCTCACCGCATGTACATTTTTCAGGGGGTGTATTTGATAAAATACCCAAGTACCAACTTTGCAATAGGCTTGTTATATGGGGGATGGTTCTTGGAACCTACTTTATAAAGTTGTCTTTATAAAATTGATACGTTTTCACAATGCTCAGAGACATCCTGTTGTAAAAATCAGACCCAAACTGTAGAAAAAATCCATTGGTAGTTGTGAATAAAGGCTGATTGTATCAAATCTCAGCCCCAGTTCAAACTGAGCTGAAAGTCCATAAATGCAGGAGAAACGTCAGGATCAAAGCAGCTGAAGTTTTACACTTTATTTTTTTACATGCTCTTCAAATTTGCTATTTGTCCAGAAAGTCATAACAAGAAACATTAATTCGAAATAATTTAAAAATAATCTTTATTGAAAGCTCTCAATAATTGATATTTTAAGCTGCACTTTAAATATTAAAAAGAAACAGTAAAACCCAGCATTGATGAAGAGCCCCATATTCTACTGCACTTAAGAACACTGTGCATTGACAAGACAGCGGCCAAGATGGCAGACTCTTGTTAGCCGGTGCTCTGATTGCTCCCAATCTTACCTCTTTTTTTCCTCTCAATAATGCCTTGTAAACGGAAGGCTAAGGTTTGGGAGTTGCACAAGAGCACGACTGGGGCTAATGGTCCTCTCGATGCTTTCGTGAGGCCCCCTAGTGCAGAAGGAACTCTGGAGCAAGGCGGCGGCTCATTGTACCCATCAGAACTACAGGTAACACTCAGCCCGGGGACACAGTTTTCTCCAGTTCAGCTCTCATTTCATGGTGTTGGAGCATCAGAGGCTGATTCCCCTGGAAGTTGGGGAGCTGAGATCGGCACGCCGAGACTTGAGAGGATTTCCGCTGCAGAAAGCATGGCTGCGGTTCCTGTTAGAGCGTTTGGGACTTCTGCTGCTGACGTGGGACCCTCATTGTTTGTGGAACCAGGAGGTTTGCCTGCTCTTTTGTTGGCATCTACGGGAGTGCAGGAGGTAAAGCCCATAAAGTCTTTACTAATATGACCAGTGGCTGTTACGCTGGATACTCTCTGGGAAGGCCTACAAGCATTGGAGCTTTCTTTTCTATCTTAGTTTGCTTCTCTCCAAAGTGCTCTTTTCACCATTATTCAGACCGTAGACCAACAGAAGCAGAAGGTGGTCCTATTAAACTCTAAGGTGGCCCAGTTGGAAGTTAAAATGGAGGACACTGTAACCTTCTCAGATACTGTTACTAAGGATTTACTCAGTATACATGGGAAAAATGAAATGCTAAAGAACTCTTTTAGGAAGCGGAATCTATGCTTGCTAAACTTTCATCGAGTCCCTACTGTTTTGCCAAAGGAGTTGTTTATTTCCTATGTTACTTCTATAAAGAAGATACCTCCCAACTTTGTTCCTCCTTTGGCAAAGATTTTTTATGTACCCACTGCCAAGTGTAAAGAACACAGAGTTTCGTCGCCAGCCCTTTCACCATCAATGGACTCTCTGGATCTGACTGGGTTCTTAGAGACTTCAGATTCGAAATTTATCCTGTGAGCTACTCTGTTGCTGACTCTGGTACTCAAGCCTGATCGTGATTGGCTTTTGAAATTATATTTCAAGGCTAGGAATGAGCCCTGTTGCGCTGTCAGGTTTTGTAATTAGGAGGGCTATTCTTCCTGCATTATTCGTTTAAATGTCTAATTAAATACCATGGAATTAATACCTTTTTTGAGCCTGCACATCTAACTCAATTTATTGCAGGCAAGAGTGTGGTTTTAACTCTGCAGCCTGTGGTTCTCTCAACTATCCCCTCTGGATAGAGGTGGAAGATGGCTTGTGTATAGAGATATTCTGCATCAGTTTTGTGCCCTATTTCTTTAGGATTTTCCTTTGAATGTGTCTAGGCCACCCCTTTAATTTGTGGGCTAGTGAATGAATGACTTTGGTATTTTGATTTCTTTCATTGTATAAGATGGCTGGATGCCTCCTTCTATCCTTTGTTATATTCTTTTCTGTAACAAGCTGTTGTGTCTTGTGTAATGTTAAAATCATGTAAATAAAAAATTAAATTAAAAAAAAAAAGAACACTGTACATCATTTTGTTTTTCTACAAGACTGCAAAGTATTTTCAAAAGGAGAAACTTATCAGCAACCTTTCTAAAACAATTCACAACTCAGTAATTCTCCAAAACTTCATTTCAGGTTATAGAAGAAAAGTATTTAGAACAGCCTTTATGACACTACTCTTCAGACGATGTTGATATGACAAAGTAAACTCAGCAAGCAATAATGAGAAAATGTTACAGCTGTGGTCAACATTATTGGCACCCTTGCATTTTAGGTATGTTGTGTACAATATCTTGAGAAATAATTGGAAATATTACAACTGTATGTCATCATAATATTTTAATAGTATGTTCAAAGGTATACAACAAAAAAAGATGCCTGTGCAACAGACATAATAATTTCTGAGAAAAAAACCCAAAATATGATCTGGACAGGATTAAGTCCAGAGATAGGTGTCAAGCCAAAATTGATTAGAAGCACTCAGGAATACTTAACCCAACACAGAATTTATAGGAATCAGTTCTTGACAATGATGTAGATAGTCTAATGCCGGAGTCTCCATAGTGGAAATTTCTCACTTCAGCTGGATGTAGTTTCACATGGGCAACTTGACCATCTTGGAGCTCTTGGCACCATAAGTATGGTCTTTAATATTTGTACCTACATCTCAAGGTTTCTCAGCATTATTAATATCCTTAATCCCTGACAAAGACTCTGCCAAAACACAGTCATGTTGGGTTAAGTATTCCTGTGTACTTCTAATAAATTTTGGCTTGACATCTCACTCTGGACTTGTTTGCTTGGCATCTGCGAGTGTAAGTGCCTTTTTTGGTTGGACTGTTCCCTGGCAAGGATTAATGGCACCCTTCACTAATATTTGGTTGCACAAAAGAGAGCCTCCAAATGTTTCTTGTAGCCAGCTATAAGTTTCATACATCTGTCTGCTGGCAGTTTCTCCCATTCTTCAACTGCCATTTTTTCCAGGATTCCTTTTACCAATGGCAGATTACAGCCCTTTCCAAAGGTTCTTGATTGGATTGAGATCAGGACTCATTGCTGGCCAGTTTAAAACAGTCCATTTTTTCCTTTTTAACCATTCTTTTGAACTTTTGGATGTATGTTTTGGGTCACTGTCCTGCTGGAGGACCTATTTTCTTTGACCCAAACCTAGCTTTCTGACACTAGGTAGCACATTTTGCTCCAAAATACCTTAGTAGCCTTCTGACTGCATGATTCCTTTAATACGTTCCAGTTCCTGAGGCAGCAAAACAACCCCACAACATTATGGAACTTCCACCATATTTAACTGGAGGAAGGGTGTTTTTTTTCCCTAATAAGCTTCATTTCTTCACCTGTAAATGTATCGCTAGTCTGCATTACCGAAGAACTCAAGTTTGGTTTCATCTGTCCACAGAACATTTTCCCAAAAGGATTGTGGTTTCTCAAGGTGGGTTTGGGCAAAGATCAAGTGTGCCTTTTGATGTCTGTCTTTAAGTAATGGGGTTCTCCTTGGCCTTCACCTATGAAGTCCTTCTTTGTTTAGTACACAGCGTATTGTACGGGTTGAAACCACCACTACAGATTGTTCCACATGAGCCTTAAGTTCTTTGGCTGTTGTTTGTACATGGTGTTTTCCCAACAGTTTGCACTAACCTTCAAAGACTTCTTGGATTAATTTTCCTCTTCCCACCACGTCCTGGGAGGTTCTTGACAGTTCCATGAGCAGAAAACTTCTTAATAACATTGCAAACTGTAGACACATGAATCCCAAGGTCTTTGGAGATGGCCTTTTAACCATTTGAAGTTTTATATTTGTTGATAATGGCTTCTCTGACTGTCTCAATCAGCTCTGTTGATTTCACCATTGTGAAAATGGAACAGGGAGTGAATGTGGCCATTTTAAACATGAGAGAACATTAATTTGTTGATTCAAGTCATGTGAGTACTGACAATTGATCACAGGTGCATCTAATTTTACTGCAATGGGAATGTGGTTATTCTGTTCAAACAGATTTGAATTGTTTATAATCATTTCCTGACAATGTCTCAGTTTTTATACTATTTCCTGCTATTTCCGTTTTTAATTGGTCTTCTTCTCTTTGATTCTTTTATGTGTCAAATATGTGTGCATATATAATCCAAATTATTTCAATGGTCACTTTTTTTTAAGGAGATACAGGACATTAAGGGGGTTGAACTGCAAAGGTGCCAATAATGTTGGCCACAACTGTAATTAAAGAAAGCTGCATACATTATAAACAGACACAAAGAAACTCAGCATTCTAGAACAGCTCTGTTTTAATTTTTATTTTTCATAGTCATAACCTTTTTAGTATGGACCTGGACACACCACCAACTGAAAGATAACAGCTGAGGAAGAAAACTGATTCTTCAATAGAATGTTCACCATACAATCCATGGTGTCCTTCAGGGCCATTCCACACTCCACCTTGATAGCAGTCTGCTTCGTAACCACAGTAACATGTATATCCACTCTGAGTATTAAACAACTCAGTGTAATCCACCTGTGGCAGGGAAAGCAAAGTTACTCACCTGTAACAGGTAATCTCCGGGAACAGCAGGAATTTAGTCTTCACATATGGGTATCGTCGGTACCGACGGAGCCTGCGCGGAAACGCTCCCCAGCGTCCAATTAGGAAGCTTTTGGGAGCATTCCACAGCGCCTGCGTGCTGCCTTTCCCAACTGCCTCTCTCCAGTTGAGTTTAAAGCTGAGACAAAGAGAGAGAGAGAGGGAAAGAGAAAGATAGACAGAGAGATACAACTCTTAGGGGAGATGAGTGGGTTGTGAAGACTAAATTACTGCTGTTCCCGGAGATCACCTGTTACAGGTGAGTAACTATGCCATCTCCAGGAACAAGCAGGAATGTCATCTTCACATACGGGGACTCCCTAGCTTTAGATGCCAGGGAGAGACCCAGGAAATTGTGTGTCCCTGTGAAGGGCTCCACTTCCCCCCATGGATCTCTGGCATCCAACCAGGGATGGCGAGTAGGAGTTGATTAGGTATGGAACAGGTGTTGGAGAACAGCCTGACCAAACAAGGTATCCCGGCAGGAATCCTTGTCCAAGCAGTAATGGGCTGTGAAGGTATGAACCGAGATCCAAGTGGCTGCTCGACAGATGTCGTCGATAGACACAGAGTGTAGATGAGCCATTGAAGCTGCCATGGCTCTCACATTGTGAGCTGTGATATGGCCCTCCAGAGGAAGGTTCTTACTCTGATAGGCAAAGGAAATACACTGTGCAATCCAGTTGGGACAGTGTTCTTTTGGAGACTGGAAGTCCCAAATGAGAAGGATCAAAAGCAACAAAGAGTTGAGAGGACATTCTATGTTGCTGTGTTCTTTGCAAGTAAAAGGCTAAAGCTCTTTTACAGTCCAAAGTATGAAGATTCCTTTCTGCATTTGATGCATGAGGTCTTGGAAAGACGACAGGCAGGTAGACCGCTTGATTAAGATGAAAAGGCGAGACCACCTTTGGCATAAAGTGTGGATGAGTCCTAAGGACTACCTTGTCATGATGGAACCTTGTATAAGGTGGATCAGCTACTAGTGCCTGCAACTCACTGATGCGGCATGCTGATGTGATTGCAATGAGAAAGATAACTTTCCAAGAAAGGAATTTCAATGAGGTAGTAGCTAAGGGTTCGAAAGGTGGCTTCATGAGCTGACCAAGAACCAGGTTTAAGTCCCATTCCACCAGTGGTGGCCTAATGGGAGGCTTAGTTAGAAGAAGGCCTCTCATAAATCTTGCTATAAGAGGATGGGAGGAGATAGGCTGTCCATTTAGAGGCTTGATAGAAGCTGCAATAGCACTCAAATGGACTCTTACTGAGTTAGTTTTAAGTCCTGCATTGGATAAATGAAGGAGATACTCCAGTAATGATTCCAAAGGTATTGCAAGGGGGTTAAGACCCTTCTACGAACACTATATTGTAAACCTTTTCAACTTGAAAGCATAAGAGCATCTTGTGGAAGGCTTCCTGGAAGCATAAAGGACATCCTTTACTTGCTGAGGGAGGTTAAGATCATGAAGATCAAGGCCTTCAGCAACCAAACTCTGAGATGCAGAGATTGGGGATTGGGATGCCATAAAATTCCGTCCTCCTGGGACATGAGATCTGGAGCAGATCCTAACTCCAGGGAGGGAGCTTGAGAGAGATGTAGAAGCAGAGGGTACCACACTTGCCGTGGCCAATGTGGAGCTATGAGAATCATACGCCCTCTGTCTCTCTGAAGCTTGAATAGGGTTTTGGGAATTAGGGGAATGGGTGGAAAGGCATAAAAGAAGTCTTGATCCCAGTGAAGGAGGAAAGCATCCCTGGCCTGAGAGCCCTGAGCCGGAATTCTGGAACGGAACTGGGGAAGTTTGGCATTCAACGGACTTGCAAAGAGGTCTATGTCCGGGGTTCCCCAAATTTGAAAAATCTTGGCCACCTGGTCTGCATGTAGAGACCATTCGTGTGGAAGCAGAACTCGACTGAGTCTGTCTGCCCAAAAGATTTGTATGCCTGGGAGATATACTGCCAGGAGATGAATCTGATGCTCTCTGGCGAGGGCCCATAGTCACAAAGCTTCGTTGCAAAGCGACAGAGAGCCTGTTCCTCCCTGCTTGTTCACGTAGAACATGGCTACCTGATTATCATTATGAATGAGGACTGTCTTGTAGCTGAGCAGAGTATGGAACACTCGAAGAGCAAGGAAGATTGCTCTGAGATCTAAGAGGTTGATATGTAGATGAGTCTCCTGTGGAGTTCAGGTGCCTTGGGTGGAGAGGTCTTGCAGATGAGCTCCCCAACCCATTGGTGAAGCATCTGTTGTGAGAGTTGCCTGGGGTAAGGGTTGTTGAAAAGGGGACACCCCAGCAACAGGTTCTGAGTGGACTGCCACCATTGGAGGGACAAAATAAGGTGATTTGTGTTTGCTATTTTGTCTGACAGGCACCCTGATGCCTGGGTCCATTGAGTGGATAAAGTCCACTGGGCTGCTCTCATATGGAGGCGAGCATAAGGAACCACATGCACGGTAGATGCCATGTGGCCTAGTAGTTGTAGCATTTCTCGGACAGTGAGAAGAGGTTTTAGCACTGCTTGAGAAGCTAACTGCACTATGCGAAGGCAATGGGCCTGGGGAAGATAGGCCCTTGCTTTTTTGGTATCCAGCAAAGCTCCTATGATCTCTAGAGACTGAGTGGGAGTTAGACTGGATTTTGGGATGTTTATGACCAGACCCAAATACTGAAGGATACGCATTGTGCAAGATAGAGAAGTCCGGGCCTCTGACTCTGATGGGGCTCGAATGAGCCAGTCGTCTAAGTAGGGGAAGACGAATATGCCTAGAGTGCATAGAAATGCTGCTACCACAGCCATGCATTTCGTGAACACTCTTCGAGCTGAGGCCAGGCCAAAAGGAAGCACCCTGTATTGGTAGTGCTTTCCTTGAAAAAGGAACCAAAGGAACTTTCTGTGAGTTGGATGGATGAGAACATGGGTGTACGCATCCTTGAGATCTAGAGAACAAAGCCAATCCTGACTCTGAAGGTATGGCAGCAGAGTTCCTAGAGAAATCATCTTGAATTTCTCTTTGAACAGGAATTTGTTCAATTCTCTGAGGTCCAAAATAGGTCTGTATCCCCCTGTTTTCTTTGGGATAAGGAAATAGTGGAAGTAAAACCCTGTACCCTGTTGATGAATGTGTACTTCTTCTATTGCCCCTTGGGCAAGAAGTATAGTGACCTCTTCATCTAACAGGTTGCTGAGAGAGGTCTGAGAATTGAACTGTCTTACCATTGTGGAAGGGGGCATGCACAGAAAGTGCAGCTTGTACCCCTCTCTTATAATGGAGCATGTCCAATGCTCTGCTGTTATCTGCTCCCACCTGGGGGCAAAGTGACATAACCTTCCTGGAACGGTGGAAGGCTCTGGTCTTTTGAGGGCCAGGAAGGCTAAGTTCTCTAGATGAAAGTCAAAGGCCTTATGGAGGCTGAGACTGCTGAGATGGTTGAGGCTTAGCAGTCTTTGCTTTCCTTTGTTTAGGTGGTTGCTGACCATTCCGGGCAAGCTGACCTGCAGAACGTCCCTGCTGGGAATAAGAGGGATAAGACCTCTTCTTTTTTGAGAAGAAAGGCTTCTTGAAAGATTTCTTTCTCGCAGGATCAGCTGTGGCTTTGGATAGCCTATCCAAAGTGGAGTTGTCAGCATCTAATTCATTGGCTTTTTCTTGCCAATTTTTTCCAAACAGATTCTTACCTGTACAAGGGATATTGCCCAGTTTGTCCTGCACCCAGAGCTCCAAATCGGATGCCTGCAGCCAGGCAATTCTACGTGCACCTATGGCAATGGCAGAGGTTCTGCTTATGCACTCAAAACAGTCAAAAGCTGCACGGTTGACAAACTTAGACACATCCTGGGCATGTTTGACCAGTGTGAGAAAATCCCGCCTTCTATCCTCAGGAAGAAGAGGGCTCAAAACCTCTAAATCACCTGTGACTTCTTTAAGGAACATTCCCATATATAAAATATAGGAACTGATCCTGGCAGAAAGCATGGAAGCCTGGAAAGTACGAAGTTCAAAGGCATCCAAAGTTCTACACTCATGTCCTGGAGTATTAGAGGCATGCCTCTTTGCACTCCTGATCCTTCTCATTGCTGATTCCACTACAATAGAGTGGTGAGGAAGCTGAGTTTTCTGGAATCCAGGACAAGGAGGGACTCGATACATGGTATCCAGTCTGCGAGAGTGAGGAGAGGTGGTAAGAGGTGTCTCCCACATTCTCAACATGAGATCATTTAAGATCTCATGGATAGGCAAGGTAGCTGCCTCCTTAGGAGCTTTGGGATATTGTAAAATCTCCAACTCCTTAGCTCTGGGTTCTGTCTCAGGAGACACAGTAATGGACAATCCACGAGCCACCTCCCTGATCAAATCTTGAAAGGAGATATCTTCTGGAGGAGACATCCTTCGCTTAGGAGAGGAAGGCTCCTCCGGGAGAAGTATCCTGGTACCGGCAGAGCTATCAGAATCCTCGGAGTCCTCCAAGGATTCGAAGTATTGTCTGTCCGGATGCTCTTGAAGAGCCCGATACCCGTACCAACCGAAGTCGGTACCGGGGGTAATCGGTACCAGTTTATCGGCACCAGAAGGCATCGCATGATTGGGTGCCGGCAAAGTCGATACCGATGTTGATGCTATCGGTGCTGGTACCGGTTGAATCATCTGACGCGCGGTTCCGAGGGCGTCGATGCCTCAAGGAGAGCCGCCCGACTGCGTTCAATAGCCAGGAACCTCTGGTCTATCGACACTGCCGATGCCTGGGTGTCGGTACCGGAGACAACCGGTACCCCAGAGCATGGCACCAGTAGTTCTGCTGAGGTCGAGGCCTCGAGAACATCCTGGATCCCTGATAATGCTTTGGAAGCCGAAGCCTCCTGCCAGGACAATTTTGCCAGTATGGAACCCTCAAGGGCAATGCCAGAGGCATCTCGATGCTTCGAAGGAGATCTACCCTTTGAGGACCGGCTGGACTTATGTTTAGTTACCTGAGATCCATGGGAGGAAGACGAAGCCCTGGAAAACGCTGATGCCACCGAAGCTGCATCAGAGGGAAAAAGGGCACTGAGCTTGGCAGCTCGGTTCTGTCGACCCCTTTTGGACATCATGGCACAAGTCATGCACTTGGAGATGGAGTGGTCAGGACCTAAACATTTAAGACACCACTCGTGGGTGTCGGTGACGGAGATGGTACCGCCACACTTGGTGCATCTTTTAAAACTTGAGGCGGGTTTCTCCATAGTGGAGGAAAGTTTGGGCCTAAGGCCCAAAATGGTGCGTGCACCTGGAAAGAAAAGTTTGGAAAAAAAGAAACTATATATATATTTTTTTTTTTTTTTTTTTTAAAAGAAAGAAAGAAAGAAGAACTGGTGGTACCGGTATAGCGTCGGGGAAGGCAGACGCAACCACAAAAAAGAAGAATAAGGAAAATAATTTTCTGCGGTGACAGGAACACGACCTGCTGGCTCCACGGAAAACGAAGAACTGGAGAGAGGCAGTTGGGAAAGGCGGGAAGGCAGCACGCAGGCGCTGTGGGATGCTCCCAAAAGCTTCCTAATTGGATGCTGGGGAGCGTTCCCGCGCAGGCTCCGTCGGTACCAACGATACCCATATGTGAAGACTACATTCCTGCTTGTTCCTGGAGATTAATGCCGCCTGTGGCAGGGAATAATGCCTTCTGCAAGATTTCAGCCCCTTCAATAGAGAGTCGGGTAAATCCCATTCTGAGCTTATCATGCTCATGATAACCTTCGGGAAGGGAAAGGCAGTCTTGGACTTCCAAAGCCCCTACAAAAGAGGGTGAATCTGTCGCCCTTGTTCAGTAGCTGGAGGTCAATCAAACATAGGGCAGATGACACCTGAGCAATTAGGGCTGCTAGTTTGTCCTTTGTGATCTTCAGAGTGAGGACAATTAGTCTTCTGGGACTGGACTCTGGGTCTTGGCCAAAGGACAGTCGATCCGAATCTTAAGGTTCAGACTTGTCCTTTATCCATCCTTTGAGTAAGAAGAAAGAGATCAAGAGGACCCAGAGGCTCCAGGGTCCGAGTTGCCATGCCAGAAAGACCAAGCTTGCTAGAGAAGGGAGAACTCTGGGAAGGACAACCCAGAACTCAGGAGCTTCCCACTGGCCAGATGGGGGCAACAGGTGACGAGGAGGGGAGCAACAGGTGACAGCCCCTTATGCAAAGGAGAGTGACCAGAGAAGGGAGTGCTGAGATGGTAAGGCCTGATAATCCTACTTCTTCAGGGCAATGTCGGCTGCCAACGACAGCAAAGATAATGCCACATCTGCATCTCCCAGTTTCAAAGGGAGAGATAGGCTTTTTAAGAATGTATCCAAAGCCACAATGCAATTACAGCAGATACCAGTGACGAAATTTGCCGCTTTTCACAAACCAGGCAGCACAACTTCTAAGGCAGTATAAGAATCTCCACCGCCACAAGCAGTCAGGCAACACAGGCTGAAGGTGCACTAAATCGGTACATCACGCCGCGCGTCATGTCTATGCAGACAGAGCCATGCATGCTAGTATCACGTGGATGAGGGCCTCAAGCGCAGGGACTGCTGACACAGAGCAATGCACACTAGGGCTGTGCAGTCAGCGGCACACTGGGGAGGAAAAGAAAGGGCGTGGCAAAACGCAAGAAATACAAACAATGCACACAGTCAGTTAGGCAAACTGGGTAAAACACTGGCACTGAATCAATGGATGCCCTGAGCAGCCCAAACCAAACATTCCAGCAACGAAAGAGGTAGGCAGTCCCTACAAACAAGACAGACAGGTAGGTTTAGTCTTTGGTATTCAGCCCCAGGGAGCCCAAGGCAGGTATAAACCATGTCAGGCTCAGGGCTACTTCCCTGTTGCCAGACCTGCAGTCACATACCTCTGTAGAGTTCTCTCAAAATCTTTAGGGGAGAGTAGGGGGAAGGTGGAGGGAGGGGGCACTGAGGTTGTGTGAACCCTTAATCCTTCCAAAATTCCTTTTTCAAATCTTTGGGTGCTCAGCGTGTCCTTAAACAAGATAAGAGATCACAGGAAGCGAGAGAGTATGATGACACAATTGCTTAGTCCAACGGATTTTATTAAATTCCCCAACGCGTTTCGGCTTACGCCTTCCTCAGGGGGACTTAAAAAACATAAATAAAAACACATATATTAGATTAATAATCATAATACATAATATTGTATAAAAATGTATAAAAACGACCCAGGCATGGTAGAAACACATGAAAATACATTAAAAAATTAAAAAATTAAGAAATTAAAAACAACAATAAGCATTTCCCACCACATTGAACTTATAACATATAGAGGGATAAAGAATAAATAAATAAATAAATGCATTAATTGTTAATAAACAGACTTTTAGGATAAAAGTATATATAATGTGAAATATCAATATCTAAATTAGGTACCAGAGGTTACACCAATTGTTTTAAAATTACAACTAAAAAGGGATTATTACAGAATAACATTTAAATTAATAACATTAAAAGGTAACAGAGATAAGAAAAGAAAAGACGCAGGGTAAAGGGGACTACTCACTAAGAAATGCACAAAGGTGCTGGAGTCAACGTGGTTTTCTGCTGATTTGACCACTATATCATAGAAAAAATAAATAAATAAATAAATAAATAGATGTGAATTGTTATACTTAAAAATGAAATGAAAGGAGAACATCTGAGGATCTAGGAATAATTCTTAAAACAAAATACCTGTTAAGACTGTATAGCCCAAGTAGTGTGCTGGACGGATTAAATACACTCAAAGAATATTGAAAAACAACATTGTGGAGATGGTCACTCTATATTTTATTGACAAACCAAACATAGGTGACTAATATACTCAATGAAAGTGAATTGAGAATAAGGGAAATTTAAGAAGAATAAATCCGCTAAAAACGAGTAGACTTCATTCAAAAAGATGTGCTATAAAAACGCCAATTTTCCCGCCAAACCGGCTGGAGCTATCTCTACTGTACGCTGCCCAAAAAAATGCTATGTGGCTACCCAGAGAGAATTATATAAAGAATAAATAAATAAAAATAAATATAAATATAAATATAATTATAAATAAATGCCAGATAGCTCACAAAAAAAGGGGGGAGTGAATTCTATACCGCAGTGTGCCTTCGGCACGGGGGCCGATACAGGGAAAACAACTCTGTTCTATTAAACTTCCTAAGTCTGAACTTAGAACATAATAGTAAAGATGTGCACAAATGAAGATATACTCATTACTATACTTGTATGACTACCTGAGACAGCGAAGGAAAATTTAAAACCGATGTACTCACGATAGGCAGCAGGAGCTGTCACACAATGTATCCCTCTAAAACGAGCAAACGGCTTCCTTGTGTGTTGTACTTTAAAAACGCTACTGTTCCCGCCAAAATGGGCAGAGCTTATCTTGACCATCCGCTGTCAAGAGGAGAGTAAAAATTATAACATTCTATGTGATTGCTTTATGAAAAATTGCTGTAATTACATGTTAGTATTGTAAATATGCCGAATGTATTGTTATTAGCGATATTTGCAAGGGAAGAGTAAGGAGAAACAAAAGGTGCCTAAATATTTGCCGCAGTAAGCGCTAGCCAATGGAGATGAGAATAATTTAAACTCTTTATTTCAAGCATCTAAGCTTCGTGGAAAAAAGAAAATTTTCTAAAAAAAGGGGGCCTTAGGGGATATTAGTGACTAAAACATCGTTTATATTGCTTAGAGATTATGCAAGAAAACATTTAAAGCCCATATTGAAAAAAAAAATATATATATATATATCTGTATATAAACTTCGATAATTCATAGGAGCCACCACAAATTTAAAACAATAAAAATGAATAATAAAAATTAAAATTAAAATAATAATAATAATAATAAAGATAAAAATAAAATAAAATTAAAAATTAAAATTAATTATTTGAAAGACATATCCAAAATAAAATATTTAGGCCATTGGTAAAACATATCCAAAGTAAAATATTTAAAATAAAATATTTAAAATATTTTATTTTAAATATTTTACTTTGGATATGCACATCTTTACTAACCTGCACAATCCTGACCTGTTCCTCCTCTGGAATCTCACCCTTCTCGAGCTCCTTCTTGTCCTCCCCTATCTCCAGATCCGAGGACTCCCCCTCCAGAACCTCAGACCGAGGGGAGTGTACAGCTTCATCATCCGCAAGCCTGGTCCATTTCACCGGCACCTCTGCGCATCCTGGCTCCTTGGGCACTGCACTTCGCTTCGCTGCGTGCTCTTGCCCAGGCACTGGATCCTGCATCCCTTGCTGGCGCAGAGAGAATGCATTGTGCAGCAACAAAACAAACTCTGGAGAAAAACATCCCCAGTCTTCCCCCTCCTCTGCCCCCTTAGAAGTGGAGGGTCTGGGCAGAGGCTGGGGGCAAGAAGGCTGATCCGGTCCTGAGGACGGAGAGGTCCCAGCCCCGACCACTGCTTCTGTGGATCCCCTGACTCCTGGGAGAGGGATAAGAAAGGCTCCTGGATTATACTTGCCTTGATTCCCTGCTCCAAGAACACGGCCTCCATTGCGCAGCCTCTGCACACGCCTGTCTCCAATATTGCTCCTTGCCGGGTCCTGCACACCAAACACTGCTGTCTCGCCAGCATGGGGTCAGAAAGGCTCTGTCCTGGACTACTCCACAAGGAATGAGTCGCACACACACAACAATCCTGCTGCTCTCTTTGCCCCCCTTTTTTTTGTTTAAACTAACAATCCAAAACAAAACAAAACAAATTACCAAATCAATAAAATGAACAAATTAACAAAATTAAGGCCAGAACTAATAAAAGATCGCTCTTAAAAAAGGAAAAAACACTGTCAGGCTGCCGATGCCAACGTGCAAGGCCAAAGGAAGAAAACCGCACAAAAACAAAAGGCCTGTCTCCTCCGGCGCTCCCCAGCACCCAGACGCAGCAGGCCTCCCTTCAACAGGTGGTCGGTGACCAAGTGGCTGTCTCACCTCACCATGCGACACGCCGCCGCATGCCCAGTTGTCCGGTGTTCCTCTGGAGCAAAGAAACGTACTCCAGTCACTCTGGCGACTCCGTCCCACACTCATGCTCAGTCGACTAAGGGACTTCGGCAGCGAGGCGGAGCGGCTGAAGATGGGCAGTCCGGAAGGCAGAGAACTGAATCTATCGGCGGCTTCTCATTCGTCATGGGATCGGGAGCCGCACTGGAGCCCACAGGCCTGTACCGACCTCTCCCCCGAAGCCTCCTCCTGATTCAGCCCGAAGAGAGTGTGTGTGTGTGTGGGGGGGGGGGTTTGTCCTTCTCCTGCCCCACTCAGAAATATCTGTCTGCTGCCCGACTGAAAAGAATAGGGAAATAAATAAATAAAGGAAATAAAGGAAAAGGAAAAAACCCCTACACTCTCCTTAACTGTCTCTCCAGTAAGCCTCGTCCCCTGGCTGACTGACTTCCTCCAGCTGGTTGGAGACTGAGCATACTGGAGCTGGTGGGAGGTGCCTGTGGTATTTATATCCCAGAGTCATCAAGAAGATGACATGCTCAGCCTCCAAGCTGTTGGAAGGGGAGCACAAACCAGAGGAAAGGGACTGAACTGGAGGGACGCTTAGGAACCAGAAATTTGTAGGAGGAAGTGGAAATTGTAGAGTCTGAAAAACATCATCTGTAGTCCATATAAGATGAGTAGCACACTCCTCTCAATCTGACAGTGTAGGCACTAAGCAGGCTTGAGTCTGCAATTTGAGGCTTAGCAAGAAAAAATGACTTTCTGAAAAACTGTATGCATGTAGTAGACCATGTAAAGTTGATGAGTTGCTGAGTGAGCTGAAAGCATGATTATTTGAAAAATATTTCTGCTTAAGATGAATTTCTAGAACTGAAGCAAGAAATATGGAGGATGGGAAAATGGAGAGAAAGAGGTAGGTTCGCTATCACCGTTGATGAAAAATTGTCTGTCTTAGAAGATTGGTCCTAAGAACTATGTATTCAGGAATCACTCGTGGGGCTGTAGAATTTTACTATGTTTGACAGTGAAATGTTTTTGAATCCCAGGGATGTAAGCAGGTTGTATTTGGATGCTTCTGGCTAAGATGAAATCCAAAATGCCACTGCCTTCCGACAGAAACTACGATATACTAGCACCTACATTTGCTGAGATAGCAGAGAAGTACTTGGTGGTCTACCTGACTGAGAAATGATGAATCCTGAAGGAGAAGAAGCAACTGTAGTGGATACCAAAAATATGGCCCAAGTTCTAAGTGACTGATGCCTGTGGGGTGCAAGAGTATACACTAGGGTATTTTGACCTGCTGAACACTAGAGGAAACTCCAGCATGTGGCTAGGAGCCTTAGCAGATGTTAGGGGGAGCTTTAGCATATGGCTAGGAACCCTGGCAAACACTATGGGGCAACAGGGTGTAGCTTGGATTAGAGGCATAAAAGCCATGACTGGGAAGCCCTCAAGGAGGCCCAGAAAGGAAGCAGCTGCAGTCAGTTTAGCAGGACCAGAAGACCTACTGCATAGCATAGATGAAGGGGAAGCCTTTAGGCTAGAAACTTCCCCCAAAGCCACAGGAAGTCCTAGCACATTGTCTAGGAGGGAACTGCTGAGAACCCAGGAAAGGGTTGTGAACTCGTGAGGAAGAGGTATTCACAGAGTGGGAGAACCCGGTGATTGAAAACAGCAGGAAGTAAGCCGGCATATAAATTTGCTCTGTTAATGTATTGTGAGAAGAGGGTACCCTATAAGAGAGCTAGTGCTTTCTGAATGTATGAAATTGTTGCACATGTTAGGATAGTGGGGGAGGGCGTATTCTCTGTCATCAGGCTACAGCACCAGAGCCAAAGTTACCCTCAATCAGCTGCAAAACCTGGACAGGATCAGCTTCCTCTCAGTCACTTGTCAAGAAACCAGAAAAGCTTGTTAAGCGTCTTTGCTGAGGAGTTGAGTGATGGGCTAGAGACAGTACTCTTCAATGTCCTACTTACCTATTGGGCTAATGCTGATCCAGAAGCCTTGAACGCTAACTAAATTCATTGGACTTTTCTAGCTAGTCAGTAGGACAGACTGAGCCCCACTTTTTAAGCTTTGGTAGCCGGAAGCTCATGTGACGAAAGGCTCTCTGAAAGGGCGTAGATTTCAGACTGTATGGTCTCAGACAGGCAGCCCTGCCTGTGCTTATTATTTGTCTGCAAGGGTTGATCTTTTGGAAAGTCAGTCTGATTTTGTGCGATTGTTTTAAAGGTTATCCTGACAACAAAACAATGTGCATTATCCATAAATGTGAAACCTCTGGTATTTTCTATGCTGAAAAGGTGCTGAATTAGAAGGCATAAAAGTGCTCTACAGCCCCACGTGCTAATTCTATGACTAAAAACAACCCACAGCACTCCGTAGTTGCTATATGCTGCGCAACAAGTTAAGGTCCACATAAACTTGATATGCTTGTAAGTAGGAGCGAATGATAGTACTATGGTGCAAAGTGACGACCTATGGAAGGAATCTGGAAATGCACTATTAAAACATAAGGGGAAGTTAAGAGAGTAGATAAGATGGACAAGGAGTGAGGAAAGGAAGTAATCAATTTGACCTGAAGATCCCTTCAGGGCCATTCTCATTTAAGGGTGGTATATGAGCAGCTACAGTCCCGTAATTTAAATCTTAGAAGCAGGCCTTTGCCAATATCTTGAATGGTGCATGAATGGCTTGCAAATTCCCATGAGGTCTGCAGTCCACCCTGTAACACAAAAACATTCACTGAAACTGTTCTTGAGATGGTACTGAAAGAGAAATGCTATTTGCAGCTTCAGCAATGATGACACATCGGACCCTTAAAAAGAGGGAGGCATAAACAAAAGGAGATTCCTTACTTCCCTTGAAACTAGAGATTTTTCAAGTATGATGTTTTTCCTGCTAGGAAACAGTATATAAGCAATCTTTCTGTTCACAGAGTAGAATGGAGAAGAGTGTAGTGGAGGAGTAGCCTAATGGTTAGAGCGGAGAGTTGAGAACCAGGAAAGCCAGGTTATTCCTGTCCCCTCCTAAAATACCCAACACGTACTATAAATATAATTTTAAATTAATTCAACCCTACATACATAAAAGAATCAAACCAAGAACACATACACCTTTCCTCTATGGTAGACACAATTCAACAACAACCCCCAATGAGTTTGCCATAGCTAAAATGCACTCAAGTTGATTACCAATACGTCCACTGTATATAGTTAACATGTATATAGTTAATCTCTTGCTCCTATGCTGCACTTTGTTTTCAAGTTTTAATGTAATTTCCCTGTTCAATGTTCATTGTAAACCGCCCTTGATAGCTGGAAGGGGCGGTATAAAAAAAGCTGTTAAATCTTCCATCAATGTCGCTATAAAAACATAAGAAATGCCATACTGTGTCAGACCAAAGGTCCATCAAGCCCAGTATCCTGTTTCTAACAGTGGCCAATCCAGGTCACAAGTACCTGGCAGGTTCCCAAAAGGTACATAGGTTCCACAATACATGTCCCGAGATAAGCAGAGGACTTCCCGGGTCCTTTTAAAGCGTAGTTACTCACCTGTAACAGGTGTTCTCCGGGGACAGCAGGAATCAGTCCTCACATATGGGTAACGTCGGCACCGATGGAGTCCACGTGGTCCTACACCCCAGCTTTCAAAGAAAACCTTTGGGAGTTACACCGTGCATGCATGGTCACTTTCCTGCCCAAAGGTGCCATCTTACCTCAGTATGATGACATAGATTAGTCAAGCATAAAAAGAAAAAAAACCAGCTCCATGGGGAGGAGGGAGGACCGATTCCTACTGTTCCTGGAGAACATCTGTTACAGGTGAGTTAGTACACTTTCTCCAGGAACAAGCAGGAAGTCATTCCTCACCTATGGGACTCCTAAGCTACAGACTACCGAAAAAAACTTTAAGAGCCACAGGCAACCCAAAAAGCGGACTATAAAAGGGGATGCTGGTTGGTTGGAAGTCTGACACTGCAGCAGCAGCATCAAAGATGCAATCCCCACTCCAGTAGCCTGGCCATCACAGGTTGGAAAGAAGGCGTTGCACTATTCCCTGACGAGGTGATGGAATACTGCCTGGTCGAAGGCGCTATACCTCCGGAAGGTCTCCTCCAAGCAGTAGTGCACAGCAAAAGTATGCACAGAGGACCAGGTGGTGGCCCTGCAGATGTCCAATAATGGCACCAAACACAAACTGGCCATTAAGGCCGCCATGGCACACACATTGTGAGCCATCACATGATGCTCCAGAGAGAGCCCTGCCTGTTAATAAGCAAAGGAAACGCAGCCGGCCACCCACTGTGAGAGGGTGCATTTGAAGACTGCGACCCCAAGTCGACTGGGGTCAAAAGACACAAAGAGCTGCACTCAATGGCGATGGGGCTGCACCCTCTGGATGTAAAAGGACAACCATGCTTGCAGTCCAACGTGTGTAGGGAGGCCTCCACATGGGAGGAATGAGGCTTGGGAAAGAAGGTGGGTAACACCACCTCTTGATTCAAGTGGAAAGCAGAGACAACCTTTGGCAAGAACTTGGAGTGAGTCCAAAGGACGACCCTGTTCCTATGGAACCTGGTGTAGGATGCGTGCGCCACCAGCACCTGCAGCTTGCTCACATGCCTCGCCGAGGTGAGCGCCACTAGGAACACAACCTTCCAAGAAAGGTACTTGAGATGGCAGGTAGCCAGGGGTTCGAAGACGGGGAGCCATGAGCTTCCCTAACACCACATTGAGGTCCCATGCCACTAATGGCAGATGGATCGGGGCCCAAGAGAGAAGGTGGCCTTGCATAAACCGGCCCACCAGGGGGTGCATTGACACAAACCGACCATCCACCATGTGGTGGTGAGCCGAGATGGCACAAAGATGCACCTTGACTGTGTTGGACTTGAGGCCAACCCCCCAACAGATACAGTACGTATCATAAGATGTCCAGCATCGTGCAGGAGAAGGAGTTAAGGCCTTCGTCTGCACACGAGTGCGAAAACCTGCAACACTTAAAGGCATACATCCACCATGTGGAGTCCTTACACGAGGCAAACAGAACTTCTTCCGCCATCCTGGAGAGGTGGTGATGCACTATAGCTAGCTGCTCAGCATCCAGACCATCAGGGCAAGGGACCGGAGGTTGGGGTGCAGTAGAGTCCTGTTCTCCTGTGCCCCAGTGGCAATGGGTCCCTCTGGGACAGCTGCAGGAGTAGGGGGAACCAGGGCTGCCTGGGCCACCTGGGCGCGATGAATATGACTGAGGCCACTTCCACCTGGATCTTGAGGAGGGCCCGCGTCACCAGGGGCATGAGCGGAAACGCATGCAGAAAGCCCCTAGTCCAGGCGAGGAGGAAGGCATCCGCTGTCTCCCATCCTTGGGCCAGCCTCTGAGAGCAGAAGCGTGGCAGTTGTGTATTATCCTGGACTGGCAAAGAGGTCAATCACTGGGGTCCCCCAGCACCAGAACACCTCCCCCAGCACAGCCAGGTTCAGTCTCCACTCATGGAGCTGGAGGACTCGGCTCAGGCAGTCAGCTAATATGTTATCCTGGCCTGGCAGGTACACCGCTTTGAGGGAAATGTTCTTTCCTGTTGTGAAATTCCAGAGGTGCATCGCCTCCCAGCAGAGGTGGTACGAGCCCATGCCGCCTTGCTTGTTGATGTAGTACATCGCCTCCTCATTGTCCATCCAGAGCTAACACACCTACCCTTGCAGATGATCCTGGGAGACCCAAAGGGTGTGATAGACTGCTTTGAGTTCCAGCAGGTTAATCTGCGAGACGTTCTCTGGCAACCATGGACCTTGCGACTGCAGGTGATCACAGTGGGACCACCATCCTAATTTGGATGTGTCCGTTGTAAGGATGCGTCGTATCAGGGGAGCCTGGAAGTGCAGGCTGGCTCGGAGGTTGAGAGGGTCCTGCCACCAGGCGAGAGATGTCACTAGAGCCGGCGTGACTTGGACATGGTCCTCCAGGCGGCCCGAAGCTTGTGTCCACTGGGCACTGAGGATCTGTTGAGCCTACCGCATGTGGAGACCGGCAAAAGGGGTGATATGGATAATGGAGGCCATGTGCCCCAAGAGGTGGAACATCTATCTGGCTGTCACCGCTGAGCCGCCCTGCATAGCCTGCCCCAGGGCAGAGAGACACTGTACCCGATACAGTGGCAGAAAGGCCTTCACCTGATTGGAATCCAGTAGGGTACCAATGAACTCCAAATGTTGGGTGGGCATGAGGTGAAACCTTGGGAAGTTTACCACAAATCCCAGGTGCTGGAGCAGCCCTATGGTGCACTGCGCCATGTAGCGCACCTCCTCTGGCGAGCCAGTTCATATGAGCCAGTCGTCCAGATAGGTGAAGATGAAAACCCCTAGGAGCCTGAGGTGAGCGGCTATGACTGCTAGGCATTTTGTAAATACCCAAGGAGCCGAGGCTAGGTCAAAGGAGAGTACCCTGTACTGATAATGTCACCTGCTGACAATGAATCAGAGGTGCTGACATGCCTTGGATGGATCAGGATGTGGATATAGGTATCTTTGAGATCAAGGAGCATAGTGAATCTCCTTGCAGGAGGTAAAGCAGCAACATTCTAAGGGACACCATTTTGAACTTTTCCTTGACCAGGAAGTGGTTGAGGTCCCATAGTCTTCTTGGGGACAAGGAAGTAGCGGGAATAGAATCCCCGGCTCTGAAGAGGTTTGGGGAATAGGCTCCACCACTCAATTCTTGAGCAAGAACTCAAGCTCCCTCCACAGAAACTCCCTATGCAAGAGGTCCATGGGAAATTCCCCAGAGAAGAAGGGAGAAGGCAGTTGGGCGAGGGGGAGAAGATAGCCTTCCCTGACCACCTGCAACACCCAGGCATCTGTAGTGATGCTGTGGTGATGCTTAGCCACTGGTGTGTCAAGTGGACCAGCTGTCCTCCCTTGAACCTTGGGTCTGTTACCTCCTGGAGGAGGGCGGCTATGCCCAAGGAGTCAAAAGCTCCCCCCAAGCTGTGGTTGGGGTGCTGTTTGGGGGCCTCTGGCTTGCAGGGCCATGTCCCTAGCCTTTTGCCTGCCACCCCGGCCTGTGATAGGCCTGAAACTTGAGGTAGTTCCCATAAGTCTTCCTAGGGGAAGGTACAGATACTTTCTTGGACAGCCTGGTTCTGGTCCTGAATTCCTTCTCCAGCTCGTCGGGCTTCTCCGTCATGGGTTTGCCGAAGAGGTTTTCCCCCTGGCAAGGGACATTGGCCAACTTGTCATGAACCCATTGCTCCAAGTCAGAGGACTGTAGCCAGGCAAGGTGGCGGGCACTAATGCCCACCACAGCTACCCGAGCCACCGACTCGTAATCGTTGAAGGCTGCTCGAGTTTAAAACTTGGAGCACTCCTTGACCGATGACACCAGGGTCCAAAAGCGCTCAAAGGGCTCGCCTGATAAACCAGCAGAGAACCCAGCGACTTCCTTCGCCAGATCCCACAGGTACATGCCCATGTAGAGCTGCTATGCATGGATCCGGGTTGTCAGCATGGAGTCCTGGAAACACTTCTACCAAAAGCATCCATAGTGTGTGTCTCCCTGCCAGGGGGCACTGAGGAGTATGTCATCTGGCTTTTAAAGCAGCGCATATCCGACTCCACCACCATGAAGTTGTGGCAGTTGTGTTTTCTGAGACTCTGGCCGACTCGATACTGCAAATCAAATCGAAAGTTCACAATCGGCACAGTCATTGGGTTCTCCCACATCCTGAACAGAAGGTTTTCGAGGATGGGGGTATGGGCACAGTCAGTGCCTCCCTGATAGGAGCTTCATACTGGAGGATCTCAAGATCCTTGGTAAGCAGCTCATCCTCTGGCACCACCATGAAAGTGAGGGCCTGGGACATCTCCCTCACAAATTCCAGGAAGGCTAGATCCTCCGGAAGTGACTGCCACCGATGGTGCAGCAGGCGATGTCCCAGTGGAGAATGGTGTTGGGAGATTCTGTCTTCCACGCAGACTTGGAGCCGGTGGAATCGAGGAGTACACCCTGGTCCTCAGACCAGCTCGGTATCAACAATTCCCGGCATTGGTGCTCTGGTGCTGCTATGCCTAATGCCACGTAGGGCCTCAAGTCGGTCAGACAGAGTCGACACCGACTGAGACAATCTCTCAAGGATGAGTGAAGCATCTGATGGGGAAGTCCTCGTCAAGGACGGCCCCGTGGCTGGCATCAATGACCTGGCATGATCGGGAATTAGGCCCTGCTGCACCTCAAGGAACGCAGCAAAGCTGTGCTCCAGGGCCAACATTCTGGCCTTGATGCCAGATGGCTCTGCAGTGGCGTGCGCTGGCCTCGAGGACATCAAGAACCAGTCAGAAACCGTGGCAGGAGGTTCAAATTGACCTTTATTATTCCACGGATAAGGTGCGCCAAACCCAACACAGGCCGTGTTTCGTATACCTCTTCTTCAGGGGTTATAGGCTCACTACAAAATATACATACATCTAAAACCAACAGCAAACAGAAATGGTTGTGTAAACATGAATAAAAGACAAATGATGTTAATCCATTAAGATAAAACATTAAAAATGTTAAAATAAGCTAATTATGAAATGTGTACGGCTAAAACACTTTAATAATAACAAACAAATAAATGATAAATAAATATAAAAATAAATAAAAAATAATGAATAAATATTAAAAACAAATATTAAAAATTAACCATATAAATATTCATGATGCAATAACTCACTTGATAAAAAAACGTTATATTAGGATTTTGTGTAATAATAATAATAATAATAATAATAAAACATAATAATACAAAACTTTAAAAAGGAGATGTGTTACCTATGTATATATGTTCTTAGATTATCTTTTGATTATAACCACAAAAACAAAAACCATGAAAGAAGAAGGAGAAACCGGAGAAAAGGAGGAGGTGGGCTTAAAAAACATGTAAATTGTTAATGCCAATGTTCAAGATAAAAACTGATTACAAATTGTAAAATTTTTTAAAAAATATAATTTTTTTTTTAAAAATAATAAATAAAAATAATAATAATAATAATATTAATATTAATAATAATAATGATAATAATAATACTGAATGATGAATAAGTAAAAAATAAAAAATAAATAATAAATGAATAATAAAATGAAAAATATAATAATATAAATTAAAAATATAAATTTTGCACGTATATATATAATATTGTACTATAAAAACATAAATTAAATATACGCAATAAAATGCATCCAGACACTCAAAAGAAATTTTACATTAATGATTTTTCAAATTGCGCAACAACAAATGTAATATATGTGATACAGTGCCCTTGTGGTAAACTTTATGTAGGCAGGACCAACTGTTGTATACGGACACGCATAGTAGAACACAAAAGTTGCGTACGGAGAAAATTAACTGATAAACCCATTGTACAACATTGGCTAGATATGGGACATACTTTGGCTGACATAAAATTCTTTGTTTTGAAAAAAATACAATTAAATTGGAGAGGGGGAGATTTAGTCAAAACTACAGCAAGGTTAGAACAAAAATACATTTTCTTGTTAAATTCCATGGTTCCACATGGACTTAACATGGATGAAGATTTATCAGTGTTTTTGTAGTTGGATCATTTTTCCCCTTGAGGTTTTATAAAAATTTTTTTATATATATATATATAAAAAAATATATTATAAAAAGTTTTTTTATGTGCTGTGGTTCACGGTCCGTCCTACATCCAATTGCAATTTGGGTCTCAATTTAATTAGTTTTTTCTTTTTTCTTTTTCCTTTTTTTCTTCTTTTTTTCTTTATTTATTTATTATTAATTTTTAAAAAAATTTTAAAAAAAATATTAATACATTGTTATTAATATGACTTTCAAAATTTGAATTATTAACTATTTATTGATTATTTATTTATTCATTCATTTTTAAATATGTTTATATTTTGTTTTTTGATAGGTTCTATACTTTGATTATTTATTCTAGTTCCGTAATTTCCTTTAAGGGTCCCCAACATCATTATTCACATCTTGTTTACATGTCATCCCCCGATTTTAAATAAGTATTTTTAATAAATGTAAAATTCCTTTGGGCAGTATAAATCTTTTAAACAATAAAGAGCTGCCATTTTCAATACTTTAAAGTTTTTCCCGCCAAAATGGCGGTTTTAAAAGAAGCACGCATGTGCAATTGACTGCTATGCTATGATTAGTGCGAGGTGCCTGGTTTCATGAAAGTTACGAGTCGACTTCTGGTTTGGACATCCCTTCACATACAGTAAGGTTTTTTGGGGTTTATAGGGGTGGTTTACACTTGTTGAAGTTTGATTCAGCCCCCTAAAACTAACGTGTACACGAGCCTAGTGTGCTATTTGTAGCAGCGTTAGTTTTGGCAGCACTTTTCAATACAGCTACTGTCTCAGATTGAATGCTTTTTCCCGCCTAAAACGGCGTTTTAAAAGAAGCAGATAAGGGCAGTCCACAGCGATATCAGCACACGTTGTCTGTTTCAGTGTATTTCCTAGGTGTAATAATCTATTAAATGCGGCGTTTTTCTAAGTGACAGGGGCAATTCAAGTTTATTATTATTTTTAAGTAGTTATTTTGATGATTTAATGTTCCCCACAACAACGGGTGTATAGGGCAAACACACGGTTTGTCACATTTCCAGTTATTCTATTAGTTGATGGCGACTAGTCGCTCCTATTTCCGGTATAAAAGTTTTTTATTTTTATTCATATCTTTTCCCTTTATGTTTTCATCCGGTTATGGGAACAAATGATTTCACTGGATAAAGCAGGTTTAATGGTGTTTCTTTGCTTAAGCATTTGAGCGATGTTGAGAGCAATGGTTTCACTGCACTCCGTTGTTGTTACGGTCCCTTTTTTCCACAGTAGAAGTCAATTTATAGCACGTAATTCCATTAGTAGCATCCCTTGGGGCCAATAAGATTACTTTAGGGTAGCTTGTAAAATAGAACACAAGGTGCATGTAGTATTCTCCTCTTCTCTTTTCTTTGATTTTATTGAGTTTTTTGAAATCTTTTTGAATCTTTATAGCACTGGCTACTCACCTATAGCAGTCAGTACGTGTAAAGTAAGTAAATTTGGCAAAATTACAAACATACCTTTTACTTCAGACCTAGAAAACTAATAACATTATTACATTAGGATACTTTTCATGTTTTTTGCCCCATATTCATAGTCTTTCTAAGTATAATAGAACACGGCGTTTTTGTATCAAAGCACCCAATGAGTTGCATAGAATCTAGTTTAGTTGCACACTGGGCTCTCCCTATTTTATGATGATCCTTAAGTTATTTATCATATATATTTTTTTGAATGATAGTTCTCATCTTATATTGTCATTGCCAATGTTTCCATGTTCTCTTATATATTTGTTCATTTGTCTATTTTACACACAGTCATAATTGCATCGTGCACTAGAGGCCGGTGGCATCCGTGCCTCTGCTCAGCAAAAAGGTTTCTTTGAATTTAGCTTGGTGCAGTGGTAGGTTGTTTTTATATGTTTTTTCTATATTTTTGATCTATTCATTTATTTATTTATTGATCTTATTTATTTACATATTTATTATCTTTTTATGGATATGGGTTATTATAATTAATAAATTTTGGTTTTATGTTTTTTATTGCGTATATTTAATTTATGTTTTTATAGTACAATATTATATATATACGTGCAAAATTTATATTTTTAATTTATATTATTATATTTTTAATTTTATTATTCATTTATTATTTATTTTTTACTTATTCATCATTCATTATTATTATTAATATTATTATTATTTTTATTATTTATTATTTTTTTAAAAGTTTTTATATTTTTTAAAAAATTTTACAATTTGTAATCAGTTTTTATCTTGAACATTGGCATTAACAATTTACATGTTTTTTAAGCCCACCTCCTCCTTTTCTCCGGTTTCTCCTTCTTCTTTCATGGTTTTGGTTTTTGTTTTTGTGGTTATAATCAAAAGATAATCTAAGAACATATATACATAGGTAACACATCTCCTTTTTAAAGTTTTGTATTATTATGTTTTATTATTATTATTACACAAAATCCTAATATAACGTTTTTTTATCAAGTGAGTTATTGCATCATGAATATTTATATGGTTAATTTTTAATATTTGTTTTTAATATTTATTCATTATTTTTTATTTATTTTTATATTTATTTATCATTTATTTGTTTGTTATTATTAAAGTGTTTTAGCCGTACACATTTCATAATTAGCTTATTTTAACATTTTTAATGTTTTATCTTAATGGATTAACATCATTTGTCTTTTATTCATGTTTACACAACCATTTCTGTTTGCTGTTGGTTTTAGATGTATGTATATTTTGTAGTGAGCCTATAACCCCTGAAGAAGTGGTATACGAAACACGGCCTGTGTTGGGTTTGGCGCACCTTATCCGTGGAATAATAAAGGTCAATTTGAACCTCCTGCCACGGTTTCTGACTGGTTCCTGTTGCCCACGTGGCAGTTGCTGTTTCTTGGTGGACCTCGAGGACATCAAGGCCATCATCAAGTCGTTGGCAGGGGAATCCCTAATGGCGATCGCGTCGGGGGACCCAACTCTATCCCCCGAATCCGTGGATGATGACTCCTACCAAGGCTGCTTAGGAGGGCACTCCTGGATGCTGTTGCTGGCATCAGGCCAAGGACTCCACGCCCGGGTCCTGGAGGTCTTACCCCCCCAGACCAGGGTTGGACCTAGACTTCAGCTTCAAAGAAGACCTCGACTGCACAGGGAAGGTCCCTCCAAGGACTCCTCCAACGCCCAATGACCTCGGGACTCCGACCGAGCCCAAGTATACGATTCAGAGTCATCCTACACCGAAGGCAGGGGATTCTGCCCACGATGCTGATCCCAAGGCAGATTTACCAAACATCTTCCCCCTGTTGCTTTTTGTGTTCCTTCCGGGTCTTAGCCGACATCAGAAGGCAGAGCGGGCAGGAAGACCTGTTGTGGTCCACCCTGAGGCATTTAATGCAGGTACTGTGGCAGTCAGTGCGAGACAGTGCGTTTGCACTTGCCACACTGCTTAAATCTGCTGGTCTAAGTCATAGCAAGAAAAATGAGCCCCGCGAGATTAAACTCAGACATCTTGACCAGCTAGGCTGAGAACAAAAAACCCGCAGACCAAAAAGAAAAGGAAAAAGAAAAATAGTCAAGCAAAAAACGCAACGCCGAGGCAGTGGACTTGGGCGGTAGAAAGGTGATCGAACCAATCCCGGTGAAAACAGTAGAAAAATACAGACAAACGGTGAAAAAAATCAACTTAACCTAGGGTGAACTGCATATCTGCAGGGCTCTGCAGAAAAAAAAAAAGACTGAGATAAGATAGCACCTTTGGACAGGAAGGTGACCATGCATGTGCGGTGTAATTCCCAAAGGCATAGACGTCACCCATATGTGAGGACTGACTTCTGCTTGTTCCCAGAGAAATAATGGCTTTTTGACATTTCCTCCAGGAACTTCTCCAAACATTTTTTAAACCCAGCTACACTAACAACTATAACTACATCCTCCGGTAACAAATTCCAGAGCTTGATTGCGCATTGAGAAAAAAAATATTTTCTCTTATTACTCTTAAAGGGGTTACATATTGTAGCTTCATTGCGTGTCCCCTAATAGTTCTATTTTTGATGGAGTAAATAACCTATCTACATTTACCAGTACTACACCATTCATTTATTTATAAACCTCAGCCATCTCTTTTCCAAGTTGAAGAGCCCTAACATTTTAAGCCTTTCCTCAAAGGGGTATCCTTGTATCCAGTTTACCATTTTGGTGACTCTTCTCTGTACCGTTCTAATTCTGCAATATTCTTTTTAGGATACAGCAACCAGATTTGCATACAATATTCAAGGAGCGGTGGCACCAAGGAATGATACAGAGGCATTATAATATCCTTGGTTTTATTCTCCATTCCTTTCCTTAAGATTCCCAGCATTCTATTTGCTTTCTTGGCCACTGCTGCACACTGGGCGGAGGGTTTCAATGTATTATCTACAATGCCGCCTAAATCTTTTTCCTGGGTGGTGGTTCCTAATGTGGAACCTTACATCGTGGAACCCTAGTTTTGGTTGTTCTATTCTCGGTGCATAACTGCATCTGTCCACATTAAATTTCATCTGCTATTTGGACTTCCAGTCTTCCAATTTATCAAGGTCCTCTTTCAATTTTTCACAATCTTCTTGTGTTTTAGTAACTTTGAATAATTTTGTGTCATCTGTAAATCTGATCACTTCATTCATTATTCCCATTTCAAGGTCATTTATGAATATGTTAAAAAGCAGCAGACACAGCACAGATCCCTGAGGTACTCCACTATAAATCTTTCTTTCTTTTAAGCAGTTCCTGATCCACAATAGTATACTGCTTCCTATCCCATAACGTTTTAATATCGCCACAAGTCTCTCATGAGAGACCTTGTCAAAGGCTTTCTGAAAATCCAGAAACACATCATCTACTGGCTCACCTTTGTCTACCTACTTATTCACACCTTCAAAAAAATATAAACAGATTAGAGTAAGACAAGACTTTCCTTTGTTAAATCCATATTGGCTTTCTCCCATTAAACCATGACTATCTGTATACGTTTAGTAATTGTATTCTTTATAATGGTTTCTACCATTTTGACCAGTACCGACGTCAGGCTCACCGGTCTATAATTTTCCAGGATCACCCCTGGAACCCTTTTTAAAAGTTGCTGCTACACTGGCCATTCACCAATCTTCAGGTACTACAGATGATTTTAATGATAGTTCATGAATTATTAATAGTAGTACTGCAATCTCATATTTCAGTTCTTTCAACACCCTCGGATGTATACCATCCAGTCGAGGTGATCTGCTACTCTTCAGTTTATCAAATAGTTATTATACATCTTCCCGGTTTATTGATATTTCTTTCAATTCTTCCGATACATCACCTTTAAATATCATTTAAGGCATGGGTAAACTTCCCTACATCTTCTTCAGTAAAGACCAAAGCAAAGAATTCAATCTCTCCGCTATGGCCTTGTCCTCTCCTTAGCATCCGTTTTATCCCTCTTCTCATCTAATGGTCCAACTGACTTTCACAGGCTTTTTGCTACGAATGTATTTGAAAAAGTTATGTTTTTTTTGCTTCCAAAGCAAGCTTTCTTTTCAGATTCTCTCTTTGTTTGTCTTATCAATGCCTTGCATCTAACTTGCTAGTGCTTATGTTGTTTCCCGTTTTCATCATTTGGTTCCTTTTTTCATTTCCTGAAAGATGTTTTTTTGGCTACAAAGCCCTCTCTGACTTCACCTTTAAACCATGTTGGCAGTTTTTTGGCCTTCCTTCCACTTTTCTTAAAGTGTGGAATACTTCTGGTCTGGACTTTCAATACAATACTTTTAAACAACGCCCATGCTTGATGTAAATCTTTAACCTTCGCAGCTGCTCCTTTTAGTTTTTTCTTCATTTTATCATAGTCTCCCTTTTGTAAGTTAAAAGGTAGTAACTGTGGATATGCTTGCCGTCCTTCCTCCATTTATTAAATCAAATGCAATCATGCTATGATCACTATTGCCAAGTGGCCCCCACACCCTTATCTTTTGCAGCAGATGCTGTGTTCCACTAAGGATTAGGTCCAAAAGGTTCAGGACAAGTTGATTGATATCCCATGCCGAGGGGAGATCCTCTTCAGCAGGCCCATGACAGACAAGGCTGCAGAGCTGGAGTCAGAATATATGACCAGAACCAGGCTCTCCCAGAAAACCACAAACCCTTCCCAACGGAAGGCTTTGGGGAAAAAGGCCTTTTATCCATAGAAGAGGAAGGCTTATGGAATTTAGCCCCAGTTTCCAGCCCATCCAGCTCCCATCTCTTCAGGATCAGCAGGCCAAAGGCCAGGGGCACAGCCCTCATAAGCCTAAGGCCCCCAAACCCCAGCCGTTGCCACAGCCACAACCTGGGTTGGGGGGGGTTGACTCCTTGAGTATGGCCTCTTTCCCTGCAAAGTCAAGGGCTGCAGCATACAGGGGGATGTCTGACATTCTTTGCCAAACAATGGATCACCATAACCAATGATGCAGGGCCCTCCAGGTGGTAAGGGACAGTTACCTCCATTTTGAGCAGATGCCCACTCCGTTCTTTCCCGGAAAATTTCCCTTGACTCCTCTTCACAGAGACCTTCTGCAGCAAGAGCTCGAAGGCCTCCTCACATCCAAAGTGGTCGAACCTGTTCCGCCATCTCTAAGGGGCGAGGGGTTCTACTCCTGCTACTTACTGGTTCCCAAAAAGACAGGCGACTTTCAGCCCATCCTGTATCTGCGGGAACTCAATCTGTTCCTGGTGAAGGAGAAGTTCAAAATCCCTCTCCTTTAGAAAGTTGCTGCCCTACCTCCAGCGGGAGATTGGCTATACTCCTTGGATCTCAAAGATGCTTATACCCATATCCTGATCCATCCTCCCCACCGGCAATACCTCTGCTTTGCCATCAGAGGCCAACATTACCAATAGCACGGTCCTATCCTTCAGAATGGCTTCCACTCCAAGAGTGTTCACAAAGTGCCTGGCGGTGATCGCTGCCTACCTCCGACAGCAGGAGGTGTTTGTCATCCCTTAGCTGGATGATTGGCTCATCAAGGGCGGCTCCGCTGACAAGATCTGTCAGGCGGCACGTCTCACCACTTTCATTCTTGAGACTTGGGCTTTGTCATCAACTACCCCAAGTCTCATCTACAGCCAATGCAATGTCTGGAGTTCATAGGGGCCCTCCTGGATACTATCCAGGTAGCGCCTTCCTTCCTCCAGATAGGGCTCGGTGCCTGGTGGCTCTTGCCACAGAGGTGCAGGGTCATTTGACAGCTTCGGCCTGCCTCCTGTTGCATCTCCTGGGATACATGGCCGTGACGGTGCACGTCACGCCCAATGTCCACCTCCACATGCATTGGACCCAGTGGACTCTCTGCATTAAGTAGACTCACTGGGAGACTATTCCACACATCTACCGCTCTTTCTTTAAAGAAATATTTCCGCATAATACTCCTGAGTCTTTCCCCTTTCACCCTCATCCTATGTCACCCTCGTAGCAGAGCTTCTTTTCAATCGAAAGAGGCTCTCCTCTTGTGCATTTATGCCACAGAGGTATTTAAACATCTCTATTATATTTCCTGGATTTGAAAAGGGCCAGAGATGAAGCCTGACATACTGACTCAAGTAGTTTGTTCCATGCCACAGCTCTGATCGCCGGCGCTGCATTAGATGGCTTGTTCCCTGCTGCCTGACCCCGGTTCCAGTATCGGCCTTTGACGCCACCATGGGTGAAGTGCGATTCTTCTGGGGATGACTCTCTGAGGATGATCCCTGGTCCGATGCCCTGCGACCTCGGGGCTCCGAGTGGGCGTGGCCACTCGGAGAGATCAAGGCCTCCGTGGCGGTGCCTGAGAGCATCGATTCCATGTTCGAACCTTGGGCCGAAGAAGAGGTCTTATAGCCAAACTGCGTCTCCTGCTGCCTTTCACGATTCCTATGACCCTTGCTCATCATCTGAAGACAGAGTGAGCAGGAAGAGGCTTTGTGATCGGCTCTGAGACACCGCAGGCAGCATTCATGTGAATCTATGCGGGACATGGTGTGCCCGCAGTGGTCACCCTGCTTAAATCCACTGAGGACATAGCGGGGAAAATGGTGCCTATGAGATCAAATTCCAAGGTCCTGGTTAGGGAGGGTGCAAGAGAAAATCCCGCACATCCGAGAACAAGAAAAATGAGAAAGGGAACTCTGAGGTGGCAACGGTTCCGGGAACCGAGAAGGGATAGCAAGTAACTGGATGAAAAGAAAAGAAAAACCAATGGCATAAAACGGCAACTTCTTCCAGGATGCAGACGAAAACATCCGATGGGTTCCATGGAAAAAAGAAGACTGAGGTAAGATGGCATCCTTGGGCGGGAATGTGACCACTATTTGTGGTCTAACTCCCAAAGGCTTTCTGTGAAAGCTGGGGAGTGTTCACTGTGCAGGCTCAGTCGGTGCCAACATCACCCATATGTGAGTACTGACTTCCTGCTTGTTCCTGGAGAATATTGGACGATTCATAATTCAGTGGTACCATGTATGTCCTCATTACATTTCTATTGGTTACCCACTAATGAAAAAGTAAAATAAAAAAAAAATAAAATAAAAGAAGAATATATACCACCACTTAAATCAGAAGAAAGAGTAGTTACTCACCTGTAACAGGTGTTCTCCAGGAGCAGCAGGAATCAGTCCTCACTTATGGGTGTCATCGACGCCGATGAAGCCCCAGCGGAGCATTTCCCCAGCTTTCCATGAAAGCCTTTGGGAATGCTGGCACGCATGCGCGGTTCCCTTCCCGCCTAAAGGTGCCATCTTACCTCAGTCAAATGACATAGCTAAGAACAGCACACAAAAATGTAAAAATTAAACTATGTACAACTGCAACTCCAAGGGGAGGAGGGAGGGTAGTGAGGACTGATTCCTGCTGCTCCTGGAGAACACCTGTTACAGGTGAGTAACTACTCTTTCTCCAGGACCAAGCAGGAAGTCAGTCCTCACTTATGGGTGACTCCCCAGCTCTGGGCTAACAGGAACCCAGGCTGAACAAGAGAACTCCCTCTAGTCTCAGCAACACAGTAAAGGCTTTGCAAGGACACACCCTCCACAGGTAGCCCAACCAGAGGGCAGGAGGGCAGGAGTTGCCTAGACCTCAAAGAGATTGCGGAGTACTGCTTGGCCAAAAGCACTGTCCCTACGGGACTCCCTCTCCAGACAGTAGTGGGCTGCAAAAGTCTGGCTTGAAGACCATGTAGCAGCCCTGCAGATGTCTTGCAATGAAACAGAGCGGAGGTGAGCCACTGATGCAGCCATTGCCCTCACACGGTGGGCCGTGACCCTACCCTGCAAAGGAAGGTCAGCTGCCTTGTAAGCCCAGGTGATACAGTCAGCCACCCAGATGGACAAGGTACGCTTGGACACAGGCCTCCCCAAGTTATTGGGGTCAAAAGAAAGGAAGAGCTGAGAAGCCTTCCTGTGACCTTGCGTACGTTCAAGGTAGAAGGATAAGGCCCTCCTACAGTCCAAGGTATGGAGAACTGTTTCAGCCTGACTTGCATGAGGCCTAGGGAAGAAAGTAGGAAGAACCACCTCCTGGTTGAGGTGGAAAGAGGAGACAACCTTAGGAAGGAACTTAGGGTGAGTCCTGAGGACCACCCTGTTTTTATAGAAGCTGGTGTAAGGTCTATCACAGACCAAGGCCTGAAGCTCACTCACTCTCCTAGCCGAAGTAAGGGCTATCAGAAAGAGAGTCTTCCAGGAAAGGAAGCGTAGAGGGCAAGTAGCCATAGGCTCAAAAGGTGGGCGAGTCAGCTGCTGCAAGACCACATTAAGCTCCCACTCAGGAGCAGGAGGACATATGGGAGGCTTAAGCAGAAGCAAGCCTCTGATAAACCTAGACACCAAAGGGTGCACAGACAAGGGATGACCCTCAACTAGGGAGTGGTGAGCTGCTAAAGCAGAGGTGTGGACCCGAACAGAGTTGGACTTGAGACCCTGATTGGACAAGTGCAGCAGGTACTGAAGCACTACTGACACAGTACAGGAGAAAGGAT